>JARGCV010000103.1:18702500-19902500 GCA_034064705.1 Bothrops alternatus | reverse complement strand
GTTTTAGAGTGAATGGGATGTTTTTGTTAAATCCTTAAAATAACAAATTCTATTCTGCCTTCTTGATTTGGGTGAAGGGAGAGACAGAGAACATACAAAGTACAACTCTTGCATATTGATTTTTGAGTTTAGCCAACTCTTTTTTGGAGAAGCTAGTAAGAGGAGCTGCAGATTTGGTGTTTTTTTTTTTAACCTTGGCTATGAAGAATTATAAATATACAAAAAATCAGTAGCAACTTCAGGCCTTGGGTCAGGAGAATGGTGACTGCTTGCCTGAAACTTACTTTGTATTTGGTGGGAACATCCATCTTGTTCCGGAGGAACTTAGCCAGGTGCATGATAGTCATAGCAGCAGGACATCGGAGGAACCTCATGCTGTTCTTCTACAGAGGAATGTGAGAGAAGAGAGAGATGGTTTTAATTGGAGAGAGCTGGACTGCACAGCAGGAGATTGAAGTTGAAATAGATATGGAAGTCACTGTAAATCTGCCTAAGAGCTAGGAAATTAAGGGGTGAAGGTTGGGGGGAGGAGTGCAAGAAGTTCTCAGATCACAGGCAAAAGCAACCAGATGTAATTTGCATGGCTTTGTGTGTACAACAAAAGGGGGAAAAATCAAGCTGAGTTTGGAAGGAGAGAGAGAGAGAGAGAGAGAGAGAGAGAGAGAGAGAGAGAGAGAGAGAGAGAGAGAGAGAGAGAGAGAGAGAGAGAGAGAGAGAGAGAGAGAGAGAGAGAGAGAGAGAGAGAGAGAGAGAGAGAGTCTGTAAAAGAGGAAAGTGGAGGGGAGAGGAAGGGAAAGGGGAAAGCAAAATATAAAGAAACAAAACCGACAAAGAAAGAAAATACGGAAGTCATATTGATGGAAAAGAAAATAGCGGAAACAAAAGCAAAAAATGCTGACATTTGTATGCCTAGGAGCTCACTTATGCCCAAGTTCAGGATGCTTTTTAATAATATGATTTAAACTTAGGTTTCATATAAATATTAGAGTTTTCTCCAAATTAATCCATATCCTACAACTTGTTTCCAAATAATAACATACTAAGACTATCCAATCTGAGAGTACAAAATGTCACTAGACGGTAACAAATATACACAGGAAGCTCTAGCTGTTTGCGGTTATAGAGGTTGTCAACTTTTTTGCAGGTGAGATATGGTTGCCTTTAGTAATATTAAGAAAAAGAGCCTTTTGTAGTCAGAGGATAGCTGCTTGAACCTTTACATAAAAGCAGTGCTTTTTTTCTTTAAAAAAAAAAAAGGTGCCAGAACTCACACACATCGTACAACCTGCCTTGCCTACCCTACAAGGTTCCATCCAAAAAAGGTGCCAGAACTCCATTCTGGGCGTTCTATGAGAAAAAAAGCCCTGCGTAAAAGAATCACTATGCTAAAGAAGAAGGAATCCAGTTTAGAGGTTTTAGACAAGTCCACCAAATTAAGAATGATTGCTGTTATAACATACGAACAATGAATGGAATTAAAGAAAATTATATATTTCTTGCCTATTAAAATCATCTTAGAACATGTAGCTGTTTAAATTTAATACAGAATCCACACCATGATGTAACTCACCTTATCTTTTTCTATATTTCCATTTTCAACAGTCCCTTTATTTTCATCTCTGAAGAATTAAGAAGACTAAAGAGTTAAATATGTATACAAATACAGATACAGTGGTATTTTGGTAGTCAACTGCTTTGAAACTCATCAAATTTGGTACTCAACACATTTTAATGTAAAATTTTGTCCCAATACTCATTGTTTGTTTGGTATTCAACAAACAAGCTAGAGCTTGTCAGTATTGGTTGCCTTGTGACTCATTATATTATTCCTTATGGGAAAAATTTGTTTGGAACTCATGGTTTTTGGTACTCATCATGCCTCCTGGAATCAATTAACAATAAGTACCAAGGTGCCATGTTGAGATAGAGGGATAGCTAGCAAGTTATCCCTACATGAAATATACCAGACCACCCAGAATCAGCAAATATGATTATTTCTGCATGCATTTTAGCTATATAGGTTACAGAGTACACAATTTTTTCTAATGGTATATAAAAAAACTTCTCTATAATAAAGTACTATTAGGCAGAATAAAATAACTATTTGGAGGAATTTAGTTTGCATGCTGCCCAGGGCTGAATATAGGATGATGATGATGATGATGATGATGATGATGATGATGATGATGATGACAATGCATTTTTACTTCCAGGCAATTGTGTTAGACCAGTATTAACTATCAGTATTAAATAGTAAGTATCTTGATTTGGATGGAATCACTATTTGCTATTCTGGCTTATGCAGAAAAATCTTCCTTTAGCGTTAATGGCATAAGACTTTGCAAGAAACCATCCTTAAAAAGAGGAAGCAATGGAACATGTGCTATTGATGGCCCTACCATCAGTATTGTCCTTTCACCCTAGTTAGTATTTCTGTTTTCATTAAGAGCCAGCCAAATATATACATGTACAAATCACTAACTGCCAGATTGCAGTCTAAGAGAGAAGCTGTGAAATGTTCTATTAAATTAATTTGAAGGGATATAAATTAGCCAACTCTCAGTGCAAACTGAAGATAGGGAATAGATAAACATAATAAGAATTAGGAAGAGGCCAAGAACTTTTTGAATTTTCAACATTTCTGAATAAGAATGACTTAAAACATGATCTGTTATTCATGCAAGCCCTAAAATAGATTAAGAGAATCCAATTAAACAAATGAGTAAAAAATGAAAACATTACATTTGTTCATTTATTTACTAAAGAAAATAATCCAAAACTACATATCTATGTATGGCAAAACTATGTGAATCTCTAGGATTATCAGTTCATTTGAAGGGGTAATTAGAATGAGTTGTTTCAGTCAATAAGATGATAATCAGATGTCAGTGTGTGAAATCCTGCCTTATTTAAAGAACAGAATTTTGGATTTTTACTTTCTTTGCAACAGAATTATGTCATAGCTTGAACAAAGGATATTTTTGAGGACCTCTGAACTCACCCACCTGAAAAAGATTCCAATCTATTTCCAAGGAAATAGGCAGATTGTGTACAAATGGAAGTGATTCAATGCCATTCTTACCCTCTCTAGGAGTTGTTGACTAGCCAAGATCACATCAAGAGCGAAGTATGTAATGGCCCAGGAGATCTCAGAGAATCCCAAAGTAACATCTATGGAACCAAAGACCTCTACCCCATTTGTGAATGTCAGTGTTGATGAGACAACCATCAGGAGAACACTGAACAACAATGGTATACATGGCAGGCTTGAAAGAAGAAAGCCACTACTCTCCAAAAAGAATAGTTGCTCAGTTAGTTTGCAAAGGATTACATAGATCATTGGAAGAATGTGCTGTAGACAGATGAGAACAAAATTGAACCTTTTGGCAAAAGGTTGGCAAATAAACCTTATTCCATCTATGAAACAGTGACATCCTGGTTTGGACCTGCTTTGCTGACAAAGTTGGCTTGCCCTCACTGCTGGAACTATGAATTCTGAATTGTAGAAGCATCCTACAGGAAAACATCAAGGTATCTATCCATGAGCTCAAAAGAAAGTGTATCATGCAGCAAGACAACAACTCAAAGCACATAAAACATACAACCAAATGGTTAAGGCAGAAGAAAGTTAATGCAGCTTCCTACTCATCTTTGTTGCTCTTCTCTGCACAGATTCTCCAGAATCTGAACATATATTTTTTTTTACAGTATGGTGACCAAAACTGAATGCAGTATTATTACAAGTGTGGTCTTACCAAGGTCTTATAAAAGGATACTAACACAACATATCTCGATTCTATCTCTCTGTTAATGCAGCCTACGATTGAATTGGCTTTTTTGGTGGCTGCCACGCACCGCTGGCTTATATTTAAGTGATTGTCCACTAGGGCTCCAAGAACCCTCTTGCAGTTTCTGCTACTGAGCCAAGTTTCACTTAATCTGTACCTATACATTTGGCTTTTCTTGCCTAAGTGTAAAACTTTCCTTTTTTCTCCATTGAATTTCATTTTATTAGATAAGGCCCAGTGTTAAAGTCTGTCGAGATCCATCTGGACCTTGAGCCTATTTTCTGGGGTGTTGGCTATTCCTGCCAGATTTGATTTGCAGATTTGATGAGTTCCCCTTCTATCCCCTCATCTAAATCTTTATGAAATTGCTGAAAAGTAATGGGCTAAGACAGAATTTAGGATATCTCACTGCATCCTTAATTCCATTAAAGACTACACATTGAGCATAGTTTGTCAGCCAGTTACAAATTCATCTGGTAGTAATGCTATCCCACTTTTTTCTATTTTACCAAAAAGTAGATTGTAGTCTATTTTGTCAAATGCCTTACTAACATTCAAGTGTACTATGTCCACAGCATTTTGCTGGTGCTCCATTTGCTCCCACCCCCTTTAAAAATTATTTAGATTGTGACATTTCTGTCTTATCATTAGAAATTTTGGAATGGAAAGGGAACGTGCAGCATACATTCTTCAAGCCTGCCTTTCCCCAGATTTCTAATGGAGGGGCAGATTTGTGGATGTGCATATGAATTTGGCTCAGCTAGCTGGAGCATTTAACTGTTCATAGCTCATCTTGAAAACTGAAGTCTAGAAGAAACAAAATCATGGCAAACTATTTTTATATTGCTGTCAAGAAAATTACATGATGTATTCATGAAATTACCAGGAGTTGACTCCAATTTCAAAAAGATTTCAGCTTTACATTTTTGTGTGCTATTTATGTTTTAAAATGTTATAAAATATAACATTTTATAATTGTTAATATATTTTTTTATTAAAAATGTTATATTACAGTATAACAAAGCCAGTTTGGTCTAATGGTTAGCCATACTGAGGCCTGATTTCAGGCTGTGATTCCTGATTGGGTACAGAAGATGTGCTTGCAGAAAACCATTCAATTTGTTTGAGATTCTGCTTAGCTGGTCATTAAACAGAAGTGTGTTCAGAAGTATAAATCTAGGGGATCCCTCAGCAGGAGGAGTGGGGAAATTAGCAAGGTTAACATTGCTACCTAAAGAGTAGGTACCTTCTTCCCTTCCTACACCTAGTATGCCCATTAATTCCATTGTCTGAGATTTTCTAATTGTATTTTTAGTTGAGGAATGGGATAGGAAGAAAGATACGAAAAATATAAAGGGAAATGAATGGTCCTGTTCCTTTGGCACTTTCTTTTTTGTTAAACTAATTCTTTATAACAATTTGTGGAAATTTTCAATAAAAGTAAGAATTCAGTGTAGAAATTAATTCTTTCCTTTGAGTCTGTTTTTGTTTAGTTCTAACTTATACATATGTATCTCATTCTGAGATGAATACAGATAAAGATGATATACAGATAGTCCTCAAATTCCAATTGAGTTTGGAATTTCAAGTTGTTAAGCAGTATGGTCATTAAGTGAATCATTATGAGACCAGACCTGATTTTACAATTATTTTTACCAAGATTGTTAAGCAAATCACATGATCATTAAACAAATCACATGATTGTTAAGCAAATCTGGCTTCCTCAACTGACTTTACTTGTCAAAAGCTGGCTGGGAAAATCACAAATCATGATCACACGATCACAATATGCTTTAACCCAGTGGTGGGATTCAAATAATTTAACAACTGGTTCTCTGCAGGGGAGGACGCAGAGGGGGAGGCGGGGGGGGACCGCTGCCATGAGGCAAGTGGGGGAGGGGGAGCTGCCCCATGTACCCCACAACTGCTTACCGTGCCAAAGGACCCCTGCAGCCAGGCCTACCACACCCCAACACCTGTCACACCTCATGTGTTCAATAGTGACTTCTCCCACTTTCTTCTTCTTCCTCTGCCTTTAAACTGCCCTTTACTCCCGTTGCTTCTTTTTCAGTTCTGGGTTTTTGTCTGGAGCCTGCGCAGAGTGTCTTTGGAAACAAAGCCAAGCAGCGATCGGATGGAGTGGGAACCATTCCCTTTGCTTTTGGACCAGGTCCAAAATGGGCTGGAAAGAGAGACCTGCCGACTCCAATCTGGCTTTGCAGCAAGCAAGGGGATTGGAGGCCGATGAATGCACATTAGTCTGGTGTCTCAAAAAACCAGAGTTCCCCCCCCCCCGTGCTGGATTTTCACTGCCAGACTGTTTAACTTTCTTTAAAGCTTACTTGATGCAGAATGGGAAGGATCCACATTCTGCATCAAGTAAAGAAAGTTAAACAGTCTGGCAGCGAAAATCTAGGAGTGGGGGGGGGAGCCAGATTGCAGCAAGCAAGGGATTGGAGGCACATGAATACATGCTAGTCTGGCCATTTCAGAGCCGGTTCCCCGAACTCAAGAAAAAAATAGGTATTGGTTCTGCCAAACTGGTGCAAACCGGCTGAATCCCACCACTGCTTTAACCATTGTAAATGTGAGCTGTTTGCCAAATCCCGAATTGCAGTTATGACCACAAGGGCGGTGCAACAGTCATAACTCTGAGGACAGGTTGAAAGTCATTTTTTCTGAGGCCATCATAACTTCCAACCATTGTTAAATGAATAGTCAGAAACTGAGGACTACCTGTACCCAAAATGATTTGGGCAGTTAAATGATATGGAACCATTTTTCAAGTAACAGAAAGCAGATGAAAATATTAAAGCTATAATGATCTATCAGAAGATATATCAGCAAAATATCATTACTTTTATATTCCCTAAAGGGTTACCTGATTCCTTCATAGAATTCTATGGATAAGCTGACAGTTTCATCATCTGTGAGATTCCCTTTATCCTGTTCTGAAACTTCACCCCTGTCTTCATTGGATCCATTGGGAACTAAACAAGTAAAGAAAGGGAATGAAAAAAAAATCACCTGTTTTTTAAAATGCATATTACTGTTGACATACAACAGAAGACAAATGAGGCAGACATCATACCATCTGCCAGAGGATATGCTGCATAAAAATCACGTCGTCTCTTCATTTCATCTGCAAATGAAAGCAAGATTAATACATTTAGTGGCTTCCTTCTCTTCCATTTTGCAAATACATTTATTATTATTCAGAAACAGTTATGCAATTGTAAATTATAAAAAATAATTTCAATCTGGTTTGCATTAAGTCCTAAGATATTTTTCAAAATACTTTTCTTAATAATTATATACTATTATTTATCAGCCTCAAGTTAAAAATCAAGCAAAATCAAAATCAAATTAAGATTGCTGCATTTTGCTATGTCAGCTAGGAACCTCTGTACCAAATTCTATTCTCTAAACTCTCAGCAGTCACAAATTCATACCTTTGAACAGTCCTGGCACCAGTTTATATACTATATCCTGTAGAGTTTTATCTGATCTGAAATAAGATAAGCAGGCTGTCAACAAAAATGTTAATTACAAATAAATAGAAATATAAAACTATTTAGATTCCTCCAAAAGGAAAAGGAACCTGTTTTACTGTTGTACAAATAGAAAAATGCATTTTTGTCCCTTGTGAGTAAACACCCCATTTAGGTGTAGAAAGTAAACTTCCATTCTTCCTGTACTGTACCTCCTGTTTGGCAAATTAGGATTCACACTCACATACCATTTTAAGTTGTTAAGAGAAAGATCCTCAACCAAAACTATCTTATGCAAGGCTATGCAGCTTAACATGCTAACACTTTAACTTTAAAAACCCACTTTATTTCTTTAAAAAGGTTTGGATTTGTGGAATTATCTAGATTTCTAATGATCAGAAGCAGTGCTAAGGTACAAACTCATGTATCTCAGCAGTAACACACAAGATTCCCTTCCCAATCACTTGCCAATTTGTAAAACTGATTTATTTGCTGCCTCTCTCAAGGGGACTCCTATAGTAATATCAGCACATAATAACAATAGCACTTAGATTATATATCCCCTCCCCCACAGTTCTTTACAGCACTCTCTAGGCAATTTACAAGGTCAGCATTCCCCCCCCTCCAACAATCTGGGTCCCCATTTTACTGACCATGGAAGAATGGAAAGTTGAATGAACATGAGCCCCGTCAGGATTGAACTCTAGACTGTGGGCAGAGTTAGCTTGCAATGTTGCATTCTAATCACTGCGCCACCAGGACTCTTGTTTTCCCTACTATAGTTTGTGGTTTATTACAAGTTTTGTTTATGTTGCTTAAATCAATATGAATCTATGCAGCTTATAGAAAAAGCATAATTAACAATAAAGCTCCTAGCATTACCAATGGTGGCATTCACTGTCTCAGTGCTCCAATTATAGGATTTTTTCCCCTCCTTATCTGCATCATCTATTGACTTCTTAAAAATACTGAAACTGGATTTAAAAATAAGCCTAGCATTCTTTCAAAGTGTGCTAAATTTCTGCTTATAAGAAACCTTTAGGAAACTCTGGTTAGGCATGTATATGGGCAGGTCTGCATGAAGCCAGGTGTTTGCTTCAGTCTAAGCCCAAACAGTGTGAAGGGATGTTTCCAGTGAGCAGAATGGAAGAATGAGTGCTAATACCCTAACATAGTTAATAGGAATTGGGCAGATTCCTCCCATGACCACTCCAGCAACTTCATTCTTCATTAAACATCCTACATTGTGTCCATGGCATAACCATATCGAGAGAAGAGCAAATAATAATAATAATAATAATAACCTAAAAAAACTAAAAATGTCTTTAAACTGGGGATAAAACAAAGGCAACATCATTAAAGCCACTACATAAGAAATTATTATCAGACCATATTCATTTCCATGTTTTTCTTGCTGTGAAACTAAGGCTGCATAGAGAAAGGACGGAAGATCATGGTTGTTAGTTTTGCCTTTAGGACCCTAGCGTTATGTATGTGTGGCAACTTAAAAGATTTAGAATTATTATCAAGTAGAGCTTCTGTGTGTAATTTATAGAGAGACTGAAAGCAAACAAAAATTATTACTGTTGAACAGCATTAAAATTTTGATTTAAAAGGCACTTTTTATTTAGGCTAGCAGTGTTCCTTCTCCCTTATAATACCATCATATTGGCACAATTTAGCAATCCTATTCACCTTGTCTAATTTTGTAATACTATTTATTGCATGTATATTGACTTTGTTTTATAATTTATGGCACCCTAATGAAAGTAAGTCTGGCCAAATGGCTGCATGACTGGTGAGGAGAGCCATTATATTTGCTTGAATCAATAACTCACTTAATGTTCTTTAAGCAGAGTGCCTAAGATGCACTATTATTCCTAAGGTGCAGCGAAGTGCAATGAATCATAGGCTTGCGACTCAGTCCTCAGCAGCTTCTTGGCCTGGATCAGGTGTCACAGTAAGTGATCATTTTATTTATTAGGGTTTGCCTAGCATAGTATGTGAACTCAGCCACTAATGTTGACAACCAAGTATAAGATTGTGCGTTCAATGTACTGAAGAGAGAAAAGAACACTTTCCTATCATTTTGCTAGCAGTTTCCAGCAGCCTGGACCTATATATTGTGCCATGCTGCATGTTATTACAGATTGTTCCCATGGACTCATTCCATTTTTAAAGTAATTTCTGTGTTCAATATTTTCCCCACACCAGCTAGTTCAAACTGATTCAATCCTCAAAACTGATTTCATCAAAATCTGTGTTCTCCTGCTATCTTTGTTCTTCCTCATTTTCTCCTCACTTTCTCTCTAACCTAATAAAATAATCTTCCTAACTAACTCAGAGGATTCTTCTATTACATTCCTATTCTAAAAACCTCCCCAAACTTTGAAATATACACTACATGATGACTATCCATCCTATATTAGTGTATGTTGTGAGAAAGCAGGCAATACAAGAAAGGGTTCACAGATTATACTCAGCTATAATGTCGTTTGAGAGAGAGTATATGTGTCTACTAGCCCCCACTTGTGTTCACTACTACCCGTGTTTCCCCTAAAGCAAGACAGGGTCACACTTTCTTTTTATCCCCAAAAGCCCCACTATGTCTTACTTTCGGGGTACGGCTTATATTGATTGGAAAACAATTGTCAGTTTTATTTTAAGTATTTTAAGTATATTAAGTATTTTAAGTATTTTAAGTATTTAAGTATTTTAAGCAGGAGGCGGAAGTGGGCAGGAGTAATATGTCTTACTTTCGTGGTACGGCTTATATTAGCCGACCCCCTGAAAACCCCGATACGTCTTACAATCGGGGGTGTCTTACTATCGGGGAAACACGGTACTATAAAATAGTATTGTGGAAATCTAGTAGCAAAATGGTTCTACTTCAGATTCATCTTTTTCCTTTCTTTCCTTTTCTTAAATAAGTATAGGAACAGGTGCCCAGCTGGGGTATCTGAAAAATTCGTTGGCATGTTTTCTTTTCTTTTCATTTTTTGGCCCATTTCAGTAGTTTGTCTTCAGAGATGTCCCTATTCTATTACCATCCTTAAAATCTCCCCAACTGCTTCAAAAGAGGTAAAAAAGAATAGGTTCTGCCCCTTTTGGGACACCTCTACACTATTATTATTGAAAGCCTCTTGAAGCCTTTTCAAGTTACCCTCCATTGGCTTAGTACTATGGTGGCGAACCTATGGCATGCGTGCCACAGGCGGCATGCAGAGCCATTTCTGTGGGCACATGCGCAACTGCTGCTGCCAGCAGCTTACGCAGGTCCATTAGGCTGCCACCGCCCAGAGCAGCAACCCCGTCCAGCACAAAGGAGGCGAAGCAGCCAATTAGCAAGCCCTGCATAGAGGTGCACACCCATGCCCAGCAGGCAAAAGGCCACCCTGAGCGGGGAAAGCCAGATCCCCATTGGCGTCATGGCCGCCCAGGCCCACCAGAGATGGCAGGGAGGCACACAATCCTGGCTGGGACTGGGGGGCCATGGCACCAATGGGGATCCGGCTTTCCCCGCTCAGGGTAGCCTTTGGCTTACTGGGCGTGGGATTGCTCTACCACCTCTATGCGGGGTTTGCTAGTCAGACGTTTTGCCTCCTTTGTGCTGGGTGGGCCAGGCATCTGGGTGGTGGTGGCAGTTTAATGGACCTGCGCGAGCTGCTGGCAGTGCCGACCTGAGGCATGGGGGCGAGCGGGAGGCCGGAGGTGCAGATTCCCCATGCATGAGACTGGGATTTTTTCCCCGCTATTGGATTTTCGCTACCAGACAGTGTAACTTGATGCAGAAAAAAAAAGATATGCATTCTGTATCAAGTAAACTTTTAAGAAGTTAAAGAGATTGGCAGCAAAAATCCTACCCCTCCTCCCCCGTGCTTCGGACCACCGCCACCGAGGAGAAGAGTGGTGAGATTTTGTGCCAGCCGGCCAGCCAGGCAAGGTCAGGGGATGGTGGCTGGCTGCAGAGGGGGAATTATGGTTGCTTTGGGGGAGGGATCTGCCAAGCCTCAGGGCAGCAGCATTGGCGGCTCCCCCACCCAGCCCATTTCCCCGGCTCTGTTACCGGTAGCAGCTCCCTCAGCAGCTCCCTCAGCGGCCCTCACCATCAAGTTTCCATTGCACTAGCTTCCTGGAGCTGAGGAGAAATGCAGTTACTGAGCCACCAGGTGTTGCCTTCTGCTTTTCCTGCTGCGGCATTGGCTGCTAGTGAGGGCACAGTGATTTGTTGACGGCCATGCCACAAATGGGGATTGAAGCCCCACCAAAAAAAGTGCTCCTGATCAGCTGCAACACGCCATGGAGAGCCTGGCTGATACAGACAAGGCAGGAGTGTACATAGACTCTGCTTTTTTCCTTTGACAGAGATGGGATTAGGGTTGCTGCAGCTGATCAGAAGCACCGCCGAAAACAGCAGAGTCTGTGTGTGCATCTGCTATGCACTCATCCGTCAGCCGTGCTCTTCATGCCTCAGATCAGCTGCAGCACACTGTGGAGAGCAAGGCTGATGCGGGCTAGGCAGGCTCGTAAAGAGACTCTGCTTTTTTCGGTGGGGCTTTGGTGCCTGGCCAGCTCGGCCAATTTCCCTCTTTCTTCTCCCTGTTCCTCCTCCTCCTTTGACAGTGATGGGGTTTGGGGAATGATCAATCTCCATTTGTAGCATGGCCACCAACCAATCGCCATACCCTCCTCTCAGGAGGGCAACACCAGCAGCCAATGCCGCAGCAGGAAAAGTGGAAGGCAACGCTGCCCACCAAACTCGCCTGGCGGCACAGTAACTGCACTTCTCCTCAGCTCCAGAAAGCTTGTGAAATGGAAACTTGATGGTAAGGGCCATAGGGTGCTCGCTGAGGGAACTGCTACCAGTAACTGAGCTGGGGAAACAGGCCGGGTGAGGGGAGCTGCCAATGCCACTGCCCTGCTTGGCAAATCCCCCCCCAAAGCAGCCATGATTCCCCCTCCCCAGCCAGCCAGCCACCATCCCCTGACCTACTCCTTGCCTGGCCAGCCAGCTGGCACAAAACCTCATCACTCTTCTCCTCGGTGGTAGCAGCCTAATGGACCTGAGCAAGCTGATAGGAGATAGGGAGTATAAAGAGGAAGAGAAGAGGGAGGAGGAGGAGGAGGAGGAGGAGGAAAGGAAAAACACAGTGAAGTACAGAGTGATGGAAAGGATACAAAGTAGAAGATATAAGAAACATATGGTAAGAACCCATATCTATCATATTGCATACTCGCCTGCCTATCTTTCTCTCACCTCCCGATTCCATTCTCCTCTCCCTGGGTTCTGCCATATTCCTAGAGGGAAGGGGGGACGGAGTGCGGGTTATTGCCTTAGCTTCTTCTATTGATTGATGTAGTGTTTTGCTTCCCTGCCTCCTTTCTCTATTTCTACAGTGTAACATATCACCTTAGCTTCCTTTATTGCCGCAATGTAACACTTCGCTCCTGCACTATCTCTCTCTGAATTTTCTTCTCCCTAACCTGTCAGCTAGGAAAAAGGAGGGAGAAAGAAGTACAACCTCCGGAGCCTGGCTTATTTCTCCATTCTCAAAAGAAGGTGCAAAGAGTTGTTTGAACATTGCGCTTTGACTGGAGCTGGACTGATATTATCTCCCCTTTCCCATGATGGACTTAACACCTGGGGATTGGCCGGTTTGAACTGTCCAGATGAACTGTAGGGTGGGGTTTGCTTGGGGACTTTAAAGTATTGATCTGTAAAGAAATCCCTCAGATCCTTTCTAGTATGCCTCCCATCAGCTTCTCCTAATAAAAGTTCCTTTTGGAAGAGCTTGCTTCCATGAATTCTGCTTTCTTGGGATGAGGTGTTGAGGTGGATCCTGACATATACCCAAGACGCATGAAAGACTCAAATGCCTATACACTCTCAAAGTTTAGGAAACAAACAGGGTGAACTTGAAGTAGTAGTACATGAAGGTAGATATGATATAGTTACCATTACTGAAACTTGGTGAGATGAAACTCATGACTGGAATGTACTGATGGAAGGATACAAACTATTCAAAAGAAACAGACCTAACAAAAGAGGAGGTGGAATAGCATTATATATAAAAGGTCATTACATCTCTATAGAAATCCACAAAACCAAAGGTGAAAACCTCCTAGAATCCATATGGATCAATATAAAAGGAAAAAAGAATGACATTGCTATAGGTATATACTACAGGCCACCCAACCAAGTAGAAGAAATAGATGATTTTTTTTGCTAAACAACTAACAAAGGTATGTAGGAAATATACCACAGTAGTAATGGGAAACTTTAACTATTCTGATATCAACTGGGAGACAAACTCTGCAACAAGTGGGAGACCAAACAGATTCCTAACCAACCTAGCTGGCAACTTTGTCATCCAAAAGGTAGAGGAAAAGCTATGCTAGACCTCATTCTTACTAATAGATAAGAAGTGATAGAAGGAACCAGCGGGAAAGGGAGCCGTCTGAGGCCTCCGCAATCCCACAGTGGCTGCCAAAATGGCAGCCACACGATCTGGAGGGAAAGGGAGCCATCCGAGGTTTCTGCGATCCCACAGCAACCCAGTGAAGCAGATTCGAAAGTGAAGCCAAATGAGGCCTCCGTGGCTTCTTAGGATAGTGGAAAGGTGGGGGGCAGGCTGTAGCCCTGATCCCAGCGCTATACGATGGTAAGGGGCTCAACAAGGGGAAAGCGGAAGCCTCCGCTGATCCCAGCGCTGCTGAAATGACTGTGGATGCAAGGGAGAATTCACCAAAAGAAGCTCAATACAACCTACTTGCTGGAAGCCAAGATTGCCACGTCTGTTAGAGCTGGAGACCAAGTCAAGACTGGCAAGTTTGGCTGACTTGGTCTAATGAGCAGGAAGACAGAGCTAACCCATTGGTGGATTCTCCATCTCCTGTGCTGGAGAAAGATCCTAAGAAAAATTCCATAGATGAAAATTCGAAATGGGAAAACAACTCTAGAAGCATGGGAAACTCTGAAAAATATTATCATAAAAACCCAGTCCAGCCCAATACCACTGAAAAAGAAATCCAAGAAGAAACCAGCATGGTTGCAGAAAGATCTCTCTGATAAACCGAAAGACATAAAGGAAAGTACAAAAAATGGAAAGAGGGACACATAGCTAAGGCAGAATATCAGCAGATAGCCTGAATCTGCAAAGATGAAGTCAGGAAAGCAAAAGCTTAGAATGAACAAAGACCTACAACAAAAGTCAAAGATAATTAAAAAAAAGTTTCTTTCAACATATAAATAACAAGAAAAAGGTCAAGGAAACAATCAAGGAAGTAATAGGGAATAGAGAGAAAACAGAGCTGTTTAACTCTTTGCATCAGTCTTCACACAAAAAGAAACTATAGCCCAAGCTACCAAAAATCTAACTGTAAAAGACAGACTAGAAAAAAAATTAAAATAAGCAAGAAAATGGTTAGACTAGACAACTCTATCTGATCTTGACAAATATAAATTACCAGGATCTGATGGATTATATCCCAGAATTCTGAAGGAGCTGGTAGATATTGTCTCAGAACTATTGTACCATATCTTTCAAAAATCCTGGAACACCGGGAAATTACCTGAGAATTGGAAAAGTGCTGATGTGTTTCCCATCTTCAAGAAAGGGAAAAAAACAGATCCAGGAAACTACAGACCAGTCAATCTAACACCAATACCTGGGAAGATACTGGAAAAGATAATCAAAAAACAGAACTGCGAACACCTAGAAATAAATAAAGTTATAACTAGAAGCCAGCATGGGTTTGTTAAAACAGATCATGCCAAGCCAATCTAATTTCATTATTTGACAAAGTAACTAAATTAGCAGATCAGCGAAATGCTGTGGTCATAGTATACTTAGACTTCAGCAAGGCATTCACCACAGAGACGAACTTAATTCTGAACTTGATCATAGCAGCGAGACTGTTGGTGGGACAATACTGGAAGAAGCCAGAAATACCATCTATTGAAGAATGGACTTTGAAAGTTATAAATTTGGCAGAAATGGCTAAAATATCGGCATATTTGAAGGATCGCTCAAATGAAAAATATATGTTGGACTGGAAACATTGGATAGACTACATACAAGAGAAACACCAATCAAAGAAAATGTATCTGGCTTATAGTTAGATCTTGATATACGGAGTGAAGAATGTTTACAAATTTAAATTGATTGTATTAAGTTGAATAGCAGTTAACTTGAATTTTTTCCTGGTTTACATGTACAAATATATATCTATTAATAAAAAAAAAAAAGTAGACCACAACCTACTTCTTGGCAAACTAGAAAAATGTGAGATACACAGCATCACCACCAGATGGATTTGTAACTGGCTGACAAACTGTACTCAATGAGTCATTCTTAATGGTACTACGTCTGCATGGAGAGAAGTAAGCAAGTTCCGTCTTAGACCCAGTACTCTTAATATCTTCATAAATGACTTAGATGAGAGAATAGAAGGGGAACTCATCAAATTTGTGGATGAAACTAAGCTGGCAGGAATAGCCAACAATCCAGAAGATAAGCTCAGGATCCAAAAAAGATCTTGACAGACTTGAACAATGGGCCCTATCCAATAACATAAATTTAATGTGGAGAAAAGCCAGGTTTTACACTTAGATAGGAAAAACCAAAGGTACAAGTACAGATTAGGTGAAACCTGGCTCAAAAACAGTAACTATGCGAGGGATCTTGGCGTCCTAGTAGATCAGCAGCTCCCAATCTTTTCTATACCCCACACCCCTAGAATGCTTCTGATATATTCTCGCATCCCTTACAAAAGTTCAAAATAATGGCAATAAATTATGCATATACACTATAATTTTGAAAAGCCAAGTTTTCGCACCCTCTGGAATATCATCTCGCACCCCCAGGTATAAACAGAGGCATAGAATCAAAATCATGTGAAGTATTAGTACCACTTTATCAAGCCATAGTAAGGCCACACTTGTAATACTGCATCCAATTTTGGTCACCACATTACAAAAAAGATATTGTGCAAAGAAGAGCAATTAAGTAAGATGATTAAAGACCTGGAGACTAAAACATAAGAAGAACAGTTGCAGGATTTGGGTTTTGTCTAGTCTAGAGAAAAGAAGGACTGGGGGGACATGGTATCAGTATTCCAGTATTTGGGAGGTTGCAACAAAGAGGAGTGGGGTCAACTTATTCTCCAAAGCACCAGAGGGCAGGACAAGAAACGATGGAAACTAATCAAGGAGAGAAGCAACCATGAATTAAGGAGAAACTTCCTAACAGTGAACACAATTAGCCAGTGGAACAGCTTGCCTCCAGAAGTTGTAGGTGCTTACTCACTAGAGGTTTTTAAAGAAGAGCCTGGACAACCATTTATCTGAAATGGTATTGAGTCTCCTGCTTCAGCGGTGTCCAACTAGAAGACCTCCAAGGTCCCTTCCAGCTCAATTCTGATTGAAAATAATGCAGTTTTTCCTTGAGTTTTATTTTCCCCTATTGATCACTAAATCCTATTGACATTTTGCTGCACTTTTAACCTGTCTATTGAGTCCCCCTCCCAGCATACTTGTTTCTTAATACTGACAACTCATGCTTGTGTGGAGTTTAAATCTGAATATGGAAATGTTCAGGGTGCCGTTGATGAAAGACCCCTTGGAATGAGGCTAGTAAATATTTCTCAGGGAGACTCAAGTGTTATGATATAAATTAATTTATACAGACTGTGTGCTAAAAATACAGTCAGAGAGATGTATCTGTGGCAGGCTGCCTACCTGGTTTCTATGCCAACCATCAGTAGAGTTCATTAAGGTACATCTGGTTTCCCCCAAAACCAGCTTTAAAGGGAATCAGTAAGATTGCCGTGCTGTTCAAGGCCACAAGAGAAAGAAGTGTTGGCTTAATTCAACTGTTGTATGAATACAAATAGGGATAGTTTACTAAGAAACAAAAAAAAGTCAGTACTACAAAGAAGTTTACAATCAAGCCAAAGATTAGAATTGAAACTGCATTATTATTACTATTGTCATCATTACTTGCATTCTAGCCATGTTGTAAAGATTAAAAACTAGTGACATATTTAGTCTACTCTAGTAGTAGGGAGGAGAGCCAGTATCGTGTACTGGTTAAGGTACCAGGCTAGAAACCAGGAGACCATGAGTTCTAGTCCTACCTTACTCCTTAGTCCTACCTAGGATGTAGGGAATGGCAAATCACTTATGAAACCTTGCCAAGAAAACTAAGGGATTTATTGAGGCAGTCACCAGGAGTCAATACTGACTTAAAAGAACCCCCCCAAAAAAGCAGAAAGGAACTAGGCAAACTCTGAAAGGGAGGTAAAGCTCTATACTGTCTTCTGTCCCTCCATAAGTTTAGTAAAAGAAAATAAATAAACATAATTAGATATAGCTGTACAAATATTTTGTATTGGAATAATTTATTCAGGCTTTTGTCCTGGGATTTTATTTTTTAGGAAAGAGAATTCAAGCTGCAAGCATGCCTCTGGCAGGAGGTTAATACGGATACTTACGGGACCGTCTTCTGCCATATACTTCCCTTCGACCGGTGAGAGCGCACAGGGTCGGCCTCCTCCGGGTCCCGTCAGCAAAACAATGCCGTCTGGCAGGTCCTAGGGGGAGGGCCTTCTCTGTTGTGGCACCCACCCTCTGGAACCAACTGCCCCCTGAAGTCCGCATTTCCCCCACTCTCCCGGCCTTCCGGAAGAATTTGAAAACTTATCTATGCCAGCAGGCCTGGGGATGATTGTGATTGTGTCTGTATGATGAATGTGTTTGGGGGGTCTTTTAAATGTTTTGTCGACTCGGTTTTTGGTTTTTAAATGCTGTGATGTTGTTTTTTTGTTCATGTTGTTAGCCGCTCCAAGTCCTTTGGAGAGGAGCGGCATAAAAACCCAATAAATAAATAAATAAATAAATAAATAAATAAATAAATAAATAAATAAATAAATAAATAAATAAATAAATAAATAATAAATAATATAAAAGTTCCAAGTCAAATAGATCACTATATCATAAACCACAATTGTACACAGGTTAAATAATTATTGTAGTTTCTTCGGGTATGTTGCTCATGTGTAAGCTAAATACTCCTTTAAAAGCTCTGTCTGGACTATAATTTACAAAACTCTTTAATTAATATTCCAACTTTACCTTATCATAGAGAATTTGCCTTTGCCAACTATAGAAAAACATAGCAAGGTTATACAATGCCCCTCCCTCAATATTCCTACCTATTTCCACCTGGAGAAACTGCATAGATCTACTGATCTACAGAATGGCAGATCCAGAAACATTCTTTTAAATAGAGGACTAGCTGAGAGGAAAAGTATCCAACAACATATTTGCCTTCTGCCTGTAAGCTCTTTTGAGAAATTGGACACCTGGAATGCAGAAGAACTTTTAGGCTGATCAGAAAAACTGTAGTCATAGCCAAAGCAGGAGAAATATCTATCATTTCTAAATAAAAAACATCTTAAATTGTAAAGATATTATAGCATGTCATGCTGGGAAGATTTTTCTGAAAACAAAGCATAGGACAAAGTGGAGTCCCTTTTGTATTTGCCTGATCACATGAAGGTTTGAAACTAGACAGAAATAGAGCTGCATAAAGTTCCCAATCTGTACATATTGAACTGGAAATTCTGAATGGAAATAGTATTCACATTAGTTTGTGTACAAAGAAAATTTTCTGCCACAAAATAATGTTCAGGAGTGCATAGAAAGCTGAATTTGTATTCCAGACATGTGAAACACAAGGCCCAGGGGCTGGATGCGGCCCGCAAAGTGATTTCATGTGGCCTGCAAAGCCTTCCTGGAAACAGTGAGAGAATGGCCCCCGCTGCCTTGACCCCGGCCCAGGTCAGCCGGGAGCCAATGTACAATATTGTGGTGGCCATCTATGCTGAAACGTGTTCAGTCTTGGCTCCACGAGGCCGTCTGGAAACAGTGAGGAACCAGCCCCTGCCACATCAGCCCAGCCCCCTGGGTGCATGCTGGGGAGATGTTACCCTTTGTGAGGAATGAAGAAATGCACCATCGCTTGGAAGTGGCCAGCAAATGGCCCTCGCCTACTTCACATATCCGGCTTGATGGGTTCCGGTGGGAGGGGTTTAGGCAGGCAGCGGGGCACTTTCCTCACAGTGCCGAGAGGCTGAGCCAGGTGGCGAAAATCCAAAAAGAAACACGAGGCCACTCAGCTCCCAGCCTACCTGGTTTCGGCAGGCAGCGGGGCGCTCTCTTCATGGCGCCAAGAGCTGAGCTGGGTGGCGCGAATCTGATAAGAAGTACAATGTTGCCCAGCCCCCAGCCTGCTCAGTTTCAGCAGGGAGCAAAGTGCAAAGCTGGCGAGCTTTGCACCTTCCAGCTCAATATCTCGGCACTGTGAGAGTGCCCCGCTGCCTGCCGAGATTAGGCAGGCTGGGGGCTGGGCAGCAGCAATGCTTCTTTTCAGATTCGTGCCACCTGGCTCAGCCTCTCAGTGCTGTGAGGAGAGTACTTACGTTTGTTGTTCCCTTCAGCTGGCTCCCTGATGGAAGAAGGAGGGAGGAAGAGAGGAAGAGGGGAAAAAATCCCTAATGGGGAAGAAAGTTAGTGGGGAGGCTAGGAGAGCACGCTCCCAGCCTCTGCTTAATCCTAGTTATTTCCAACTAAGCTCTTCTAAACTAAAAAGAATCCACCAATAAGTGAAAACTTGTATCTGCCTAGGAGCCACGCTTCATGTCCTTCCTGGGCGAAATCAAGTCAAATCTGGGGATAAGGTCCAGGAAGGGGCGTGGCAACTTTGGATGACTTGATTTGATAGGGCAGGAATACAGTCATAACCCATTGGTGGATTCTCCATCTCCCAGTGCTGGAGAATGCCTCACTGCCTGCCAAACCCGGCAGGTTGGGGGCTGCATGGCATTGCACAGGTAACGTTGACTCTCACGCTGCTCATGGCATCCCGTCCCTCAGAGCCCACCAAGCCAGATATGTGAAGTAGGTGAGGGCCATGTGCTGGCCACTTCCAGATGATGGTGCATTTCTTCATTCCTCATGAAGGGTGACACCTCCCCAGCTGCGTTTCTTGCCTGTTTTTCTCCCTCCCTCATCTCAAATATTTTCCCATCACTCTGTACTTAGGAAGAAAGGAAAGAAGAAAAGAAGGAGAGGGAGAGTCTGAGGGAAGTCATGCCTTAGTCCTGCCCTGCTGCCCTTTCACCATCCCCTTGCCCCCTCCTCCTGGCCTATCATGTGATCTCCCATCCTATTGCAAAGGAAGCTTTGGATACAAAGCTGGGTCTCCTCCCATGGAGAAGGAATGGGCCTCCCTCTGACTTTGCCCTCGTACCCATCTTGAGCAACCTGGCTAAGGAGAGCAAGCACAGCAGCAGCAGCCTTGAGGAAGAAGTAAGTGTAGCTGAGTGCCCCCTTGGGGAAGTGGGGCTGGGTTTGCTGCCGCAGGTGCTCAAGGGCCAGGCTGGGCATTTTACCTCTGCTGCCCAGGGCTCCGGGCAGTCCATGCCATCGTCCATCCCCCCCCCCCGCATGGCCTGAGAGGAACAGTGAGGCTCCTCCAGTGGATCATGCCTTGGCACTTGCCCTGGTCCCACCCCCTTCTGCCAGAGACCCTCAAATCTATACCACTCCTGCCCAGGCCCCCACAGGCCCCCTTGACGTGAACAATGTAGAGCTGGCCACGCCCACCCAGTATGCCATGCCCACTCCATCCATGCCCACCCAGTAGGCTGCACCCACCAGGCCCCCCGAGGGCAACTGCAATGCTGATGCGGCCCTCAATGAAATTGAGTTTGACACCCCTGTTGTATTCAAACAAATGTAAAACCAAGACCTCTTCAGACCAATTTCAACCAAGTGTGAGGATGCTTAAAGAGAACTTTGGATCTTAAGCTTGGACCATGTGAAGTAGAAAGAAATAGCATGCAATGATACTCTGAGTTATCTCCCAAATACAGAGGTGTAGGAAAGTGAAGAATTGGTACTATTGGAATCCTGCATGGTAATCAACTCTAGTCGGTATGGTAGATGCCATATTGCAAGTACTATATGTTACAAACTGAACAAAATATACAGGTTTGAACTGTAGAGTCCTTTGTGCTCTCTGAGCCTGATTGTTTGCTTGTAGTTATTTTGTTACCAGATTATGTAACTTAGTTTCATTACTTACTCTGGTAATGAAATGTCTGCAAGCAAACAACTAAACTTAGAAAGCACTTCAAGCTAATATATGGCTCCATCTGACACCATCCATGGTAAATATAAGTAGTCTTAAATTGGAATATAAAACAGTGTTTCATACCTGATACTGAGAAGAGGCCTTGTTTTATGAACTTGAACATCACACATTGGGCAATATTTGTTGGTTTCCAGGTAGCGGACAATGCAGGTTTTACAAACTAAAAAAGAAAAGAAAACATTGGTAGAAAAGGGGAGTCATGCAGAAAAATGTGCCAGAATTTATGAAATGAAGAGATATCCAAATCTGGATCAAATCTGGCCTTATTATGAAGCAAAGCAGTGGTTACTCAAGCTAGCCAGAAAATCATCTGAAGTCAAAAATTATTTCAGGGCTGCAGTTTTTGATATATTAGTCATAGACAAAAGGAAACATTTGTCTGATTTTTTTTTAAAAAAAATGCACAGCAACAAAGATAGAAACTTGGCATGCATTATAGGATAGGAATAAAAATTGTCTATTCAAAATCCAGCCAAATGGTTGATTTATTAGCCATATGCCAAGCCCAAGTCCAGATAAATGGAGAGGGTTAGGGAAAACAATGGTGAACATCCTGTAAAAAAAAAACCCTCACCAGAACACCTTAAGGCAATAACTTAACATGATTCGGGCATGGATACCAACAGTGGACCTTCCGGGCTGGATAGTAACCAGCAAGCTACTGGAGAAATGCAATAGCCAGCTTTTAGTAGGTTTTTATGGCATTGTTGGATTGCTGGAGGAAAGTCTTCCCAAAGCCCAAGAATTGATGATGCCCATGACAAAAAGGGTTGCCTACGCTGTACAAAGTTATATCAAATTGGAACATGGAATGTTAAAAGCATATCCCTTGGGAAACTCAAAATTATAAATAGAGAATTGATTAGCGTGAACATAGACATCCTTAGCATCAGTGACGCTAAGGCAGTGATTAATTCAAATCAGTAGAGTTTATGGTTTATTTTTCTGAAAATGACATCATTAGACAAAAAGGAGTTGCATTCTGCATAAGCAGACAAGTAGCTAAATGTGTTGAGAATCACATACAGTGATCACACAGTATCTAGTCATATTTGAAGCAAGTCACCCAATATCACCATACTACAAATCTATGCTCCAATTGTAGACTCAGATGATGATGAAAGTGGACTTTTTTACAGTGAGTTTCAATGTGCTCTCAAGCAAATATGAAAAAAAGGATCTTTTTAATATTATGGGTTGAGCAAGGGTTGGATTAGAAAACTTCCAAGGACCATTCCAACTCTGCTATTCTGAGGGCTACCTGTACTTGTTTTCACTTTTGAAACAATGATTTTACTAGCCTTCTCAAAATCACACAATCCCTTTTGCTAAGAACGTAAGCACATTTGCTATAAATTTAAATGAGAAATTGTACTCCAGTGGATGAGTGTGTAGTACCGGTAGTAACTTCATGTCTCACGAGTTTTGAAGGCATCTTTAGACAACTTGCTCTTTATAAAATAGAGGTTTATTTATATCAATAACTGGCATTTAACTGTACTCAGACATCATACATACGGTCAAATATATAAAGCATTAAATAATAAGAAGCAAGGGTATCTGATATTGTGCTAAGTGATTACTTTTTTCTTTTCTCATTCACTGGTGACTAACTGGTAAATAGCATTAAATGGTTAAGATGAGAACTCAGACTTAACTAAATGTTGCCTCTTTATTTTAACTATGAGCATCTTGTTAATTGGAACCTTTAGCTTATTAGCTTTAGCCTAACTCATCCTTCATAGCATTAGCATCATATCTTGCTGTTTTAACTGTCACTCAGGTCCAAACTTACC
This sequence comes from Bothrops alternatus, assembly GCA_034064705.1. Classification (NCBI taxonomy): domain Eukaryota; kingdom Metazoa; phylum Chordata; class Lepidosauria; order Squamata; family Viperidae; genus Bothrops; species Bothrops alternatus. Next base: position 19,879,206 of record JARGCV010000103.1, on the reverse strand, counting down.
AACAACTTTATCTTTATTGGGCAGTAGAGAGGAAGAATACTTTGAAAGTCAGGGAAATCAAGGTTACCAGGACAATTTGAAGAATGGGAGATTAGCTATCCTGTAGTGAAGGGAATATAGTGGTGGGATTCAGCCAGTTCGCACCAGTTCGGCCGAACCAGTAGCTAATTTTTTGTTGCCCAGGCCCAGAATAGACTTCCGGAAGTGGCATCCACACAGAGAACTTGTTGTTCACATATTTGAATCCCACCACTGAGGGAATACATGTTCTGAATGGACAACATGATTATCCTGAGTATTTGAAATAGACCTTCATCAACAAGAAAGTCCAGAGAGTCTTTCAAGTTCAAACAGGGCGCTTCCTTATTTAACACTCACATGAATGTAAGCATTCCACAATAGTTGTGGCATCTATAAAGTAGCCTCCACATAAGGCACACATTAAGTGGGGGTTCAGCTCTGTGATTTTTATCCTGGTGGTTCTGTGCATCCTGATGAATTCAGGCAGTTGTCTCTGAGAAAAAAGAAAGAAAGAATAACACAAGAGTAAATCAAACAGCCTCACCCATCCTGAGAGGGTAATGATTTGGCAGACATCTCACTTTACAAACTGATGGCCAACAGCAGGCTGCAATACTGAAGGTAGCAACTATTATCTCAAAGACAGTGATTATCTGTTTTGACAAGATTTTCTCATAGGCAAGGATTATCTTATGTTGGACTAAGAAAAAGCTTTCATCTTTTCCACATAATCTTTGACTGGTGCTATCAAATAAAACATGGAAAGGACAAAGTTATTCCCAGCATCCAGAGGGCCTTAGATGTCACTCTTCTATCACACTATTCCTTTAAGATAAGTACAGAGGTTCTGTCAGATATTCTCAAAACCACATTCCTTTTTTCAAATAATAAAATCCCACTTTTCTTCACAAAAAGGAAACCCAGGGTGCCTAATAAAATTCATGAAGCCAAACTGCTACTCACAGACACAATATTGATAAAAAATTATAAAATGTAGTGATTGTTTTGAAACTCGAACATAACACAATTTATTTATAGTACTTATTTTATTAGGCATCTGTATGTGCTATTTATTATTTATTTCATTTAACTACATGTGCCTTATTATTTAATCAAATAGGCTCAGGCTAACTACCATAAACTTTTTAATAGAATATTTAAATAAAAATAGCAATATAAAGAAATAAATACTAGATATTACACAAAATGCATAAAAATAGTTGCCATTTATTTATCTGTAGTAATCTTTATATTGTTTTGATAGCTACTTTAAGCACTCACATGACTAGAAAGGCAGGATATAAACTGAATAAAATGTAAAAATACATGATTATATAAACTATATGAAAATAACCAATTAAAATATCAATAAAGGTGAAAAGACCATACCAGGGGAAGACAAAAGTTCCAAGTCATAAAGTCATGGTTAAATAAGACCGATTTATTTGTGGGCCAAAAATCAACAATTGATACAGGGTTAGGCAAGTGCCCCTCAATGCTTTGTTTCCAAATTTGAAACAGAACGCTATGTAAAGGTTTATTTTATTATTTCACGAATTCATTCCCATCCAATTCAGAAAAGAGAAAATATGTCTCTGCAGAAGATCTCAGCACTTGCAGAAGGTGATCTTTCAAGAAAATTTAGTTTATAGGTAATAAAAATTATAATGCAAATTATCTTCAGAAACACAAAATAGCAACCAGTGTGGCTCTTTAAGCCTATATGTCTCATGCTGCCAAATCATTAACTCCATATAGTCTGTCAGCAACCATCTGAGCTGGCTTCAAAAGACAGCTTGCCATAGCTATCTGCAGTCATTCAAGCCACCAAGATATGAGACTATCAGCCAATGCCATATCACATTCTTCAAGGGACAGGAACAGTTTGCTTCACCAGTCTGAGCTGAGGAAAAACATTTAAGCAACTAACTACCCATTTGCCTCACCTAAGGAACGATGGTGCCTCTCTGAAAAAAGGGAGCTCACCAGGGATCAGGTTAAAGAAAGCAAACTTAACAACAACAACAACAACAAACTATTCTGATTTTTGAATTCTTTTTGAAAATGAGATCTTTTTTCTTAATCAATTTTATCAAAGGTCAACTGAATGGGGTAAAAATTCAGCCCTTGACATTCTGCAGGAATTAGTGAGAGGATAGATTTATTTATTTATATCCCAGCGTTATTCTTTTTATTATTTTTACAAATGACTCAAGGCATTGAACATATCCAATACATCTTATTTTCTCCACGACAATAACCTTTTGAGGTGGGCTGGGCTGAAAGAATGACTGGCCCAAAGTTATCCAGCTAGGAATTGAATTCATGATTTATCATTTTCTAGCCCTGGTGCCTTAACCACTAAATCAAACTATTGATATATAGATTCCTACCTCTATCTGTTTTCCTGATCCTACCTCCTTTTCCACCCTAGTATATGTTAAATAACCTCTCTTAAATAGGCTACAAGGAGAGGTGTTTGATATTCATGGTTCAGTGTCCCTTTCAAGATACCTTTGTGTGCAACTTCCAGGTTACTGCCCTGTACTAAACCTGGTACATCTTCTCTCTGTTTAAGGTCAGAAGAGAAAATGGAAGAGCTATCTGATACAAGAACAAATGCACCTAGGCAAGCGTCTAACTACATACTTGAGAAAGATTTTGGATATTATAATAGCGGCACTGAGAAAACTCAAACTTCTGCCTCACCTTTTTTAGCTTCCTATTAACACTGAGTTTTTACCAGCCCACAATCAAGGAAAACAGTGATGCAATTAAATAATATCAGAATTTATATAAAGGCTATTTAAAGGAGATTGGAGGAAGAAAAAGATAGTGGGGGCAGAGAGCCTGGAGATGTAGACCTTCTGGTGGGAAAATATATAATCAATTTCTTCAGCAGAAATTTCTAAACTACCGGTAGTAGGTAGAATAGATATGAGTAATGTTGGGTTGAGTCTCAGCTGGATTGTTTTCTCCACAGCTAATGGCCGATAAATCATGCTGGGACAGGGAAGGGATTTTCAGCTGTTTATTTTTGTAGAAACTGTCTATGCTTGGGACAAAGATCAAGCAGCCTGCATAAAAGCTCAGAGCTCTATAAAAAGTTTATTTGTTATTTACATGTCAATCTATGTGATTTCTTTCATAACTTTAGTGTTCAGACTTGGTTGATTACATCTGTCTTTTTTAGTATAAAATTATATTTTCTGTGACTCTCTGTGAATTTCATATTCAAGAGATCAGATTTTGAATATCAGACAGTGGACTTTAAATAACAAGTAGCTTTCTGGATCTATTCCTCCCTTCTTTTCAAATGTAGAGGAAATCCTGACTGAGGGAATGGCAGTTATCTCTCTTTGCAAGGCAGTTAGAAAGAAGCAGAAGAGAAACAAAAGAAGAAGGAGGGGCAAGCAAGGAAGCAGTTTACAAAGACTTCAAAAGCATGAGCTAAGAAAATCTGCCCTTCTTTCACTGTATTTAACTAATCTTTGCTCACTTGTAAATTAAGATGAACCACTCCTTTTAAATAGGAACAACTCAGACTTTTCTAACTAAGCAGCCCTCTGCTTCATTGAAATGGGGCTGGATGACTGGATTAATGATAGCTGCTTGCAAATCCCAGGATTTCAGATTCAAAGAACAGACAGAATTACAGAAACATCAGGCAAAAAGAAGGGTGGAGGTATTGCTTTTATATTAACAATTGATGGTGTAAAAATGTCACTAAAGAAATTTTGTGATGTGAACTTAGAGACACTATTCATCATTTGCATATCCTATTATTCCCCACCCCCAGTTTTCTTCATTCTTCCTAGTTAGTGTCTCCATATCACCTCAAGCTAGAATAAACAAGGCATTACAAACCCTAACTCACCAAATATTGTGGGCTGAACAGAGATATCCAGACTCCCTACCCATTGTATTAGGAGACTTTAACAGTGCTAACCTAAGCCAAGAGCTGCCAATATAACTATCTCACAAGAGGCAAGAATATTTTAGACCACTGCTACTCTATGCCTATTGCTCTCTATCAAGAATGGCTATGGGACACTCTGATCACTATATGATTCACCTTGCACCTGTTTATAGACAAAGACTTAAAATCATAAAGCTAATAGTTAAAACAATGACATTTTGGACCGAAGAGGCAAATTTAAAGCTACAGGCTTGCCTGGACTGCACAGATTGGAATGTTTTTGAAGCTGCCTCAGTAGATTTGGATGAACTCACTGACACTGTGACATCATATGTTAGCTTTTGTGAGGACTTATGTGTGACAACCAACATCTTACGCATCTACAGTAATAAAAAAAACCTTGGTTCACAGCTAAGCTCAAACATCTATGTCATGCCAAAGAGGAAGCCTACAGGAAAGGAGAAAGAATGCTGTACAATCAGGCCTGGAATGTACTAACAAAGGAGAAGCAAAGAGAAGCTACTCTGAAAAGCTGAGGAATCAGCTCTCCAGAAATGAGCCAGCAAATGTGTGGAAAAGCTTGAAGAATATTACTGGCCACAGCAAACTTCTCTTCCTTGGTGAAAAGAATCACAACTGGCAGATGACCTGAGTGTGTTCTACTGTAGGTTTGAGAGGAGACCTTTGTCAATTATTGCTACCCTCACCATCTCAGATACATCAACAGTTAAATATCCTACACCCAACTCCACTCCTCTGGGCCCCCACCTCTGGTGATCACAGAAAAAGATGTGTACGGTCTATTTCACAAATAAAAAGATGGAAAAGCACCAGGGCCAGACAGGGTAACTCCCTCTTGCTTGAAAGCTTGTGCTGATCAACTATCCCCCCATCTTTATCTGCATCTTTAATAAATCACTGGAAATGTGTTATGTCCCTTCCTGCTTCAATCGACTTACTATCATTTCAATGCCCAAGAAATCCTCCATCAAGAGGTTGAATGACTACAGACAGGTTGCTCTGACATCCATAGTTATGAAAACCTTGGAAAGGTTAGTGTTGGCCCACCTGAAAGCTAGATCTGCTGCTAGACCCCCTGCAATTTGCCTACCACACAAATAGATTGGCAGATGATGCTGTCAATATGGCACTGCAGTACAGCTTACAACATCTTGAATACCCAAAGAACTATGTAAGTGTCATTTTTTTGTAGATTTCAGCATTCAGCACCATTATTCCTGAAATCCTCCACTTTAAACTGACTCAGCTAGCTGTGCCTGACCACACTTGTAGATGGATCATAAGTTTTCTAATAAATAGGAAGCAGCAGGTGAAGCTAGGGAAAATCACATCAAACATCCATTCAATTACATAGGAGCCCCCCAGGACTGTGTGCTTTCTCCGTTAATCTTCTCTATAAATACCAATGACTGCATTTTGAAGAATCCCTCTGTTAAAGTACTGAAATTTGCAGATGATACAAAAGTCAATGGTCTCATTCTAGATGATAAGTCTGCATATAGACAAAAGGTAGATCAACTGGCCCTGCCGTGCAGCTGGAACAATCTAGAGCTGAACGCTCTTAAAACTGTATAGATGTTAATAGATTTTAGAAGTAGTTCTCCTATTTTACAACCTCTTACAATATTAGGCAACACAGTATCAATAGTACAGACTTTCAGGTTTCTAGGTTCTGTTAACTCTAAGGACTTAGAATGGACATCTAACATTAGAACCATCATTAAAAAGGCCCAACAAAGAATGTCCTTCCTGCATCAACTCAGAAAGTTCAGATTGCCCAAAAATCTGCTGGTACATTTCTACAGAGGAATTATTGAGTCTGTCATTTGTACCTCAGTTGCTATCTGGTTTGGCATAGCAACCAAACAGGACAGGTACAGACTTCAATGGATAGTTAGGACTGCAGAAAAAACCATCTGCAACCTGCCTGCCGGCCACTGAGGATCTGTTTACTGCCCGAATCAGAAAGAGGTCTGAAAAAATATCTACGGACCCCTCACATCCTGGACATAATCTATTTCAACTTTTCCCCTCAGGACCCTGCTATTTATTTATTTGGCTTATATGCCGCCCTTCTCCCCAGACTCAGGGTGGCTTACAGCAGAAATACAAGTACAAAAATATATAAATCATTTAAAATAATAATACAGTATAAAACTATAAACTATATCCACTCATACAACATACAATCCCAATCAAAGGCCCAGGGGCAGAGCGCCGCTCACACGCCCCAAGCCTGTCTGCATAGATGTGTTTTTAAGAGTTTTCGGAAAGCTAGGAGGGAGGGAGCAGTACGAACCTCTGAGGGAAGTTGGTTCCAGAGGGCTGGGGCAGCAACGGAGAAGGCCCTAGCCCTAGGCCCCGCCAAACGGCACTGTCTAACAGACGGGACCCGTAGGAGGCCAACCCTATGTGCCCTAACCGGTCGCTGGGATTCATGGGGCAGAAGACGGTCCCGCAAGTATCCTGGCCCATTGCCATATAGGGCTTTATAGGTCATAACCAACACTTTGAATTGTGTTCGGAGACCAATTGGTAGCCAGTGCAGCTCACGAAGGGCTGGAGTGATATGAGCATGTCTTGGGAGACCCAAGACAGCTCGCGCGGCCGCATTCTGAACCACCTGCAGTCTCTGGACATTCTTCAAAGGTTGCCCCATGTAGAGAGCATTACAGTAGTCGAATCTCGAGGTGACAAGGGCATGGGTGACTGTGAGGAGTGACTCCCGGTCCAAATAGGGCCGCAACTGACGCACCAGGCGAACCTGGGCAAATGCCCCCCTCGCCACAGCCGAAAGATGGTATTCCAAACTTAGCTGTGGATCGAGGAGGACACCCAAGTTGCGAACCCTCTCCGATGGGGATAAAACTTCCCCACCCAGAGTGATGGATGGACAGTCCTTGGGAGGCAGAACCCAGAGCCACTCCGTCTTGTCGGGATTGAGTCTGAGCCTGTTGGCACCCATCCAGACCCCAACAGCCTCCAGGCACCGGTTCATCACTTCCACTACTCCTCTGTAATGACGCGGGGTAGAGATGTAAAGCTGAGTATCATCAGCATATTGATGAAAATTCACCCCGTGTCGACGGATAATCTCACCCAATGGTTTCATGTATATGTTAAAAAGCAGAGGTGAGAGAACAGACCCCTGAGGGACTCCACACGGAAGAGACCTCGGAGCCGATCTCTGACCTCCTGCAAACACTGACTGCGACTGGCCAGAGAGGTAGGAGGTGAACCACCGCAAAACAGTGCCCCGCACTCCAAGCCCCTCCAACCGGCGCAGAAGGATACCATGGTCGATGGTATCGAAAGCCGCTGAGAGGTCAAGAAGCACCAGGATAATGGAATAACCTCTATCCCGGGCCCGCCAGAGATCATCGGTCAGCACGACCAAAGCAGTTTCCGTGCTGTAACCGGACCTGAACCCAGACTGCTGAGGGCCCAGATAATGCTATAGAGCATTGCATGCCAAAACAACCAGACAAATAATTTTTTCCCCTGTGCCATCACTTTGCTGAACACTTAATTCCCAAAGCACCATCTCATTTCTCATCTTTTTTCATCTTCTCCTATTGGTTTCTTATGATTTATCAATTGTTGTTTGTAACTTATGATTAATGATTGTAACTATGATTATGACCTATGATCTATGCTGTTTATATGTACACTGTGAGATTATGCGCTGGAGACAAATTCCTTGTGTGTCTGATCATACTTGGCCAATAAAGAATTCTATTCTGTTCTGTTCTGTTCCTATCCTATCCTATCTTGTATAGGATGATGAAACCTTCCTAATCCTAGCAGTATCAGAATTCTTCTGCTGCATATCTGTAAGGTTATTTGTCAGTTTCACAAAGAAGCTCGGAAGGGGAAACTTAGTCTAGATAATTTAATCAGTTCTAACTTTTGATAGATTGATTCTACATACTTTAATTCCTAGTTGATTTGGTGTTTAAAACAAAAGTTGAGATCTTTTCTTATGAATGGGACTCCTTTCCTATAGAAACTATTGTTTTTGCCGATGCTCCCTCTAGGATTTAAAGAGGAATTTCCCTATTTGAAGGATTCCCGTGTTTTTATATTCTTCAGCATTTAACATTCTTAACTGTCATCAAGTTATCATTTCTCTCCCTCCCCTTTTGACACTTTGAAAAAAATAATTTACAGATGATCGCAGCGCTGGCGGATGTTTAGGAAGAATGCTCTCTCCGCCGTCTGGTTCCCTCCATCGGAAGACCCTGGAAAGGGTTGAAAGTCGCCCTGGAGGAGCGACCATCGCTGAGGAGGACCCTTGATAGATTGTGGAAGGGTGGCAGCCTTTCTGTTTGATCCGAGGCAGCTCCTTTGGGCTGACGAAGAATCACCAAGCCGATCACCAAGCCATTCCAGCCAAAAGCCAAAAGCACTACTAAGCATGACAAAAGTAATGTGGAGAAATTGGGTGAGACCTTACCTTATCTTTCTTGCTTCCCAACTCCTTTCCTGTAAAAGCCTTCGAAAATTCTTTTTTTTCCCCCTCTTAATTCTGCGACTCCTGCCTACTCTGGGAATATAACGCTAAGGGGGGGAAAAGAACCACCAAACTAAACGACTAAATATTTGGATTTATAATTTTTGGATATCTGGGGTCCCAAAAGGTTCTTTATTCCTACAGAAACCTATTATTTTACCTATTTGCTAAGCTGGGGGGGGGGAATATTTCTTTCTTCCTTTTTTAAACCAGATAAAAGCCTAACTTTACATGTTGCTGTGGACATCTTGTGGCGAAATTTGGTACAGCAAGTGAATTTTTTTCTGGGAGACTTGTGAGACTAAGATTTGTCCTTGACATTATCAAAAAAGATAAGAACTTGAAACAGCTGGGTGGTGAAAATAACTCTCTATAGTGGAGGTGGACCCAGGAGAAGTACAAATGGTGTACAAAAAGTACGTTTTTCCTGTCATAATTCAGTAGAAAAAAAAGAAAATCAAGTTATTTCCCTTTCAGAGTTGATTAAAAAATATAGTTACATATTGGGTGTTTTCAAAAGAGAGGGAGAATATGGTATGTTTTTCTTTTCTTTCCGTCCTTTTTTTGTTCTGAGAAATTCACTCTTCATTTGGTACAATTAAATGCAGGATAGTATAAATTCTATAACCACCTGTGTCTGTCTGCTGTCATCTATCTATCTATCTATCTACAGTACCTGTCTGCCTGTCTCTCCGTCCATCCACCCACCCACCCACCCACCCACCCACTACCTACCTATCTACCTCAGACATACTTGATCATAAGAGGAGACACTAGAAGCCATAACCCTTTCTGGCTTGCTCAGGCAGCTTTACTGTTTCCATAGTAACCTCTATACTTGGCAAGGAGCCAGAATATTATTATAACTTGCCAAAGTAAAAAAAAAATCTGGGTGGGTAAAGAAGGACAAACAGCTAAACCTTTGCAGTGTCTTTGGTGTAAGCAAATTGATTTGAGATCTGCACATTTTCTGAGGCTGGATGATTCAATCTTAACAGTGCCAAATGAAAGCAAAGAAAGCCCCCTATTTAAGAATACATATTGTGTGGGTTTCCAATCAGTATCTTCCAAGAAACACCCATAGAGGTTGATTTATTATTTTGTTGATGCAAAAAAAAGCTCTTGGAAAAAGTAATGATGGAGAACACCCATAGGGAGGAAGCAAATCACAAAGGCAGGATTATTAGAAAAGAAAACAAATTCAGAGAGGTGTAACCCTATTAAGATAGGGAAGAAGCATTTGGATTTGTTTTGACAGGAAAATTTCCACATATTGTCAAGCTGCCTCCCAATTTTTCAATGAAAAAAGCTTTTGCTTTAAAAAAAAATCAAACACATTAAAAAAATTAAAACATCATCCCAGTGTCTTTTATGAGATTATTGGTTATGGATTTCTTTTAACTGTCAAGGTAGGCATTAGCCTAAATGTACACTCTTTTGGAAGAACTGATTTCTTCACTAGCAACTAACGATAATCCAACTACCCTTGTGCCAAAATAACTGTAATAAGGTACATAAAAGATTATTCCCCCCCTCCACTCCTTTTTCAATAATTAAAACTGCAAAAACTAATTTTTCAGTCCTAATTAGCAGAAATAGTACATGGAGTCCTTGACTTACGACGACAATTGAGCTCAAATTTTTGTTGTTAAGAATTTGTTAATTGAGTTTTGCCCCATTTTATGACCTTTCTTGCCACAGCTGTTAAGTGAATCACTGCAGTTGTTAATAACATGTTTGTTAAATGAATCTGGCTTCCCCACTGACTTTGCTTGTCAGAAAGTCGCAAAAGAGGATGACATGACCGTGCGACATAGCAACAGTCATAAGTATGAACCAGTTGCCAAGAATCTGAATTTCGATCACATGATCATAAGGAAGCTGCAATGGTTGTAACTGTGAAAAATGGCCATAAGTCACTTTTTTCAGTGCCTTTGTAACTTTGAACAGTCATTAAATGAACTGCTGTAAGTTGAGGACTATCATTTAGTCGTCACTGAAAAAATTCCAAACTTAGTGCTTTCCTAAGAAATAAAGCTAAAGAAATCCTTCCCCAATTATAAACAGATCATTAAAGCCTCATCATTTTCTCTTTTTCCAATTTTCTTTTTGTTATATTTTCCATAGTATGTAATCTTTTAAAAAATTATTGCAGAAAAACATTTTTTTTTTCAAAAAACTAACATTATATCACTTCAATAATGGCTAATGCTGTAAGTCTCTTGTGAGGCTGTAGAGCATGGAAAAAGTTGAAGGTCCATTTCATGAATGGACACCCCTTAAATGGGGCATTGTCTTACCTGAACGCCTTTTCTCAGCACAGAGATGGAGAATCCACCAATGGGGTTAGCTCTGTCTTCCTGCGCATTAGACCAAGTCAGCCAAACTTGCCACGCCTGTCCTGGGCTAAGACACACACAGTCTTGACAAGGTGAAAGCAGCTGACAACAGTCCGACGTGTTGACTCCCAGACCCCTAGCACAGCCTAAGTGACCCTAATGGCGGGAGTGGATTCTCCATCTCTGTGCTGAGAAAAGGCGTTCAGGTAAGACAACGCCCCTTCTCCAGCACAGGAGATGGAGAATCCACCAATGGGACATACGAAAGCCTCACTGTCCCAATGGGAGGGAAATAGGAGAGGCCGGAGCCACATCCCCAGAAGCCACCTGCTGAAGGACCCTCCTTCCAAAGGATGCGGCCATAGATGCAATTCGGTCTATCTTATAATGCTGTACAAATGGGGAAGGCGAAGACCATGTTGAAGCCCTGCAAACTTCCTCGATGGAAACCTGTATGGCCCATGCTGGAGGTCACAGCACTGCGAGTAGAATGTGCCGTGACATGATGTGGCACTGGCAGTGCATGTGACTGGTACGCCTCCGCAATGCAAGCCTTGATCCACCTGCCTATGATTGAGGCGGACACCCTCTGTCCGCTAGAGGCATGGTGAAAGGAAACGAAGAGGATTTCAGACTTGCGGAAGGGCACCGTACGCTTGATATAATAGCGTAACGCCCTGTGAACGTCCAGTGTGTGCCACTGCCGTTCCAAGGCATGGGACGGATTAGGGCAAAAATACAGCAAAACGATCTCTTGGGCCCTATGAAAAAGGGTGTTGACCTTAGGAATGAAGGTCCAATCGGAAGACCACCCGGTTTTGGTGAAAGGTGCAGAGGTCCTCCCTGACCGACAATGGTGTGAGCTCAGAGATATGCCTGGCTGACGTGATAGCAACCAGGAAGGTAACCTTGAGAGACAAGGACCTCAGAGTACAAGTTCTCATAGGCTCAAATAGCTATTTGGTGAGGGCCCGTAGGACCCGTGGCAATTCCCAGGAAGGATACCTATGTACCACGGGTGGTTTTGTGTTGGTGACGCCCCTAAGAAAGGAGCGTATCCTGGGATGCTGGGCCAAAGGAGCCAAATTGGCGCAGGAAAGTAAGGTAGACAGGGCCGCAACCTGCCTGCGGATGGTATTAGGTGCTAGACCCATCAAGGCCCTCAAGCAAGTATTCCAGGATACTTGGAATTGTCATGTCCAAGATATCTAGTTGCTGCCTGTCGCACCAATTACAAAAATTTCTCCATGTGGAGTCATAGATGCGATTTATCGCCGGCCTTCGGGAGGCCTGAATCATGAAAATCACTCTTGTCAAGTATGACTCCCGGGTTAAGATCCGGCGTTCAAGTGCCAGATGGCTAACTGCAGCCACTGGGGTTCTGGGTGTTGTAGGACTCCCTGGCTGAGAGACACGCGACCCGGGGGGATCCTCCATGGAGGAGATCTGGAGAGATTCAGCAGGTCGGCGAACCACAGCCTTCATGGCCAATACGGGGCCACAAGTATAACCTCTGCTCATTCCTGCAACATCTTGTGGATGGTCGCCGAAATCAGAAGGAGAGGGGAAAACGCGTAAAGCAGACACACACACCCCCGACCATGGGCCTCGGAGAGCATCTGCTCTCTCCGCCCCTGGAGATGGGAACCGGGAGAAGAATCTTGAGAGTTGGGAATTCGTCGGAGAAGCAGCATCTACGACTGGTTGTCCGAACCTCTGCAATATCTCCACGAAGAGGTCTGGGTGCAGGTGCCATTCGGAATGGTCCACAGTTGACCTGCTTAGAAAGTCCACTTGCCGGTTTTTCTTCCCCAAGATATGTTCGGCCCTGAGGGAGGACAAGTTGGTCTCTGCCCAGGAGCCCAATGCCTGGGCCTCGGCCATGAGGGACCTGGATCGGATACCCACTTGCGGGTTCAGGTGGGCCTTTGCCACCATGTTGCCCGTAAGAACTAGCACATGTTGCCTTGCAACCCTGTTGCAGAAGTGGCGGACAGCCAGGTGTATGGCTGTGAGCTCCAACCAATTGATATTGTTTCAGGTCTGCTCGGGACCATTGTCCCTGAGCCAACTGAGACTGAAGGTGCGCTCCCCAGCCAAACAGACTGGCGTCTGTCGTAAGCGTGAGCTGGGCGGGTTCCTTGAAGGAGGACCGTCTGGCTACTGCTGGCAAGGACCACCACCGGAGAGACCGCAGGGTCTGAGGGGGAACCCTTACCAGTTGATTGGAGGAACTGGTGCCCAACCTTTGGAAGAGGAGGAGGAACCATTGGAGGTTCATGGAATGCAGTCTGGCCCAAGGCACGATCGTGATACATGAGACCATCTTTCCCAAGAGCTGGGAAAGCAGGGCCAGTGGCACTACGCATTCCCTGCGTATTCTGAGGACCAGGGTCTGGATGCTGTCCCGACGTTCCTGTAACAGGTATACCTGGCAACTGAGTGTGTCTATGACGGCGCCCAGGTGTAAAAGTCGGGTAGAGGAAACAGTCTGACTTTTCTGAAAGTTCACCGAGAACCCGTGATTCTGAAGGACCTTGATCGACAATGTCAGGTCCAACCGGGCAGCTTGCAGGGAGGACAACTGGATGAGAATGTTGTCCAGATAACACTGGACACGCACTGGTACCAATTGAAGGTGTGCAGCCAGCACCACCAGGACTTTGGAGCTGATGAAAGGCCAAACAGAAGGGCCCTGTATTGGTAGTGATGGCCCGCGTAACAGAACCTGAGGAACTGCCGGTGGTTGGGGAGGATGGGGATGTGGAGATATACTTCCGTGAGGTCTATGGATGTCAGGAAATCTCCGTTCCTTACGCTGCCCAAGATGGACTGAAGAGTTTGCATCTTGAATTTTCAGTATGCAATATGGGAATTCAGACCTTTGAGGTCTAAAATCACCCTCCATCCTCCCAAGGCTTTGAGAACCACGAAGAGGATGGAGTAAAATCCCTGCCTGTTGACTATCCAGCACAGGTTCTATGGCCCTTATCTCCAAAAGATGTCAAATGGCCTCCCGCGTGAGACCGCTTTTGACAGGGTTCCTTCATTGGGGGCAAGGAATGAAGTGCCCTGGGGGGCTGGACATGAATTCCAGAGACAGACCATATCGAATGGTCTGACAGACCCAGGAAACTGTGGTGGTGACTTCCCACTGGTGGGCAAAGAGCGCCAGTCTGCCACCTATGGAGGGGCAGCTCGAGAGTCACTTGGATCTTCTATAAGGATGCTTGCTGCTGGAATTGTTGTCTGAGTCTGGGGCCAGTCCTGTCGGACGGACGATCCTGTCTGGCCATGAAGGGGCGGGGAGGCTGAGTGGAGCCCGAGCCCATTCCTGGCTGAAAGGACTGCCTGCGGGCGTACGGGTTGGCATGCCTGTTGGCCCGTCTGCTGAGGTGGGCCAATATCTTCCACTTGTCCTTATTTTCAGTCAAATAAGAAACCAGGGCCTCTCCAAACAGCTGACCACCCTTATAAGGAGCCGTGCTAGACACCACTTGGACTTTGGGTCAGCTTGCCAATGTCTGAGCCACAGCATCCTTCGTGCTGAGACATTGGATGTTATGGTCCTAGATGAGAACCTGGCCGCATGTAGCATCGCATCTGAGACATACTCTGATGCTGCAACGAGCTTGCTCAGGTCTTGATGGGTACGTACCTCCTCCGGGGGGGAAGCCTGGCTTGTAGTTGGCGAAGCCAGAATAGAGAGGTCCTGGCAAAGAAGGATGTGCAAGTGGCGGCTCTTACCGCCCACTCCAGCGCTTGGTGAGTCCTGCAGAAGGCCAGTTCCCATCTCCTGTCCTCAGCCTTTAGCAGCTCTGCCATGTCCCCCAACACCGTAGACGAGGACAAGAGAGGGCTGGATGGTGGAGGCAGCTGCCAGCAAGAATCCAGGTAAGCCTCCAGATACCTCTGCTGCTTGGATCAGCCATGCGGGGGGGCGTGAAATCACTCTGCAGCCCTAGATTCACATGGCAGAGGCCTTTTCCAGGCCTCCAGAGCCCAGATTGGGCCCCTGGCATGACGCAACATCGCCCCACGGCCATGGATGTGGATCTAGGGTTGCGAGCAATTTCATGGGGCCCCCCATGGCCAATCCGGGCGGCAGAGGCATTTTCCCAGCCGCTGGGGTGCCACAAAACTGCCCCACGATCATGGATGCGAGCTCTGCAGGCTTGGAAAAGGCCTCTGCCGCCTGATTGGCAGAGGGGGGCACGAAATTGTTCTGCAGCCCTAGATCCAAATGGCAGAGGCCTTTTCCAGGCCTCTGAAACCTGGATCAGGCTGCTGATGCAACACAAAATTGCCCCGTGGCCATGGATGCGAGCTCCAGAGGCTTGGAAAATGCAGCAGCAGCAGGGCAATCCATGGGGGGGGAGGTGGTAGTGGCAAGGCAATCCATGCAGGGGGGAGCGGCGGCAGCAGGGCGATTTGTGGCCAGAACCCCCAGACGGCCACCAGGTGGCAGTGAGGAGACAGCCCGGCTTGCCCTCATTGCTGTTGTCCATCCGGGCTCTGCGGCCCAGTGCCCCCTCTCTTCCCGCAGCTCATAAGGCCAGGGTCACAGCTGGAGTGCAGGTATGGCCAGAGCCACTTTGCCCTCCGGCTGCCTCCTCCCGGCCATACGGTGGACCCAACAGCACCACCTGCCCCTTTAAGGGGAGCGGCCGCAAGGGAGGCGCCCACTGCAGGACTCTGGGTGAACAAAGGGTGGCCCGTCAGGAAGGGACTGGAGTCTCACCTGCCCACCCGCTCTTCCTCCCAATTGGGTGCTCTTTGCAGCTTCTTCCCCTGCAAACATTGGGAGCACTCACCCCACCTACTGGTCGCCCTGGGGCAGCTGCCACCATCCCACACTCCCCAGCCCGTCGCCAGCCAGCTGGACACGTTGAGCTCACGCCTCAGGCAGATGGAGGCCAGAGGGAGCGAGAGCCATGGCTGCCTGGCTCCTCCACTGAGGATGCGTGTGGAGAGAGGTGCTGCCCAGCTCAGTAAGCTGCCGTCTGCCACAGAAGGAGCAGAAAGATGGAGTAGGAGGGCTGCCCAGGGACAGGCGCAGGGCTGCCCACTGGGGAAATCTGACCAGCCCCAGCCTGCAGGGGGTGAGAGGCTGAGGGAGCCCAAAGGAAAGCATCCCGGCATGTCTGGCAACGGGCTGGAGAGTGCAGGACAACGGCAGGTGGGGTAGGCATCCCAATGTTCATGGGGAAGAAGCCGCAAGGAGGCTTTGTGCCCAGTCCAGCCCTGGCACAGCACGGTAAGCGAGGCAGCAGCCCTATGTGCGTCCCTGTGCGCGAGCGCGCCCCCACCCTGCCAGGCAAGCGGAGCCGTGGCATCTGCGGCAGAAAAGTGCAGGCAGACAGCAGAAGGCACGAGGAGCCCCGATCCCAGCACAGCCCCTCCCCACTCTCCTCCTCCCTCTCTCGGAAGAGCTGTGGGGCTCAGGAACCTCCCCCATGTCCCCCACCTGCTGAGCAAGACACCCTCCTGCCCAATGCCCCACTCGCCGGAGCAACATTGAGCTGGCCGTGCCCCCCCTGGCCACGCCCACCCAGTCTGCCATGACCACCATAGCCATGCTCACCCAGCGGGCCACGCCCTCCTGGAACCCGGTGATATGTAAGTGGGTTTTGGGTTGCAGTTTGCACTTGGTCTCTAAAAGGTTCACCACCACTGCCCTATCTTATCTCTAGCTAAAAGAGAAAAATTCAAAAGCATCTTTTTCTTGGCCTGGTAAGCAATGTTGAATCATGTGCTGAACCATGTGACACCCAGAATATAAAACAACCAAATGCATCCATCTTACCACTGCTGGCCTTATGCACGATTGGTTCTCATAAAAGGTCAAACCAGAAGTTTTCCCCCTCCTCCACTTTGTAATTAACCCCCTTCTTCCTACTTTCACTTCATGGGAACCAAAAGAGGTAAATGCTTGGTAGCGATCTTCCTTCTATCTCTCCTTTTCAATATCTACAAGTGATATCTCTTGTGATTTTGCTCTCAGGTAATGTTGCATTTCCTGGTTGGTGTAAGAAGGTGATCTGGTTTCTATATTTATTTTTCTGATCCTGGTGGCATAGTGCTAATACCAAAAGAGAAGCAGTCTTTTCTTACATTTCAGCTTTGTTCCTTTTATTTCTCCAGCTCTTGGTCAGTTTCCCTCTGTTTATATCAAGAAATATCACTTTTTACAATCAATTTCACACAGCTCTGTCAGCTCTCTCTTCTTGGTAAGAATTCAACTCCTTCCATCTGCAAAGGTTTTTATCTATTTAAACCCATATGCATTCATTCTTCAACATTTAGCATCTCAGTGCTGAGAATATAATGCTACATAAATGCACTACATTTAAAAGCATCTCTGAACATGTACAGATTGCCTATCTCACTGTTGAACAATTCCAGCCAGTCCTGCAGGTAAGGAAGACATGTTGAAATCTAAGTTATCTTTAGCTTAAGACTATTAATGCTTAAATTTTACATTTTAGGGAAGGGAAACATGTGTAGACTGTTCCCCTCTATCAATTCCCATCAGAAGGGAACTGAATGAACAGACTGTATTTCTTGTGCTCTGACATGTTTATACCGTAGTTAGGGAATGGGTTTTCAATTCAAAGCATGTGGATTGAATACCAATGCTAACTTTCCCCTTTTAAAAATAAAAATTAAACACTAAAAATGAGCCAAAAGAACAACCTGTGAGCAAGCTGGTTTTAATAAAATCCTGATGCCCAAAGCTCAGAATCTCATTCACAGCACATAGAATGGTTTCTTTCTTTCTTTCTTTCTTTCATAAACGCATTGCCTTTCTGGAAGAAAAAGTACAATATGTTAAATGTGTATCTTCAATTTTGGGAGAAGTTTTGCAATTTCGCTTAGGAATGTATGTATCAGTTTTGGGTTAGTTACTTATACTTTTCTTCCTGAATAAAATGGGAGGGACAGAGAAATTGATAACTTATTGCTACCTTTGCATAACATTTAATCCTCAAAAATTCTGAGTCAGGAAATAGTTGAAATGAGTCCTCTTTAACCCCAACCTTATCATCTTTTTTATTGTTATATTAGCCACAATGAGTTTAGTAAAGAAGTGCTGAATATTATTTAATACATATAGTATCAACAGTATCCATGCTATCACTCACTTAGAAGTTTCAAATAATACTAATAATGCCAATTTAGAAAATAGTGCACTAGCATAAATATGAGGAGTTTCCCTCCAGTCCCTGTGACAATTGGTTATAATCGCATAGAGCACCTCTTTTCAATTTAAACTTCAGTAGGAGTTGGGGGGGGAAATGATCTGAGGAATTTTGGAGATGTAGGTAAAAAAATGGATATGAGAGAAGAACCTAACCTAAGAAAATCCTCCAATTCTCAGAGTCAAAGGGTAAATAGAGTTCTATTTATTATTGCAAGGGAAAGTATAAATTATCTTGCTATGATAGACAGGGAATATTCTAAAGACATTAAACTAAACTGCAATCTTAAAAGAACCAGTTCACAACATTTTAGCAAAATAAATGTTAATTTGATTCTTCAAACTTTTTAAAAAAGATAGTAATAGTAACATTAAACCGTTAAGTTAATTCTAAAGAACCAATGTTATTTTAAAAGACATCCAAGGCTGTCAACGTTTGTAAAAGTCCCTTATGCATTTAGACATTGTGTTACCTTTATGGAATATACTTTGATAAATTTATCAAATTTGCATTTCCTTCAGTTAATTCCAAGCATCATTGATATGTATCTCTGGGAAAGAAGGCAGAAGGTTATTGACTCAAGACCCCCAGTGAGTTTTATGATAAAGCAGAGATTTAAGATTGGTTCCCTGCCCCCAGCACAATGGTTCAACTATGAAGGGGTCTCAATTTTCCTTATCCGTGGGAAGTGAAAATTCATTGATCTATGGATGCTGAGGGCTGAGTCTGCAAGGCATGTTGAAAGATAGACAATCAGTACAATTCATAGCAAAGGATAATACAAGAATTATATGTACAATAAGCAATCCGTGATTCTTTGAGTTAGGGTTAGAGTTTGATCGGGTTTGATCAGGTGTGGTTGTCTTCTGATGAAAAAATCATTAAAAAATTGTATAATTTTTTATTGAATCTAAAAATGGAAGATGAACAAGTGAAAGAAACAATGATTATATGAGCAAAAAAACTTTGGATATAATATAGAATAAGAGAAATGGCCCCTGCTGCCTTGGCCCCGGCCCCAGCCGCCCGGGAGCCAATGTACAATTTTGTGGTGGCCATCTATGCTGAAATGTATTCAGTCTTAGCTCCACAAGGCCATCTGGAAACAGCAAGGGACCGGTCCCTGCCACACTGGCCCCACCCCCTGGGTATGTGCTAGGGGAGGTGTCACCCTCTGTGAGGAATGAAGAAATGCACCATCGCCTGGAAGTGGCCAGCAAATGGCCCTCGTCTACTTCACATATCCGGCTTGATGGGCTCCAGGGGAGGGGTTTCAGCAGGCTCTTCCAGTGGACTATGCCTTGACGCTTGCCCTGGTCCCACCCCCTTCTGCCAGAGACCCTCAGATCTGTCCCACTCCTGCCCAGGCCCCCACAGGCACCCTTGATGGGAAAGATGTAGAGCTGGCCATGCCCACCCAGTAGGCCACACCCACTCCAGCCATGCCCACCCAGTAGGTCGTGCCCACCCTGGCCACACCTACCTGGGCCCCAGAGGACAACCACAAATGCTGATGCGGCCCTCAATGAAATTGAGTTTGACACCCCTGAGATAGAGAGTAAGAACTTAACTTTTATGATTAAGCAAAAAATAACCCAGTCAACACATTGTTCATTAAGCACAAATGAATTGTAATGGTAGAAAACTAATAAAATACTTTAAATATATATATATAGACAATCAGTACTGTTCATAGGAAAAGATGATACAAGAATTATATGTACAATAAACAAACCGTGATTCCTTGGGTCATCAGTTCAGAAATACTTCCTTGCCAGATTCCTCAATGATTTCAATAATTGCAATGTTTCTAGTACACCTGAAAAATTCTTTAAAATCCAGGGAGATGTATCTGCTTTAATGTTTTATAACATTTTATACTATGTCATAAAATGTTTTGTAATAATTTTTATGTCATAAAATTTTGATAAAATTTGCCAAATTTCAATTCCATGTGAGATATGGTCCCTGGATTTTGAACACATTCTGTAAGTTAACCCATCTTGGTTCAAAAATTGTTGGCCTATGGGGCCATGTTTCAGCCAGCTAAAGATTACAGACATGTGAGTTTTAGCAGTATATAGATAGATGATGATATTTGGAGGCAGAGCTTTATGTCCTGCATCCCAGTGTTTGGGATACATGGACTACAAAAATGCTCACTTATCTGCACATTTTTAGCCAGCATATTATGCAAACCTAATCCAGATTGTTATTGGATGGTTCAGTCTGTTAAATATGTTTTATTTTAACAAGGCCTTATAAACTTTTTTTTAAAAATCCTCAAAACATGAAATGATTTAAACTAAAGTTTTCATTAGTTGCTGGAAGTTGTAGCCCTAGGCAATAAACTAATGAAAATTGCTATAAAGAAACTTCCTTTATCAACCAAGTAATAACGTACAGAAAAGTATGCAGGAAAAAACGAAAGTTTTGACCAAGGGATAGAGGAACAATATAGATAGATTAAAAAAGGAAGGTGTTTCACGAAAACTTTGCTGGAAATTATAAGAATCACTTTCCCTCCCATAAATGCATAAATTAGAAATTAAAGATTTCCTACATCCTCAACCTACCAATTTTATATAGTTTTCAAATATATTTCAACCAACCCAGACCCAACTTTGAGGCCACAGTTAAAAAGATCAAACAACTTTCCCCTCTAGACATAGCAATGACCTGGAAGGAGGAGACCGTATCTCCCAAGTTCTTTCCTGCAAGAAAGTCCCACTCAGCAGCCCCATTGATTTCCCTTTACCGTTTACTTCTAAATAAACATGCCTAAAATTATTCTGCCTCTAAACCTGGTGGACACATATTTTGCCTAATAAAGAGGACTGAAAGAAGCTTGGGATTGTGACCATCACCTTTAGCATTTGTCAGTCACAAAATTGTGTCTTTAAAGAACAGAATCACAGCTATAGACTGACCTCCCAACCAGGCAAAGAAAGCCAGGATACATTTCTTCCTTCCTAGTAGATCCCTAATTAGGCAGGGGGAAAAAACAGGCCAGGGGTCTGAGCGCAATACACACTATACTTATGGGGCAATTTAATGCAAGTCTACTCAGAGGCAAGTGGCTCTTTGATTTAAAAGCAGTCTCCAAAGAGGCATGGGTAGGAAGGCAGTCTGAAATCACAGAAAAGAACAGCTCTCTTTTTGTATCTTTTAAGCACAGTTTGAAAATATGCTTTAAGGATGAAATATTTTAGACTTTGCCAGATGATGAAATGAATAAGGATACTGTACTGCAATCATTCCCCCCTTGAATCACTGATCTGCCGCCGCCATGTGCAGGAAAACAAAAGAAGTTTGGGGGGGGAAGTCAATCAATAAATTCCAACTTCTCATGGGGGAAAAAAAGATCTCGGGAAGTTGGAATTGATTGACCTTCACCACCCTCCCTCCCTGAGCCTCCTGGCCACCCCCACCTCGATACCCTCCCTGCCACCACCCAGCACAGCTGCCCCAGAGCTGCAGGGGCTGGCCTGGCATGGGAAGGGCATGTGCACTGTCTGCCTGCTTCACCACCCTCCCTCCCTCCCTCCCTGAGCCCCCAGCACTCCACCTGCCACCTTGGCGCCCTTCCTGCACTCGGAGCCTCCAGGAACTGCAGTGATCCATGTGCACCCTTTTTGCACCATTGTTTTTGGTGCCACATCTGTGTGCACATTTGCCTCACTGTTTTTGGCGGCGCTTTGGAGGGATGGGCTATCCCCATTCGCAGCATGGCTGCCTCTCAGGAAAGCAATTTCACCCACCAGATCAGCGTGGCGGGGGTGGGATGGGAAACTGAGCAAAAAGCAACACTCGGAGCCTCCAGGAGCTCCAGGGATCCAGGTATGCCCTTTGCAGTCATTCTCCTACAATGCGTAGCCTCTCCCTGTGAGCAATCCAGCTCATCCTGGATCAGGTTGGCCGTCACGGCAGAGCTGGAGGACAGGGACGAGTCACACCTCCCTTGACAGCCAACCTGACCCAAGGCGAGCCAGATTGCTTCCACTGTGAGGGGCCTGGCGTAAAGTTACCTGAAGCTGATGAGAACTGCAGTCTGCCACAGCCAAACAATTTAGCTGAGCCGCAAAATTGAACTCGTAGTGGCAGCACTGGCAGCAGGCAAGGCGGGGGAAGGCACGTGATCCGACCTGCCAAAAATACTACGGTGGGATGGGGTAGGTGGGGTTAAGTAAGTCTTACTTTTTCGTATAGGCCTTATATTAGTCCAAATCCCAAAAAATAGTCTTATTTTATGGCTAGGTCGTATTTTCGGGAAAACATGGTATAAGCAGTCATCTACCTTCTACAAAGTCAGAAGAAGAAAAGGGCTAGCTTAACATCAGAAAAAACAACATCCTGAGCTCAAAACAAAACAAAGGGGAGAATGTTTCAGTTTTTAGGAACTGACTCTAAGAATAATAAAGGCAGCTTTCTTTGCAAAACAACTACACTAGAATTCATATGGAGATTCAACCCCATTTTTTGTGAATTAAACCAAATTTGAAGTTTGTTATAACACAAGATGTACTCAGGATACAAGAATACCTGTTCTGATATCTTACTACTGCTTGTTTAAAGTCACTCTGGGTAATTTTTACCAATTCTCCTTTTCTTTTACTATTTCCTATTCCTTTCCCCCCCCCAACATGTATGTATGTGTGCGCGCACGTGTACATTTGTGTGCTCTCTCTCTCTCTCTCTCTCTCTTGCTCTCTCTCTCTCTCTCACACACACACACACACACACTCACACATACACACACACATGTGATATGTACCATGTTATCCCCAAAATAAGACCTGGTCTTGTACTTTTTTGCCTCCAAAAGAGATCTTATTTTGGGGGGAATGTCTTACCTTAGGATCACCACAGCCAGGCTTCCCACGCCCTGACACCTGTTGCACCACTGCTTGAGTTCTTCAGCGGCCGCTTGCCACCACTTGTGGCCAGACACCACATGGCTCATTGTGCCATTGCCACTGCTCATGGCAGGAAGCCATTGCTGCTGCTCATGGCAGGAAGCCAGGGGGCAGTTCAGGCCATTTCTGCTGCTTCGCAGGATGCTACACGGCTCTTTGGACCATTGCCGCTGCTTACAGCAGGAGGCTATGCAGTGCTTCAGTCAATGGCAATGGCCCAACGTACCATGCGGCGTCCTGCCACAAACGATGGCAATGCTGTGAAGCAGCATGTGGCCTGCCACGAGCAGCAGCAATGGCACAAAGCATCATGTGGTTTCCTGCCATGAGTGATGGCACTGGTGTGATGAGCCACGAAGCACAATTGTCCGGGCATGGGAGGCCTGGCTGCAGTGGTCCTAGCAGTAAGGTAAGCGGGTGCGAGGCACATGGGCAGTTCCAACCCCCCACACACACACACCCTAGCTTGATTTTTAGGCATGCATCTCGCCCAAAACTAGGGCTTATTTTTGAGGTAGGTCTTATAGTAGGCCCACCTCCAAAAATCAAGCTAGCACTTACTTTCAGGAAAACATGGCAATACCAAGCTTTCCAGATTAGACATCCTGGTTTTATGAAAAGATTGTAAGTCACCAAAGGTACATTACAAGATAATATTTTCAGGTTGCCACAGTATTTTTCCTTTACCTCTTACTAACATCCTGAGACTTTTTCCCAACCTAAGTTATCTGAAGACAGATTATGATTACTCTAACAAGCCAGCAAGATCAGTAGGAGGCTGTGGGTGATGTGCATGGTAGTTCTACAATCTGGAGGCCTTGGATTGGAGAAGGTTTATATCTACTCAGCCACAGCCAGCTTCTCAAGAAAATGGGCAACTGAAACTAACCCAGCATGCAGCTCATTGGTAGTGCTTTATTTTCTTGGGTTGGAGTTATTTTCATTGTTCAATTTGTTTCTCCCACCATACCTGCCAAACTCTTATTCTCATCTATAAATTACAAATATAATTATTCCAGAAACTGCCTCAAAAGGCCTTCTTAAATATGCAGCCAAATCCAGTGCCATTTACTTGCAAATAAATGCACCTTGGGTTTTTTTTTCTTCCATCTACATTGGTTTTTTTCCCTAAAGAAAATAAGGAAGTTGCTGTTGCTGTTTCCCTACCTAATCTTTTTATTCAGGGATAAACCCTGAGGGGCCAATTTGGAGGAGGGAATGAAGAGATCCCAGTGTGATAATGGAAAAAAATATAACTTGTGACCTCCCAAGCTTCCTCCTTCCGTTATATATTCAAGATGGACAGTATTTAATATTTATTTGCTATGTATATGTAGGGGCGTGGGTCTATACATATGTTGTACATAGTATGTTTTAGGTGTGTGTCATGTACGTGTTTCATTTTGAGTGCGGGCAACTAAATTTCATTTAGTGCCATTGTGCCCACAGTAAAAAAATGACAATAATCTTATCTTATCTTACCCCTGTGGCCTGGAAATTAAAAGCACCTCCCTTGTCTTTTCCAATGTGAGGCAAGCTTTCTTCATCTCCTTTTCAAAATGGCTGGAGACAGAGTCCTCTATCAAATTATAGAAGGTTATGGGGAGGGGGGGGAGGATGGGCTCCAGAAATCCATTCATGCCTTCTGAAGTTACCTACTTCTTTTGTTGTTGGGTTTTAACTGAAACTGAGTAGTTAGGAACTAAGCTGTGGGATGCTCTGAACTGAGGGAAGTAATGTCAAGATGCTGCAATCACCAGGCTAAATATGTTTGGGATATCTCTGAGTTATGCTTCCCTTGCTCAAACATGCACATTTTTTCAAGTTGGACTAAACAATGTACATCCTCTTTCACAACCGAATGTGGGATGCAAAGAGGGTTTTTTCCCCGCCTTCCAGGAAAAAATGTTTTGTTAGAACAGAATTTAGTGTAGAAAGTTGTAAACGCCACCGAGAATTTGCAGAGTTTGCATCACTTTCAGCACTTAGAAAGCGAAAAGGTCTGCCCCTGTTGAAAGGCAGAGAAGTTCTTTTCCCAGTACAACATTATTGACAAGTAAGAAAAATGGTGGTGCTTCACAGTCCCCAGTTGTAGGTCATCAGGCTCCACAGTTTCCATTCACTTTTTTTTTTAACATTGTTCAGCTCCGGGCAGAGAGAAAGTGTTTGCTTTCGACCCAACCAAGTCCGAGATCTTCAATCAAGATGATGCATATTCTTTCTCACTGATACAAACGCACACTTCCCCATATACAACTCTCCGTAAGAGGAAAAGGGACACCATCTTTGTACTGCACCCGTTTTCTAAGTAAGAGTCAGTTGAATTAAAAGTAATTCATGGGATTTATATCCCGGGCAACCAGTGATAGCGATTCCGAATTTAAATAGTATTGCCCTCTGCCCTAAAACCACCTGGAAAGCTGCCGGATTGAAAAGCAAAGTGCAGCTCCTCAAAATCAATATATGACCCACTCCAGTTCCCTGGGAGCGAAAATTTAACAGGGCGGCATGAGGGGGAGGGACCATCTGGACTGGTTCAGGGCCATGGGGATGCTGCAGAAAAGTTGGCGCTCTCCAAACGTTTGGTCTCCTTCCTCTCTGATCGTCACCGGAAAGATGGAAGCAGCAATCTAGCCAATCAGAAGATTCCCAGCTACGCTCTGATAGTGTGAATGTTATTCAAAGAAGGGGAGAGGCCTCGGGCCGCTGAGCCGCCTCTGCTGGGAATTCCATTTGGTTGAAAAATCGCAGTTTATTTCCTCCAGCGGGGAAAAGAGGATTTGGAAAAGAGGCTGCGACTGGTTTTCTTGGGGGGTGGGGGAAGGGAGGGACAGAGGGACGGGTGGGGGAGAGAGAGAGAGAGAGAGAGAGCGCCGGAGTTACTTACCAGAGTTCCAATTCTTGGGCTCAGTGGGCGTCTTCTTGTAGAATTGTGTGCCTTACGCTGACACAGACACACCCGGCGCCGAGAGATGGGGGCCTGATGCCGAAATGCCCCTCTCCCAGAGGCTGGCGGATCCCTCTTTCTCGGGTAGCCACTCCCCAGGGACTAGCAGCCGAAAGGCGATCAGTGGAAACCCTTTGAGGAGAAGGAGCAGCAGTTCTTTCTCCCTGAGTGGGATCCATTGCCTGACCCCGACGAGTACCGCCATCCTTCCGCAACTCTGGTAAGCCTCCCATGCTAAATAGTGTGATGCCCACTCTCCCCTATTTCTAGAGGTGCCCATTTCCTATTGGCTATTTCTCCCAGCCAAGTGGGAGGGTAGAATCCAGTCAGCCAACCCGTTGGCAGATGGTTGACCCACGGCTGGGATCAGTCCCATCTAGCTTGGCTGCAGAGCTAGCTGTATTGGTGTGAGAAGACTAAATGTTGGAGCGCGTCCAGCTTTGGCCGGTGAAGCGACATCTGCTCTGATTGATCCTACCGTTCATCACTCTGTGGACGGACCTCTCGGTATTGAAGCCCCTCATTCAGAGGAGGTCGGATTGCTATCTTTTCCGCAATGTGTGCATTGCGCCATCTGAGAAATCAATCACACGCCGCAGAGATGCTGCAACTGTGTCAGCCGCTATCTAATTTATTCTTCTGGAAGAACTCAATCCGGCCTTCCCGAATCTGATGCCTTCCAATAGCCATACAATCTTGGATTTATGAACAAAGTAGCCCAACACATCTGGAAGACATCAGATTGGAGAAAGCTGCTTTAAATAAACAGCCTATTCTTTCCTGGAGGGCGCACATGGTGAGTGGGCTTGACAGCGTCACTTCCTTAATAAAATGTTCCCCAAACCACTTGTTCACCTCCCTGACCATACACCATAGATCTGCTTTCTGGACGTGATGGGAGGGATAATTCAAGTACCTACCTGTAGTCCCTCGTTCACCGAGACTTTTCCTCTCACCACAGAACTGAGTATAGTAAGACTTACATAACTTTTCTCCAGATCTAGAACTACCTCTTTCTCCATCTCCCCAAACCACTATAGAAGGCAAACGCCACTTGTTACAGTTGGGGGGAGGGAAGTAGCTGAGTCCATTCATGTTCACGGATTGATCTTGTGGTGGAAAGGACAGGGGGAACAGAGCAGGAGAGGCACCCTCCAAAACAAACAAATGAATACATAATCTATCAGTCTAGAGCAGTGGTTCTCAACCTTTCTCAGGTTGAGACCCCACTTGCCCCGCCCATGCGCGCCGCGACCCCGACCCGGGCGTGCGTGTGCGTGCGGCGCAAAAAAATTTTTTAAAAAAAAATTAAAAAAAATAAAAAAACAAAAAACAAAATGGCGGCCGCGACGGGCGGATCTGCGCATGCGCGGATTGGCCCGTCGCACGCGCCACGCATGCACGCATCCGCCTGTCGCGGGCCGCCATTTTGTTTTTTTTATTTTTTTTTTAAAAAATGTTAAAAAAAATTTAAAAAAATGGTGGCCGCGACGGGCGGATCTGCGCCTGCACGGATCGGCCCGTCGCACGCGCCACGCATGCGCGGATCCACCCGTCGCAGTCCACCATTTTGTTTTTTTTATTTTATTTTTTTAATTTTTTTTTAATTTTTTTTATTTTTTTTTAAAAAAAATTTCCGGCGCGACGGGTGGATCTCAGCATGCGCGGTGCGCACGCACCAAAAAAAATTAAAATTAAAAATTTTTTAAAAAAATTTAAAAAAATTAAAAAAAATAAAAATAAAAAAACAAAATGGCGGCCGGCGGTGCCCGGCGACCCCCGCGAAATGGTCTCGCGACCCCAAGGTTGAGAACCACTGGTCTAGAGCATTGACTCCAACTACTTTTCTCCCTCAGCTTTCATTCAAGGTGGAATTCAATCCAAGATATGAGGAAAGTCCCAAGAAACATTACCTTAAAGCAGCGGTTCTCAACCTGTGGGTCGCGACCCCATTTGGGGTCGAACGACCATTTCACAGGGGTCACCAAACACCGCAGTCGGTCACCATTTTTTTAAATTTTTTGGGGGGTCGGCCATTTTTTTCCCCTTTGCGATGTGGGCCATCGCGCTGCGCATGCGCGATGCGAGCCCGCCATTTTTTTTTTGGTCGGCCTTTTTTTTGGTCGGCCATTTTTTCCCTTTGCGATGCGCCCCGTCGTGCCGCGCATGCGCGATGCACCCCGTCGCGCCGCGCATGCGTCATGTGGGCCAGGCGCAGGCCGGGGTCGAGCCCCGGAAAAGGTTGAGAACTGCTGCCTTAAAGCAATAAGAGCTGCAACAAAACTGGGATGGGACTGTTAAACAAACTTGTTCTTCAAAGCTGAAAAGAAGATAGACTCGAGAAAACATTGGAGGAATGGTAACAAAGACACACAAGAACATAGGTTCATCTTCATTAAGCACAGAATTTTGGACTGTGATTTATTTGTGTCAGCAGGAATTTCGGATGCTTTTTTAATTTCTGGAGAAATTAAATTTAATTTCTACAGAGAAGGATTTCTAAAAAGACTTTCTAGAGAATTCTTCCTTCGAAATTTAAGGCAAAAGACCAGAGACAAAACCAAAATGTTTTCCCTCAAAAGTTAAAAGGGAGCCAATTTGTTCTTTCCAAGCACCCCAGACTCCTTTCTTCCAAATTAAGGTGAATAACTGAATGATGTTGTGGGCACGTAATTCCTTGGTTAATTTAAACTTAAAAATGCCCCCCTGACATTTCAAAGAAAACGTAAAAGATGGTTACCATTATTCTATCCATAGATATAAAATATGGGCACCTATGCATCCTTTCAATGCAAGAAATAAGGTTCCTTTCTTGAATATTAGAAAACAAAATCTATTTCTACTCCTTAAATTAACTTGTTGCAACAAACAAAATATCCGTTTTCCACATTAAAGCAGAAATTATCACTTTAGCCAAAAAAAAAAAAAAGCATCGGAATCCAAGACAGGAAAATGAATCTTGTGAGGAAGAATGGACAACTAACGTTCAGGAAGATTAATTATTTCTGTTCCCATCTCCGTTAATGTTCTGTTTCTCCACCCGGAATTTCCCTGTGGTGGAATTTATCAGGACTCACACCCATTTCTGGCCTTGAGAGAGAGCGCGGTCATAGTCCAAACAACGTCTGGAGAGAACGTGGGAGGGAAGGATCGCAGCGCACAGAGACCGGACCCACATTAAATAGTCGGCGCCCTTGAAAAATTCCCACTAGCCCCTCCCCGCTTAAGCCCTGTTTCATTCCTTCCAGCCGGTCTTCCAGGCAGGGACGCGGCGGGGCTTCTCTCTCTCTCTCTCTCTCTCTCTCTCTCTCTTGCATCCTACCGGTACCTTCAGCCAGCAAACCTCGCGACAGTAAAGGCCAACCTTTATTCTGCTTTCTCCCGC
The DNA here is from genome assembly GCA_034064705.1 of Bothrops alternatus. Lineage (NCBI taxonomy): Eukaryota > Metazoa > Chordata > Lepidosauria > Squamata > Viperidae > Bothrops > Bothrops alternatus. The sequence continues at coordinate 19,849,943 of JARGCV010000103.1, read as the reverse complement.
TTCTTTCATGCCTCTTCCCCATAAAATCTTTTTCCACCACCCCCCACTCCCGAAAAGCGTGTTCCTACGTGATTTAGGAATGACAGACACACACCCCTTTCTTGCTCCAAGATTCTCGCTTCTAGATTTTCTAGATCAGACTTTTTAACCCGCTGCGGCCCGAGGTGAAAGAAACACAGGCAGGCAGGCATATCACAAAATCTTTCTGCTTCAATGCAAAGCGAAATATTACATTCTTCCTTCTCCCCCCCTTCCCCAATTTTCTCACGTAATGCGCCATATTGTGGCTGTAACCCAGCTCCCGTTTATCAGATCCAACGCATCCTGGCAATTCCAAGTGCTGTGGTCTACACGCTTCCCCAGTTATCGAAGTGGCTTAGGATTATGGATATTGTAGTCCGAGTGGTCTGGAAGACACGAGTTTTGGAAACCCGTCTCTTAAAAAGAGTTGACTACATTTCCCCTTATTCCACCTCCTCGCAAATACACACACGCGCGCGCACACACACACACAGACAGACAGACAGAGACGTCACTCGGGCCTAGGACAAAGTGCGCGCATACCGGTACTTGCTCACCAAGTACCCGACATTTGGATCTCGCAAGTTGCCCCTCTCTTCTTGCGGGAGAGGAGGGATCCCCGGCCGAGCCTTTGATTCCAGCTTGCCGACTGCAGACTGCTGCCTGTCAAGGCTTAGTCTCAGTCCAGTGGGCTTTCTAGCCCCACTGCACATTCCGTTCTGTAGCAAGCGGGCTCAGTTCCCGCCGTTCCAGCTGTTGGCTAAAAGGCCTATCGAGTTCAAAGGCCCTGAAAGACCCCGGCTGCTGTCGAAAGGCATCAGCGAAAGAGAACTGGAGCTGCCGCCCTGCGCCCTAGCTGTAAAGCCAGGCGGGGGAGGGCGGCGAGGGGATGGGGCTCCTACGATTCCAAGATCAGGAAATCCGAAGAGGCTACTTTGGAAAATCATCCGCAGCATCCCTCTCAGCAGTGAATAACCGCCCCCCCCGCCACCCGCTGACAACCACCACAACAAAGAAAGCCGAGAAGGGCTAACAAATTTCGAGAGAGAGATCGGCCATTTTGAAAGGAATACCAAGAAGTGAGGAGGGGGAAAGGAAGAAAACGGCGAACAGGAGCGACTGAGTGACAAAGACAGAGGAGAAGGGGAAGAGGAAGGGCACCGCCCGGGGCCAGCGAGAGCTCTCCCGGGCGAAAGGAGGATTGGTTTGGGAGCGGAAAGTGTTCAAGCCCTACCTGATCCCGGATCCTTTCTAGGGGCGCACCGAAGCAGCAAAATATGGGACGGAAGAAAGGAGAGAGAGTGGGGACACCCCCTCGTCTCGATTATACTGCTCAAGCTGCAATTTAAATATACACATATGTATATAACAGACTCCAAGCAGAGCTTCTCGGAGCAGCCGCCCCTCCTCCTGCGGCTGAACTATGAGAGGGAAGGGAGGGAAATCAACAAAAGGGCCCTCCCCCCGTCCTCTGGACAGCAAACCCCGCCCCTTTTGGGACCACGTGATTTCATTCCTCAGGGTGTTTGCCAAAGAGCCAAATCCCTTAAAAAAATAATAAATAGAAGCGGAGTCGGTGGCGAACGGTAGGAGAGGAATCAACGGGTCTGTTTCTCCGCCTCCAGACAAAAGAAAAAGCAGCTCTACGGTCCAAGCCCCCAAGCTACAGCCAGACTATAAAGGCGTGAAGTTCCTCTGCCCACCTGAAAGAAAACCGAACCAGAACGAGCAGTCAGAGTTCAGCTGTTCCCGGGAAGAAACAAAAGCCCCGGCGTTGGTGCGCCCTTCCCCTCTTTTCTCGCCCCTTCCCCCGACCAAACCCTCGCGTGGGCTGGAAGAAAGCCTCAGGTTAATTTAGCGACAACTTAGGTTCCAGCTTTATTGAATTTCAGGACTTTTATTTGAAATCTGAAGAATTGCCGCGTGAATAAAACATGCAATTTAACATTTCGCGACAATTTCGCCCCATAAGTCGAAGCACTTACGAAAACTGACGCATTATAAATATGAGAAAAATATGCGAGGGAGGGGAAACTATCTGGTTAAAATACTGTATTATTTTCCCATGTGTCTGTATTCTTGGACTCGGGCACATTTAGATACTATACTCTTTACTTATACCGGTAGTAAGTAGTTTTCTAAAAAACTATATCCATATGTTCCAATTTTTATACTATTGGTGGCTTAAGATTATGTGAGAAATAACGAAAATAAAATAAAATACAAAATAGAAACAGTGGGAAGGATGTTGCGGATTATCTTTCTTGACAGTGAGAAATCATCCAGCTGAAAACTAGGATACTAGCAGGATACTACGGTAGTCCAGATGGGTGTTGTAAACAAACGAGTTTAAAAAGTAAACTAATGACTCTCGGAGGATATTGAAAGTAGTTTGCTTTTCAATCCGGAGTACAGGATTTCGGATTGTGGGAGTCTGCTGGGTGACTCACAAATAATATTTTTTGGAAGTTACGATAAATGTTTTAATATGTTTTTTTTAATTTTGTTTTTAATCGGCTTCATAAGGTCAGCTCTTTCAAGGAGTAGCTGGAATTTGGTTTTGGGGGACCTTTGATCCCAGCTCTGTTTTTGAGTTTCCTTTCCATAGGATAAAAAAAGGAGAGGTCAGTGGCTGTTGCGCTCAGGATCGCCTGGTCGGTTTAAAACCAGCGCTATTGAACCGGTCAGATTTTGTAACTTAAAGTAACCCCGGTGTCTAGTGATAAGAGTTGGTGGTATTCTAAAATCTATCCGTCTGTGGTTCTGTTCTACCGTGTGTACTATTCTACCGTCAGATTTCTCAACCCCATTTAGTTCCATGAAAATCCTCTCATATCACGTTTAAATTATTTCCTTGTGTGATTTGTGAACGTGCACGTGGTCGGTGCGGGAGACCTGGATTTAGCTGCTGCCTGCCTGGTGGCGAAACTCAGTACCTATTCACGCGAGTTTTTCCTGCACTACTGAGCTAGCTCCTAAACAGGCAAGCTTAAGAATCATGGCGGCGACCCAAGAACATGGTTGGGTAGACCGATGCGGATTTCAGATCCATCCAATGGCTGGTGAATGAATCATAAATCCGGATTGAAAGGGGATAAGAATCGGACTAAGGAAAGCAACTTCGGAACTTTATATCGGCCTAATTAAAATAGATTAACTTTTTTTTTCTCAGCCCCGCCGATATATACGAATTACTGCTGCCGTTTCCCTTCCTCCGCAGTGTAGGAACGTGGCCTCGACCGGAAGCCTTTCAACCTGCTGAGACGGCCGGACCCTAGAGCGACTTTTGGTAACTCTAAGGACACAGGGCGCAGCCAGATCCAAACTGGGTGCGCTCGAGGTGCAGCTGCTGCTGCTGCTGCTGCTGCTGCTGCTGCTGCTTTGGACGAACAGCCGCGTCAGCCAGACGTCACTCCTCCTGGCAGGCGTTTTTGAACGAGGAAGCTGCTCTTTTCGCTGGCCCGCGAAGGTTTCAACGGACAGCGCCAAAAAGGAGATCAAAGGAGGGGGAGAGGGGTCCCGAGTTCCTTTCAGAGGGATCAGTAGCCGAAAACCACTTCCTTCGAAGAACAGCAACGTCAGAGGAGAGCCAGCTAGTTGATGGGGAATTCCGCCCACCCTTCTAGGCCACCCCTTTCCTCGCTAGAAAACCAGGTCAACGAGCCTGCCTGACAGTCTGTCACGACCTCGAGACTCAGAAACCTCCCCCACGAATCTTGTCATCTCCATGCAGATGTCTCTCTGGTTCCATCAGACGTACCTCGGACGTACCTTTTCGGTCTCCAATTGAAAGCGAAGAGAGTGGATCGGAGAGAAGCGATTCCTCCCTTCGAAGTGCCAGATTTTGCCCCCAGCCAGTGGCCTTCAGAGGGCATGGACTATAAATCCCACCGTTCTGATGAGGCAGGGGGCCGCGGGCCGAGCAGCCGTTTATGCAGCCTGCACTGATTCTTTTTGAGGGGGGCATGTTTCCCTCCTTCATTAAATCAATGGCCCAATATTTAAAAAAAATCTCGGAAATTGAAATCTTTCTGGGTCCTACTCCTTAATTTAGTTCCACTGCTTTGAATGGGATGAAGTGATTCGCGGTGCTTCTTCAAATATTCAATCACGATTTGGGGTGCGGCCTGCCCTATCTGTGACACACAGCAGTAGCCCAAGCAGCGGGGGGGGGAGGCATTTCTCGTTCCTTTCGCAGAACAACGTGTAATCTTCTGACCAGAGTTACTTTGCCACAACCTCGCTCGGAGACCCACTGACTTCTTGACCTCCCTTGTGCCTGGATCGGAAAGGAGAGAGCGATCAGGGGAGCGGCTGAGCTACAAATATCTAGAACCCGAGGCTTCCTCGCCCTTTCTTGTTTGCTCTGCGCCGGCTCTCAAAAGCACAGCAGCCCCACTTGCTGTGTGCGGGAAAGTGGGTGGAAGGTAGATGGCTACCTCCAGGCAGGGACCAGAATCGAGGAGGGAACGGGAACTTGCAACAAAACATCGCCTGATCCTGCTGCACAAAGACAGGCACCTGCCTCTAAATTCTCCCCCAGCGAACAGGTGATTCTGCTTCATTGTTGATGCGGATTTAATTTTGTTTTAGCCTTCGGTCTAACTTTCTGAACCCTGCATTTTCTTAAGTTTGCGCACCAACCTGAATTAAGAGTGCAATCCAAGAGAAACCTGCTCAGATATTAGTGCATTGCCTTTTTACATAAGTACCTTCAAAACAATTTTGACACTTAGCAACTCCTTGGACAATTTCTTGCAGTTTATTTAGCAACATTTTGAAAATTGGTTGGCCTTGTTTCCTACGGGTGAGAATGAGTAAGTGGCCAAGGTGGCTTTGTGCTTAAGCCTCCTGATTTCTAGTCTGGTGCCTTTGCCATTCATGGAACTGACTTTATATCTCCACAATAATAGTTGGGTGACACTCTAAATCAGTACTTCTGAAACTCAACAACTTAAGATGCATGGACTTCAACATGCTGGCTAGGGAATTCTGAGAGTCAGTTCACACACCTTAAATCTGCTGAGTTTGAACAATACTACTCTAAATCACCAGTGTGATAATGGCCTGAAAGCTGTTTGTAATCGATCACACACATGAGGATATGACAATTATAAAGCTTCTTCAGTTAGAAGAGAAAAAAGACACATCAATAGCAATATGAAGAGGCAGCTCCTAATGTTATAGAAATTTTCAGGACATTATAATAAAAAGTCTGTTTACCATATAATTTAGCTTGTCTGAAAAGTATAATTCTTTTGCAAAACAGATCTGATATTTCTAACACTACTTCCTTGTTCTCCAGAGGCAAGAAAAACAAGGCATGTTGTTTAAAACTATTGGGTGCACCTGATGAAAAATTATGTTTATTTTCCATACCTTCCCTTTTGCCTAGGAACCTGTAGCCCAGCCCTGAGCAAATTTGTCAACAAGCTCAGTAAGTTTCACTTTGATGAAAGGTTATTTTCAGTGAAGGGTCCCCAGGAGTTTTGGTAAACAAGGCTTTCTTAAGAGTCACAAGGTATTGTCAACTATTGCCTGAACACCAGATTGGGTCTTTTGTTTTAAAGAACAAAAATGTATTTGAGGTAACCCATTTTCCGGGGTAGATCAGGCTGTTTTAAAGGGACTTAATTCCTACTTTTCTAACAAGTCTAAATTATTATATACAATATTATTTGCTAATCCCATTTTAAGATACACCTTTAAGATGCATCTAAAATCCCCTCAAGTAGGACAATAATCTCTTCAGCTTTATTCCCCGATGAATGGGGGGGGGGTTGTCGTATATTTTCAGCAGAGTCCCAGAGAAAGACTTTCTCTGAATATCTCAGGGCTACAATAGGGAGCATCGCCTCAACACCCCTCAGAAAATGAGAAGAACACAGGGACACCCTTTGAAATGCTTTTCCTCCTGCCTAACTGCAGAAAGATCTTCGTTTATTTTATTTGGTAATCTTACTCCGAACCCGAGATGGTACAATCTACAGGAAACAGTGAAATACTAAATTGCCTTTCATTTTCCTCTTCTTTCTCCCCTCGCCTTGCCAATAAATAAATATCCCGCTCCACCCAACAGGTCTGTACATGAATTTTTAAAGCTACTGGCCTGGAGATTTGCTTGACGAAACGGAAGAGGGGTCGGGAGGCAGGAAAGGGATTGGGAGGCTGGGCGCCGCCCTATATTGTTCTGCAGGACAGACTCTCTTGGGGACCACGGAGAAAGTTTGCAAAAATTTGCCGAAAGGCGACGGCGGGGCAAAAGTCCCTTTACCGCCCGCATCCAGTCCTCCGGGTGGTGACAAAAGTGGATGCTCTTTTGAGACACTGAAATGATTGAGCCACACTTTTCATCTGTAGGAAAGGTCAGGCGTGAGGGAGAAACCCGAAGGGGTTCAGAAAAATGTAGATGGGGAAGCTGATTCCTTTTCGAAATTCAGTTATACTGTAATAGAAATTGTTGCAATTATATAGCCCTACTTATTTCTCCCATTTTCTTTGACTGGGACAGGCGTTCCTTTCTTCTGTCCCTCATCCAAAAGAGCCCTGGCTTGTGTTCACACGACGGTCCGGAGAAACACCTAACGGCTGCATTGGCACAATACGCAACTGGCTTCTTTGAATCTGGCTTAGGCTTGTGTTTTGGCGGAATGGTGGCTTAGAAGGCTTTCGGAACCCAGCCCATTTGGTTAGTTTTCGTCTGCTCCCAGTAGAGGTGTCACTTCGCTAAAAATTTCCCACTCAGAACCTTAGCACATTGGCTGTTGCTGATTTTCCTTAAGATATCTCGGCAACTGCAGTCTTGCTTTCCCACGGCCCTCTCTCAATTCTGTTTCATGGAAGCCAATGCCAAATTTTTCTTGGCCAGAACCCTTCCCTCCCCTGCCCCCCCCCCCCGCCTTCATCGTCTGGTATCTTCTGAGTAAGAATTCTGCCTAATTCCGAATATCTTGACACCACTACGAGGGTGCCTCTCTCAAAGATATCGCCTGTCTGTTCTAAAAAACCCCAACGAGTCGATCCGAAGCCTAAAGTGTCAAACCGCGCCGAAACAACGCAAAACCAGCGGAAGAGATCAGAGGTCCGAATCTCTTGGGGACCCCTGCGCTGAGCGTGCTCAATTTGAATCCAGCCTCCCCAGCTCTCACGGAAAGGAAAGCAAGTGGAAGGGAAAAAGAAACGCCCCAGGACTTTAAGGGACACAGTTACGCACCGCCTCAGACAAATCTGGCGGCGTTTGGTTTGGACCTGCAGACGTGCTGCTGCACTTCAGTCGCTCTCAAGAAGCGGTCTGTCATTTTCGGGCTCTTGGAATATGTGGAGTTATGATAGCCGCCCTCCCCAGTTAGGAAGCAGTGGCCAAGCCAGTCCGACGTTCATTAGTGGGGATGTGAAGCGAGACAAGAGGCGGGACTCGCAAGGCAACTTTTCCCACCGGCAGATTTTTCGCTCGCGTTGTAGAGTGAAACCCGAGTATTGGCATCGTAATCAGAGCACCGTAATCTTTATGAAACGAGCATCCTCTTCTGACTCCATGCAATTTTAAACACACCTGTTTTTTTCACGAAATGATCCACCTCCACTGTTCGTGAGGTCTTTGTATGGAAAGATTGACAGTTGCCCAAAAGAGCGGGCAAAGCTTTCGCGTTCTCTCTATAGCTTGAATAAATCTTTTACAAATAGAAAACTCACAGAAACCGAGTCTGAACCCCGTCTTTCCCGGGAGAAAGTTAAACAAAAACATGTATTTCAGTGAAGGGAGTGAGGCGGAGAGATGATTGGGCCAGGGCCGTTTGCAGGGCAGTTGCAAAGCACTTACGTTCCGGAGAGGGCTCTGAACGAAACGAAACCTTTTGCTTATTTTTGTTCCACGCTACTTCGTATCCTGTCCCTCTATTCCCCATTTCTCTCTGCCTCCAGCGGCAGGCCATAGAAATCATTTTTCAGGTTAGAAATGGCTATGCACAGCAAAAAACACAACACTAGAGATAGTCTCTGTGGCGCAATCGGTTAGCGCGTTCGGCTGTTAACCGAAAGGTTGGTGGTTCGAGCCCACCCAGGGACGGCTGTCGCTTTTTGGTACCTGTTGTCTAGTTCTCTTAATTTCAGGGCCTTTTTTCCAAGAGAGAGAGAGAGAGAGAGAATTCAAAATGAAAGTGAAAAGAGTCTTTAGAACTCTTTGCTGTCCATAGCCAACCCTACCAGCTTCTGCTTGTTCTATTGGAAGTACATTTTAGTGGTCGTTCTTATTTTATTAAAAATTATTAATACACACTAAATACACACTGAAAACAAAAAAGAAGGTTCAGAAGAAAATAGAAAAAAACAAAAAAAGAATGTAATAAAGAAAAAGAAAAATATGTACAGAAGTGACTTCCTACCTTCATCACAAATACAAACAATTATAGTAACTTATCACCTTCTCTTAAATTACAGCAAATTATCTCCTCTTCCCATATAAACAAATCCATAAAATCCCATCATTTTAGTCTGATGTTGACAAAAATCCATTAAGGGCTACCAAGGATAACAATATATTTATTTTAACTTTGATCAAATAAACCAACTGTATATTCCTTCCATTTACTTCTAACAATCTTGATTTTTGGTTCCTTAAAATAGAATCTGTGCTTGAATTTGATTTTTCATTTTTTTCTTTATCCCATCTCATAAAATTCCTCAAAAGGATTAACCAGTCTGTTTTGAACACCCTGTATAAGAAAATAATCCAGATCACTTTTGGGGGTTATTATTTCTGTATCCCCTTTATTTATTAAGATATTAGGCAGCTTTTTTTGTATGTTCAGTGTAGTATCTTTTTCCATGTCATTCTTGCAGGCTATCATTTTCAAATTGACTTTCAAATCAATCTCAATGTTGTTGTTGTTAGTTACGAAGTTGTGTCCGACCCATCGCAACCCCATGGACAATGTTCCTCCAGGCCTTCCTGTCCTCTACCATCTTCTGGAGTCCATTTAAGCTCACTCCTACTGCTTCAGTGACTCCATCCAGCCACTTCATTCTCTGTCATCCCCTTCTTCTATTGCCCTCAATCTTTTCCAGCATTAGGCTCTTCTCCAGTGAGTCCTTCTCATTAGGTGGCCAAAGTACTTAAGTTTTAACTTCAGAATCTGGGCTTCTAAAGAGCAGTCAGAGTTGATCTCCTCTAGGACTGACCAGTTTTATTGCCTTGCAGTCCAGAGGACTCACAGGACTCTAATCCAGCACCATAGTTCAAAGGCGCTCAGCCTTTCTTATGGTCCAACTTTCACAGCCATACATTGCAACTGGGAAAACCATGGCCTTGACTATGCATACTTTTGTTGGCAGGGTGATGTCTCTGCTTTTTAGTATGCTGTCTAGATTTGCCATAGCTTTCCTCCCCAGGAACAAGCGTCTTTTAATTTCTTGGCTGCAGTCCCTATCTGTGGTGATCTTGGAGCCCAGGAAGATAAAATTTATCACTATCTTCATTTCTTCTCCATCTATTTGCCAGGAACTGAGAGGACTGGATGTCATGATCTTGGTTTTCTTAATGTTGAGTTTCAAGCCAACTTTTGCACTCTCCTTCTTCACCTGCATCAAGAGGCTCTTTAGTTCCTCTTCACTTTCTGCCATTAGAGTGGTATCATCTGCATATCTTAGGTTGTTGATATTTTTCCCAGAAATTTTAATTCCAACTTTTGATTCATCTAGCCCTGCCTTTCTCATGATGTGCTCTGCCGGACTCCTTTCCCAATTTTGAACCAATCAGTGGTTCTGTGTCCAGTTCTCATTGTTGTTTCTTGACCCGCATATAGGTTTCTCAAGAGACAAATAAGATGGTCTGGTACTCCCATCTCTTTAAGAACTTGCCACAATTTGTTGTGATCCACACAATCAAAGGTTTTAGCATAGTCAATGAAGCAGAAGTAGATGTTTTTCTGGAACTCCCTAGCTTTCTCCATGATCCAGCGTATGTTGGCAATTTGATCTCTAGTTCCTCTGTCTCTTCGAAATTCTGCCTGTACTTCTAGTAGTTCTCGATCCACATACTGCTGGAGTCTAGCTTGTACGATTTTAAGCATAACTTTACTAGCATGTGAAATGAGTGCAATGGTGCGATAGTTTGAACATTCTTTGGCATTGCCTTTCTTTGAAATTGGAATGTAAACTGACCTTTTCCAATCCTGTGGCCAATTTGCTGGCAAATTGAGTGTAGCACTTTTACTGCAAAATCATAGATTTTGAATAGCTCAGCTGGAATACTGTCACCTCCATTAGCTTTGTTGTTGCTCAGATTTCCTAAGGCCCATTTCACTTCACATTCTAGGATGTCTGACTCGAGGTCAGTGACCACTCCATCGTGGTTATCTGGGACGTTAAGCTCATTCTTCTTTAGTTCTTCTGTGTAGTTTTGCCACCTCTTCTTAATCTCTTCTGCCTCTGTTAGGTCCGTGCCATTTTGGTCCTTTATCATGCCTATCTTTGCATGAAATGTTCCCTTCATATCTCCAATTTTCTTGAAGAGATCTCTGGTCCTCCCTATGCTATTGTTTTCTTCTATTTTTTTGCACTGTTCATTTAAGAAGGCATTCTTATCTCTTCTAGCTATTCTCTGGAATTCTGCATTCAATTGGGTATATCTTTCTCTTTCTCCCTTGCCTTTCACTTTCCTTCTTTCCTCAGCTATTTGCAAAGCTTCCTCGGACAGCCATTTTGCTTTCTTGCATTTCTTTTTCTTTGGGATGGTTTTAGTTGCTACCTCTTGTACAATGTTGCAAACCTCCATCCATAGTTCTTCAGGCACTCTGTCTATCAGATATAATTCCTTAAATCTATTTGTCACCTCTACTGTATATTCATCAGGGATATGATTTAGTTCATACCTGAGTGGCCTAGTGTTTTTCCCCTACTTTCTTCAATTTAAGCCTAAATTTTGCAATGAGAAGCTCATGATCTGAGCCACAGTCAGCTCCTGGTCTTGTTTTTACTGACTGTATAGAGCTTCTCCATCTTTGGCTGCAGAGAACATGGTCAATCTGATTTCTGTGTTGACCGTCTGGTGATGTCCATGTGTAGAGCCATCTCTTGGGTTGTTGGAAAAGAGTGTTTGCTATGACCATCGTGTTTTCTTGACAAAATTCTATCAGCCTGTTCCCTGCTTCATTTTTTACTCCAAGGCCAAACTTGCCTGTTATTCCAGTTATCTTTTGGCTTGCTACTTTAGCATTCCAATCCCCCATGATGATAAGGGCATCATTTTTTGGTGTTGATTCTATAAGTGCTGTAGGGCTTCATAGAACCGGTCAATTTCACCTTTTTCAGCACCAGTGGTTGGGGCATAGACTTGGACTACTGTGATATTGAATGGTTTGCCTTAGATTCGCACTGAGATCGTTCTGTCATTTTAGGGATTGTATCCCAGTATTGCTTTTCCTACTCTTTTACTGATATGAAGACTACTCCATTTCTTCTGAGGGATTCTTGCCTGCAGTAGTATACCTGATGGTCCTCTGAATTAAAATCACCTATTCCTGTCCATTTTAGTTCGCTGATTCATAAAATGTTGATGTTCAGTCTTATCATCTCTTGTTTGACCACATCCAGTTTGCCTTGATTCATGGATCTTACATTCCAGGTTCCTATGGAGAAAAGCTCTTTACAGCAAAAGATCTTTACATCGGACTTTCCTTTCACCACCAGATGCATCCACAGCTGATCTCAATCTTGTCAGGTAAAACTTGTTCCTCTTCTATAACATCTTTTAAATACAGTCTATCTATAGAGGCAGACACTCTTATAATTAACCTGGGTCTATTACTCAAAAATATTCTTCAATATACCTATGTTAAAATATTTTCTTCATTTTGTCTTATAAAATGAACTTTTTTTCTCTTTCTTTAACAGTAATCTTTAGTTCCTTCTAGTTCCCTTTAGTGTTCAGTTTTTAAACTCTTATTATGTTTTTTTAGCAAACCCCCCTCAGAAATTAAAAAGTGCTCTGTTAGATTTACATATTGCACTAAGCCACAATGTACTTTGATTTGTTTTGTGTGAACCAGCTATTGTGGTTTACCCATTCCATTCACTTTTTCCCAATACATTAATTCCTTTCTTGGTAGACAATGCTTTCAAAAGCAGTAAGAAATTCAAAGAAACTAAAAATGTAAAATAAAAAAAAGAAGAGAAGATATTCCTTAATTTAGTTTTATGTATCTACAGGTGGGAGGCCAGTGTACTGTGATTTTATAATGCAACCTGTGGTTTATATATTTGCATCTGATATTGGAACCTACATATAAAAGGCCAGTAGTTGTGAGATTGTTACTTATCTTCTATTATTTATTTGTCATCATAGTTTACACAATCTTGCATGCTTGCTTTCACCATCTCCATAAAGGGCTTCCAGCAATGCCTTTCATTCTTTCAGCTTCTCACCTCTCTCTTTTGAAGGATCTCATCCACTCTGTCCATAAATAACTAACTATTCCTTCAGTATTTGTTGACAAGGGTAAAAGGAATATTATCAGAATCCATTTATATTTCATTTCTATCTATCTCCTCTGATCTAAAACCAAATCTCACCTTCCCCTGGATTCTGCCATACTCCCAAGGGGGAGGGGAGATATGCCTGCGGGGTTATGGCTTTCAGTTCCTCTATTTGCTACAATGTAACCTTTTGTTTATTGCCTCTGGGTCTGCTGCCCATTACAATGTAACAAATTGGCTTCTACACTATGCATCTCTCTGAACTTTTTTCTCCCTAACCTGGCAGCTAGGAAAAAAATGGGGGGGGGGAGGAATACAAACATCCGGAACCTGGCTTATTTCTCCAGTCTCAAAGGGAGGTATGAAGAGCTGTGGAACATCGTGCTACAAACAGAGCCAGACCGATGTTATCTTCCCTTTCCCATGATGGACTTAACACCTGGGGATTGGCTGGTCTGAACTGTCCGGATGAACTGTGGGGTGAGGTTTACTTAGGGACCCTTTAAAGTATCGATCTGTAAAAAATCCTCAGATCCTGTCTATTATGCCTGCTATCAACTACCCTTAATAAAAGTTCCTGTTGGAAGAAATTATTTCCAAGAGTTTTGCTTTCTTAAGATGTGGGATTGAAGTAGGTCCTTACATTAGATAGGATCTGCAGTAATAATCAACCTGCAAGGAAGACGCTTACCAGGGGACTTTGCAAAAAATACAATGTCAGATGACGAGGCAGGGAAGGAAGAAAACCCCGTAGAAAGGGAGCCTTTCCCCCAACCGGGATCCCGCTAGCTATCGGGATCCAAGACATCATACTCCTCAGGAGAAGAAGTGGTGGAAACATGCAACCACAAACCTTGGTGGTCAATGGGCGTTGGCAAGAAAAATGAGTGGGAAAAGAGATTGAGAAAGGTGACCCTGAGACGGGGCAGCCACCAACCTGAATGGAAGCAAGAGATGGAGAAATCCCTGCACATTGGTGAAGAGGAAGGAAGTTGTGCACAGCACTTGAACTGGATCCTAGAGAAAGCTATTGACCTTATGAAAAGAACCCTCAGCTCTCTAGGGGAGGAGAAACCTTAACCCTGCGGCCTTACCAGTACCTGGAGCTGCAGCTGGAGAGACACTGAGGGGAATCGGAAATTGTAGTTCTGGGGACATCCACTGAAACAGCAGCTACCACCTCGGCAGCCTCCACTTCTCGCCGACCTGCAGATGGTGATCAGGATGGGAGACAATACCGTCAGTGGCGAAGGCACCGATCTATCCAAAGATTCCCACCACTGGACACAAAATTCAGGGGGGAGCTGCCACGCTTGGGGTTTTTCCTAATCCAAGTCCTCAGCTACATGGAAGAATATGGCCAGGAAATTCCCAGTGACAAAGCACATATCTATATCATGCAATCCACTTTGGACAGGGCGGCCGCAGACTGGATGGTGAATGTTCTGTTCGCGAGTCCAAGGCATTTAGACGAAGCGAGTAACACAAAAGCAAGTCTTCTTTATTGCAAGTCAGCAACAGAACAGAACAGTAAAAAAAATGGTGCACAGATCTTTTATAGTCTCCTTGCAAGGACAGTGTCAACCAATCAATGCAAGACTGGTTTCGCGCCTTGCGCATGCACACAAGGCTGGCGACAGCCTGTCTGGTCCCAGGCAACCATGTGGTCTGCCCGGAACTCTCTGCAGCCTTCCTGAGCTTGCTGAACAATTCAGCAGGCCCAGGAATATAACACCCCTCCCCCCTAGATAAAACAATAAGTAACCCTTACTGTTATAGCAGCAAACATATACATGTGTTTTATTGGCATTTGTTATTGTTAAACACATTATGCCTGCACACAGGCAGACCCAATCTTGCATTTTATATGTACAAGAATACAGCAAAATGTTTAATACACTGAAATATAACCCCTTCATTTGAGTGTTTGTTTTGCATTTTAAAGAACTAGCAAGATTCCCTCAGACTTGACAGAAACCTCACATAATCCTTAAGATGTTTGGGTGGACCCTTGGCCCACTGTGACCTTCTTATGAATGCCGTGTGTACCTGGCCTGCCAGCTCGCCTGCCAAGCTAGGCAGACCAGGACCTTGTTGCCCCAAGGACCCAGGTGACCCACCCAGCTGCTGACTGGCTGGATCCGCTAAATCCAAGCCAAAGTTCCTTGGTGGGGTGGAATTCCCCAAGTCCACAATGGACCCTTCTTGGGAGCACTGTCCCTCGAGCCCAAGACCAGCAGCTGGAGTGGCCTGAGTAGCCGATTTACCCCAATGTCCCATTGCCCCAGTGTCTGTGCTGCAGGTGCCAGAGTCAGGAGCCACCTCCATGGCAACCCCCCCTTTCTGGAGCAATAGCTGAAGCCTGTGAATGTCCACTTGGCCGGGCAAACCCCCCTTCTGGAGCAATAGCTGAAGTGCTTGGCCGGAGAGACTGTGATCCACGATCGTAATTGTGGTCCTCCTCCCCCCCCGAGAGCAGAGCCAGGAGTGGAAATGTTACTGGGAAGCCTCCAATGCAGTTGGTCAATGTGATGTCGGATCACACGACCATCATCCAAGGCCACTTCGTATGACAGCGGCCCAGAAACCTTGCATACCACTACTGTGACCGAGAGATGTCCAGATCCATAGTTCCTTGTCCAGACCAGATTGCCCACCTGTAGTCTCCTAGGTGCCCACAGCTGTGACACCTGGGAAGCCACCTGGTCTGGGTGCAACCTGTCCAGTTTAGTGATGAGGCGGCGACCCCAGCAGAGTTGGGCTCTTCCCGGTGGCTGTGCAAGGTGTGGTGCGTTGTGAAAGAAGGAAATCAGCTAACCTGTTATGTCAGCTGCCATAAGTGATTCTTTTAAGAGCATCTTTGGTAGAGCACACTATCCTCTCTGCCTGGCCATTGGAAGATGGATGAAATGGTGCTGAAGTAGCATGCCAGATCAAGTTGGCCTGTAGAAAAGCCTGAAACTCAAAAGAAGTAAATTGGGGACCATTATCTGAGACCAGGACATCTGGAAGTCCATGAGAAGCAAAGATTCCTCTCAACACCTGGATGGCCCTAGCAGTAGTAGTGGAGGAGACAGGCACAACTTCTAGCCACTTGGAATGGCTGTCCACGAGGAGAAGGAAGAATTGCCCCTGAAAGGGCCCAGCGTAGTCAATGTGTACCCTCAACCATGGAGGATGTGTCTCCTCCCACTATGTACAGGGGCCTGAGGCATTTCAGGTGTGGACTGTTGGCACACTTGGCATCCATGAACCTGGGTCTCGATCTCTTTATCAAGCCCAGGCCACCAGAGATGGCTATGCGCAAGCGCTATGCCTGGATGTCCCTCATGCAGAGAGAGCAAGACTCTAGTCCTCAATGAGGCTGGGATGGCTACTCTGCTACCCCATAAAAGGCACCCTTTGAAAGTGGAAATCTCATGCTTCCTTTGCCAGAAGCTTTGAAACTCAGTACCTGGACACGTATCAGGCCATCCTGACAACACCCATGTCAGCATGTGTGTGAGCTTGTGATCAGTGGCAGTTTCTGCAGCCACGTCCCTAGCATTGAGGGGAGATTCAGGCAATTCCTGAATGGAGAGAACATGAAGAGCAGGAGCAGGATCTGCCTCTATCTGCGGTAGAGATAATCTGCTGAGGCCATCAGCATGGCCCATTTCTTTGGCAGGTTTGTGCACCAAAGTGTAATCATATGCTGACAGGAAAATTGACCATTTCAGCATTCTAGGAGACATTATGTGTGGGGTTTGTTTATTTGTGGTAAACAAACTCAGCAGAGGCTTATGGTCTGTGTAGACTGTAAACTGGCAGCCATATAAGAAATCATGAAATTTATTTATGCTAGCCACTATGGCTAAGGCTTCTGTGTCAATCTGTGCGTAATTACGCTCTGCAGATGACAGAGTCCTTGAATAGTAGGCCACAGGGACTTGTGTCCCATCAGCCTTCAAATGACTAAGCACAGCCCCAACCCCACAAGGGGATGCATCACATGCGATGCACACAGGCAATCACTCATTGAAATGCACTAAAACCGCATTTGAAGAGAGCAAGGCCTTGACCTCTGTAAAGCTCCTTTCATGGACCTTAGTCCACTGCCAAGGAGCCTGTTTGTCCAAGAGCTGGTGCAATGGCTCAGCCACTGCAGCTTTGTGGGGAAGGAATGCATGATAAAACTTTAAGAATTCCAGAAAAGCCTGAAGTTCACTTTTGGACTTGGGACTTGGGGCCTGCTGAATTGCTTGAAGCTTGGATTCAACAGGATGGATGCCTTCAGCATCAATACGGAACCCCAGAAATTCAGTGGAGGTGACTCCAATCTTACATTTATCTTGCTTCAGCTTCAGCCCTGCTTGGCAGAAACGCAGCAAGACAGCCCTCAGCCTTTCAGCTAAGTTCACAGATGACTCCCCAGCAATGAGGACATCATCAAAGTAGGGGCAGGCCCCAGGAATACCATGGAGCATTCGCTCCATTACACTTTGGAAGATGCGAGGGGCCACGTTAACCCCAAACTGCAGTCTTTTTACTTTAAAGGCTCCCTGGTGCATCACAATTGTTGCCTCATCACAGCTGTTGCCTCATCAACAGGTAACTGTTGGTAGGCCTGTGCCAAATCAAGCTTTGCAAAGAGACGCCCCCCCTTGAGGGAGGCCAGAATGTGGCTTACCACAGGCACTGGATATGCATGCTGTTGCAGCGCTTTGTTAAATGTACATTTATAATCCGCACAGATTCGGACTTCTCCATTGGCCTTCAGTGGTGTTACTATGGGGGTTTCCCATGGACTAGAGTCCACAGGTTCTAAGATGTCCTGTTGAAGCAGCTTGTCCAGCTCTGCATCAATTTTGCCTTTGAGGGCAAAAGGCACCCTTCTAGGTTTGAGCCGGATGGGTGTGATAGCTGGGTCTAAGCATAAGGCAATGGGAGGTCCCTTGTATGATCCAAGCTCTGAACTGAACACATCAGCAAACTCCTTACAGACTTCTGCAAGGCCTGACGTTTGCAGACTGTGCAGTCCAGTCACTTGAATCCCAAGGGCCTTGAATCAATTGAGTCCAATGAGACTCGTGCGATCACCCCCAACTACCACCACATCTAGCAGGCCTTCAAAAGTCCTACGCTGCACCTTGAGCATGGCCTCCCCCTTTACGCTGACTCTGGAATTCTGGAAGTCAGTGAGAATTAAATTCAATGGCCTGAGTTTGACTCGTCGGCCACTTCTGCTGCAAATCCTTTTAAAGGTGTCAAAAGAAATGATCGATACAGCGGACCCTGTGTCCAACTCCATCGACAAGGGAACCCCTTGTAACTTCATGTCAATGTGAAGCTTTTTTTTAAGTGGCCTATGAATTCCTGTCCTGAAAATGCTGCTGAAACCCACACTATGTTGGCTGGGGACCCTGGTACCTGTCGTGACTCCGAGCCAGCCTGTGCTCTCAATAGCAGAGTCCGGGGAATCTGAGGAGGAGGAGGTGGAGTGAGGCTCTGAGGAGTTACAAGACTTGCATTCCAGTGAGGAGCCAGGCCCCTCCAATCATGTGCAGGATGAGCTGCAGCTGGGCAGGGAGGAAGAGTCAGATTCAGATGTTTCAGACGCCTGAAAAAGGAGACAAGCTAGGAGAGTAGACCAGAGAGAGGCTATGGGATGACTCAGGAGAAGGCACTGAGAAGCCATGCCTTGAGGACTGACTTACAAAAGGGGAATGTGTGGGTGGTGCTGGTTGCTGAAGGCAACCGTTGCAAAGTACTTCATGGGAATCTTGTTCTGTTAGTATTGCCGGTGATTACTTTTCTGTTTTGCCTTGTATTGCGTGTGGACAATTTCCTCCCTTTGGTTTGTGTTTTGCTGTTTCAGTTTCTGGACCATTTGACAGGTTTGTCACCCATATTAAAAGGGATTTGTTTTCTTTTGCAGTCTCCAGCCTATTTTTCTCAACAGGGGTTTTGTCCTTGTGCCTTTAACAAGTACAGCTATAGGCTGGAACATAACAGTACCTTTCTGAAGCAATTCTCCCTGAGATCGGACCTTCTGGTGACCCAAACAGACAGAGGCAATGTGGCCTTGCCTGCCACATGCCTGGCAAATGGCAGAGTGAAATCTGCAGTCAGAGCACTTGTGGTGTCCTCCACACCCGAAACACCGAGGGGATGCTGGGGCCTTGTCTCTGCGCTCCTGAAACTTCTCCTCTGTCTGGTGCAGCCTATCCACCTCCTCTTCAGAAACCTGTTCCCGAATCTTCTCAAGTGACTTCTTGATGGACGGCGACTGTGGCTGGAGGATTTCTGGCGAGCCACAAGGCCTTTACAGTGCCACCCTCTGCTTCTTCAGCTGCAACCTCTCTCAAGGCATCTTGGAATGAGACAACTTCTTTGGTGAAGATCTTCTGCTGTAGCTCACGACTTCTCAAGCCACAAACTAACTGATCCCAGAGCCTCTCTTCCAGGTCCTTGAACTCACATAGTCTAGTGATCTGTCTTAAGGCAGCAATAAAGTCTGCAACAGACTCACCAGGCCTCTGGTCCCTCTGCTTGAACGTGTGTCGCCAGGCAATCACTGAAAGTTTAGGTTTGAAGTGTTCTCTCAGCATCTTCTTCAAATCAGCATAGGACATTGACTCCAGAGGTGCTGGGGCAACCAAATTTTTTGCTATGTCAAACACACAGCAAGGTAGCCACTTTGAGGCCATCTTCTCTAATCTGATTTACTCTAAAGTAGTTCTCCACCCATGCCATGTACGAGTTCCAGTGTTCTGGGTGAGAAGTATCGAATTCCAATAACTGGCCTATCTTTGACATTGTAGCAGTCTGTAACTTTGTCAATGCCTTTGCTGCAAGCCTTTTGGGAAGGGGTCCCTACTGCCAAGCTCGCCTCCAGTGATTTTGTACTGGCAGGCAGAGTCACAATTTCCGGACGCCGAACTTCCCCCGGGCTTCAGAACTTCCTTGGTGAGTCCTATCTTTTTCTTCTGTTTTTGCTTGCAGCTATCCCACCTTTGTCGCCAATGTTCTGTTCACGAGTCCAAGGCATTTAGACGAAGTGAGTAACACAAAAGCAAGTCTTCTTTATTGCAAGTCAGCAACAGAACAGAACAGTGAACAAAATGGTGCGCAGGCCTTTTATAGTCTCCTTGCAAGGACAGCGTCAACCAATCAGTGCAAGGCTGGTTTCATGCCTTGTGCATGTGGGCAACCACGTGGTCTTCCCAGGACTCTGCAGCCTTCCTGAGCCTGCTGAGCGATTCAGCAGGCCCAGGACATAACAGTGAACCTGCATGATTCCAATGCCACAGAACTCAACGACTTCAACCACTTCATGTCTCTCTGAGAAGGTGATTCAAGGACCCCCTGGCTGATCAAAAGGCCTGTGAGAGGATCAAGATGGTGAGGCAGGGCAGATGCCCAGTAGCCAAATATACACAAGAGTTCCGGGCCATTGCCAACAAGCTGAACTGGCCGGAAGACATCCTCCTTAGCCATTTCAAAGAGGGCCTAAAGTGAGACCTGTATGATACTTGCCTGCCAACTCAAAACCACTGGCTATGGCCAAGAAGTCAAGGGGCTGTTTCAAATGCAGGAGAGAGGGGCATCACGCTGTAGAATGCCGCTCAAAAGCCCCTCAGTGCAACCCAGACTGATCACTGGCCAGGAAATCAGGGAAGTCCCCAGCCAAGCCAAAAGAACCCACCATGAGGGTGATAGAGGCTGTGGAGTCCCCAACCCCTGCCAAGCATGGGGAGGGAACTCCGGCCTACACTGTAGGGCGGAGGACACTTCGGATGACAGCTTGGAGGGCGAACCCCTGGTAAGTGGACCCATCACACCCATCCTCAAGACAGTGACTATATTAACTCCCTCCATGCCTGAAGCTGTCAAAATGAAAGCCTTAATAGACTCTGGCTGCACCTGCTGCCTCATTAGCTCAACTGGGGGAACTTGGGCATCCCAGTGAGGAGGCTGAAACAACCAGTCTCATTTAGCCAGTTAGATGGGACCATAGCAGGGGGCAGTGCCAGCTACCCTAGCCACTTTACCAGTCCACCTATCCAAACATAACATTTGTAGTGACCCCAGACATGGAATGTCCAGTGATCCTAAGGCTGGAATGGTTAAAGAAATGGAACCCCTGGGCAAATTGGAGGATGGCAGAACTCAATTTCCTGAAGTGGGTCCTTACAAATATTCATCCTACAGATTATTAGCAAAAGATTGGAAATAAGATGACCAGTATATCAATGCTATGATTATTCTTGAAAATGATAAACAATTGTGACTATCTTGCTCAAAAGTGGAATTGTACGGTATTAAAATCTTCCAAGATTTGATGCTTTCCAACTGTGTGGGACTATGATCTTCATATGTTCCAGCATATGTGATGCCAAAGACATATCTATGCAAAGGCTCTATTGGTCAGAACAACTCTATCTTGTAAGTAGCGTCTCATGCTCAGCTGATTCAAAATTTGAAATATTTTTGAGCAGAACTTTTGAATCATAGTTTGACCTACCATATTAACATAACTATAAATTATCCTTCAGTCTGATCTTCAGTTCTCTTCCCTCCCTCCTTCCCTCCCTTTCTCTCTTTCTCCCTTGCTCCCTCTCTTCATCAGCCGATCAGGCAGTGTGACTTATTTACAAATCAAATAAAAATTAAGATTTTCAGACCAATAGAAACTAAATAGCAAAGATATGTCCTCTTTCTAATGTTAGTTTTTTAAAAAGCTGTCAATCTGGACTGTAACACTGCAAAAATTATAGGTTTTCATATCCAGATTACAACACAGAGATGTAAAAAAACTATCTCTTAGTTGCCATCTATATATTGCAATGTTTGCAGTTCATATTTGCCTTAATATAGCAAAGTTTCTGAAAATGAGAAACTTTAATCTACTTGAAATACTTTTAAAAAGTATTAAAGGTAGAAGGACATCTCAGTGCAATTCTCCCATTCTATTGTAATTATCTTCTAACATTTTTTTACTCAGCAAATAAGTTCCTCCCTCTCCCATTTTTTTCTATCCCGAATTAAGGTATTGAAAGAAAAATCTTCATCAGGGTCCAGTCCAAGCCAGGAATAAACAAAATTGAGACTGCTTTAGAAAGAAGGTTGTAGTTTATTGAAGAGAAGAACCACAAGACATAAGATTCTGGAGCATGGTGGGTTTTTATACCTTCTTGGGATTTTGTGTTTGGAGTTCCTGTTTCTGTGGCTTGAACTTTGACCTGAGGTTCAGTGTGCCTTTCTGGTATTGGTATTGGGTTAATTCTATTGTAAGTTTTTTTAGCTCAGAATCCAAATAATTAATCCTATTGTAAGGTTTTTCAGCTCAGAATCCAAAGACTCTGAACATGAGGCTACTGAAAACAACACAGCTTTATTTTTGATCAAAAGGAAAAGCCGGATGCTCTTAGTCTCTTGTCTCTAATGCAGAGAGACAGAGAAACACACACACACACACTAATCTTTTTTTCTTCTTTTTATAGCTAAGCCACTTTTTCATGCTAACAGGCTAAAAGATTTCTTTTTTGTCTGAATACATGTTTTCTTTATCAGATTAGGTCAGTTACAGCTTGTTACAAAGCTATCCTTTGAATACACAATTGGTGGCACACAGCCCAGAGCTTTCTCCTTGAGCAGATACATTTGCAAGTTACAGCCGAAGAATGATACATTGCAAGCTATAGCGAACACATTTAAAGTTACAGCTCAGCTTTTTCTTCCTCCTTGATCAGCACAATTTTGTTAAGTTATCTCTGAGCAAAGCACAGAGCGCAAACAAGACAGAATGAACAATGGCTGGGTTATACATAAATGATTATATTTTGATCCCTTAACTATTATGTCCCAAAGGTCATGTCCTGCTTCCCTGGCACTGTGGCTGATGGCTATGTTGGAAATGGAATTAAAACACCAACAAAATTGGATTGGTAAGAAAAGAGTTTATTCTGCAGAAAATAGAAAAAGCAGTTTGCAAAGTGCGGTGGATCTCTGAGAGATCTTGTCCGAGATGCCTAGCCAGAATACATCATTCCTCCCCCTGGTTACATTGTTTCGAACTTCCCCCTGCTACCCTTTTGTCTTGTTATCTTATAGCCAAGCCCCCTGGAATCTAGTGCCTAAACGCATGGCTTGGCTAATTCTTTTATTGTTAATCAATTATAACCATTTTATTTTTAAACTTCTTTGTTTCTCACAGCTATGTCCTGTGTTGGATTTCTAATCCCGTCAGTTCCAAGCTTCCTGGCTCCAGCCTTTC
The DNA here is from genome assembly GCA_034064705.1 of Bothrops alternatus. Lineage (NCBI taxonomy): Eukaryota > Metazoa > Chordata > Lepidosauria > Squamata > Viperidae > Bothrops > Bothrops alternatus. The sequence continues at coordinate 19,827,193 of JARGCV010000103.1, read as the reverse complement.
TGAAAGGATTATCATATCTGCATTTTTACAGACTGGGTTACTGCTGAGTTTCTAGCTTGGGGGAGGGAGATGTTTCTGCCTTTTTAAAGATTTTCTCCATTATTCCCTGGGGAAGATCTGCCTATTTAATATTTCCAAAAATGTTTCTTTCTCTGAGGGGGGAGGGTGGTTTCTGTCCTCCTACAAAGGGATCACAACATCGTAAAAAGGGAGTTTTAGCTATGGAGAATCTCAATCATCCAGGTCATGGACATCCCAAAGGGTGTTTTTCCAAAAGGCAACTGGACTGCCTTATTTTTTCCCTTAAAAACATTTCGCTTCTCATCCAAGAAGCTTCTTCAGTTCTTTCTATGAGGAACCCCAGGTCTGAAAAATGTTCTATTCCATTTGGAGTCAAAGGAGCAGAGAAATTGTAGATGCACACAAGCTGCCCAATTTTCTTTGCTTGATTTGCCTGCATTAACGATGTTACTTAATTTCTTCTCACTGGTGTTTATAACTGTTAGAAGTAAGTCTTCATCCTGGTTCATCCAAGCCGGGATAAATAAGCAAAATGGCGACTGCTTTGGGAAGAAGGTTACAGTTTATTGAAGAAGCAGAAAGATGGTTCTTGCAAGGAGCAGAGAGGAAAGAGGAGCTTGAGCATATGGGCAGTAGGTTTTTATACCCCCTCTAGCCTTTGGAATAGTTTCCTGTTCCTGTGGCATGAACCTTGAAGCTATTTCTGAGTGTTTTTCTAGGATTTGATATCTGTGGTTTAATCCTATTATCATATCCTGCTTGCCAGGTGATGGGGTTGATGACTCCTAGAGTTTAGGCGGGGCATGCAGATCTTCTCTTTGTCTTCTTGAGTGCCCTGGCTTCAGCTTGCTGATGGTTCTACATTTGCATTCGTATGGGGCTAGCTCTTGTGTGGGGCAGAGAGATAGATTTGGGGCCAGGTTTGGTTTAAAAAAAATCCCTTTTGAGGAAAAATATATTTTTCTGCCCTTTTAATATTTTCTTCTGTGGGCTAACTTCCTTCATAACAAAGTCTTTGTAGAGTGAAGTTAATGAAGTAGGAGAAAGTAAGATAATAATAATGATAATGAAAAATCACTAAAGCAAAATGATGTGTCTGCATAATTACTGGAATAAAGCTGTGTTAGCAAATACATGACTAACCCAAAAGCACATTGCATTCAGAAACAATGTATCAAGTGAAACTCCCTTTCTTTGTATGCCTGTGAGAACCTAACCAGATGAAATACAATGTAGATTTTCATGTGTGCCTCTTTGTTCCTGAGAAAGGAAAGCTATAAAACTGTAGTTTGAAACCCCCCTCGGGGTTCAGAATTGCTTGTTTTTACTGTGTCTGAACTTTTGCGCAAATAAACCTCTCTGCACCCCTTGGAATTCGTAAAAGTTCCTTTCGTTTTCCACAAGAAAGTGAGTTGCTTATTAAATATAGAGAACAATATTTTGAACAAATTGAAAATTTCCATATTTCCAAAGAATCAAAAAATAAGACTTTCAATAATAAAACGAACTAATACATCATTTTCTATTTTTATTTCATCTTTTTTTTTCTGTGGCATATTTTGTAGTTTATTTTTTTTCAAGAAAAAATAGGTGTGTATTGGAGTTCGATTTTTCTTTTAAGATCAACTCTAATTTCCTAATTGAAAAAGTAGCGATTATCCAAAAATGCCGTTTAAAATTCAAGTTACAAATCCCGTGTTCACAGACTGCAACAAACTACTCTTCTATTTTATCTCTATGACAAACAGGGATGACTCTTCACTTCCTGTACCGAGAGCCCATCTCCGGTCCTAGATTGTCAGGGGAAAGATGTCCAATCGCAGGAACTTATGTTGAAGTACTACGTCCTGGTGGAGGCGGGGCCTAGTAACAGCCGCGGAAGGAAGCTGGTCTTGCGGAGGAGTTGTGCGTGAGGAAGGGGTTTTTTCGAGGCTTCATCATGGTGAGTCTTGATATTGGAAAGCGGCGCTGGACAGAGGTTAAAGGAGAAATAGCTAAAATTCGGGGAGGGGTCACTGGCTACTATCCTTGATGGCTGCGTGCGATTTTTCAGGATCAGAGAGGATGTGCTTAGGAGTTAGGAGCTGATTACAAGTTAGGAGAGCGTTTTTTTTTACTTTCTGGTCTGAATGTCTATGGAGGCGATAGGGAAAGCAGTTTGCATGCATTGCCTTGAATGCTAATTGCGTCCCTGGGATTTGCCTTTTCAAATCGGTGTTAGGGTTGGTGCAGGAACCAGAATTTATCACCATGCTTTAAAGCAGAGGCCCCTCAAACCCATCAGCACATTTACCCCTTTATGAAGTTTCAGATTATTTATTAGTCGACCTCCAGACATCTATTGTATGAAAATAATTTAATAAATAATACTTTAATAGTATTATAAATAATAATATAATAGATAGTCCCTTGGGATTAATATTAACCATTTTGGAGAACTCTGCTTGGAAAATATAATTCTGGACTTGATAGTGATTTGGATAATAGTGGTTCACTGTAGATTCCTATACAATTTAGTTTTCTGCTGACTCAGAGGTGGAAGAAAAGCACTCTAAATAAATGCTGTAAGGCTAAGCTATAAGTTATTGATCAAGCAGTCCCTGATTTAAATCTTCTGATATAAATTCACTACAGTGAAGCACTATTATCCAAATCACTGTTATCAAGTCCAGAATACTTTTGATAACAATTACAGTGCCAATCCAAATTGCCTCTGTTCTGTCCTGCAGCCAGAGGATGATGCTTTCATTTGCTCTGCAAAGAAATCTTGGCACTTCCTCACTTTCCTAATGTTACCCGTTGGATTGAAAATCATTTGCCCATCCCTGTATTATTGGAATTTTGTCTACTTGTTTTTCAAAATTATGCAGTTAGATTTTGTCAGATAATTTGTAAACTTTTGACAAATGGCTACATCCACAATATTAGCCATTTATTAGAACTTGCCCTGGCTTCACCTGCTATCTTTCCCAGCCTGGGTATTGGCTGCCTGAGCTAGGAGAAGTGGCAAGTATAAGAAAAGAAATTTTTTATTCACCAGGTTTCCAAAATTATCCCTGGTTTAGACACTCAAATTAGGCCAAATTGCCACAGCCCAAGCAACAGTTTACTGATAGGGTGGAGGTTGAAGCAGCAACCCCCCCATTCCTCCCCCTCTCTCCCTGTTTCTGGAGAATGATGTCCAAGGACTGGAGGTGAGAAGTGTGCCCACATGAGCTTATACTGCCCAATAGACAACAGGCTGATCTCACTTTCATGAGGTGATTTTACAGTATCACCAACAAAGTAATTATTGGAATTTGTAGGATTATATTCATAATAAAATGGCTGCAATGTATTGGCTGCTTAAGGGCAAAACATTTTTAAAATGGGAAAGCTAAGGACAACTTAATGTTGTCTGGAACATGGATTGGGAATTGAAGGCAATATCATGGGAACATTGGGGGGGGGAGTGCTTACCAGAGCTTGTTTGTATTGTGATTACAATGAAGTGAGAAAAAAACCCTTAGTTTGTGAACCAAAATAGAACATTTATTTTAGCCCATTCTATCTGTATCCAGTATGTGGGTTAAATTTTGGAATATTTTGCACTGTGGCTCAACTATGCTTATTCTAATGTTCTTCATATTCATATGGATAAACCTTGATATGTGCAACTTAATAGCTTCTAGTAAAAAAAGTGCTGCATTTGATATATTATTTCAATTAACATTTTTTTTCTTTTCTAGTCTATTATGTCCTATAATGGAGGGGCTGTTATGGCCATGAAAGGGAAAAACTGTGTGGCTATTGCAGCTGATCGCAGATTCGGTATTCAAGCTCAGATGGTGGCCACAGACTTCCAGAAAATTTTTCCAATGGGAGACAGATTATTCATTGGTTTGGCTGGTCTTGCCACAGATGTGCAGACAGTGTAAGTATTTTGCATTAAGTAGATATAAGCAAGAAAACTAGAATATACTTAGAGAGTTGTAACTAACTTGTAGCTAGTTTCTTTATTCTTATTTATTTTATTCTTATTCCAACATTGGGAATGAAGAATGTCATGACTGACCAACTTACAGAAAAGTTGAAGCTAAGTCCAGTTTTTCACATCTATAGTGGTATGCGGAGAGATAAATTAGACGATGGTTCTTGAATCACTGAGATCAATCATGTGGCTAAAATGGCTCTTAGAAGACAGCTTCTAAATATCAGGAGTTTGTAGAAACAGGCTAACTTCCAATACAGTGTTTTAAAGTATCAGCAACATAATTACTTTTTTCACCTAAAGTACAGATAGTTATCGACATGGCTGCTTCTTTAACAATAGTTCACAGTTGCAACCGCCTTGGAAAAAATGATTTACCATCTGTCGTCAAAGTTATAAGCACTTGCAGGCATATGATTGCAATTCAGGGGCTTGGCAACCAAGTCACATTTAAAACAGTTGCAGCATCTTGTAGTCATGTGATCCTGTTTTGCAACTTTCCCATCAGCTTCCAATAAACAAAGTAAATTGGGGAAATTGGATTTGTTTAACAAACACAGCAAAAATGATCATAAAATCAGCCCCGGTCATGTTATGACTTGTTTAATAACCATAAGCTTAGCTACCAAAATTGTGTGGCTGTAAGTCAAGGTTACTTGTAAGTAGTTAAAATGAAGATTATCTGGCAGCAGCTAGGAATAAATATTTATGTGAAATAAGCTCATTCCTCTGATATTCATAATAAATTTGCAGTCTCAGTGTATACTCAGGGACATACTTTAAATGAAGGTATCTGAAGAGTGTTCACCCTGATCATTCCTGCATGTGGTATGAGATAGAATGCAGACTATTCAGAAATGTGGGTTTAATTTTCTAAATTTCAATATCCTTTCAGAATTAAATTATGGTTGCTTGCTTTAGAACAATTTAAATGGTAGTTGTTATTTTAAAAGCCTCCAAGCAGTCATCTCTAAATTGCTTACATGAATTTCAAATTCTACAATGAACAGTGAGGTGTACCATATTGATTGCTTACCAAAACAGAAATGTACTAAGTTAAATTCCCCTGATACTCCAGAATAATAAACTATTGTTTACTATTGGTTTATGATTTTTTGCTTTGATCATAGTAAAGGATGCTAGACATGTAGTAATGTGCTTATGCATTAATTACATTATTGGGAAATAACAAATTTGAAGCAATTTGCCTTACTCGGATTTCTATTTTATAATTATTTGCAGGCACAATTAGTATGTTTTAAACTATGCATCTGTGCCACCTGGATTGTAATAGAAGAGAATGGTCATTTTGCCTTAAAATGGATTTCAATCTGGTTTATTTTATTTTTTTTTTAATTTTTTTATTAAATTTTTAAAAACTTTTAACAATTGTAACATAATAACATATTAACTCAACTGAAAACAAACAAATTACATATTAAAAAAAAACAATACAAATAACTGCTCGGAACCCCCCTCCACAACACCCTCCAGCAACCCACTCCTCTTCTACTTTCGCTCCTCCTCCTCACCATCCGAAGCGCTAACTAAAATTCTCCCGAGCATCCTCCAAAAATTATCTAATCCCTATTTTTCTTCTTTACAGTGCTCAAAGGCTCAAATTTCGACTAAATCTCTATGAACTGAAGGAAGGGAGGCAAATTAAGCCGCAGACCCTAATGAGCATGGTGTCCAATCTCCTATATGAAAGACGGTAAAGAGCATTCATGATATCTGAATATAGTTAGTGTTATTTAAAAAGTAAATTTCAGCTAATAGATTTGATAAGACAATTATTTTTGAACTGAGGATCAGGAAGCCTTAGGAAGGAGTCAGGAGCAACTTACTTGGACGGGCACTAATTTTTAAAACTAACCAGGCTCATATAGACAAAGTGTCAGAACTTATTCTAGGCTTTGCTCCTCACTTTATCTGCACAACATTTAATAAGTAGTTGCATTATTACAAAGTTTAAAAACTCCTGTGATACATAGATCAAGATATAAATATTAAAAGAATTGGTGTATTTCTTACCTAGCACTAACTAATAAAATCATTGGCTTTAATCATGGCTGTGTGGAGCATATAAATTTATTAATTATTTTATGAGATTTTTAATGTTTTCCACCCTAGGATTTACCTCCTGAATAATTGGTCTGCTACAACACATGATTATTGCTACATTAGCAGGCAGTTTTTGCTCCTTTAGATTTAGTTGAACTCTATGGTAGTTCCTATCCTAGCATGGTTAATATTGAGAGAGGATGGGAGTTGCAATTAAATAGGGTTATATCTTTGCTTGAGATGATAGTAGGTAACTTTCAAAACTGATGATTTTTTCCAGCTTTTTAGTGTTGAAGATAGACAAATTGTGTACATACTTTAAACCTGCCCATGTAGTCATGCCAAAGAAAATTTATAACTTTAAAATGTAGTTAATTGTAATGATATGCATTTTATTTTGGGGGAAAAATGAATTGCTACCTATTTGTCTTGCTGTTTCAGGTTTGGACCTTATTATACAGAACCAGTGATTGCTGGATTAAACCCAGTCACTTATGAACCCTTTATCTGCTCCTTGGACTTGATTGGTTGTCCAATGATAACAGATGATTTTGTGGTCAGTGGGACCTGTACAGAGCAAATGTATGGCATGTGTGAGTCTCTTTGGGAGCCAGACATGGTAAGAAAAATACAGAGCTGGTCATAAGAAATATAGTTAAGGTTAACCACTTTAGTAGATTAGAACACTCTTAATAAAAGCCAGCCTCTGGACTTCAAAAAGTAGATGTGAATAGAGCTTTAGGGTATATGTATAAGTTCTTCCCAGCATTCTTTACTTCTATGAAAACCTGTCTTTAGCACAAAAAATCTGTTTCAGTTGAAATAGCTTTTTCATATGATATTTTGCTTAGAATTCTGCTTTATCCCTACATGCTGAATGCATGAATATATTGATATGGCTCCGAGAGAACTTACATGAGAAACTTCATAACTGTATTCATGCATTCTCTGTAAATACCTTAATAGAGATAGAATATGTAATTCCTCTCCTCTGCATCCTCATCAAACTGTTCTTTAGGGACTTTCAAAGAGACAATATGGCTATATTGTTTCAATCTATATTCTTTTTATACTCAATATTCACTTAAGTTTGAACAAATGCTTAAAAATAACTCTTTATAATTAAAGTTAACTTTTTTTGGATGCAGGAACCTGATCACCTCTTTGAAACCATAGGGCAATCCATGCTCAATGCTGTGGACAGAGATGCTGTGTCTGGTATGGGAGTCATAGTGCATGTGATGTAAGTAGAACCTGAGTGAATATAAATCAGTACTAAAAAATTATGTGGGACAGTATCTCTTTGATTAATTTCCAGGGCTTGCCTGGAAGGACAATAGCTGTAATTGGCAGCAAGTAAAATTGAGCCAGTGAAATTATTCGCACAATTAATCTGTCCTTCCCTCTGGGTGGGCGTAGTGCTGTTATGGGCAGCCCTTGGGAAACCAGTTGTGGTTGTACATATCGTTGTAAGGCTATACAAACAGTTCTTAACTTGACTGCAATTGGGACTGGAATTTCTATTGTAAGTCATGATGGTCATAAGTTGAAACACTCACATGATGGCTAATTTTACAACTGTTTATGGCAGTTGTCGTTTTCGACAAAACCAGCAAAAAAACACTACAAATATGATGACAGGAAGCTGCAGCCAGTTGTAAACCAATAGCCAAATGCCTGAAATGTAGTCATGTGAGTGCAGGGGAGTGTGTCATGACATTTCACGATGGCTGAAAAATCCCAAAGGTCCTTTTTCACGAGGCAACAGGACTTTCTTTTTTCCTCTTTGAAGACATTTCACTTCTCATCCAAGAAGCTTCTTCAGCTCTTTCTCTTGGATGAGAAGTGAAACGTCTTTAAAGAGAAAATAGAAAGTCCAGTTGCCTCATGAAAAAGGACCTTTGGGACAATCCTGACCTGGATGGCTGAGAATTTCCAAAGACAGATGGTTGGAAAATGCATTGCATATATAAAGAACTCTTTCTGAGGCTGTTATAAACTAAATGGTCATTAAATTACTAGTTGTAAGTAGAAGAATAACTGTAATATAATTTTCATCTTGATTCTCTCTCTTTTCACCAGTGAGAAAGACAAAATAACTACCCGGACACTGAAAGCTCGCATGGATTAAATTAAATTCCTATTAAGAAAACTGATCCTCTCAAGATAGGAAATAGTGTACTGTTAATGAAATAAACTTTTTTTTAAAAGCACAACTTTTTCATTTTTATGTAGATGCTGTATATATTCTGACTTGCTTAAAATCAAAGATAAAGGGTTGCTCTGAAGAAGATAATTTTCAAGCAGTGAAGTAATAATGTAACCTGTCTGTCATACCTAATTGATCGGTAAATGATAAATTTTTAAAAAATGGCATCCACCAAAATTGGCAGATCTAATTTTTTTAATGCTAAATACTACTATTAATGCAACCTGAGAAAACGCTGCTGAATTCAGTATGTCCTATTGCATGGACTTGAGTAGGATTGCAGTAGAGATAGTCAGTGTGAGATCAGATTTAAAGTGAGCAAAGGAAAATAGGCTGAGTTCAGATAGTAGAGGCAAAGCAATCACCAAGAAACTGCCTATGGGTAGTGGTGGATCCCGATTTTGGCCCAAACCAACTTCCCCCGGAGATCCGTGTCGCCCCCACCCTCTCCACCTTTCGTAAACTGCTTAAAACATACCTTTGCCGGCAGGCTTGGGGTAGCTAACATCTTGCCCCTAGCCAGTGTATGTTTGTGGAATGATTGTTTTTTTGTTTTTGTTTTTTCTTTTTAACTTAGGGGTTTTTATATTTATGTATTTTACTGTGATTTCTATTATGTTGTGAGCTGCCCTGAGTTCTCCGGAATAGGGCGGCATAGAAGTCAAATTAAATAAATAAAAATAAAATAATAAATACTGTGCATCTATAGGCTGCATAATTAATGTACATCCAAAAAAGATGGTGATAAGCTCACAAAAGACCTTAATTTCAAAAGTTCATAACTGAAAAAAAATCTGATATGCCTGGGACCTGACTATTTGTTTTCACATTTCAATACATGTTTAAAACTCCAGTTAAAGGCATTTTGTATATCTCTTGTATAGCTCATATTTAGTTTTACAAACTCAGTCCCTAGTTAAATGGAAAATCTCATATTCCAAGGACACTTGGCAATATATACCGGTAGCTTTAAAAAAACCCAAATGCTGCATCATAAAATAAGCAGAGATAGGTGGTACCCTTAAACATCTTAGTCTTTTCAGTGAAACTTCTTTCTAGATTAAGCTGTTGATTTGTTTGCTGTTGAAATTCTTTTGAAACTAAGAAATAGCTGTAGCTTTCAAGTGGTGGGGAAAGTCCTTTTTTCTTGTTTGAAGCAGAAAGCCAGCATTTAGAAGGAAGTCTTATTAATAGGGAAAATGAACATGACTGGAACAATGGACCTTATATATGCATGATAAGCCCATTTGCAAGTAAACAATTTTGTGATGTATTCTTGGCTTACCTGAGATTAAACAGCTAATCCTCGGTTAATGACCATTTCTTCAGTGATTGTTAACTATCCTTAAAGTCGTGGCTATTGTAGTGTCCCCATGGTCACATAATTGTAATTTGGAGTTTGACAACCAGCTTGCAATTATGATAGTCACTGCTTCTCTGCTCACAAGATTGCCATTTTCAACCTTCGCTGCCAGCATTTGGCATGAAAGTAGATGGGGAAACTAGAAGATTGCAAATGGTGATCGTGTGATATTGCACCTAACGATCACAAATGGCACTGTTGTAAGTCAGTGCAATCACATGATATTGTACTGTAAGCAATAAGAATTCCTGATCTCCATTACCATAGTTAACCACAGACTACCTGTATATGGTTAATACTGATTTACATTTTCAGCTAATTAGAGGGAACTGTAGAGATCCTTTGACCCCCCCCAGGGGGGCAGGGCTAGGTTTTTGCCCTGTTCCTGCCCTTGCTGGGTCACATTGGAGATTCTAGAGGTGAGAATTTCCTGATCCTCAAAAAAGTCGGCTACCGAAGATAGAAGTCTCAACACAGGAATCTAGTGGCTTCTTGGAAGCTCCTACAAGCTTACAAAACTGCTGCCTAGACATTTAAATAAATATTTAAAAAATGTGCATCATCATCATCATAATATGTGAGCCGCTCCGAGTCTTCGGAGAGGAGCGGCATACAAATCCGAATAAAATAAATAAAAATAAATAAATAAAAGTTGGAAGAGACCTTGGAAGTCATCAAGTCCAACCCCCTGCTCAGGCAGGTAACCCTATACCAGTTCAGACAAATGGCTGTCCAGTCTTTTCTTAAAAACTTCCGGTGTTGGAGCATTCACAGCTTCTGGAGGCAGGTTGTTCCACTGGTTAATTGTTCTAACTGTAAGGAAGTTTCTCCTTAGTTCTAGGTTACTTCTCTCCTTGATTAGTTTCCATCTATTGCTTCTTCTGCCTTCAGGCGCTTTGGAGAATGGCTTGACTCCCTCTTCTTTGTGGCAGCCCCTAAGATATTGGAACTCTGCTAATCATGTCCCCCCTTGTCCTTCTCTTCATTAAACTAGACATACCCAATTCCAGCAATGTTTTAGCCTCCATCCCGATAATCTTCGTTGCTCTTCTCTGTACTCTTTCTAGAGTCTCAACATCATGGTGACTAAAACTGGATGCAGTATTCCAAGTGTGGCCTTACCAAGGCATTGTAAAGTGGTATTAATAGTTCACGTGATATTGATTCTATCTCTCTGTTAATGCAGCCCAGCACTGTGTTGGCTTTTTTGGCAGCTGCAGCACACTGGTGGCTCATAGTTAGGTGATTGTCCACTAGGACTCTGAGATCCCTCTCACAGTTACTACTATTGAGCAAGGTACCCCCTATACTATACCTATACATTTGTTTTTTCTTGCCTAAATGTAGAACCTTACCTTTTTCACCATTGAATTTCATTTTGTTAGATCAGGACTTTTCAATCTTTTCACCCATTGTACCACTTTTAGGATATGGCAACATCCGAGTACCACCAGTTGCCTAGGAAGGTATCAAAAACTTGACCAAAAAAAGGAAAAAAGTGATAAAGTACAGGTAGTCCTCGACTTACAACAGTTCGCTTAGTGACTGTTTGAAATTATAATGGCCCTGAAAAAAGTGCCCCCCAAGCCACAGCCGAGCAAGACTCCTGCCTGCCCGCCCGGCAGTGCTCTTCCTCTTGTCCCAGGTTTTCATTGTTGTGAGCATTTCTGTTGAGGATTGGCAGTGGGGGTGGGGTGTGTTTGGTTTTTATTCCATCTGCTGGGTGGTTGCAGCAGGTTTTGGTCACTTCACATGATCCTGGGACACTGTGACCGTCCTAAATATGAATCAGTTGCCAAGCATCTGAATGTAAATCACAAGACCCTGGAGATGCTGCAACATTCAAGCTGATCGGCGCTTCTTCTGGGTTCAGAAGTGCCAGGATCAGTGCTGCTTTCAAGCAGGAGCCTGGCACTGATGCTGATGCTTCCGCTGAGCCCTGACAGCCTTGTAGCTCCAGCTGTCTCTCGCTCAGGCTTGTGCGGTGCTGCTACTGGTTCAGCTCATTCCCCTCCCCCGCTACCATTTTTCTAGGATAGTCGTGTACCACTTGCCAGGTGCTAATGTACCACTGGTGGTACCCGTACCACTGGTTGAAAAGCCCTGTGTTAGATAGCGCTCAGTGTTCAAATCTGTCCAGATTCTCCTGTATCTTAAGCCTGTCTTCTGGAATGTTGGCTATTCGTGCCAGCTTGGTGTCGTCTGCAAATTTGATAAAGTTCCCCATCTATCCCCTCCTCCAAATTGTTGATGAAGATGTTGAAGAGCACTGGACCCAGAACAGCGCTCTGGGGCACCCCACTACACACTTCCCTCCATGTAGATGCGGTTCCATTGAGGACCACACGCTGAGTACAGCCGGACAGCCAGCTGGTGGTGATGCTGTCTAACCCACATTCTTCTATCTTATCAAGTAGTAGGTTGTGATCTATTTTATCAAATGCCTTACTGAAGTCCAAGTAAATTATATCTTCAGCATTCCCTGATCCACTAATTTTTCACTTGGTCAAAGAATGCAATAAGATTTGTCTGGCATGATCTGTTTTTGACAAATCCATGTTGGCTTTTAGTAATGACTTTGTTTGCCTCTAGGTGTTCGCTGATTCGTTGTTTGATTATCTTTTCCAGAATCTTCCCAGGTATTGAGGTCAGGCTGATAGGTCTGTAATTTCCTGGATCCATTTTTTTCCCCTTTTTTGAAGATGGGAACTACATCACCTCTTTTCCAGTCCTCTGGTAGTTCCCCAGTGCTCCAGGATGTTTGAAAAATATAGTTCAGTGGTTCTGAGATCACATCTGCCAGTTCCTTGAGAATCTTGGGGTGTAATCCATCTGATCCTGGCAATTTGAACTCGTCTAGGCTGGACAGGTGCTCACTTACCATTTTCTTGCCTATCTTAACTTGTGTTTCTATTCTCTTTTTATGGCACTATTTTTGATAGGTTAGTCTGTTTTTTCCCTTTGTGTAAAGACAGATGCAAAAAACAAGTTAAATAGTTCTGCTTTCTCCCTGTTGCTTGTCACCTTCTTGCCACTTTCACCCACTAATGGACCAATCATTTCCTTCACTTTTTTCTTGTTTTTTACATGTTGAAAGAAGCTTTTTTTGTTATTTTTGACTTTGGTTGCAAGCCTTAGTTCATTTTGAGCCTTAGCTTTCCTCACTTCGTCTTTGCAGGCTCAGGCTATTTGCTGATATTCTGACTAAGTTATGTGCCCCTTTTTCCAATTTCTATACTTGTCCTTTTTATCTTTCAATTTATCAGAGAGTTCTTTATGCAGCCATGCTAGTTTCTTTTGAGAGCTGTTATTTTTCCTCTTTGTTAGTATTGTGCTAGACTGGGCTTTTATTATCTCACTTTTCAAAATTTCCCAAGCTTCTTGAGTTGTTTTCCCCTTGAAGATTCTTATCCATGGAATCCTTCCCAAGCCATCTCTAAGTTTATTGAAATTAGCTCTCTTATAAAGTCCAAGACTCTAGTCTGTGTTCTATTGCTTGTGCTCCCATAATGTTGAATTCCAATATTGCCTGATCACTTCCTCCCAAGGTTCCTGTGGCTTCAACACCTTCTATCATCTCATCTCTGTTTGTGAGAATTAGATCCAAAATGGCTAATCCCCTAGTTCCCTTCTCTACTGTTTGGGAGACAAAGTTGTCTGCTAGGTTTGTCAGGAATCTGTTTGATCTTCCACTTGGTGCAGTTTGTCTCCTAGTTGATGTCAGGATAGTTAAAGTCCCCCATTACTATTGTGATGTGCTTCCTACATACCTTAGTTAGCTGACTAGCAAAAAGTTTGTCTATTTCCTCTGTTTGGTTGGGTGGCCTATAGTATACACCTATGGCAATGTCATCCCCCCCCTTTTATATTGACCCAAATGCATTCAAGACAGTTTTCATCATTGTTGTGCTCTATTTCTGGAGAGATGTAGTTATTTCTTATATAGAGAGCAACTCCACTTCCTCTTTTATTTGGTCTGTTTCTTTTAAATAATTTAAATCCCTCTAGCTGTGTGTGTTCCATTTGTAGGTTTCATCCCATGTTTCCGTAATGGCAACAATATCATATCTGCCCTCTTTAACCTGAATTTCTAGTTCACCCTGTTTGCTGTTCATACTCTGTGCATTGGTGTATAGACATTTGAGTCCTTTATGACTGACTCTGTGTTTACTTTCTACATAACCTGTGTGGTGCTTGAGTTCCCCTATTGTCTTACCATCTATTTGGTTAGTGCACTTTGTGTGGCACTCGCTATTAGAAGCTTGATTTTGCTTGACAGCAAGGTTGATATTCTTGTCCACACACACATCTATGTTACGTGCACTGATAGCCCTATAATTTTTAGATTGCCGGGGACAGGGATGTTCGGTATCAATTAACTCACTGTCCCCGTTTAGTTTAAATATTCCTCCAGAAAATCTGTGAATTTATAGCCGAGTAACTCAGTTCCTTTCTTTGATGGGTGCAAACCATCTCTTTTGTACATTTTTTTCATTGGACCAGCTACAGACATTGTGACTAATATATCCAAAGCTTTCCCCTTTACACCAGTCCTTTAGCCACATATTGAATTGTGCTATACGCTGGCCTTTTCCATTTTGCTCCTTAAAACACTGGTAAAACCTCTGAAAAAGTAAGCCTACAGCCTATTCTGCTAAGTTCCTGCCCCAAGCTCTGGAAATCATTCTGCACAGAGAGTACATCTTTTTGGGACAGGTCGTTAGTGCCAAGATGTATAATAGCCTCCACATCACAGTCCTTGCTTGCATTCTTGATTATTTTAGAAATACGCTTCTTGTCCCTACTGGCAGTAGCACTTGGAAGACACCTGACCTCTTTTGAAACCTCTGTGTCCTTTCCTAAATTTACATCCCTTATAATTGAATCACCAACCAGAAGGTGGCTTCTCTTTTTGGATGCCTTTCTGCTCTTGCATGACTGATGTGTAACACCTGATTCATACTTCTCTCTTGTCGAAAACAAGTTCTTCATCTCGGACCATGATCTTTCACAAGAATTGTGGATCTTTGTTCCCAAGATGGCGATTCTTGAAATCTAAATAAAAATTTCTACATATATTTTCAGTATGTTGACATATGCAGTTGTTATTTTGAATCTAAGAATCAAGTCTTTAAGCCTAAACAGCTTTTTCATTCTTGTAACTGTTTATTTTGGGGAGGAAAAGAAAACCCTGAAAGCAGTTTTACACAAAAATTTCATTTTTATTTTGTTCAACCCACCTGAGAGACTTCACACCTTGTTAACATACATGCATTTCAAAACAGTGTCTCATACTTTATAAGCACATTGACTTTAATTTTTTATTTTAGAAAAGGTATGAAAAACCTATTTTTTTATTAGTTGGAGATTCAAATTTAATTGCCTGCTTGCCATTATGCAACAGCTTGAACTTTTATAATACATTTAAATGCCATATGATTATATATTAATATGTTGAATATATTCATATGGTATTCAAGCATACAATTAGGAAAAGATTGATAATAGCTGGAACAGAAATGTCTCGTTTCCTTTATCTTTTTAAATAATATATGATTTCACAATTAATACCATTTTGAAAGATTGCCTGGGAAGGCATTACACACATTCATATCAGGCTCTATACCATAGACTTAGATAATAAAGAAGTGCAAACTTTATTTGACCATGTGTCTTATAGCTAGCCATCAATATTTATGTGTGTTTATAAGATTTCATTTTCACCCAAGTGCTTTCTAATGATACCCTCCCCAGCCCTTCCTCTACACATGAACGTAATAGACATGATTGAAGATGATTGTCACCATCTACTGCAGTGTAGCCCTTTAAAATCCCACATTCAACATTTTTTCCAGTGCAGGAAATTCCAGCTTAACTGCCTGGAGGTAACCACCTAACAATATAGACTGTTGGGATACATCAATGAGTGCAGTGAAAGTTACTATACATTGAACAAAGTTGAGTTTTTCTTCCTCAAACATGATAGCCAAAGCTGAAACTATTAGTATATATTCCCCCTGAAGATAATATTTTTAGATGACAACAAAAACTTCTTCTAGAATAGGATTTCCATCTCACTCTAGAATAGGCATACTAATTAACAATGCCAGGAAGTATGCTGCAATATAGCTGGAGGACACTGGGTTGGGGAAGTACATTCCACAAAACAGGAGATGGAAGAAAGCTAAGACTACCATCAACAATACGAATTCTTTGGCTAGACAATCCAACTGAGAATGTACATGTGTAAGTCTATACTTAGGAACAAGACTAACACATAAGCCCCCAAATTCTCCAAATATTCACTAACTTTCGTAAGTTATAAGTCTGCTCCACATATATATTTTTAAAAAGATAAATCATAGATGTAATGAAAAAAATACTTCCTTTCTGTAATGAGTTAGCTATACCTTAGGGTCATTGCAACTGTAACAAGATGCACGCTGGGAAGAAATAAAATGGCTATTGACATTCCCTTGCATGAATTGATGAACAAGAAATCTGTTTGATTTCCAAAGTCCTTGACCTAGACTATAGTTCTATGCACTAATGGCCATACATTACTGCTAAATCTCCAAACAGTTTAGTATTTATCTGCTTCTGATCCAACATGGGCTCTTCTGCAACACAACAAAGCATGGGGTCAATTTTCAGACTAGGCTGATGAATAAATTGTGCCAATAAGCATGCCCTTTATAGGAATGAAATTTGGAGTAGAAAAGCAAATCAATGAGTTTTAAAAGGACTCTTGGACATACTGAATTGGAAATAAAATTGCATTGCCAGTGCTATCCTTGCAGTTACAGGGGAAAATGTACTAGCTATATTTAGAGTGATGTATTTAAGGACACCAGGGGAGGGAGGGATCACCGATATAGGCTAGGAGATAGGAACAAGGCAGGAAGAGCAAAATACTGATTAGCTCTAGGTCTAATCACAGCTCTTCTCTGTCAAAACTAACAATACTCTGAAGAGATGAAGTGTGTTCCTTTCCTCCCATCTCTCATGTAGCATTATAGGCAATGCCTTGATCAGAATTTACTGTGTACATCATTCTCGCTGCACTGCCAGATGAATTTAATATTTATAAGAAGGGAAAAATCCTAATGCTGTGTCATGGAAACAAAAGATTTCCATGCAATTCCATTTTCTGTTTAAAATTTTGGATGTGAATGGCAAGAAACAGGAATGTTAACGTAGAAATTCCCAGTGAGTAAATTTTAAGTCTCTGTATGTAGGTGTAAGTAACTACAGTTTTTCCAACAGTTTTTCCAGATGTATAATGTCTACAAATCCCATGTTTGGTGGAGTTGTAAACTAAAGCATCTCAAGGATATTTGGTTTGAGGAAACCTGAATTAAAAAGACTGCTGACATCCCTCTTGATCTCCCCACTGGGCTTTTTCTATATCTGTTGAAGATTTCAAATCATTAAACAATTTTTCTATTAAGCAAATAATCAAGGGGGGAAAATTCCACAATTGTTAGTAGAGCCAAATGTCATATGGATCTGAGCACCACCTGAGGGCAGAGCTCTGAATATTAAGTCAAGAGGACAGAGAAAGGATGAAATGGGACTAGAGGCAAAAGCCAGTTATACTTTTGCTTATATAGGACTTTAAGATGGGTTCAGATGAAAGGATTAAAAGTTTCTGATAGAGGGCAGCATAACAAAAGGCACAAATATGGGAGTGGGAGATGGCAAAGAGAATATGTTAGAAACAATGGCAAAATTTTAGTAGTAAGGACTAACAATTTAATGGCATGTATGACAGAAACCAAAAATCAAACAGGGAGTTATATTCTGAATAATCTTGAGAGCTAGCTGAGTAAAAGTCAAATTCAACATCTAAGCACAAAGTATGCACATCAAAGAGGAGGATTTTAAACAATGAGCACAGAATAGAACCAGTAGCAACTTAGTGGGTTTGGTGGCTTTTGTCAGGGCAAGAAGGCAGCTGAAGACAAAAGAACAGGATGTTAAAGCTGTTAAAGAGAAAAACTTCTGATGGAAGTGGATTGAGGAACTGGAGACAGTGGGATACTGACGAGAGAAGTAAAGGCCAGAGAAGACTGGGAAGAGAAAATAAGGGTAGGCAAAGATGGAGAGTTTGCTCTTTCTGTCTGAGTGCCCTTTATCGTTGTTTCAAGTGTCTTTTATAAATGAATCAACCAGAAAACATATCTTTTCATGGTTTTTTAAACTGTGTACTGACTAACTCCTAAATAGATTAAGATTGGCAAATATTTGTAAAAATGTTAAAAACAGATCATTTTGGACTAATGCTTATCAAGTTAATCAAAATTTACTTCGTAAAATTTAAACAAAAGCTGAAAATGAAAATCCTATATTCTCTTTCACATTGGACTTCTGAGTGCACCATTTCCTTTGACTTTCAAAAATTTTTACAACCTATCAACATACCCTCATCCATGCCTGCCTTTTGAAATAAGTTTTTAAATTGACATAAATTTTATGATATAGTCAGCTAAACACTGTGGCTTCTAATAAAAGAAATCTGCTTTGAAATCTAGGTGGAAAAAAGAACCTTGAAATCTCTAATTTACAGTTTCATTTATGCCTTAACAAAATCTTATGGTATGTACAGTATATTCCATGATTTTTAAGCCTTGCAAACTATTTTATGACTTTGTAATCACGGTGTGAGTTGTGGAATTTTTTGTTTATAAATGTGAAAAATCCCATCTGAAAGAATACACATACTTGAGGGCAACAAAGAAAAAAAAATTACCTTACTCCCAAAATGACAGAATCCACAAAGCAGAAGGCACAGGACATTAACACCCTAACAATCACATACAAAAAAAAAGGCATGTGTAAGAAACACATTCAGAAAGAGTAAGCAAAGTGTCTTGATTGCAAGTTGATGGTTCATAACTTGCCAAATCCCTCTTTTTTTAAAAAAACAACAACCAAACAACCTATCCTCACAAGAATATTGAAAAAATGGAATTAGTGAATTCAAAATCTTCAGTTTTGACAAGTACAGCTATGAAATCCAATATCAGTCTGTAGATTACAAGAAAAAGTTGTAATTCAAATGAGGCAAGAACAATTTGGATTTTTAAAAGAAAACAGAGCTAGTGCAACTTATTTCAAAAATCTGGATTAGCAGGACAAACTGCAATTTATTACATTTCCCCCATATTGAGAGTGGATTCTTCCCAAATGGAATGATCAAAAGCTAATATTTCTAATATAATGGTTCACAGCATAAGATGTTACAAAGAAGTGGTACCTTTTTTTAAAACAGGAAAGTATCATTTTACAGCATTTACAACCAGATCAAAGTATAAAAGATTGAATCTGAATAATTTAACTCTGGTAGATCATTATATTAGAGATAACTTAATCCAATTTGTAATCCAACTAGTACAAATATATCTGCAGCTTATCAAGATATTATTTTCATGAAGTTATCTCTTCCTGATCTCCACCAAGAAATTGTATCATATTTTATTAGAAATGTGGATTCTTCTGAAACTGTTTTTTTCCCTCCCTTGATTGCATAAAACTTTAAGCAGCCATCTAATTCCCTCATATTCTCATCTTTTTTTGAAATAACAATGCAGAAAAGAAAGTGGGATATCAAAAGACCAGAAGTAAAAAATCTTTGTTCACCTAACTTAAAATGGCTTTCCTTAATCTTTATAATAGTTCTTGTCCTTGAAATGACAGGTCATCTCGTCCAATCCTTAGAGAAAGCAACAAAGAGAATTTGCTGAGTGAACAGTCATAGTTCAATCGAAGGAAACCATCATTTATATCTTCTGTTATGTGTTCATATTAACATCTGACCATTTGGAGACTGATGCTTTTCAAAGAAAAGTGCAAATTTTAACACTACCTTATTCCTCAGGTTTATGTTTGGATATTTATTGTAGCAACCAATATAGAAGAGAGTAATAATCTCA
Organism: Bothrops alternatus; assembly: GCA_034064705.1. Taxonomy (NCBI): domain Eukaryota; kingdom Metazoa; phylum Chordata; class Lepidosauria; order Squamata; family Viperidae; genus Bothrops; species Bothrops alternatus. The sequence goes on along the minus strand of JARGCV010000103.1, from coordinate 19,807,631 downwards.
TTTTTCCACCAGGTTTGAAAGCCTGTATTTAGAGGTTAGTTTTCTGCTAGGTCAGGCTGTCATCACACACTCACAGAATATCATGCCCAGCAGACTGCATTCCTGTAGCATTGGAAATCTACCCCCCCACCCTCTACTATTCTTCTCCCTCCTTTTCTGCCAATAACGGGAAGACAACTATGTCAGGATATTGGACATAAATTCATTGAAGCGTTTTGAATACTGCTCGGGATTGACAGTGGAAATTTCTGCTCCAGCCTGGAAAACAAAATTGAGAACTTAAAGCACATATAATTTCATTCAAACATAAAAAGTGGCATCAGTCATTCCTTTAAAGAGGTTGCCCCAAGTTTTTAAAACCCAAGAGAGATAGCAAATGGCACTATATTGATTCACTCTCTTCAGAATCTTTAGTAGAAAATGTCTTACAAACTACATATTATCCATAGACATTTATGAAGAAAAATTGTTCAGCTGATGATGTTTCAAACATCTTCTGACTATACTAGTTCTCCAGTCCCAGTGCTGTTTGAATGTTCCAAGGGGCAAAGATATCTTCTTATATTTCCGCTCAGTTTAGAGACAGCTAAATAATCACTTGCAGCAGAGAGGCAGAACAGCTTGAACAGGCACTTATATAGCCACCAGAAAAAATGTGGTTACATCCTCTTATGCTTTTTGGGCAGGCAGAGGAACAAAGGCACTTGCCTGAAAGATGATGCAGCCTAACCTTAGGATTATGGAAAGAGTAAGACTGCTGCCCCAACAGTGACTTCATCACCTGCACAAAAGTATGTTGTTACAATGTTCAATTAGAATGAAGGGCTGAGGCTAGAATACAGCCCAGGAAAAAAAAACTGAAATTAGCATTTTATTGGGAATAAATTATCAGGAAACCAAGACTCCTCTTAAAACTATTGCTAAGGTAGGTGAAAAGAAAAGAAAAAAGTAAAACTGAGCAGAAAGGCACTGGATCATGCCCATTTGAAAAGGTATGTTGGACTGGAAGAAGGAGACATTGTTATCCTAACAGCCTCAGCTCTAGCTTCTGAGTGTTGCAAATATTTTCTGCATTGATTTCATACTGGCCCTCATTTAGCATTCTGTAACCTATGGCATTGGATGATGAGACCCTGATGGGCAGAGCTGAACTAGACAAGGTTATTTAAGAAGTGAGTCATGTAGAGATTCATTGAAAGGACATATCTTGCAAGAGTGTGTGTGTAAAGGACTGAAGTATACACAGAAACAAAAGACAGAACAGCAGCAACAGAAAAAATCATATAAAAATGTATCTTTAGTATGGTCACATTAAAATATTCCTGATGTATTTATTTGGAAGCTGCAAAATGGCAAGAAAACAACAACGAAAATGATTAGAAGGTGAAAAATGTGATGTAGTTTACTATATGTGGCTTTTATGTAACAAAATTTCTATTCCAGCATTTCATTATTTTTTGCAAATTCTAAAGCCCTTTGCAACCAGAATTCCTGAAAAATTGCTATCATTTTGAGTGATATATGAATGATAAAAAGCATAGTATAATCTCAAACAAGTATAATATACTGAAAGAAAAAAAATAAAAACCCCATGGAAGTCTCAGCCCCATCAATTTATATATTAAATGGTTGCACCCCTGCTTCCCTTTCACAATTTTGGATTACTCTCAACCAACTGTGGTTTCACTTCTGAAATATATGATAAAACGTGGTAATGCTTGTCTAAGCACAATGAGATCAATGCAAAGAAATAGTTCTTTCTTACCCCATGTTTCACAGTTTTGGCAGCATGCGCTGCTTTTTTCTTTGTGTCATAAGGTGTAAGGATATCTATAATGGCCATGAAATATACTTCCTTCTTAGGGGCATCTGTTTAAAACAGGAGAGGGAAATTTATCAGAACTGTTTTTAGGGTTTGCTATTCTTATTGAACTGCAAGCACAACTAAGCACTCCAGAATTTTTTAGGCCTGATAAATGATCCAAGAAGTAGATTTTTACTCAGCAGATGCTTCAGGCAGCACCTAAAACAGTGAAAATATTAACTGAGGAAGAAGATGAAGTATGTGTATAATTTTAGGATATGCAGAGCAGTTTTCTCTTCAACTATGGTATACTTGAGAGTAAGAATTTTTTTAAAAAAACTTTGGAATATAAGTAATCCTCATTACACCATTGGTCATTTAATGACCATTTGATGTTACAGCTCCAAAAGGGTACTTTATGGCCCTTAAAGCATTTCCAGTTATCATAAAACTTACTCCCTCCCCCATCACAGTCACATAATCATGCTGGTGCTGGTCAACTTGCTCACATATACAACTGATTGTTGAGTGTCCCATGATTATGCAATTGCCATTACAATCTTCTCTGCTGGCTTCCTCAGAAAGTTAATGGGGAAGTTAGCATGGAAGGCTAGAAGTTGCTGCCACTTGCAGAAGGATTTACACTTCCCTCTGTATAAGATACGAGTTGTTGTGCAAATCCTTAATCAGGCTGCAGAATTGAAGCTCAGGTCTTTGCCATCCCTGCATGATCTTTCCAGTCCAGCACATAATTTCCCTTCCACTCATGGAAGTTGTGCACTGAGCTGGAGAGATGAAGCAGAATACTGACAATCCCCATCTCATCTTTCCCGTCCAACATGAGTTCCCTTCTATATATGGAGGAGAGAAGTATTTGTGCAAAGAAAGGACCTTTGTGATCCCTGCCTCATTTCTCAAGCCCAGTGCACGGGTTCCCTTCCACACACACAGAGGTGTGCTAGATGTCTTCTTTCAGCAGGCAGCTTTTTTGTTCTGTCCACTTAACAACTACAACTGGGAGAACTGGGATTATAGTTGTTGAGGGAAGCAGTCACATAGTCATCTTGCTTAACAACTATTCCATTCAATAAGATTCCAGTCCCAACTGTACTCATAAGTTGGCTATTCATCTATAGGGCTATTCAAAATAAATGTAAGTACTCCTCGACTTATGATCACAATTGGGACTAGAATATCAGTTAAGAAAAGCAATCATTAAACAAGACATCATGTGACTGCTTTGTTCAATGACCGCAATATCAGCACTCTGAATTGTGGTTGTTAAGAGATCTTATTGGTTGTTCAGCAGAGGGAGCCCAGGATAAGGATTGTGGGGGTACCTTGGGGGATCTTTACAAGCTTTAGGGCACACCAAATTGCACATTTTTGTGGATGCTTTTAAAGCACCATGAGAATCAGTTCTATTTTCACAATCCTTTGGAAGCCTCCTTCTCCAAATTGGGCAACTTGGAGGAAGATTCCAAAGAACGGAGCCCATTTGGAGAATAGTGAAAGGTGTTTTTAAGAGGAAGGCTGCACTTTAAACTGCACGTGCTTGTCAACAATTGAACAAAATTGTGAAGGTAAATGGGCTTCTTTGTATGTGCTGATGGACTAGGTAGCCACCAGTTTTTTGCATACTGGTGGTCCCTGTAGCCAATCAAGGCCTACAGGGCTGTGGAAGGTTTTCATGTGCTGGCGGGCTATAGAGATTGGGGGAGATAAGATATATGTAAGAAGGGAGCTATGCCCATCCCTTGGAGTCATATTTGTGAACAGGCTGCCAAATTTTGCTCACATTAACCACAGGGGAACTGCAATGGACATAACTTTGGGCACAGATTGTAAATCATTTAATTCAGCACTGTTATAATTTGAAATGGTTGTTGAATGAATGGTCATACATCAACCTGTAGGCATAGTGAAAAACGGACAAAGCTAAAGGGCATGAAGATCTTCTGGACATTTGTGTATTAGAAAAGACATCCAAGTTATCGTCTCTATCACAGAACCCTTCTGTGTTGCAAATTATTCTTGATCCTGCTTTAAATTCTTTTAGGATATAGATGAGCTCTGTCTGATCTCTGACCTTGCTCTCAAATACATACTCTTACCCTTATAGCCACTCTTATAGCGGCTACACACTACAGGGAAAATTAAACTGGGATGTCTGTAATTAAGGCACCTTTATTGGATATGCTGCTGTAGTTCAGGGAGTCAGCTTTAAGATTTCCAAGAAAGTGGAGAAAATAATGTTGGTTCAAATAACCACCATGTATCAATAAATGCTTACAATCAGACAATTTTATATTTATCTTCCACTCCCACCATCAACATCCAGATCCCAGTACTTACTTTCATGGCTTTTCATAGCATAGACATCCACAGATGGATCAAACTCCCCAGGCCCAAAGAAACGTGGGAAGTTGAGAAGGTTACCAGGACTGTCAGGTGGCGTACCATAGGAACCAACTGGATTCCCACCAATGCCATCATTCTCACATTCTTCATCTTCTGCCCGGTTCTCAACTTCCATTTCTTCTTGCTCAGCTCGATCAACATCATGAATCCCTACCAGCAAACTGTAATCCATGATCTTCAGTTGTGCAAGAAACTGGAAGCCAACAGAAAAAATATTTCTTCTCATTTTCAATGTCTCTTTATCACCTCTGGGATTTGAGTTAAACTATCTTTCATTAACATGGCACCAGGTCCAAATATTAAGTGCCATAAATCTCAAAGCATTTTTATATGATTACTTGGAATTCTTCGGGTTACAGAGTTACAGAAGGAATATATTTTTAGTTGATGATGGCAAACTAATTAGGAGACTGGTGGCACATTTTCTAACATATTTTATTAAAAGTTTTAATAAATTTTTGTGACTCTGCAACTTTGCATAGAATAGCTAGAATGATGTAGGGTTTAAAATGGAATGAGGTGGAAGGGAAGATTAGTTAGTTATGAAAGTGCAGGTTACATATTAGACTGCAAGTACCTAATTAATTAACAATTGTAATATGCTAAAGAAACAATTATATTTGTAGAAATATTGCCTAAAACTTTTTGGTATCTATGACTTCAACAATCTCTCACTTAAATGATCCTGATCCTGACCATTCCAAAATGGTCATTTTAAGATCTGTTGCACTTTGAGGTCTGCATTCTGTTTAAATTTAAATTGATTAAACAATCGAACAAAGCTTGTTAGTCAGAGAAGGCACCATAGATTCCTTCTGCAACTGGTAGGAGTAACACCCATTTCTGTTGATCATAAGTTATGGAAAACTCTGTTATTCTTGAGTAAGATGAAGGAGGAAATCCCCAAAGTGAATGCAAGAGACAGTAGCAGGAAAATAAACTCCTCTGTCTGCTTTTTCTAATAGATTTTCAAATTAATTTAAATTCACTTTAGAGTCTGAGACAGAATCAACCAGATATCTCTACTTTATCTAGCTTTTTAAAGAGCTTGAAAATTATTGTAACAGAGGAGATTCTGTCGATCCCACTTTCTAGTTATGCCCGATTCCCAAAAAATCAACAGCTTAGCTACCCTACCTCAACATCTCGCTTCAATTTCTCCAGGAAATTTTTTTTACATTCCTCTCCAACATGGAGTTTTTGGCCTTCATTTAGAAAATCATTGTCTTTAAAGGTTGGTAGATCCTTAGCCTAGAGAGAAGGATTGAATTCAAGTAAGTGCAAAACATTGCTTCCATATTATACAATCCAAAGCAGCTCAATATACTGCTTGCTGAAGTTGGGGCAGAGGCAATTCCATCAACTTTGAGGAAATAATTAAAAAAGCATGAAAATATTGATGGCAAACTGCTGGGCTAAAAATAAAGGTTTGTGAGAGATTGTGGGAAGGAAGTAGAGAAGGATTGCAGGTTAGGTCAGAAAAACAACACAACCCAGAAGAAGAAAGCATTTCAAAAAGAGATTCCTCCTAGGAATTGGTCTTTCCGTTTTGTTGTCAAGTCTCACACAGCTGGCAAACCAAGGAACCAAAGCCACATAGATTTCAGGAAGGTACCGTATATACAGGATTAAAAACAAGAAACTTTTAAGGGCAATTCCTGCCACACCTATACTAAATTGACTATGATGGACTGTCTTTAAACAATTCCTCATCCTCCTGACCTATGTTCTTTGATCTGATGTGGCTACATAGTAAGGACATCTTTAGGACTCCTGGATGATGTCATCCATTCTGAACACACACAGAGAGACACACACACTGTGTTTCCCCGAAAATAAGACCTGGTCTTATATTTTGTTTTTGGTTGCCAAAATAAGCACCATAGATGACAAACCAAGACAGTGGGGAGGTGGAGGATGAAGCAAGGTGGAGGGTGCAGAGCTGTCCCATGCGCCCCGCACGGGCTGACAAGAGAGCTCCGCAGTCAGGCCATCAACGTACCGACATCTACCTGGCCTCACGGCAGCAGCTCCAGCAGTCCCATGCAGGATCGCCGGCCTGCTTCTTTTTACTCACTGCTGCAACAAAGCAGGAGGCTGAGTGATGCACCGGTGCTGCAGCTACTAAGCAAGGCTGTGGTGGGATGGAGGGCAAAGCGGACCGGCGATCCTGCATGGGGTTGCTGGAGCCACCACTGCGAGGCCAGGCGGTTGTCGGCACGTTGATGGCCTGGCTGCAGGGCCCTCTGTCAGCCGGTCTAGGGTGCGTGGGGCAGCACCACACCCCTACCTCACTTTGTCCTCAACCCTCCCCAACTCCTCGCTTTGTGGCTGTGCCCCCCCACTTCATGTCAGCAGCAAGCAAACAGTGGCCAGACGGACGGCTGCACAGGCTCTTAAGTAGGATAGGCTTATAATTGGCACAGGCATGAAAATCAGGCTAGAACTTATTTTCGGGGTAGGTTCTATTTTTGGGGAAACACGGTAGTTTCCCATAGCCAGAAGGACTGTAAAACTCCTAGCTCAGGACAGCAATCAGTCTTGTCCTTGTTTTCAGCAGTTTTTGTTGTTATTGTTGGACAAGTTCCTGCAGTTTTATTAACAAGAGTTTTTAGAAGTGATTTTATGGTCTCATGTTTTCTAACTGGTGCCTTATCCACTACACTAAACTGGCTCTATTTCACCAATTAGGTGATTAGGAATTTATTGCTCTTGAAAAGGGTCGTTCTCTGCTTATAGTATTAACTTCAGGTTCAGCTTTCTATGACATATATCATCTTTATCCTACCCTATTGGCTGCCTAGATTGCTTATGTCCAACAGTGCAATAGTATTTCAATGTTTTTATTCTTTAATGTTCAAAGCCTTGCTGCCCCACCTCAGAATGATGTTACAAAAAAGAAATAAAATAATAATAATTGAAGCATTTTCTTTATTAAAAAAAAGATTGGGTTCATGAAGCAAAGAACTAGGTCAGTTAAGGGTCTATATGCTATGGGATCACAGTAATATTAACTGGGGCAAGAGAGAATGGGGCAGAGCATGGATACATCTAGTAATCAATCTAATTCAAATAATTCATTAAATGATATGGAGGCAACAGTAACACAATTAGAAGTTCAAACAGCAAGAGAAGGGATAAATACTGTTTTGTCCCTTGACATTTACAATCATGGATGCTTATAGGTAGCATTCAGCCAACATAAGATCTTCAATGGTCCCCTCAAGGTGCACCCCAGATCTCCCCTCCAATTCTGCCATTTTCTACTTTACTCCTTCCAACTGTGCTTTCCTTCACTCCTAGTACCTGCTGTTTCCACGTTCTGTCTCAACTAGAGAGTCCAGAGTGACTTCTAGAGCTGTTTTGACACTATATTCATGGTGACGTATGAAGTGAAATGAAAATAATTTTGAGTGCCCATATAATTTATACTACAGATAGTCCTTGACTTATGACCAACTGCATCTGGAATCTTGAGCAAAGTGGCTGTTAAGCAAGAGGTCATTTCACTGCTTCACTCAATGACTGCAGCTTCAATACTCCTGGTTTTGGTCATTAAGCTATCTCACAGGTCATTAAGTGGACAGAATCCCAGGTAAGATTGCCTCATGGGCATGAGAAGAGCCCTAGAAGTTCCAGTGCAGGCCACGTGTGAGTGTCTCTCAGTTCCGAAATTGAAAATCCTCTCTGCTGAAATCCAAGCAGTATTTTCAGCCCTTGAGCAGAGAGACACTTGCACTGCGATGGTTAGGACAGCATCCTTTCCATGGCCATCGCTAATTCAAACCACCATTAAATGAACAGTCATAAGTTGAAGACTACCTGAAAGGGAGAAAGTCCAAAGGGAAAAATGCTGTTTAAACTGCCTTTAGTTCATGCTTACTATATCTATATTGCTCCCAATCCCAACAAGAGGAATCTCTGAATAAATGTATTTTGAGGAGTCTCAGAAGCAGACCTGCTGGCAGTTTTTTCTTTATAATTGAGGAACCACAATCAATGCCTGCATGTTTAAATGTATGCCTGGGCTTACATGCTTATGTATAGGGGAGAAATGGGAGAAGAAAGGATATCCATTTTTGACTGACGTCTGAGTGGCATTTAATCAACTCTCAAACACTAAAAGGATATCCCATCCTGGATTACAACAAATATTCTACTCCCAAACAAGAACTTAAGCCATACAGAATAAAAACATGTTTATTCTGATAAGCACTAATTGTTTAAGAACTAATTAACACTTATTTTTATATTACATCAAGCTGCTAATGTTATGTATTACTGCCAGATTCTATTAAACTTTGATATTTTTATATATGATTTTGATTATCAAATATAGCCTTTTTAAAAAATGCAGTTTCTTTTTAAAACAAAAAAATAGAAGTACTGTTAGAAGTACTGATACAAAAGTAACATTTTATAGGTTTATATTCAAAACACAAAGATTTTTATTTTAAATCTTTCTTTAACTTTGACTTTTACCTTTTCTTTGTCGCTGGCTTCTCTTGCTACTGTTGAACCCTGGAGGAGAAAGTAAAAAATAAGAAGTGATTATCTATTTAAAGCCAAACTTTTTTTTTTTAAAAAAAAATCCTGATTATGCATCTATCAATTAAGGGCAAAGTTAGTGCATTTTTCTTTGTCTTATTTACTTTCATTTTCTAAACATTTAAACCATAAAAAGATTGTATCTGGGAAAATATTTCACTCCCCAGAATTGACTATATTAAGTCAGTTTTACTATGCTAACTTTAACTGATGCTGCACAGAAAAAGATTTATGACCTCTGAGATTCTTCCCAACTCTATGATTCTATGATTTAGAAACAACTTATTGAAGATCAACAGTCTTCTTTTCACGTTCTTAATTTGATGATCATGGATCACAAAGCTCCATGAGGATCACATCATCCTCTCCCGCAAGAAGGCATGTATTCTCCACGACTGAAGGCAGAATGCTTATAGAGACAGATCAACAGGATTCAAAGAACATGCTAAATCTTATCCAGATTTACTACATTTATAATATAATATAATATAATATAATATAATATAATATAATATAATATAATATAATATAATATAATATAATATAATAGAATAGAATAGAATAGAATAGAATAGAATAGAATAGAACAGAACAGAAATAGAATCTGGAAGAGACCTTGGAGGGTTTCTAGTCCAGCCCCCTTCTCAAGCAGGAGGATCTATACCATCTCAGACAAGGGACTCATTAGTCTCTTCTTAAAAATCTCCAGTGATGAAAAAAACAAAACAAAAAAAAAATACAAAAAAAAAATAATCTCCAGTGATGGAGCACCCATGATTTCTGGAGGCAAGCTGTTCCACTGGTTAATTGTCCTCACTGTCAGGAAGTTTCTCCTTAATTCCAGGTTGCTTCTCTTTGATCAGTTTCCAACCACTATTTCTTGTCCTGTCTCTAGTGCTTTGGAGAATAATGTGACCCCCTCTTCTTTGTGGAATACTGGAATACTGCTATCATGTCTCCCTTATTTTTTCTTTTCTTTAGACTAGCCAAACCCAAGTACCGCAGCCGTTCTTCCTATGTTTTAGTCTCCAGGCCTTCGATCATCTTAGATCAGCGGTTCTCAACCTGTGGGTCGCAACCCCATTTGGGGTCGAACGACCATTTCACGGGGGTTGCCAAACAACGCAGTCCACCATTTTTTCCCCTTTTCCTTAGCTGAGCTACTCCCTCTTATTCTATTGGCTTTTGAAAGCCAATAGAATGGACTCTCTTGAATAGAGTCTAATTCTATTGGCTTTCAAAAGCCAATAGGAATTGTCCAGGCTGTCTCCGCCCTGCTGAGCCCGCCAAAAGTCCCAGTCTGCAAACAGTGCTGCAAGTTGTCTACAGCGAAGGCGAGCTCTCCAGAAGTTTCCACCCTTCCCTGCTGAGCAACTACTAAAAATGTAAGTAAAAGAGGGCCAGGGGTGGGAGGCCGATGGGCACAGGGAGGGTTTTTGGCGTGCGTGGGGCCCGGCAGGTTTTTTACCTCCCTTGGACTGGGCCAGCTGGTGGCCCAGCCCGTGGTCGCCCTGCGCCGTCGCTGCCACGGCCGCCCAGGAGCGCCTGGGCCTGCCTGCCACCGCCCCAAATGGGCGGCAGCGAAGATAAGGCTAGCAGGGCAGTGGCGGGCGCAGGGAAGGTTTTTGGCACGTGTGGGGACCGTTGGGTTTTTTACCTCCCTTGGGTTGGGCCAGTTGGTGGCCCAGCCCGTGGTCGCCCTGCGCCGTCACTGCTGCGGCCGCCCAGGAGTGCCTGGGCCTGCCTGCCGCCCCCCCAAACGGGCAGCAGCGAAGGTAAGGCTAGCGGGGCAGCGGTGGGCACAGGGAGGGTTTTTGGCACACGTGGGGCCCGGCGGGTGTCTTACCTCCCTTGGGTTGGGCCAGCTAGTGGCCCAGCCCATGGTCGCCCTGCACTGTCGCCACCACGGCCGCCCAGGAGCACCTGGGCCTGCCTGCCTCTCGGCCGGCTCAGGGGGCAGCACCACGCATGCGCAGCACAGGGGGCAGCACCACGCATGCGCAGTGCAGCACCACGCATGCGCGGTGCAGTGGGTAGCACCACACATGCACGGCGCAGGGGGTAGTGCCACGCATGCACGGCGCAGGGGGTAGCGCTACGCATGCGCAGGGGGTAGCGCCACACATGCACGGCGCTTGACAGGTCAGGGTCGCGGCCTGAAAAAGGTTGAGAACCGCTGTCTTAGATGCTCTTCTCTGAATTTTTTCCAAACTCTCAACATCTTTTTTGTAACATGGTGATCAAAACTGGTTGCAGTATTCCAGGTGTGGTCTTACTAGGGTTTTATAAAGCAGTACTAATACTTTGCGTGATCTTGATTCTATGCCTCTGATTATACAACCAAGGATTCTATTAGCTTTTTTTGCTGCTGTCTGCATACTGCTGGCTCATAGTCAAGTGATCGTCCACTAGGGCTCCAAGGTCCCTCTCACAGTTACTTTTTGTGAGCCAGGTCTCGCCTAATCTGTAATTGTACTTTTGGGTTTTCCTGCCTAAATGTAAAACTTTGTTTTTCTCCACATTGAAACTCATTTTGTTGGATAGGGCCCATTGTTCAAGTTTGTCAAGATCTTTTTGGATCCTAGGTTTGTCTTCTGGGGTGTTGGCTACTCCTGCCAGTTAGGTGTCATCTGCAAATTTGATGAGTTCCCCTTCTATTCCCTCATCTAAGTCATTTATGAAGATATTGAAGAGTACTGGGCTTAAGACGGAACCTTGTGATACCCCACTGCTTACTTCTCTCCATGTAGATGTAGTGCCGTTGAGGATGGTTGAGTATGGTTTGCCAGCCAGCCACAGATCCATCTGATGGTGATGTTGTCTATTGCACCTTTTTCTTGCTTACCAACAAGTAGATTATGGTCTACGTTATTAAATGCCTTACTGAAATCTAAGTATACTATGTCCATAGCATTTTGCTGGTTTAGTCACTTTATCAAAGAATGAAATAAGATTGGTTTGGCATGATCTATGTTTAACAAACCTGTGCTGACTACTGGTTATAACGTTGTTTGCTTCTAGTTGTTCGCAGATCTGTTTTTGGGTTATCTTTTCTTCTTCCCAGGTATTGATGTTAAACTGATTGGTCTGTAGTTTCCTGGGTCTGTTTTTTCCCCCCTTTCTTGAAGATGGGAACCACATCAGCCCTTTTCCAATCCTCAGATGCTTCCCCGGTTCTCCAGGATTTATGAAAGATATGGTGCAATGGTTCTGAGATAATATCTGCCAGCTCCTTCAAAACTCTGGGATGTAATCTGTCGGATCCCGGTGATTTATATTCGTCAATTTATATTACAATTTTCTTGCTTATTTTAATTTTTGTTTCTAGTTTGTCTCTTGCAATGTTGTTTTTTTTTGGTATGTTGGGCTGTAATTTCTTTTTATGTGAAGACTGATGCAATTTGTAATATGTCCAATAAACGAACACATTATGACTCTATGGATAGCCAGGTTCATACAACATATTAAAACACCTGGATTCTCTCATCTTTATGAATCAAAAACTAATTGCCTTAAAACTATCACCATGTTTGCACTACTGTATGAATTTTTTTTGGGATGTGTGGTGCAGGAATATATGCAATAATATTTCACATCTGTCAGCTACTCTTTGCATTATATGCTAAGAGAAGTTTGCAAACAGTCATGAGATTCCATGAAACCAAAACAGTTCCAAAGGATTAGTCTAAAAATTTCTGAAAAAGTCACAATTATTCAAAACAAAATATTTACTTTAGCCTCTAATGTCTCTTAGCAATCCCAATCTCGGGAGGGAGATGGGGAATACCAAATTTGGTTTCTATACTAGCAAATCACAGGAACTAAAAACACTTTGATACAACTAGTGAACATCACCACATCTCATTTTGTATAGCAAGTCTGGAAATAATCTTTTTCCTTTTAACTCTGTGGTGAAGCTTTCCTCTTCCAGCATAAAACTCCTACAGAATGCAAAATCAGCACCAGGCCTAAAGGTTTTAGTCTAGCCACGGTCTACTGGACTCAACCCTCAGAGAAAACCAACATTCTTATACAAGAAAACCAAATCATATGAACATAGTCTTTGACTTATGATCACAATTGAGCGCAAAATTTCCATTGCTAAGCAAGACAGTAGTTAAATTAGTTTTGCCCCATTTTATGACCTTTCTTGTCAAGGTTGTTAAGTGAATCACTGCAGTTGTTAATTTAGTAACACTGTTAAGTGAATCTCGCTTCCCCATTGACTTTGCTTGTCAGAAGGTCACAAAAGGTGACACTGCAACTGTCATTAATATGAACCAGTTGCCAAGCATTCAAATGTGAACATGGGGATGTTGCAATGGCCCCAAGTGTGAAAAATGGTCATGTCAGTTTTTTGGGTGGCATTGTAACTTCAAATGGTCACTAAACAAATGGTTGTAAGTCAAGGATTATCTGAAGTACACAGAAATAGTATTTTTCAAACGATACCTTATTTTCTTCACAATTTCAAAACTCAAGTGTCTACTTATGATTCTAAACTTACAAGCATGCACTTTTTTTGAGGCCAGGACACTGCTGAACTTCGGAGATGCTCACCTTGAGATCATATTTTCGATGCACTGTCAACCGGTGACTAAACACATTCCTGGTGACTACCATGTAGGTTTCCACACCATCTACTGTAAGCCTGTACATGCCAAGAAACTGGGGTAAAAGTGTATTCCCATGACATTCCACAATGAACTGAAGGGAATAAGGAAAAAAAGGAGAGAATATATAAAAGCTGCCAGCAGAGTTTAAATGGAGAGATTTTTGGAGTTGCTACAGAAGGAAAATTTAAAAGGGCATTTCAGGTACTTTTTAAGTATCAATATTTCATAATATAACCTGATATACTAAATTATTTCTAATAAATGAAATCAAAAGGACAAAGAGAAATATGACATTGGTAAAGCATAATTGTTTTGCTATAAAGGTTAATCTTGGAAATAAAAAAACATTTCTGAGCCTTATTTCACCAGAATAAAATTTGATAATGACAAGAAAATAATTATTCCAGCCACATTTTTCTAAGGTCATATCTCTTCAGTTATCATGAAGAAACTCATTTTCTGCAATTAGGTGATCTCATTATTTGACCTAAAGCTTCCACTGTCCTGAATAGACCAATCTCCCTCCATTCAACTCAAGTACGAACCCAAGAGTTATTCAAGAGAGCCTATTGGTTTAGAACTCTTTGATAATGCAGCCAGAATGTCTGAATAGGGAAAACAAATGCAAATAAAATAAATTTCAGGATAAAATAAATGAAGGATAAAGAAAAAATATCCCCATAATACAAAACAAAATCTGTACATTTGGGTGGTAAAATGGTTTAATGGAGCTATTCTTTTGAGATCCCAGTTCCTCCTCTTGGAATGTTGCTTCTTCATCACAAAATATAAGTTAATTATGGGAGCTTTTTCCAGTAACTGGAAAGTAAAAAAGAAATTGAGGAAAACAACTCTGGGCTCAGCTGTGTTTGATGTCTCTTCTAAATAAAAATAACACAGCATAACTCATAGGTTATGCTTACAATAATCTCATAAACTGGCAGAAACAATCTTTTTTTTCAGCCTCTTCTTTCTCTCTTGCTGGGAGAACAGGAAAATTTCTGTAGAAGGATCCCCCAAAATATGAGCATCTACTAAAATGTCCATCAAAACAGTATACTTTCTTCCTACACATATCTCACCTGGTGATATTTCTTTAGAATGTTGTGCATCTCTGCAACATCTTCACTTGACACTGCCTTGATGACAAACCGCCGGTCATAGGTGGTAAGGAAACGAACTCCACACCGCCCGTGGCTATCGTTGTATACTGGAGCACTCCTGGTCACAGAATTCTGTGTGGAGATAAGAGAACAAAATCTATACTGGGAAATGATGGGGAAGATAAGAGCAACTGGGTATGCCATACTTGTATGAAACTAGACACCCATAGCCCATATTTCTGTGTATCTGTTTAGACACAGAAAAAGAAAGGGAGGGCAAAAAACAGAGGGAGTAGGAATGACTTTCAATGGTCCCTGCCAGCTTCCCCATTGAGTTTCCTAATGGGAATCTTGCAGGGACCATTGGAAATCTTTCCTTCCCTTCCATTTCCAGCAAGCCGGTAAGTAGCTGCTATGAGTGGGAAAAGGAACAAGAGACTGCAAGACTGATTGGGAAACTGTTACAGAACATCACAAATAAAGATCATGTGACCATAGAAGTAGCCACAACTTTCCCAAATGTCATTCCCTGGGAAATCCCAGATTTTGGACACATTCTATAAGTTAGTCTATTTGATTCAAAAATTATTCCTCTACGATGTATCATCTCACCTAATTAAATGTCAATGAAAAATTTAATACTAGATGACAACTAAGAGGAGGTATGGGGAAGAAAAGTGCTAGGAAGATTGACGATTAAGCTAGCATATAGATGATGTGGAGAAGGAAATTAAAGAGAGCAAAGGGAGGTTCTAGACCTCTGTCTAGTCCAGATTTTAATTTGGTTGAACTCAGCCCACTCAAAATGGTTCTGCTAAATCTCTGTGCCACAATGTGTTTGCTCTATGCATAAAAAACTTTTTTTACACCAGGGGTCCCCAACCCCTGGGCTGCAGCCCACTACCGGCAGCCTTGAACCATTCGGAACCAGGCTGTGGAAGTAGTGGGTGAGCGTATGCCCATCACCACATGTGCGAGTAGCAGGCAAGCACACTCACATGCTCTATTTGCACAAGTAGCAGGTGCACTTGCCTGCCCCTTGCACAAATGGAGCTGTGCGCACACATACACACACTTGCTCACAGCTCACACAGAACCCTCCCTCTCACCCACTGGTCCATAAAGCCAGAAAGGTTGGGGAACTCTGCTTTACATACGATATCTAATCTTTAGTATAAGTTTCTGCTGCCCTCTTTTGTATCTTTCTTTATTCATACTTTTATCTTTATCATCCCTTCTCCAAACCCATGTCCTATCTCCTATTTTTTTCTGCCTGGTATATTTCAAATACACAACTATTTGGAAGAAAATACAAATGTAACCAATATAATAAATAATTCAGTCTGATTCACTGATACCAGTTATTGTAGCACAAGATTAATTTCTAATTACCACAAAACCAGAAATACTTTCATACCTCAATTATTCATATAATTGACATATCTCAATAAAAAGTTTGTTCTCTACCTGATAGTCCTGATCATCAATCCCAAATCTTTCCCGGAGATTTCGGAATACCATTGGACAATACTCCTTAAATTTGAAGCGGCTTGGGAGATTCTCTCTGAAAGTAGCCACAAAGAATTGGTGATTCAGTGATAGGATAGAGTAGGGTAGGGTCGGATAGGGTAGAATTCCTTATTAGCCTAGTGTGATCGGACAAACAAGGAATATATTAAGCTCACATATAAACAGCAAGTAATAGGTTATAATAATAAATACAATCATTAATCATAGGTTATAAACAACAATTGATAAACCATAAGAAACCAATAGGAGAAGATATATTTGCTTAATTCTACACCATACTAACATTAGTATGGGGTAGAATTAAGATGTTAGACTAAGACTGGGGAATCCAGAATCAAATCATCTTTAGCTTTAGCCATGGAAGCTCACTGGATATTTTGGACCAATTTCTCTTTCTCAGACAACCTATTTCATAAAGGTGTTGTGTGGGGAAAACTGGCAGAAGTACTATATACACCATGTTGAACACCTAGAGAAAAAGTGGGATTACTTAAGAAACAAATTAATATATTGGCTTTAAAACTACATGAAAAGCATTATGCATAAAGGATAGAGCCAAAATATGGATTGGCTACTGGACTGAATGAACACCACAATCACAATTATATAATTACTTTTTTAAAATTAAAACACTATGTTGTTGTTAGTTGCAAAGTTGTGTCCGACCCATCGCGATCTCATGGACAACGTTCCTCCAGGCCTTCCTGTCCTCTACCATCTTCTGGAGTCCATTTAAGTTCATGCCTACTGCTTCAGTGACTCTATCCAGCCACCTCATTCTCTGCCGTCCCCTTCTTCTATTGCCCTCAATCTTTCCCAGCATTAGGCTCTTCTCCAGTGAGTCCTTCCTTCTCATTAGGTGGCCAAAGTATTTGAGTTTCAACTTCAGGATTTGGCCTTCTAAAGAGCAGTCAGGGTTGATCTCTTCTAGGACTGACTGGTTTTATTGCCTTGTAGTCCAGGGGACTCGCAGGACTCTAATCCAGCACCATAGTTCAAAGGCCTCAATTCTTTTGCGCTCAGCCTTTCTTATGGTCCAACTTTCACAGCCATACATTACAACTGGGAAAACCATGGCCTTGACTATGAGTACTTTTGTTGGCAGGGTGATGTCTCTGCTTTTTAGTATGCTATCTAGATTTGCCATAGCTTTCCTCCCCAGGAGCAAGCGTCTTTTAATTTCTTGGCTGCAGTCCCCATCTGTGGTGATCTTGGAGCCCAGGAAGATAAAATCTGTCACTACCTCCATTTCTTCCCCATCTATTTGCCAGGAATTGAGAGGGCTGGATGTGCTTTGTAACAGTTGTCCAGAGCTCAAGAAAGAAAGACTATTTGCAGTTAATTTTGAAAGAAAAAATAAAGTGCTTCTTCTAACTTTCAACTACTATATATCCTCTCAACTACATTAAAAGTTTGGAAGACTTCTCAAACACATTCTCAATAATTCCACAGATTTTGACATTGAAATCTTAATTCCAAGCAATTTTAATGGGAAATATAGGCTAAAACTCCTTCTATTGATCGAGGGCTTGACAAGTCGAAGGGGCTTGTATGAGTAAATGAAATTGTGATGTCATTGGACATGTATATGTCTAGAAAGGTCTCTCAAGGAAAACAGGCCACGATGGATACCCCAGGCTAATTACATCTGTCAACTCACATTGGACCAGTGTGGTTTATTCCTTCCACGTGCTAATACAACCTCAAAAATGGCCCTCATTCCCCAGAGGCCCTAGGGCAACTACCCATGGCAGCGGGAAGACCTGCCTGAAGGCAGAGGGTGCTAAGAATCACTGGGTTAAATCAGGCTGCCTTTAGACTTTAGACATAGAAACAGTCAACATTCGAACAATGAAAACGGAAGCTTGACTAGAACTGCTGACTGAACTCAACAATATGCATTGGGATATCATTGGATTATGTGAAACACATCAAGAAGGTGAAAATTTAGTTGAACTTGATAGGACTGGGCATTTGCTCTACACAAGAGGTACCAAAGATGGAGGATGTGGCAGAGTTGGTTTTCTCATCAACCAAAACCAAAAGGCTTTGCAGTAAAATCTGAAAGTATATCAGACAGAGTAACTCAATGCATCATTCAACTAAACAAACCATACAAGTTTCAAATCATCCAAGCTTATGCACCAACAATAAGTTATAGTGATGACAAGGTCAAAGAGTTTTATGATGATGTGACCCATCTTCAAGACAAAGAAAAATGCCAATACAAAATATTAATGGGTGACTTTAATGCAAGAATAGGAAGAACAATACCTGGAGAAAAAGCGACTGGCTTGTATGGAAGTGGTAAATGAGATAATACAGGTGACAGACTAGAAGATTTTGCTGAAGTACAGAAATTTTATACTATATATTGAACTTATTTTACAAGAAAAAGCTAGCAGAAAATGGACATGGATGAGTCCATTGGTTACACAAGTGAAATTGATTACATCATATCAAGTAATAAAACCATATTCTGCAATTATACTGTCATCAATTCTCTTAATGTTTGAGGTGACCATAGAATGGTACAAGTTAAAGTGAAGATAGACTGTCAAAAAGAGAATATGAAAATGATAAAGATGTCATAAAAAACCAGAATGAGTGATAAGCTGCATAAAATAAGTATAAAATAAAATATATAAAAAGTAAAATAAAATGCCATAAAATCAATGAAAAATGGCAAAGCTTCAGGAAATGACTGTGCTATGGTTGAAATGCTGAAAGCTGGTGGTCACAGTGCCTCAGAGAAGAAAAAATACATGATGCATGGAAAAATGTGATTTTTATACACAAGAAAGGGGTCCAAGATGATTTAAAGAACCATCACCTAATAAGCCTTCTTTCCTCATCTACAAGGTTTTCACCAAGATAATAGCAAAAAAGGATATTGAGAACATTAAATGATGCACAGCCAAAGGAGCAGGAGGGTTCAGAAGTGGATACAGCACAATGGATCACATCCAGGTTCTTCAGCAAGTCATTGAAAGGCACAATGAGTACACCATGCCTCTATGCATTGCTTTCATTGACTACAAAAAGGCAATATTTGATTCAGTATTTTAGCAAGCAATAATTAATGCATTGCTCAATCAAGGCATAGACACTGCTTACATAAACCTATCACAATAATATATGAAAAAACAATGGTAACAATTTGCCTTAATGATCTTAAAGTGGAAAACAACATAGAACAAGGTATACGACAAGGCAATACATCTATCCTTTTCTCAGCCTGCCTTGAAGAACTATTTCACAAACTAGACTAGGCAAAAGATTGAATAAAAATCAATGACACCTATTTAAATCACTTAAGTTGCAGATGATGTTATTCACTTCTCACAAGGCCCAGAAGAGCTACAAAGACACATACAAGAGCTGCACAAAGTGGGAGAACTATTTGGTTTAAAAATAAACCTGAAAAGGAGCCAGGTTATTTTTAATAAATTCACCAAAGAAATATTTTTTATATACAGTATCTGGAGAAGAACTAGATGTAGCAGACCACCACATATACCTTGACCAATGGATCTCAATGGAAAGTGATACAATAAAGGAAATTGAACTGTGTGTTAAATGTGATTGCAGGCATTCGGCAAGCTGAGCATAATTTTCAAGAACAAATCCCCCTATGCCTGAAAAGTTTCTGATCAGTGTGTGTTACCTGCTGTAACATACGCTGGTGAAACATGGACACTAACCTCACAATGAGCCGTGGTGTCCCAATGGTTAGAATGCTGTACTGCAGGCTACTTCTGCTGACTGCTGGCTGACTGCAGTTCAGCAGTTCGATTCTCACCGGCTCAAGATTGACTCAGCCTTCCATTCTTCCGAGGTCGGTAAAATGAGGCCCCAGATTGTTGGGGGCAACATGCTGACTCTGCTTAGAGAGAGGGCTGTAAAGCACTGTGAAGCAGTTTATAAGTCTAAGCGCTATTGCTATAAATACAAAAGCTACGAGTGATCCAAAAAGCTATGGAAAGATACATGCTCAGAATTACAAGACCAAATAGAAAGACCTGCACATAGATTAGAGAACAAATGAAAGTATACGATATCATCAAGAGAGTAAAAGAACTGAAATGAAAATGGGCTGCTCACACAGCAAGAACTGATGGCAGGCAGACAAAGGCAATCATAGAATGGATTCCATTTGATAAAAAGCATCCACGAAAGAGACCTAAAACAAGATGGATCAACAACATTAGCAAGTGTTGCGGGCCCAATTGGCAAAAGGAAGCTCAGGATTGTATTAGTTGGAAAGAGGTGGAAGAAGCTTTCATCCTGTAGTGGATACACAATGGCTAAAATGATGATAGGCTAAATAAAGAAGAAAAGAAGTTCTTTTTATATCTACAAAATATTCTTGAGCCATAAAAAAATTGTTGTCCAACTATACATATTATTATTCAAATTATACTAATGGCATTAATGGAAAAATGAACAAACTTTTAATTATTAAAAGTTGATCTCGATTGCCTGGCAATTGTAATCTCACTACAGGTTAACATGTTGTAATTGAGATTAAGTCTCCTTCAAAGCATATTAGGGAGGAGTCAATGATGCCACTTTCACCCCTAGTTTGTATATTTCAATTCTTCTCTGAATTCAAGTCTGCTATCGAGAACCAGCATGACTGTGTATCTGTCAAACTCAGCTCTCTCAACCTAACATTTCTAACACTGGAGTCAGTTTGCTTTCTATTCTACATTCAAATCCCAAGGTTTGTCCAGATATAAAATCTAATTTTCCAAAATAAAAAAATGGATTAGGACATAGATATACAACTAAAAAAGAATTTAAATTCCAAAAGGCATCATAAAAACAGCAGTAGATAAAAAAGTCCTGCAAATTATCAGCTAGCTTTAAAAGCCACAATGAATAGTTAATATGGCTACTAAAGTACAGAGAGATGCATCGGAGAAAGCATTGATGACTTTCTCCCTCTGCAAAGCATTGTAACTTATTGTTTTTTTGATTTCTACTACACTGTATCAAGCATGATACACAGAACAGATCTAAAGAATAGGGAGGCATAAAGAGAAAGAGAAACTCCTTAAATATGCTGGTCCATCAAATACAGTAATACTTGAGTAGCCTAAACATTTGGTACAGAAAGGATTTTACCCTCTATGTTCTGCTTTTATCAGAAAATGAATTGTGGTCCCCAATCATATCCATTCATGGCTGAACACAGAGCACACTCAGACAAGTGAATTGTGCTGAGTTCAAGTTACTGTTTTATAATACAATGTTTACCCGAAAATAAGACCTGCCTCATCAATTTTTTTGGCTCCAAAAGAGGCATTAGGGCTTATTTTCGGGGAAACATGGTAACAGGGTGATCAGCCCAGTCAGGCGCCCCACCCCTGGCATGCGCCCAGAAGGCTGTGGGAACTGATAGTGTCCAGTTGCAGGCCGCTGGCTCCTTGGTTGGTGCACTCTGGGGCAGCACAGCCTGCACAACACAGGTGAGTTGATTATCTATCCAAGCAGTAGGTCACATCCTTGTGCGGCAGCATCAATAGCAGGCGGAGGGAGAGGCGCAAGGGGAGGCACGTGATCTGGATGAGTCATGGGTAAGCCAAGAGATGGCGGGACAGAGTGGGTAGGCGGCTGATGCTGCCATGCGAGAATGAGCCTCCCACGTCCACCTGCCCACTCCATTCCACCAGCTCTGTTTGCCCTTGGCCACGATGGGACAGGCAGCAGCGCAGCGTGTTGGGATCATCTGCCCTCCCATGCCTCTGTCTGCTGCTGGTGCCGCTGTGCATCGGGATTACCTGCCTCCTACCCCCGCGTGCCTGTTTGGAGGACCGGCCCAATGGTCTTAGAGCTTGGGCTCATCTGTGCTGTGTGGGCTTCAGCTGCTGCCAAACACCGTCAGCCCCTGTGCATTCACCACCCTCTGTGCAGGCCACGCTCCCCCAGGCTGATGATGATCTTAACTGGGGCTTATTTTGGGGGTAGGGCTTATATTAGGTGCACGCTAAAAATCAGGCTAGGGCTTATTTTCTGATTGGGTTTTATTTTTGGGGAAACATACTAGTTTTTCTGTCATGTCAACATTTTGATTCATGTCATTATATATTCATAACAAGCCATCTATTCAGATACTGAAGTTAAATGGGGAATGGGGGGAGTATATTTTAATAA
The DNA here is from genome assembly GCA_034064705.1 of Bothrops alternatus. Lineage (NCBI taxonomy): Eukaryota > Metazoa > Chordata > Lepidosauria > Squamata > Viperidae > Bothrops > Bothrops alternatus. The sequence goes on along the minus strand of JARGCV010000103.1, from coordinate 19,785,450 downwards.
AAATGTTTATTACTCACTTATTGAAAAGATGATTGTCCACTTTAATCTTGCTGTAGGCTTTAAAGTCATCTGGCATTAACATAACAGGGACAGGGACATTACTCAACTCATTAATCTGCAAAAGAAATGCAACATCTAAACAGGATGTGAAGGAAAAAGGAAAGGAAGTCATCTGAATTATTGGAATGTACAATTGTAGAGCCAATAAATCCCACTAATATTTACTGGCAGTTTCAGCATTAAATGAATATGGTCAAGAAAGGACAGATGTTCTATTAAAGGGGTGATATTTATTGACAGAAGAAATCATAGTTATCTGAGTGCTCTAGGCTACATCATCTAAGTCATCATCATGAGCAGTTGCTATCTCCAGGTTATGATTTTGTATAATTTATATGACAGTGTACTGTTCCTCTTTCTCTTTTTCAATTTTTAGACAGATAATTATTTACATCTATATTAATAATTTCAGGACTGTCTTAATCACTCATACCTTTAGTTAATCATCTGATTGTATTTTGATGCAAAGATATGTTTGAAAGTATGGTAAGCACCTGCTAAAATGTTATTTTTCTTATTAGTTTGTTTTTTCTCAACTTCATATGCTATACTGTGTATACGCACAATAACAATAAAGTTGTTGTTGTTGTTGTTGTTATTATTATTATTATACTACATACACATTTGTATTTGGCCAATGAGCACTTTTTCACTGGTTTCTTTTCCTCTAGCAAATTTGGAAGTAGATGAAACAAGAGCACCTCTCAGAGGCATTTTGAAGATAAAGTTAGCTAAGAAACAATATGTAAATTTGAAAGAATTTTCATTGTAAGATGCACATAACATATGATAAATCAAACCCATGAGTATTGAACTATATAGCCTATGTGGAAAATATTATTTGAGACAAATAAGGTATTATGTGAGAACCAGTTTGGTGTACATAATGCTTAAGACAAAAGACTAAATACCAGAAGGCCACAAATTTTAATCCTAGCCATGAAATCAACTGGGGGACTTTGGATCAGTCACATTCTCTCAGCAACAGGAAAAAAGCTAGAGTAAACCATTTCTAAAATCTTGTCAAAAAAGCTGCAGGGACTAGTCCAAGCAGTAAAGATAATTTTGATGGAAATTTGTAAAAACCATTACATGGCCACAGGTGTGAAATATTTTTAAAGCCCAAGGAAAGAAAATAATATTCAGAAGGGGGTCAGGTTAGAGGTCTCTCTAGCACAGAGAGGCAGGGGGCGGGGGGAGATAGGCACAAATGCTTAAAATTGTATTAGACTTCCCCGAAATTATGATCCAGAAGTGAGAAGACTTCTGCCTAAGATTCTGTAACTGTTTGAACTTTAAACTTCATAATGCTCCTAGGGGGTTATACTGATTTTAGGCCAATCCTTCAGGGGCAACCACGTTGAAGGAAACAAAGCCATAGCTAACTTGGTGTTAATGCTGAAGGAACATGTGAAATGATATTCTGTCTGCTACCTTATTTCAGGGATTGAAATGCCAGGACTTCTAAAAACTTAAGGAAATAAATTAGATGTTATCAATTTCAAGGAGCACTGCAGTGTCTCTTCACATACAGGACAATATCGCTATGTTACTTCACAGAATGGAAATAATTCTGACATCAATAAATTTTCCATCATATGAAAACATCCAGTACTAAACAAGATGATAGATGATAAATATATTCAACTCTAATTGCCAGGCATTTTTATTCAATAATATTTATCGCTATTGCAATAATAATAAAGTTTTGTCACAATGTAGCATGTAAACAAACACTTAAATAAAGTGACTTGGAGAAAACACTTTGTTCATATAAATAACATTCATCAAATATTCACAAATATTCATATTCACTGCAAATATTCACCAGTGACTTTAAATAATTAAACCTATTGCAACTGCAGTTGCATGAACCACGTTTAAGCATCTACAGAGTTTTTTTCTTTCTTGTTTTTCCTAATGCAGGGTCCTCTTTTTCAAATCAAGTCAGTGTTAATCCATTGATTGTGATGGTTTGCTGCCTGATCCTCTCATTGTGGGCTGAAACAGAAGCCAGCTTTCATGCCTAAACCAGGATTAGAACTCATAGTCTCCTGGTTTCTAGCCTGTTGCCTTAACCACTAGAACAGTGGTTCTCAACCTGTGGGTCGCGACCCTTTTGGGGGTCGAACGACGCTTTCACAGGGGTCGCCTAAGACCACCGGAAAAGACATATTTCCGATGGTCTTAGGAACCGAGACACCACTCCTCTATCCGGCCGCTGCCGCCCTCCCCCTCTCCTCTGCCGGCTACTCTGCCTCCAGGGCATCCTTCTCCGACACCGCCTGCTCCTGCAGCGCCATCACGCACGCCCCCGACGCCGCCCCGGGCCAGCTCAACTGCGTGGGCGGCCGGGCCAAGCCGGGTCTGGGCTGCTGCTGGTGCTGCTGCTGGGCTGCTCCACCGCTGCCGGCTGAGCTGAGCTGCGGCGCCGAGCAGGTTGCCCAGCCACGCTCCGGCCCTGGCCGCCCTCTGCGCAAGCGCCACGCCGGAGCCTCCCTCGCACCACCCAGCCTGCCTCCCTCGCTGTCGGAGACCACCTCGGCCCTCTGGTGCCCAGTGCAGCCCTGGGGCTGGCGGGCAGGAGTGGCTCCTTCCCGGCTCACCGGGCTCCGGGCCTCAGAAGCGGCCAGGCAGCGGGCAAGAGGGTAAGGCGGCGGTGATGCCCGCATGTGCGTCAGAGGCCAGCTGGCCGGGTTGGGAGGGGAGAAACGGCGCCTTCCGAGTAGGAGCTAGCACTCCGGCCACGCCCCTCTCCCAGCTGCCCCACGTCCTGGGGGGCAGCTGGGAGAGGGCAAGAGGTGCCGGGATGAGGATGGGGGCTCCAGGTTGGCGGGCATGAGAGGGCAGCTGGCGGCTTCCGAGGCCCCGGAGGTGCCACCACTTGGCTCTCCGAAAGAGCCTCCCCCTCTCCCCAGGCAATTGTGCGGAGCTGCTTGTATGTCCTTGGCAGTGCCTGCGGGCAAGGCTGTGTGCCCAGGCTGAAACACCGCGCTTTTCCTACCACTTCTCCTCCAGCTGGTTAAAGGCAGATGCGATTTTCCTTTCCCTGGTTCTTTTCATCTGCGCTGGAAAGGAGAATTTGGGCTATTTTATTACCAGTACCTGTTGCTTGTTTTATTACTTGTTGCCTTTGCTGAACCAGGGAAAATTGGTTAAAGTGATTTTCAGGAGCTGCAGAATGTCTCCAAGTAAAGCCGCAGCAATTACCAGGCCAATTATCCCTGCTAGAGCATCTATGTGTGTCTCCAGACCTTACTGGACTATCATCCCCAGCAGCCCTAAAAAGCACTGTGAAAGAGTGGGGAATGCTGGGAGTTGCAGTTCATCACCATCTGGAAAAACATGACTCTCCAAAGATCCATCCATCCATCCATCCATCCATCCATCCATCCATCCATCCATCCATCCATCCATCCTTCCTTCCTTCCTTCCTTCCTTCCTTCCTTTCCCCTTCAATCTCCTTCCTTCTCCATCTCCTTCCTTTCCCCTTCAATCTTCCTTCCTTCCATCTCCATCTCCATCCCTTCCCCTTCAATCTCTCTCCTTCCTTCCTTCCTTCCTTCCCCCTTCAATCTTCCTTCCTTCCATCTCCATTCCTTCCCCTTCTATCTCTCTCCTTCTTTCCCCTTCGATCTCCTTCCTCCTCCATCTCCTTCCTTTCCCCTTCAATCTTCCTTCCTTCCTTTCCCCGTCAATCTTCCTTCCTTCCTTCCATCTCCATCTCCATCCCTTCCCCTTCAATCTCTCTCCTTCCTTCCTTCCCCCTTCAATCTCCTTCCTTCTCCATTTCCTTCCTTTCCCCTTCAATCTTCCTTCCTTCCTTTCCCCTTCAATCTCCTTCCTTCTCCATCTCCTTCCTTTCCCCTTCAATCTTCCTTCCTTCCATCTCCATCCCTTCTACTTTAATCTTTCTCCTTCCTTCCTTCCTTTCCCCTTCAATCTCCTTCCTTCTCCATCTCCTTCCTTTCCCCTTCAATCTTCCTTCCTTCCCCTTCCCTCCCTCCCAACATTTTTTAGCAAGAAAGAGTAAACTTCTCCAGCGGGCATTGCTATATTGTTTTTGTGGTTAATCACTATGCTTTAATTATGTTTAATTTGTAACAATGAAAATACACCCTGCATATCAGATATTTACATTACGATTCATAACAGTATCAAAATTACAGTTATTTTATTTATTTATTATTTATTTATTTAATTAGATTTCTATGAAGTAGCAATGGAAATAATTTTATGGTTGGGGGTCACCACAACATGAGGAACTGTATTAAAGGGTCGCGGCATTAGGAAGGTTGAGAACCACTGCACTAGAACATATTTGCTCTCAGTTAAGCGCCTACAGATAAATCTTGTTTAACTTCTATTCTTTAGCAACAATGGTGCTGAACAAAGGGACTTTGTTCTGTCTGTTAAAGCACTCCCATAGTCATGTGAACAAAATTTGGGCCCACTTGGACCCATCTGAATTTACAATTGCCCATTTACCCACTGCTGCCAGCTGGCCGTATCTGCTACTACCGGTACTATGTCCACCACTATACCATAAGTGACTGCTATATAGGCCAAGGCCTTCTTTTGTACCACTGTAGCTGAGGTTTCATTCATGTCTCACCCAAAGCCCTTTGTAAAAGATGTTTGGTGCATGCAAAAAAGCCTTGGCAAAAAAGAATCCTTCTAGCCAAGTCTTCTTTCACATGCCAGGCTTCTTTCCTGGAAAAAAAAACCCAGGTGGGACATGAATGAGGCCCAGACATGTGAATAGAAACTCTGGCTGGGGTGCGAGAGAAGTCTTGGTTGCACTGGCCTGAAAGAAGGAGATTTAAAAGAAGGTCCTGGCTCGTACTATAGCAATGTATGGTGTAGGGGTAAGAACTGGGTGGTTGGGGTAGCTAGTGGATAGGCAGATAACCAAAAGGGCAGAGATTGGGGAGAAGACAGGCAAATGAGGGGAGTTTAGGAGGAGACAGTGGAGGAGTTCCTTATCTTACCAAAGCATGCAGATGGGAGGGACAAAGTTGGGAATGGCTTGGATCAGGATGGATCCTCACTTAATGACCCGTGGAATTCAGTTAATGACAGCAATGGGAATTTCCAGGCTTACCAGGGCTAAGCAATGTAATCATGTGATGTTACATTATGACTGCATCCCTTAGCAACAGAAATGTAAATTGTAAACTGCCTGTGTGGTCTTCCAGATGTTGCTGAATTAATATTCTCAGCAAACTCAGAAAGCATGATTGATTATAAAAAATACTGGGATTTGTAGTCCATCAACACCATAATTTCCCATTCAGATATGTGCATATAATACACAACAGGGTTTGTCAGGATGCTACTTTTGAAATAAACATTCTTAATTTCTTTAGGACCATCTTACTAACTTGAGCTTGTGAAGTGCTGGTGAATTATTTTTTAGTAACCTTCCTCTAAACTGCCATTTTTCAGATATTCTGGGGCTATTAATTGACAACGCTCACTAAGATTTCTAGGATATGTACAGTTTTGTCCCTGGACTCTGAAATGGCAAGAGCCTTTTTTTTATTGCTTTGTACAACTGAGATAGTCCACATTCAGACAGATTCCAACAAAATGATTTATCATAATATTTATATATATTTAATTATATAGTATTATTCTGGATAATGAAAAAAATTATCATCTGTTATCTCTTCTTAACTTAGAGAAGTTGTATTCCTGCTTTATGAAGATTGTTTATCGATTTAAAATACAAAAAATCAAAACTCATCCTTGGTAAAGAATAAACCAGGAAGGATTTACTGAATCCAGATGACACATAGGTTAAAAAAACCAGAACCTGTTGTTGAGGATTTGAAGCTACAATCCTCTATATAGAGCACTGTTCCTAAACTCAATAGTCCACTTCTGAATAAACAATCTCCTGGTTCGTTGGAAAACTAAAATTGTGCAAAAAATGTTCCTCCTTAGATCAAGTTCAGGAAAAGCACAGCTTTTTAAAGAAGTTGTCAATAGGTAAAATATACATACCCACATGCTCCAGTCCCACCAAATTCCTACTGGTGTGTGAGAAGAAAGATTATAGTAAAGAACCTCTATCTTCTATAGAGGAAGACTTTGAAATTCATTAATCACAGAATTGCTTCCCCTTCGTAATTATTTTTTTTACCTGCTCTCTATTTTAAAACAATGCATTTCTCTACAATTTTCCAATATTTGTTTTCATGCAAGATATGAATTCTTATAAATACCCAAATAAAGAAGTTTACCCTGTACCTAATAATCAACACAAGAGTTGCTACAAAATGGTTGTAAGAAGAGACAAATATTCAATGGCAGAATGTGCCTCTCTAGTTGAGAGATCTTAAGTTCAAAGAGATGGGAGGTGAACTGTGTTGTTCTTGCTCACCGTGTGGTTGACTCCCCACATAAGGACACTCAGGAGAGGTTCAGAGGCTCGAAACAGTTTCACTTTCTGGCAGACGAAATGCTTCTTCTTTGTCTTGGTCTTGGAAGCACTGAGCGCAGCACCTATAGCTGAGCCAGCGTTTGCAGCCACTGTGCCTCCAGTACAGTTTGAGGCCATGGCAGAGAGAGGGTCCTGGGGGCTGCTAAACAAATATTGGCCTCCTAAGAGCAGAGTTTTTTCATGCTTCTCCTTAGGCCCCTCCAACCTGGGCAACACCTCAGCCAGTCATGTCAAAATGCTCTCCAAGGAAAGGCTCAGACTTCTGCTCCTTCAGTACTCAGCCACTCTCCCTCCACATTATTTAAAGATAGAACTTGTACCAGCTCAAAATGGCACCACTTGGTACATAGGCTGGTTAGACTTGACACCTCCTTGCAAGATACCACTAGAACCAGCCTCTCATTTATATCATCATAGCTTCATTCCTTTTTAAACTTGAAGTGGTGCTTCTTGTCTTTTTCCGACCTTCAGATTACAGTGGGCCGTTAAAGGCACCGCTTCTATTCTTCTCTGGTCAACCGCGGTTGAATGTCATTCGAATCTGAGGTACTTCTTTAATTCTCCCTATAAGTTCCCCAAAATGGTACCATCCAGCCCTCCCTTTTCCACCTAGACCAGTCCCACTGCAATTAAATCAGCCGTATCCCTCTCCCCATAAAAAGCGTTCACAACGGTATCACCCGTCCTTCTTCTATTCTTTTCTCTCCACCCAATTCAGCGGAATCACCTAAATAGATAGGAGATACACACAGGTGCACATGCACACGCACCAATCACAACAGTACCACCCACATGAACACACCCTTCCCCTTGTTACAAACAAGAGTTCCGTTCAGAGAACCGGGCACCACACCATAACTCGCCTTTCACATCAGTTTGATCCGAGCCCCACCCCGTCTATTATCAAATAGTAATGTCTACCTCCCTACCCAGGCTATCCTAATCTTAACCCCCCCACACACTTTACAACATAGTTCGATTAGTTTCATCCGCTATGAATATATCGCCCCACCCCACCTTCCCCTCATGCCTCCCTTTCCGTGGTTTGTTCCACCGCGGAACAAGCTGTGCCATCGACTCCTGCGCAAAGGAGGCGTCAAGATGGCGACGAATAAAGGGAGGGGCGGAGCGGAATGTTCCATTTCTCTTTGAGAAATTGAAGGAGAAAAGTACTGTTATAATAGTTTATTTAAAAAGAGTCAAGGAATTATGTTGTGACAAAGCAATGTAGTTTGGATTAATTTTTTAAAATAACACGCAGCTAGCAAATCCACTAAATTTTCCTTTAATTGCCTTTCTTGAAAAAATAGTTTATTCCGAAGACAGTGTTGTATCAAATAGGTTAGTATTTATCCGTTTTAGGGACCAAATAACCAATCAACAACGGAGCACCTAGAGTTATGAATGGGAAATTATGACTGTATGTCACCGAAGCGTTCTATTTTAGAGACAGCGCCGCCTCTGGTAGGAGTAGCGGTTCACTATAAGAATAAGTGAAAAAAAATTGCTTTTGTGCAGAACATCCAGCTACGAGTAGTAGCTTAATTGACGGTCACTGTCTTCCGTATTTTGCCGGCTAAGAAAGAAAAACAGCTAAACTAATGAACATGTTGACTGGGTATCCAAATTTATGGTCTCTTATTTTAGATGGAAAACACATGTTTGCTCTATTCTGACTTCCGGTACTGTTGACCCGGAATTAGGAGACAGCACTGGAAGTATCAATTGCGAATATGTGCAGATGGTCCTGCTGTCTTTGGTCACTTGCAGAGTCATGGATGCAGGGTCATGAAAGGACAGCAAGGAAAACACCCAATGTCCTAACCCATCCGGGAACATAAGATGTCTTTAGGGAAACACCCAAAAGGGAATATTTTTAGCTACTTCTGCTTTCTCCCTTATCTACAGTGTGTCAAACTTACTGGGTGAAATCTTTATCTTATATGTGTCAACTTTGCTGGGTGGATTGCTTATGTGATCAGAATAAATACAAGGATTTCTTGTCATTCAGGGCTTCTCTCTTTTAGAGGAGCCCATCCTTATTCAGCTGAATAAAAACGTAAAGCTTAAAGGCAATATCTGGTTTCCTGCATTTTTTTTATCAAGCAAAACCTCAGAACCTGCACAACATTTTTGGTGAGCCAGGCAGAAGAGGTGCTTGGTCCTAGGGAGGTTCAGGAAAGGAGAAGGCACCAAGCACTCTCTGGGATTTTCTGGAAGTGCCCCCCTTCTTGACTCTTCACTAGTTTTTAACCAGTTTTTTTCTTCTTTTTGGTTGCCTTTTGCTTGGTTGCTGCATACTCAAGAGGGCTGAAGATAAGGTAAGATACAAAGATACACATTGCTTTATTGCATAGGCTTGCCTATGGGAGTGTGTTTGCTCACCGCTCCTATTAAATATGGACAGGACATTTTAAGGCTATTGGATGCTGTTTTGCTCCCGCATCAAGTGGCTTTCATGCATGTTAGGGTTGATACTAAACATGGAAGGAGAAATGCCTTGGCCGACCGCACCGCAAAGTCTGCCGCTTCAGGTCCCCTGTCCCCTTGGTATATGGCTGCACTTGTACTCTCACATTTGCCTGTGCTGGCTCCAATATATATTTCACAGGATGGGCACAGAGCTTATAGACTGGGTGCTGTTTATAATGGACATAGGCTGGAGAAGGACAGGAAATGCCTTCTCCCAAAACGTGAATTATGGGCCCTCTTACAAAAATTGCATGCCAGCACTCAATTGGGGTTACAAGGCCATGGCTGAGTTTCTTATAAAGGACTATATTTGTCCTAGGATTTATAGCAAGGCCCTCACAATTATCAAACAATGTGTGATTTGTCAATGTAATAATCCTGTGGAAATTATTAAGTTCCCCTTGGGGAGGCTTGGGGCTGGCCATGCTCTTGCTGGTGTTTGGGAGGTTAAGAACATAAGAACATAAGAAGAGCCATGCTGAATCAGGCCAAAGCCCATCGAGTCCAGCATTCTGTGTCACACAGTGGCCCACCAATTGTACATGGGGATCTTGAGCAGAAAGAGAAGGCAAAACCCTCCCTTTCCCTTGACCCCCAACAAATGGTACTCAAGGGAATCCTGCCTGCCTCAACCAACATAGAGGCGGCACATGGACATCCGTTTTAATAACCACCGATACACTTGGCATCCATGAATCTATCTAATCCTGCCTTGAAACTGTCAAGGCTGACAGCTGTCACGACCCCTTCTGGAAGTGAATTCCATAAATCAACGACCCTCTGGGTGAAGAAATATTTCCCTTTATTTGTCCTCACTTTCTTAGCTATAAGCTTTAGGGAGTGCCCCCTTTTCTCTATCCACCTTTTCTATCCCATGCATGATTTTATACACTTCGATCAAGTCACCCCTTAAACGCCGTCTTTCAAGGCTGAAGAGACCAAGGCGTTGCAATCTGGTTTCATAAGGGAGGCGCTCCATTTCCTTGATCATTCTTGTTGCCCTTTTTTGCACCTTTTCCAGTTCCATTATATCCTTCTTGAGGTGCGGTGACCAGAACTGTACACAGTACTCCAAGTGTGGTCTCACCATTGATTTGTATAGAGGCAATACAACACTTGCTGACTTATTTTCGATTCCCTTCCTAATCATGCCAAGCATGGAATTTGCTTTTGTTACTGCTGCTGCGCATTGGGTTGACATCTTCATCGAGCTGTCCACCAAAACCCCAAGATCCCTTTCTTGGGTTGTCTCAGAAAGTTTGGTCCCCATCAGTTGGTAAGTATAATTGGGGTTCTTTGCCCCGATGTGCATAACTTTGCACTTGTTTAGGTAAAAATGCATTTGCCACTTTGTTGCCCACTCACACAATTTCGAGAGATCCTTCTGGAGCTCTCGACAATCAGTTTCACTTTTCACAACCCAGAACAATTTAGTGTCATCAGCAAACTTGGCTACCTCACTATTAACTTCTACATCCAGATCATTGATGAATAAATTAAAAAGTAAAGGTCCCAAATCTGAACCTTGGGGTACACCACTTCTCACTTCTTTCCATCCAGAGAATTGTCCATTTATTGCCACCCTTTGCTTCCTACAATTTAGCCAGTTACCAATCCAGGACAAGACCTGTCCTCTAATTCCGTGGCTGGAGAGCTTTTTTAGGAGCCTTTGGTGAGGGACTTTGTCAAAAGCCCTTTGAAAGTCAAGATATACAGTATCAACTGGGGCCCCTTTATCTATGTATTTATTTACACCCTCAAAGAATTCTAACAAGTTAGTAAGACATGATTTGCCTTTGCAGAAACCATGTTGATTTTCTTTCAGCAATGCCTGTTTTTCTATGTGTCCTGTAATTTTATCTTTAATAATGGTTTCCATCAGTTTGCCTGGAACTGAGGTTAGACTGACTGGTCTATAGTTTCCTGGATCACCTCTGGATCCTTTCTTGAAGATCGGGGTTATATTTGCTTCCCTCCAATCCTCCGGTACAGTGCCTGATCTTAGAGAAAGATTATATATTTTAGCTAGAAGTTCAGCAATTTCACACTTGAGTTCCTTGAGAATTCTAGGGTGGATGCCATCTGGACCCGGCGATTTGTTGACGTTTAGTTTAGAAAGGCATCTTCCTTGTTTATCTCTATCAGGTTTAATTCTTCTATTTCCCTCCCTGGGAAAACTAATTCAGTGGCAGGCAAATGTTCTCTATCCTCCTCAGTGAAAACGGAGGCAAAGAAGTCATTTAGCCTCTCAGCAATCTCCTTGTCTTCTCTGATTATCCCCTTCTGACCATTGTCATCAAGTGGCCCAACTGATTTTCTGGTTGGGTTCCTGCTTCTGATGTACTTAAAAAAGGTTTTGTTATTATTTTTAATATTCTTGGCTATATGCTCCTCAAAGTCTCTCTTGGCTTTCATGACTATCGCCTTGCATTTGGTCTGCCAGAGTTTGTGATCCCTCCTGTTCTCTTCGGTAGGAAGAGCCTTCCATTTCTTAAATGAGTTTTTCTTCTTTCCAATAACCTCCTTTACCTCATTCGTAAGCCATACTGGTATCCTCTTGGACTTTCCAGTCCTCTTTCTTCTTTTAGGAATGCATTTTATTTGAGCCTGCTGTAACGTATTTTTAAACAGTTTCCAAGCATTTTGGAGGGATTTGACTTTTTTTACTGTTCTTTTTAGTTTCTTCTTTACTATTTTCCTCATTTTGTCAAAATTCCCTCTGTGAAAGTTTAAGATCTCTGTGTTAGTTTTCACTGACAATTTGCTATCCATGGTTAAGTTGAAGGTTATTGTGTTGTGATCGCTGGTTCCTATGGGCTCGGTTATAAGGACATCATGAACCAAATCCTGTGCATTAGTTAGAACCAAGTCCAGGATCCCCTTTCCCCTGGTTGGTTCCATGACCATCTGCTCAAGGGAATAATCGGCTAAAATGTCGAGGAACCTTGTCTCTCTTTCATGTGTAGAACAAGAATTTACCCAATCTATTTGGGGATAGTTGAAGTCCCCCATTATGACTACCCTATTTCTTTTTGAGGCCTCCTTAAATTCATTTTCCAAATAGCAATCTGCCTCTGGAGTTTGGTTGGGAGGACGATAGCAGATCCCTAACGTCAGATTAGTTTCCTGTCCTGGGATTTTTATCCACAATGTTTCTGTGGGTGAGTTTGAATTTTCTTGAATTTCGAGTTCATGAGATTCTAACTCCTCATTTATGTACAAGGCCACGCCACCACCATTTCTCCCTCTCCTGTCCATCCTATACAATTTGTAACCTGGAATCCTTGTGTCCCATTGGTTATCATCTGTCCACCAGGTTTCTGTTATGCCAATAATATCAATATTATTTTCCTTCACCAAGCATTCCAATTCTTCTATTTTTGCTCGAATGCTTCTAGCATTCGTATACAGACATTTATATGTAATTTTCTGGTGCACTTTCAACTTTGACTGTGGATTTTGACTGTAGAATTTGGTTGTAGAATTTGTAGATGGTCTACCATGTCCTTCTGCTTGACTATTACAATTTAGTTTTCCTGTTGACTCACCAATGTGTGCATAACTTCCACCCTCCATATTAGGCAGTGCGCCTTCTCGAACTGGAAGCCGCCCAGCTCCTGTCGACTTGCCCCTACGAATCAGTTTAAAAGCTGCTCTGAAACCTTTTTAATATTAATCACCAACAGTCTGGTTCCATTATGGTTCAAATGTAACCCTTCCCTTCTGTACAGGTGTGGCTTGTCCCAAAATGTTTCCCAGTTCCTAATGAAGCTAAACCCTTCCTCCCGGCACCACTGCCTCATCCACGCATTGAAGATCCTGAGCTCTGCCTGTCTAGTTGGCCCTGCGCGTGGAACAGGTAGCATTTCTGAGAATGCAACCTTGGGGGTCCTGGATTTTAATCTTCTACCTAGCAACCTAAATTTGGCTTCCAGGACCTTCCGCTTAGCTTTCCCAATGTCATTGGTACCGACATGTACTACAACAGTTGGCTCCACCCCAGCACTGTCTATCAGTCTGTCTAGATGCCTTGTGATGTCCGCAACCTTTGCACCCGGCAGGCAGTTTACCATGTGGTCAACGCTTCCATCACAAACTCATCTCTCTATATTTCTAACAATCGAATCACCCACTACAAGAAGCCCCCCTCCCACCACCCGCGGAGAAGTATCCTCGGTGCAAGAGGATATGGGCACATCCTCCAAGGAAGGGGTCTCAACTAATGGAGCCTGTCCCTCTTCCACAGATTGATGTCCTCCCTGTCCAAGATCTCCATTCTCCAAAGCAGCTGGAGAGCTGCTCAGCATGGAGTGGGACGCTCCTGCTGCATCCCTGAAGATCTTCTCCTGCCTCGCTATCTCTCTCTGCTTCTCCAGGTCTGCTACCTTGGCTTCAAGGGAAAGAACCTGTTCCCTGAGAGCCAGGAGCTCATTGCACCGATCACACACCCAAGACTTCTGTCCAGCAGACAGATAGTCATACATGTGACACTCAATGCAAAACACTGGGAAGCTCCCCTCCGTCTGCCGGCTATCTATCTCCATTTCTTGTTATTATATGTTTGCTGTTATTATTATACTAATTATTATTAAAAAAACCACAGCTTTTTTGGGTTGTTCAAATTTTTGTTTTGGTCTCAGTTTACTTTTGGATTTTTTCTTACTTGTTTTAGGCGCGCGATGGCTGCTAAAAAAAAGTGAATTTGTAATTAAACAAGAAACCCCACAAACTTACCAGGGCTCAGCAGGTATTCTTCCCAAGGTTGCTGCCAAGTTCCCTTCTCCTTTTTTATTTCCTGTTTTAATTCCTTATTTGAAAAAGCTCTGCTTAAGTAAAAGCAGCTGCCTCTCTGCTTCGCAAGGAAGAGTGAGCTGTTTGCTCCCAGCTACCAGGGATTAGCCAGCAGGGGGGCTGCAGCAGAAAGCTCCACCCCCTCCAAACCTGTGCTGAGGGCAAACTTAGAAGAAGGGGGGGAAGGAGAAACCCCTTTTATGGCTGCTAAAAAAAGAAAAAAAAGGTGAATTTGTAATTAAACAAGAAACCCCACAAACTTACCAGGGCTCAGCAGGTATTCTTCCCAAGGTTCCTGCCAAGTTCCCTTCGCCCTTTTTATTTCCTGTTTTAATTCCTTATTTGAAAAAGCTCTGCTTAAGTAAAAGCAGCTGCCTCTCTGCTTCGCAAGGAAGAGTAATCTTTGATTACTTTGAGGTTGATTTTACTGAGTTGCCAAGGACGCAGGGTTTTAGGTACTTGTGGGTGCTTTTTCTGGATAGAATGAGATCTTTCCCTGTTGTACTAACAAGGCATGTGAGGTGGTTAAGGCCCTCCTGAGGGAATTATTCTGCTTTTTTCCTTCCTATACCAAGGCATTGGCTCTGATGATGGACCCCACTTTACTTCTGACATTATCCAGCAGGTGTCTCGGGCCCTGGGTATTGTTTGGCAGCTTCATTTGGCCTACAGACCCCAATCTTCAGCACACATGTCTCCCTTTGAGATCATGTATAGTTGGCCCTTTCTTTACTATTCTTCTTTATCCGCTTCCCTCCCTGTTTTTTTTGGGGGGGGGACCAGGCCCTCAGGGAATATGTGTACTCTCTTGCTTATGATGTTTCTTCCATTTCTTAAGCTGTTCAGGCCCTCCATTATCCAGGATTGGATCATCCACTCCATCCTTTCCTTCCTGGTGATTGGGTGCTTGTCACGTCCTGGTCTGATTCTGGCCCTTTGGCTGAATGCTAAAGAGAATCTTTCGTTCTTCTTTTCGCTATTCACACAGCAGTTGAGATTACTGGGTTTCGTACTAGGCTTCATCACGCCCGTCTTTGCTCTTCTTTCCCACCACCCAATGCTGAGGACCACTGAGTTGCTTGGACAGTTGCCCCTGGTGCTGAGGATGACCTTGGGCTGGAGCATTTGTTTCATAGACTACATTGACCTGGATGCCAGGGCATTTTGGTTGCTGCGATACCTGTGCCTTCAGGGCTTCTTCTCCAGCTATTTTCTCTCACCAGCTCCCTGCTTACTTATGTTGTGGATGTTGCTCCTCTCTGCCTTGTTTCCATCTTGTACTTTGTTTGAATTGTTCATTTCTTTTCTGTTGCTCTATGTCAGTGGTGGCGAACCTATGGCAAGGGTGCCAGAGGCGGCACTCAGAGCCCTCTCTGTGGGCACGTGCACCATCGGCCCAGTCTTAGGCCTTTAGCTGGGTTTTATAAAACCTTTTAGCTTTAGGCCTCCACCATCATGTGCAAAAAAAAAAGGTTCAATCAATCAGTCAATTTCAACTTCTCGTGGGGAAAAAAAAGATCTTGCAAAGTTGGAATTGATTGATTGAACTTTTTAGTTCCAACCAGTCTGCCGTTACTACCACAGCCATGCCCACCCAATGGGCCACACACAGCTAATGGGCCACACTCATCCGGCACCCAACGATGCATAAGTGGGTTTTGGGTTGCAGTTTGGGCACTTGGTTTCTAAAAGGTTCGCCATCACTGCTCTGTTATTTTCCTCTTCTTACTCTGGGTTTCTCTTTCTTCCTTCTTTCTTCTGTGGAGCTTGCTCTGCCCTTCTGGGGGGGATTATGGGAAGGGTAGTCAAGTTTGAGGTAAGGTTCTGGTCATGGTCAAGGTATGTGGCATGAATATGGGGACAGCTGCTGTGGACTGGGATGGATCAGATTGTACAATCTGACACACCCTCCAAGCATGAACTCTTCGGTTGCTTTGCCATAACCGGTGCCCACCTATATCTCGGCAAGGACAGTTTCTTCTTACCCATGATTGGGAGAGTCTGAACACTGGACAGGAAAACCCAAAAGCCCATTCTCAAATATCCCAACCTGAAAAGATAGCTCTAGGATTTCAGCCGGATGCTCCCCAAAACACTGATGCTGGATCTAAGTTCGTGCCTGAAAAGCCTAAGGAGCTACAGACATCCTTCCCCATCTTTCCTACTATCATGGAGAGGCAGAGTAGTTCCCAATTCCCAGCCCTTCTTTAGGAATTTGGGATTCCAACACCCATATGCAGAATGCACCAGCTTGGGTTAAATTCTTGAATGTAACGGACTGTTGGATTTCCACCCACATACCCCCAACTGGTACCCATGGATTGGTTATGGAAGCTACACCTCTGGGAGCATCTATGTTCAGCATGATCATTGTCACAAGGGGCTGGGCACTTCCTGAGTTGGGGGCAGGAAAGCTGCAGATTGCTGAACTATACAGCACCCTGCAGCAGCTTTCCTTAGTCATTTTAATTTTTCTTCCAGATAGGTTAGGGATTTATGCACCTTGCATGGTCACATGGAAGGTGAGTACTAGCATGTGGGAAGGATGGAATAAATGTCATCAGACCTTTGGTCTTGACTACAAAAAAGGATCCCACTGCTGTTTGTAGCCTGTGCAGCAATGGGACTTATAGCTTATATGTCTGGTGTTTGAGCTTCTATGCCTGAGGGTTAGAAGACAAACAAGGCATTTATCTGGCTAACTACTCAGACTGGTGGTTCCTTTGTGGTCTGTTTGCCTACAAGTATTTGCCAGCTTACTGGTCAGGTATATGTACTGTAGGAATGATCTTTTCCTCAGTTTGTATCATCTGATATGATGACTGGAACTGCCGAATCCACAATCGATTGGACAAGAACCACTTTGAGCATAAAGAACATATTGAACATCATCCTGTACCTCATGGCCTAGGAAATGCCATTGTATGAGCAGTAATCCTAGCTATGGGGGTTGCTTTGAATTGTAAATTTTTATAGAATTAGGTGACTGGACAGAGGAAATGTTTAACCACACCATACAGGCATTTACACAATTCAATAAGGAACAGGGAGAAATAAAGGAAGTAGTGTTACAGAATCACCAAACATTACATATGGTACTAGCAGCAAAGGAGCAGTGTGTGCTTTGGTCCACTCAGATTTTTTTCACTGATTATCAAGTAATATTAGCCATACCATCTATCTCATGGAAGGAGGAATCAAGAATCGCCCTGAGGATCTGGAGATTTTCACTGATGCTGTATGGGGAGTCTTTAGTAGTAAATTCTCATTCCTTATGGTTGGCTCCCGGGATGTTTTATTTATTGGTCTTCACTTTGTGGTGTTCCTCATTAGCTTTTTCTGTTATATCTTTCACTACTTGCCCCTACTCATCTCTGCCTGTCCTCAGCAATGTGGCTCACATACTGCAGAAGCTTATCCTGTGTCTCTCCAGTTTGATGATCATACTTCGGTGCACTGCTCAAAGTATGAAAGGGGGGATTATGTTGACCTGGAATTAGGAGACAGCACTGGAAGTATCAATTGTGAATATGTGCAGATGGCCCTGCTGTCTTTGGGCACTTGCAGAGTCATGGATGCAAGGTCATGAAAGGACAGCAAGGAAAACACCCAATGTCCTAACCCATCTGAGAACATAAGATGTCTTTAGGGAAACACCCAAAAGGGAATATTTTTAGCTACTTCTGCTTTCTCCCTTATCTACAGTGTGTCAAACCTACTGGATGAAATCTTTATCTTATGTGTGTCAGCTTTGCTGGGTGGTTTGCTTATATAATCAGAAAGAATAAATACAAGGATTTCTTGTCATTCAGGGCTTCTCTCTTTTAGAGGAGCCCATCTTTGTTCAGCTGAATAAAAACGTAAAGCTTAAAGGCAACTTCTGGTTTCCTGTATTTTTTTATCAAGCAAAATCTCAGAACCTGTAGAACAGTACATATAAGGGGGGAAAAAAAATCTTACTACCGGTATACAGCAAGACCAAGTTGACTACTCTGTTCTGTAAGCTATAACTCTTGCCCACACTTTATGTTTATAATTATGGGAGAAAAATCTGGATTTCAGGACATGTTCTCAGCTCATGAGAGTAGGAGACTTAGGTCTCCTAAATAGGACTTGTAATTAAATTGTCCCTTTACATTGTAAGAATCATTTCCAGCAAGGAATTAGAAAGAAACAAGTTTCTTTTGTCTTCCTAAAGTTCCGAATAGGGTGGTTTTTTGCAAAGGATATATTATTATTGATCATCACACAGCCAGATGTTCAGACTGGATTTGGCATTTTTGTCTACCTATTGAGTTTTTACCAAGGACCTGGGATAGGCAAATGTGGGTGTTTGATGGTGTTACAGATATCATTGCAGGATGGAAGCTGTTTCCAGTAAAGCTGCCTTTTGCAATTGACTGATGGCGAATTCATCAATGCCAATGGTGTTCAGGTTGTTTTGGGATTGTGCCCAAGGTGCCTATTACTATTTGTACTAACCTTGCTTGCCTTTGCCACAGTCGTTCTATTTCTATTTCTAGGCATTTGTATTTTGTTATCTTCTCCAGTTCTTTCTCTTCTATTCTGCTGTCTCCAGGCACTGCCACATTCACTATCCACTATTCACTATGTTTCTTATTGACAGTCATTAAGTCCGGGGTGTTATGTGACAGGTGCTTGTCTGTTTGAATTCTAAAGTCCCAGAGCATTCTCCAGCATGATAAATGTAGTATCCACCGATGGTAATTTCAGCCTTCCTGCTCAGATGAGACTAAGTCAGAACTTTGGCCACGCCTCCCTCTGAGTGTGTCTTCCCAGTTTTTTGACTTAGTCTCAGCTCAGTAGGGCACAATATTTTTTGCTCCTTCAGTTTGACTAGGTTAATTGAAATTGTACTATTTTTCTCCTCAATTTAAATTTGGATCAATCTGGCTAAATTTGGTGGTGGATTTCTTTTTTTTTTTTTAAAGAATGTTTTTATTAGTTTTTACAAATTTTTTACAAAAAGAAGAAAAATTATAACTCAACTGAAAACAATCATTTAAACATTTACCAATCAATCAAAATAAGTGCCCGGTACCTCCACCACCACATCCTCCTAAACCTACACTATCCCCCTCATCTTTCCCTCTAACTACCTACTTTCTCCTTTCTCTCCTTACCCATCCCCTCCACCAACCTCTATCCCCTATCTTCTCCCTCTTACCCTCTTTCTACTTGCCTCACCTTCACACCTCCTTCCTCTTTCCATCCAATGTGGTGCCCAGAGGCCACACGAGCAACCCCTTAGTACCTATGAATAAATACATACTCTCATATAAACCCCAATTACAGTTGAGAAAACACAATATAACAATTATTAGCACCCTCCCACCTCCCCCCCCGGCTTCCCAGAGTGAATACAGGGTAAAAAACGCAAGAAATCCCACTAAACTACTTATTATATAACTGTTTAACTATATACCAAATGTAATTCCTTCAGTTGATATTTCTTTTGTATATAATCTATCCATTTTTTCCAGTCCATCATAAATTCTTCACTTGAGTGATTCTTCAAGTATGCAGATATCTTAGCCATTTCTGCCAAATTAACCACTTTTAATGTCCATTCTTCAGTAGATGGTAGCTCCGATGTCTTCCAGTATTGTCCCACCAATAATCTTGCTGCAGTAATCAAGTTCAAAATCAACTTAGTCTCTATGGTGGTACAGTCTTTTGTAATGCCTAACAAAAATAACTGTGGTGAAAATTCAATACGCTTTTTCAATATATTTTGAAGAATCCACCATATTTTTATCCAAAAAGCCTTAATTTTTTTACAAGTCCACCAAATATGAAAGTAGGTAGCGTCCATCGATTCACATCTCCAACACTTAGGTTGCATATCTGGATACATAAGTGATAATTTTTTTGGGTCCAAATGCCATCTATAAAACATTTTATAAAAATTCTCTCTTAAATGCTGTGCTTGTGTAAATTTTGCATTTTTCACCCATATCCTTTTCCATGTTTCAATCATAATTGGATGTCCAAAATTACGTTCCCACTTGATCATACAATCTTTAACTAATTCAGTTCCAGAATCAATTTCAAGTAGTACATCATATAATCTTTTAATATGCATAATTCTTTGATCTCTAACTTGTTTAATTAATTTTTCATCCTTTAACAAAAAACCCAACTTTACATCTTTTTGCCATCTTGCCTGAAGTTGTATATGTGAATACCAATTGTGATCTAAACCTTCTTCCCTTAATCTATTTAGTGACTTCAATTCTAAATTATTCCCTTCTTTGATTAAAAGCTTCTCATAGGGCACCACATCTTGAATTTTTTGTCTATTTACACTCTCTATTGCATGCCTGGGAACTGTCCATAAGGGAATTTTCCCATTTAGCTTATAATAATACTTTTTCCAGACACGCAACAGTGAGTTTCTCAATAAATGCTCTTTGAAACTCCTATCCAACTTTTTATCATAGACTAGATACGCATGGAACCCGTACAATAATCCGTACCCTTCTATATTCAATATTCTTTCCATTAGTTAAATTAACCCAGTCACTTATTGCTACTAAAACTGCTGCATAATAATATAGCTTAAAATTAGGCATTTTCAAACCACCTCTCTCTCTTATGTCTTGAATAATTTTTAATTTAACCCTTGGTTTCTTGCCATTCCAAATAAATCTATTAATACCTTTCTGCCACTCCTCTAAGTTCCCATCCTTTTTAAGTATTGGTAACATTTGAAATAGAAATAAAAATTTCGGCAATACATTCATTTTAACTGCAGCTATCCTACCCAACATAGATAATTGTAATTTTTTCCAGTTATCCATTTCTATTTGTACCTTATTCCATAAAAATTCATAATTATTCTTGTATAATTTCCCATTTGAAGCTTCTATATAAATTCCTAAGTATTTAACTTTCTTAACTATCTCACAACCCGTTATTCTTTCCAGTTCTTGTTTTGATTTATCATCTAAATTTTTAACCAACATCTTTGTCTTGGATATGTTTAATTTAAAACCAGATACTCTTCCATAGTTTTGGATAATCTCCATCAATGTCTGAGCCGATTGTATTGGATGTGTCAACGTCACAAGTAAATCATCCGCGAAAGCGCATAATCTATAATCATGTTGTCTAATCTGAACTCCTTTTACTTCATCTGAAGCTCTAATCCTATTCAGTAAAACCTCTAAAGTTAAAACAAACAATAAGGGGGATAAAGGACAACCCTGCCTTGTACCTTTCTCTATATTAAATGAATCTGTTAGTTGTCCATTCACAATAATCTGCCCTTTTTGCTTCTGATAAACTGCTAATATAGCATTGATAAACTGATCCCCCATTCCCATCTTAACAATTAATCTTTTCAAAAATAACCAGTTCAGTCTATCAAAGGCTTTCTCTGCATCCAGAAACATAAGAACTGCCGGCACTTGAATATGTTTATCCAAATATTCCAATATATTAACAAGTTGTCTAACGTTAGTTTTCATCTGTCTCCCTTGTAAAAACCCAGTTTGATCAGAGTGGATTATTTGAGTTAGGACTATCATTAATGTATTAGCCAAAATTTTTGCAAAAATCTTATAGTCCGTATTTAACAACGAAATAGGTCTAAAATTTTCCACTTGAACATTATCTTTTCCCTCTTTAGGAATCAAAGAAACATAAGCCATTTTCCATGAAGGTGGTACCCGGCCACCCTCTTGTATATTTACAAATAACTCTCTCAACGGTTCCACCATTTCCTCTTGAAGGTACTTATAGTAAGTCGCTGTTAAACCATCAGTTCCAGGAGATTTTCCCGTTTTCAGTTGCTTAATCGCAGCAATAATTTAATCTGATTTAATCAATGCATTTAATCTATCTCTTTGTTCCGAAGTAATTTTCAGAACATTTTGATTTTGTAAAAAGGCATCTATCTCTTTCTCTTGAACTTTCTCTTCAGAATACAGTTTGGTGTAGAACTCTAGGAAAGCTTTTTTAATAATTTCTTGCTGAAATACATCTTGCCCCTTGTATTTTATTTTCTCAATTATCCGAGACTTTTGTTTTTTCCTTAATGTATAAGCCAACCATCTGCCAGGTTTATTAGAATTAAAAAATGTATTGTGTTTAGCATATTGTAAATTCCTGGCAACTTGGTCAGTCATCAACAAGTCAAATTGTTTCCGTAAAATCTTTATCCCTTCTTTAATATTACTATCATCTGGTTTCTTTATTAATAATAACTCTTTTTTCCTTATTTCCTCTTCTACCACTCTCCTTTTTTCCTCTTGTTTACGTCTATACCTTTTATTCATTTCAATTAAAATCCCACGCATATAAGCCTTACTAGAGTCCCACACCATTTCTATTGTCGTTTCCTTATTCATGTTTAACATAAAAAATTCCTTCATAGCCTTTTTACATTCTTCCACATTTGTGTCATATTTAAACAAATTTTCATTAATTCTCCAAGATCTTCTAGGAGACTGACCAGTCTTTAATTCCATCATAACTGGATTATGGTCTGACAAAACATTAGGTAAAATTTTTACTTTCTTTAACTTTAAAATAAAATCACTAGTGGTTAAAATAAAATCAATCCTAGAAAATGATTGATGTCTATCAGAAAAGAAAGTAAACTCTTGATCCTTGCCATGTCTTTCCCTCCATATATCTAACAAATTAAAATCATCCTTAATATCAAAAAAGGATTTAGGCAAGATAGAGCGCGATTGTGGAACAGATGAGATCTTTTTCTTATCCAAACCAACATCAAGAATACCATTCCAATCTCCCATTAAAATACAAGACCTATAATCTAATTGTATTAATTTTTTATGTAATAACTTATAAAATGTACCTTGTTGCTGGTTTGGAGCATATATACCCATCAAAGAACTTTCTTCCCATCTATTAAAATTTCAATAGCTAAAAATCTACCTTGATTGTCTGATTCTATTAATTTAGCTCTTATATGATTTTTAACATAAATAACAATTCCATTTTTTCTCTCTAAAGATGCTGCCACAAAATGTGTACCCAACCTATTATTTATCAAATATTTCTGATCAGAGATTCTAATATGTGTTTCTTGTAAACAAATTACATCATTTTTACATTGCTTCAGATAGTGAAATATCTTCCTCCTTTTCTGTGGTGAATTTAAACCATTCACATTCCATGTCAAATATTTATTTGACATGAGCTTTTTGTGAAAGCTTCTGTAAGGCCAAATCCACTTCTTGCTTATTCTTAGGCCTTGCTCCCATGGCTTCCATTGATGTCGATGCAACTTGCCTTGTATAAGTTGACTGTACTTTTTCTCTTTGATCCGTGTACTTAATAGCTTCACGTACATGCCTTTGTTCTTTGGGTTTCTCTACATCCAAAGGTTGAAAAATATCGATACACTGCACTGGCTGTTCAACCACGACTCCTTTATCCAGATCTAACGTTGATATTAGTTGAGATTCCATAGGTTGTGATGATTCTGTATCTTTTACAAGGTCTGCCCTCTTAAATCTTGGGGACGTAGATTTACCACCCATCAGTATATTCTCAAAGAAGTCTTTCGCTTTGGCAACTGAAGTCAAACGATATCTATTATTCTGGGAAAAAAAAGAAAGTCCAGAAGGAGCCTCCCATCTATATTGAATCTCTCTTTTTTTAAGTTCCTCCGTCAGAAATGCATAATCTTTCCTTGATCTCAACATTTTTGGAGGTATCTCCTTCAAAACCTGTACTTCTTGACCTGCAATGCTTAGTTGTTTATTATAAGCTTTGGTAAGAACCCAGTTTCTAAATTTTCTTGTACTAAAATATATCACAATGTCTCTGGGCAAATTTCTTTGTGCTGCTATACGTGAATTCATCCTAAATATCCGCTCAATCTGCCAGGCCACATTTTGAGCTCCATCTTCCAGAAAAGTTGCCAAAGCATGAACAAAAATTCTTCTTAAATCCTCTTGATTCTCCTTTGCTACTTCTTTGAAACCCCTGATTCTAATAGCCATCTGCATCTGGTTGTATTGTGTCATAACAGCCTGATCCTGAAGATCACTTCTAATCTCTTCTATTTTTTCCTCCATCTGTTGTTCCATACCTTCCAACTTCTCTTCAACTCCCACAGTATAGTCCCACACCCCTTTAATGGCTTCAACAATATCTTATCTTATCTCAATATTACGGGTTTCTATCAAGCCTTTTAAGCCTTTTGTCTGTTCTTCCATCTTTTCCTCCAGCTTGTCCAGCTTGTCAGTCACTGTAGATAATACAGTAGATAATGCAGCCTGCAGATCTTTCATTGTAAGCATTTCTGGGGAGGGTTGTATAGGCAAAGAAGCTTGAGATTCTGTGGGAATCGGAGGTGCAGAGGTTGAAGAAGCAGGCAGGGTGCTTGATTGTGATTTAGAAAGCTGACCTGGGGAGGGTATAGCTGCCTTCATTATAGCTGCCCTCTGTCTCGTCGTCATTTTAAATACTTTAATTAAAGAAAAAATTTATTGCCAAATTTACCCCTCTTCTTACTTTTTTTTATATTCCAATTAGCGTTATAATTTAAAAAGTAAAAATTCAAATCAAAATGGTTTCTTCGGCTTTACTTCCGAGAGAGGAAGAGACAGTTCGCTTTCACTTTCCACCACTTTCACTCCGAAAAAGAAACTATCGCCATTTTGAAAGAGTTATGTTGATTTTAAAAAGTTTTAAGTACATAGGCAGAAACAAAATAGCAAAATACTTGCGATACACAAAAGACTCCTGTATTCACTCCGTCTGTAGAAAGCTTCTATTATTTCTTTCTTGAAAGCAGAGGCGGTCGCGACGTCTTTTTCTGTCAGCCGACAGAAGCGTCTCTGGGCAGGAGCATTTCAAGTGCCTAGGGAGCACACCGTCTTTATCCCTGAAAATTTTTTCCAGGGATTTTAGAGGGGCTCAACCTTGCTCTTGAAGCTCTTCACCTCTTCTTCGCCCGAAGAGGGGATTTTTCACCGCAAAAAACAGCTGGTGTTCGCTGTTTTTTTGCGGCTTTACAAACCCAGGGAACGGAGCCTCACAGAGGACACTCTAGCGACGCCGGCGGTGCCACCGGAAGCCGGTGGTGGATTTCTTTAAACCTTGTAATTTGGAGCCTGTGAGGCTTGGGGGCAGGGCTGCAGGCCCATCTCGGCTGGGGCTTTTAGCCCCTGTTTGCGCGGAGCAGCAGAAGTGCACAGCAGCTGGCCAGCTGGCTAGCGGAGAGCGGAGCTTCCTCGGAGCCGTTCTTAACTGGAGGCTTTTTTCCTGGGTTTCGTCAAGGCCGCGTGGCTTTCCTACAGCCAGGAGCCCTTTGATCTCAGCGGAGGCTGTGCAACTAACCGCAACTCTTGATCAGGGGAAAGCAGGGGTTGCTTTGCTTGAGGCTCGTGAAGAGCTTCTCCCTGGCAGGGGGCTATATTTTCCCTTTCTCCAGAAATCTTGCCTCGGTCGTCATTTCGTGGCGCAGCAAGGGCACGGATGCCATTTTCAACCACGTGCTTAAGGTGCAGTTGCCATTTTGAGAGGCCAGAGTGCGGACGCCACTTTGAGAGGCCAGGGCACGGACGCCATTTTGTAGGGGCCTCGTGTTTCCTCAAATCTACTAACTTGCCTTGATCGTTGTCTGGCCTGCTGTGTCAGGCTTGTGCTGGGGGGAAATCTCTCTAAGTTAATCTCTGACACCTTGTTCTATCCTCTGGGGTTCTTCAATCCCGAATTTGTACTATTGTCTTTACTACTCATTGAGGTCTGGTTACACACCTCCAATATTTGTTTGTGTGGAGTGAAGGGGATTATATTTATACCACCTGTTTCACTTAGTTTTTGTGGCCTTTTGCCACAAGGCCTAGGCAGACAGTTCTAGGAAAC
Source organism: Bothrops alternatus (assembly GCA_034064705.1). Classification (NCBI taxonomy): domain Eukaryota; kingdom Metazoa; phylum Chordata; class Lepidosauria; order Squamata; family Viperidae; genus Bothrops; species Bothrops alternatus. Next base: position 19,759,808 of record JARGCV010000103.1, on the reverse strand, counting down.
TGTCTGACTGTCCCTTGCCATTGCTGTTGTTCAGAGCGAGGATCGGTTTTCTATCTCTGACAACTTGATCTGCGTCTTTGGGTTCCCCCCACTTCTGGGTAACTCCTTCTGGATTATCTAGACTGCAATGGCAGACAGTTCTTCGCCCCAGGCACCACAGGGCTCTGGTATTCCCCCCACACAAACAAAACGCAGATCTTCTGATTTGGACACGGGGGGAAAGAAAAAAGCCAAGACAAAACATCTATCCACCAAGAAGCCCTCCAAAGCAGCCGAGCGAGAGGCCTCGAGGAGACATCAGGCGCTGGAGAGAGAATTCTCCAAGGCACAAAGGCTCATGTCCAGTGAGGCTGAAGTTGTTCCCCCTGCTCCATTGGACACTCCTCCATTTGAGCCTCCATTAGCGCCTCATTATGATGCCCCTAGGGCATGGTCTCCTCAGGGGGAATCTGAACAGGTTGGTCCACCTCACTCCTCATCTTCCTCTGTCCAACAGGGGCCTCAGGCCACGTATGTCCCAACGAAGGTTGGGGTTGGTTCTATGGAACAAGGTGAATTTTGATCTGAGAGACAATTCCAGGCTTTTATGCACCATGCATTTAGACAATTTATGGCATCATCTGGGACTGAACAAGTGCCCTTGCAACCACCACCGCCTCCATCCATCCCTCCTTCTCAAGGGGGACATGCCACAGTTCCTGGTTCTGGCATTTCTGAGACTTCCTCCCTGTTAGGTGAGGAAGGGTCTGTGGATCTAGAGAAAGCTGATACTCCCTTGTCAGAGGATGAGGAGGCAACGCCTAAACAGGTGTCAACTTCGGGTCTCTTTGACCCTTCACTTTTCAGATCCCTTCTTATGAAGGCATGCAACACTGTCAACCTTACTTCAGCACTGGAAGACAAAACTTCCACCTCCACTTGTCAAGAGTCCAACCCTCTGTTTGCAGAGAAAAACGTGGAGGACAAGCAGATTCCTTGCCCGCTAGTATTCTGTACTACGGTAGAGAAACAATGGTCATCTTTGGCCACGTTACCTTCTCCTAATATCAATGAAAAGAAATTATACAATGTTTCTTCCTCCTTTGCTTCCCTTTTAGAGGTTCCTGCCGTGGACACTCCCCTAACTTCTTTGTTTTCCATTTCTGCAATTCCAGGGGATATTGCTGAGGCCTTGTAGGCAGAGGACAAGAAATTCGAATTCTATCTTCGCCGAGCCCACCAGGCCTCTGCATGGGTGATCAAGACCGCCACTTCATCATCCTTTTTCGCAAGGGCATCGATCATGTGGCTCCGCAAACTTCAGTCCCTTGTTCCCCCTGACCAGGTTCGAACACATCAGACACTGGGGAAGCTAGTGGCCGCCTCTGAGTACATGGCTGACACCTCTCTTCATTCGGCCAAATGTTCTGCCAGGTCTATTGCAGCCATGGTGGCCTCTCGCAGACTGCTGTGGCTGAAACTGTGACGGACAGACTTGAAGTCTAAGTGGCGTCTGTCGACGGCCAAGTATAGTGGGACCCACTTGTTTGGTTCGGTTCTTGAACCACACATAGTCGAAGGTAAGGACAAGCATAAAGTCCTAATGCATCCCTCAAAGAGGTCTGATAGACGGCCCCAGCAGGAGTTTCGCAGGCAGGCCTTTCGTCCCAGTGGTTCCTAGGAGTGGAGGCAGCCCTTTTGGGCTGGGCAGTCCTGAGATTGGTCTAAGGCTCACGATCCTTTCCACTCAGGCAGGATCGTCAACAGGACCACCAAAACATTGGAGCCAGGGGCCAATTCCAGACTAAACGTCCCTTCAGGGGGTTGGGGAGCCATCCCTACAGGCAGTCCAAGTGACACCATGGAGGACTCTCCCATATGGGGTCGACTGGCACTGTTCAGCGACTTTTGGGAGGTCATCACCACGGACTCTTGGGTCAGAGAAACCATAAAATACGGCCTCTCTCTGATTTTACTCTCCTCCTCCAGATCATTTCATACAGTGCCCAGTATCACACAACGCAACCAAAGCAGAGTTAGCAACCACAGCCATCTCTCACCTGTTGGATATCAAGGCCATAGAACTGGTTCCACAGGATCAGATAGGAAAGGGATTTTATTCCATCTTGTTTGTGGTTCCCAAAACCTCAGGAGGATGGAGGGCGATCCTAGACCTAAAAGGTCTGAATTACTTCCTAACATACAGAAGGTTCAAGATGCAGACCCTAAAGTCCATCTTGGCCAGCATCAGAAAGGGGGACTTTCTTTCCTCCATAGACCTGAGAGAGGCATACCTCCACATCCCGATACATCCAGCACACCGCAGGTTCCTGTGTTTTTGTTACGCGCACCGGCATTATCAATACAGGGCCCTCCCCTTTGGTCTCTCATCGGCCCCAAGGGTTTTCACAAAGATCTTGGCAGTATTGGCGGCCCATCTCAGGATGATGCCAGTGTGCATATAATGTTATCTGGACGATATTCTAGTGCAACCCAGATCTTACCAGTCAGCTCTGTCAGACCCTCAGGTCACGATACAGACACTTCAGGATCACGGGTTCTCCGTGGACTTCAAAAAGAGTCACACAACCCCCACAAAGCGTCTTCTCCATCTGGGAGCTTTAATAGACTCAGACCTTTGCAAGGTTTATCTTTCTCAGGAGCGTCGGGACAGCATCCAAAAGCTTGTCCACTAGGTTCAGAGAGAGAAGGCAGTACCCCTGGTCCAGCTGTCCCAACTCTTGGGAAAGATGGTTTCTTGCATGGGGATCGTCTCGTGGGCCAGGCTTCACTCCAGGAACCTTCAGTGGTTCCTTCTCCCCTTCCAGAAACGGAATCTCAGTGCCTCCACCAGGAAGGTCAGGGTTCCCCATCACACTCTGTCATCCCTCCTATGGTGGACTTCATCTGCCATGACCAAAGGGTCCATCTTCAAGGAGCTTCCCAGGCTCACCCTGACCACAGACGCCAGTCTATTCGGTTGGGGTGCCCACCTTCAGACTCATCTGGCTCAGGGACAGTGGTCCAGGTCGGATCTCCAGCACAATATAAATTGGCTGGAACTAAGGGCCATTCACTTGGCACTCCTCCAGTTTTCCTCCCTAGTGTCGGGACAACATGTTTTAATCCTGACAGACAATGTTGCAGCCAAGGCTCACGTCAACAAACAGGGAGGGACACAATCCTGGGCTCTCATGCAGGAGGCCCTGAACCTAGGTTTGTGGGTGGAGTCCACCCTGGGCTCAATCAGGGCAGAGCACATCTCGGGGGAGGCAAATCAACAGGCAGACTCACTGAGCAGGGCCACCGTAGACCACTTGGTGTGGCGCCTGGACCCGACACTGTTCAGGAAAATCTTGAACAGGTTTGGCCATCCACTTCTGGATCTCTTTGCCTCCCTGTCGAATGCCCATCTCCCCAGGTTCTTCACCAGGTTTCCGACACGGGGAGCGGAGGGAATGGACGCCCTTCGGTGCAAGTGGCCAGAGGGTCTGCTTTATGCCTTCCCTCCTCTCCCGTTGTTACAGGCTACCATCCGAAAACTGATTCTGGAACAGGCAGAATTAATTTTAGTTGCTCCTCATTGGCCGTGATGTCCGTGGTTTGCCGACCTCGTGGATCTGTCGCTCTCGCTTCCATGGAGGATTCCACCAGACCAGATAGCTCTCAGCCAAGGGAATCTTCAACATCCAGATCCACAGTGGCTTCAGTTAGCCGCTTGGAACTTGAGCGGGAGAGTTTAACTAAACAATCCTATTCATCAGGGGTGATCTCGATGATTCAAGCCTCAAGGCGCCCCTTGACTAATAGGATCTATGATGTTACATGGAAAAATTTTTGTCAGTGGTGCACTACGCACCAGCTTAGGCCGCTTTCCGTCACTATCCCCAACATCTTAGAATATCTGTTGGGGGCCTTGTCAACGGTTCTTACCTGTGACAACTTGAGTCCGCGTTCGCAACACCCGGCAGTTAGTGCCTTTTTGAAAGGGGCAGTTAATTCTGGCCCTCCGACTGCATCGCTATCCATCTTGGGATCTGCCTAGGGTATTACAGGCATTAACCTCTCCTCCGTTCAAACCTCTCGGGTCTTGTTCTCTTCATTTTCTTTCTCTGAAAGTGGCATTCCTAGTAGCTATCACGTCGGCCAGGAGGATTTCGGAATTAGCCACTCTCTCTGTTAGGAGCGATCTATGTACATTCTTTGAGGATAGGGTGGTCATTAGATTGGACCCCTCTTTTATTCCCAAGATTAATACATGGTTTCATAGGTCCCAGGATCTGGTTCTTCCGAGTTTCTGCCCTAATCCTTCCCATCGTCTGGAAAGACAGTGGCATAAATTGGATGTGCGCAGGGCTCTGCGCTACTATATCAAACGAACCTCGGTCTTTCGCAAGTTGGAGGCCTTGTTCATTTCCTTTTAGCCCTCTGCCATGGGACGGAAAGTCTCTTCTTCTACTGTTGGTAGGTGTATTAGGGCTTGTATTGCTAGGGCCTATCTTTTGCAGTCACTTCCAGTTCCTACACACATCACCGCTCACTCGACACGTAGTGCAGGACATCAGCGTCCTGGTCTACCCAGGCTTCCATCGAGGAGATTTGCAAGGTGGCAAAGTGGTCGTCCCCATCCTCATTTGTCACACATTATAAAATTGATAAGTTTGCAGCGGCGGACGCTGCATTTGGCAGACAGATTCTTCAACAGGTAGTTTCTTCTCGAGAGTCACAAGCCTAGACTTTCGCCTCCCTATGGGGACATGAGCGGCTTTGGTATATCCCATTGGTGGATTCTACATTCATCATGCTGGAGAAGGGGTGCTGTCTTACCTGAACGCCTTTTCTCAGCATGATGATGTAGAATTCACACCCTCCCTTTCGGATAGTCTAGGCATGTGTTAGGTTTATTGGAGCTATTGCGCCAGACTTTATTATGGATACTTCGCCTCGTCAAAAACTGGGAAGACACACCCAGAGGGAGGCATGGCCAAAGTTCTGACTTAGTCTCATCTGAGCAGGAAGGCTGAAATTACCATCAGTGGATTCTACATCATCATGCTGAGAAAAGGCGTTCAGGTAAGACAACGCCCCATTTAACTTCTTCATTTTCTATGACTTTCTCTACTTTATGGTTCCACCAGTTCTTGCTTGCAGGCAAATTATATTTCTTGCTGGTCTTCCAATGCACCATTGTTGCTACTTTGTCATGCTGCTGCTTGTAGTCAGTCTGTGCAATCATCTTACATCTGCTTATCAGGTAGTCCACTGTTTCTTCAGCTTCCTTGCATAAGTGGCACTTACTGTCTTTTCCTGTCTTTTCAATTCTGGCTTTGTATGCACTTGTCCTTAAGGCTTGGTCTTGTGCAGCCAGAATTAATCCCTTGGTCTTTTTCTTCAACTTTCTTGCTCTTAGCCATTGCCAGGTTTTGTCATTATTTGCTTTTCTTTTCTTTTCTTTTATGTACTGGCCATGTAATGCTTTATCTTCCCGTGCCTCCATTCTGTTCTGCATTTGGTCTTTTTTGTAGGCCAGTTTGGTCTCTCCAGTAATCAGAAAGCCTTCCTGGCATACTAATTTCAATGGATCTTCTTCATTGTCCTTCAGATATCCTTCCAAAGCCATTTTTTTCTTCTTCAGTCATCTGGTGTACTTGCAACATTCCATACCCACCTATTTGCCTTAGTAGATAGAGTCTGTCAATGTCACTGTGTGGATGAAGGACATGATTCATTGACATTTATTTTTCTGGTCTTCCTATCCATTGCTTTTATTTCTGCTTGAGTCCAGTCCACTATTCCAGCTGTAAATCTAATGACTAGAATTGCCTAGGTTTTGATTATCTTGATGGTATTTCTTCCATTGAGTTTGGGCTTTAAGATCTTTTTTACTCTCTTGATGTATTCACCTCTAATCTTTTTCTTGACTTCAGTGTGCTTGATGTTGTCAGCTTGAAGGATACTCAGGTATTTGTAGTAATCATCCTCGTCCAGATTCTTAATGTTATTTTCATGGGATCTCTTGATTCCTTCAGTTTTCACTATTTTTCCTTGTTTGATAGTGGGTATGGCACATTTGTCTAATCCAAGCTCCATTGCAATATCTTGGCTATATCTACAGACATGTTGAGCAGCAGCAATTCTGTTTCAGATGGTGTTTTTCCATACAGCTTTACATCATCTATGTAAAGGAAGTGGGATAATTTGGCAGATGTTTTTGATGTTTGATAGTCATGGCCCGAGTTATTCAGTATTGTTGATAGAGTAAATAGTGCAATGACAAATAGTATCAGTCATAATGAAATAGTCCTTTCTTGATATTAACCTCTCCCAGTCTCTCACCATTGATCTACAACTGTGTCTTTCATTGTGCCATCAATCTTTGCACAAAGTTTCCAATGTTTCTGTTGACTGCTGTTATTTCTAGGCACTTGATTATCCAGTCATGTGGCAGAGAATCAAATGCCTTTTTGCAATCAATCCATGCTACATTTAGGTTGGTCTTCCTTCTCTTGCAGTTTTCCAAAATCATTTTGTCAACTAGGAGTTGATCTTTTATTCCTCTGCTACTGGGGCTGTTTCCTTTCTGCTCAGGTGGAAAGAGATTTTTTTTCAACTAGATGCTATTGGACTGCATCAGCTACCACACCAGTTAGCAATTTGAAAGTTCTTGGTAAGCAAGTACTGTGTTTCCATGAAAATAAACCCCATCCCCCCCCAAAAGACCTATCCTAATATAACCTCTACTCCCAAAATAAGCCCTAATTAGGACCTCACACACTCTGTCCAACCTCACTGCCGCAGGTGGGGAAGGTGGTGGAGCTGCCCCTTGCATCCTGCACCCACTTCCTTCAGCCCCCCCCCCAGCCAGGCCATTCCTTGCTCTGCAACCATCCCTTTCACTCCCCTCCCAAGCCAGACTGCCATGCTATGGAGGATGGGCAGGGTAGGCCCGGTCCCCCTCTGCCGTTTCGGAGCCAGGGGGGAGTGATGGCAAAAGACTCCGTTGCTGCTGTGTGCTGCTGGAGGGGCTTTCTTCACGCTTTGCCCTACAGATCACCTGCCCGGCAATAGCCGCCACCTCCTCTGCCAAGTCTCCCATGGCTTGCGCCATGAGGAAAGGTGGGGTGATCTTCTCCAGAGTAGCCTTGCAGCCCTTCTCTGTGCTTGCCTACACTCCGTGCCCTTAGATCCAGTAGAGAAGGCAGCTGTTCCTCATCAGAGGGGATCTGCTGTCTAGCAGCACCACTGCCTGTCAACAGCCAATCCTCTCATGTCTGTGAAGGCAGGCAGCTTTCCATCTGGTTGACCATCTCCCTCAATGCCAGAGGGGCCTGGGACAGCATCATCCATCAGCTTAGTTTGCCATAGCTTCATGGAAGTCTTCAGGGATTTCTAGATTTTGCTGCTAATTCCCAAAATGCCTAAGCATTTTGCAGTACAACTATGTGGAACAGAATCAAATGCTTTCTTATAATCAATCCAGGCTATGAACAGATTTGTTCATCTTTTCTTCGAATTCTTCATTATTAATTATTTTTATTAAATTTTATAAAGTTTTAACAAATATTAACACAAAAATATAATAACTCAACTGATAACAGAGAAATAACAGATTTAACAAGCAATACAAATAGCTGCTCGGAACCCCCCCCCACCACATCCTCCCACAACCTAACCCCTAACCTCCAAACCACCTTCCTCGCCATCCAATGCGGTGTAAAGTTTTCCCGAGCACCTTAGAAAAAAAAAAGAAGAAAAAATCTATTCCCTTAATATCCCCAACTACAGTTGAGAAACATAATCTATTACTTATTATCTCCCTCCCCCCTCCCCCCCAGGCTTCCCGGAGTGAATACAGAGTAAAAAAAATGCAAGAAACCCCGCTAATCTACTATTTAGTAACTATTTATCTATATATCATATCTAATTCTTTCAATTGATATTTCTTTTGCATATAATCAATCCATTTTTTCCAATCCATCAAAAATGTTTCATTTGAGTGGTTCTTCAGGTAGGCTGATATCTTAGCCATCTCAACCAGATGGGTAACTTTTAATGTCCATTCTTCAATAGATGGTATTTCAGATGACTTCCAATATTGACCCACCAACAGTCTTGCGGCCGTAGTCAAGTTCAAAATCAACTTAGTCTCTGTGGTGGAACAGTCCTTTGTTATACCCAACAAAAATAACTGTGGTACAAACTCAATACGCTTTTTCAAAATATTTTGAAGAATCCACCATATTTTTATCCAAAAAGCCTTAATTTTTTTACATGTCCACCAAATGTGAAAATAAGTTGCATCCAAAGATTCGCATCTCCAACATTTGGGTTTCAAATTTGGATACATAAGCGACAATTTTTTTGGGTCTAAATGCCATCTATAAAACATTTTATAAAAATTCTCTCTTAAATGCTGAGCTTGTGTAAACTTAACATTTTTCACCCATATTCTTTTCCAAGTTTCCATCCTGATTGAATATCCAAAATTCCCTTCCCACTTGATCATACAGTCTTTAACTAATTCCTTTTCAGAATCAATTTCAATTAAAGCGTCATATATTCTTTTAATATGCATCGCTCTTTGGTCTCTAATCTGTATAATCAATTTTTCATCCTTTAAAGAAAAACCCATCTTAACATCTTTTTGCCATCTGGCTTGAAGTTGTGCATGATGATACCAATTATGAGCTATACCTTCCTCCCTTAATCTGTCTAGTGATTTCAATTCTAAGCTATTCCCATCTTTATTCAAGAGTTTATCATAGGGCTCCACGTCTTGAATTTGTTGTATACCCACACTCTGTATTGCATGTCTGGGAACAGTCCATAAAGGAATTTTACCATTTAATTTATAATAATACTTTTTCCAGACACGCATCACAGAGTTTCTTAATATATGCTCTTTAAAACCCCTATCCAATTTTTTATCATAAACTAAATAGGCGTGAAACCCATACACTAACCCATATCCTTCTATATTCAGTATTCTTTCATTTGTTAAATTAATCCAATCACTTATTGCCACTAGAACTGCTGCATAATAATATAATTTGAAATTAGGCACTTTCATTCCACCTCTCTCTCTTATATCTTGAATAATTTTAAGTTTAACCCTTGGTTTCTTGCCATCCCAAATAAAATTGTTTATACCTTTCTGCCATTCATCAAGATTCCCATCCTTTTTAAGTATTGGCAACATTTGAAATAAAAATAAAAATTTCGGTAATACATTCATTTTAATAGCGGCTATCCTACCCAGGATAGATAATTGTAGTTTTTTCCAATTCTCCATTTCTTTTTGAACTTTACTCCATAAGAACTCATAATTATTCTTATATAATTTACCATTTGAGGCTTCTATATAAATTCCTAAATATTTAACTTTTTTAACTATCTCACATCCCGTTATTCTTTCCAAGTCTTGTTTTAATTTATTATCACAATTTTTGACCAACATCTTTGTCTTGGATAAATTTAATTTAAAACCAGATACTTTTCCATAGTTTCGAATAATTTCCATCAAACTCTGAACCGATTGCATTGGCTGAGTCAATGTCACAAGTAAATCATCTGCAAAGGCACATAATCTATAATCATGTTTTCTAATTTGTACCCCCTTTAATTCCTCTGATGCTCTAATCCTATTCAATAAGACCTCTAAGGTTAAAACAAACAATAAAGGAGATAAGGGACAACCCTGTCTAGTACCCTTTTCAATATTAAACAAATCTGTTAATTGACCATTTACTATAATCTGTCCTGTTTGTTTCTGATATATAGCTGTTATAGAATTAATAAACTGGTCCCCCATTCCCATCCTTACCACAAGCCTTTGCAGAAATGTCCAATTCAATCTGTCAAAAGCTTTTTCTGCATCTAAAAACATTAAAACAGCCGGCACTTGAATATGTTTATCCAAGTATTCCAGTATGTTAACAAGTTGTCTGACATTGGTTTTCATTTGTCTCCCTTGTAAAAAACCAGTCTGATCCGGATGTATCCTCTGTGTCAGAACTGTCATTAATCTATTGGCCAAAATTTTTGCAAAAATCTTGTAATCCGTATTTAACAATGAGATAGGTCTAAAATTTTCTACTTGTAAATTATCTTTACCCTCTTTAGGAATCAAACAAACATTAGCCGTTTTCCAGGAGGGTGGAACCGGACCACCTTCTTGTATATTCACAAATAACTCCCTCAAATGTTCGACCACTTCCTCCTGTAAACACTTATAATAAATCGTAGTAAAACCATCAGTTCCTGGAGATTTTCCCAATTTCAATTGCTTAATTGCGTCAATAATTTCTTCTGATCTAATCACAGCATTTAATCTATCTCTTTGTTCCAAAGTAATTTCCATAACATTTTGATTTTGTAAAAAGGCATCTACCTCTTGCTCTTGAACTTTTTCTTCAGCATACAATTTGGTATAGAACTCTAGAAAAGCCTTCTTAATAGCATCCTGATGAAATACTTCTTGCCCCTTATATTCTACCTTCTCAATTAAACGAGATTTTTGTTTCTTCCTTAATATATAAGCCAACCATCTGCCAGGTTTATTAGCATTAAAAAAAGTGTTATGTTTAGCATATTGTATATTCCTGGCAACCTGATCGGCCATCAAAATATCAAATTGTTTCCGTAAAACCTTTATCCCTTCTTTAATATTACTATCATCCGGTTTATCTATTAATAATAACTCTTTCTTTTTTATCTCCGCTTCTAAAACTCTTCTCTTTTCCTCTTGTTTACGTCTATGTCTTGCATTCAATTCAATTAAAATACCACGCATATAGGCCTTGCTAGAGTCCCACACCGTTTCTATTGGTAAACCTATATTCAAATTTAACCTGAAAAATTCCTTGATAGCCTTTTTACATTCTTCCACATACATTTCATAATTAAACAAATTTTCATTAAGTCTCCAGGATCTGCATATATATTGACCAGTCCTTAGTTCCATCATAACTGGGTTATGATCAGACAATACATTAGGTAAAATTTTAACTTTCTTTAAACTTAACATAAAATCACTCGTAGTTAGAATAAAATCAATTCTAGAAAATGATTGATGTCTATCAGAGAAAAAAGTAAATTCTTGGTCCCTCCCATGTCTTTCTCTCCATATATCTAGCAAATTAAAATCGTCTTTAATATCAAAAAAAGATTTAGGCAATATTGAACGCGTTTGAGGAACAGATAAGATTTTTTTCTTATCCAAACTAGCATCAAGAACTCCATTCCAATCTCCCATTAAAATACAAGATCTATAATCCAACTGTATTAACTTTCTATGCAATGCTTTATAAAATATACCTTGTTTTTGATTTGGAGCATATATACCCACCAACAAAACTTTCTTCCCATCCAATAAAATTTCTATAGCTAAAAATCTTCCATGTGTATCTGCTTCTATTAATTTAGCTTTTATATGATTTTTAACATAAATAACAATTCCATTTTTTTTGTCTAAAGATGATGCCACAAAGTGTGTACCCAATTTGTTATTAATCAAATATTTCTGGTCCAAAGTTCTTATATGAGTTTCTTGTAAACAAATTACGTCATTTTTACATTGCTTCAAATAATGAAATATCTTCTTCCTTTTTTGTGGAGAATTTAAACCATTGACGTTCCATGTCAAATACTTATTTGACATGATCTTTTCGTGAAAGCTTCTGCAGGGCCAAAGCTACCTCTTCCTTCCTCTTAGGCCTTGCTCCCATGGCTTCCAAAGACGTCAGATCAGCTTGCTTGGTTTGAATTAATTCACGTGGACCCCTTGGATCTTTAGGCTTATCAGCTACCAGAGGTTGAAAAATATCAATTAACTGCACTGGTTGTTCAACTGCTTTATCCATATCCGTCAAAAGAATTGTACGAGGTTGTTGAGATTCCGAAATTTGCAATGATTCTAGATCTTTAACCAAAATTGCCCTCTTAGATTTTGGGGAGGTAGATCTATCAGCCATCAATATATTATCAAAGAAATCCTTTGCTTTAGCAACAGTAGTCAGACGATATCTATTATTTTTAAAAAACAAAGAAAGTCCAGTTGGAACCTCCCATCTATATTGTATCTCTCTTCTTTTGAGCTCCTCTGTCAAAAAAGCATAATCTTTCCTTAACCTCAGCATTTTAGGAGGTATCTCTTTCAAAACCAGTACTTCTTGACCAGCAACACTCAGTTGTTTATTGTAGGCTGTTGAGAGAACCCAATTTCTGTATTTTCTTGTATTAAAATATATCACAATATCTCTAGGCAAATTTCTTTGTGCTGCAATGCGTGAGTTCATTCTAAACAACCGTTCAATCTGCCAGTCTACATTCTCAATTGAGTCATCCAAAAATTTTGATAAGGCTTCAATAACAATTTTTCTTAAATCCTCTTGGATCCCATTTGGGGCTTCTCTAAGTCCCCTGATTCTAACTGCAAACTGCATCTGATGAAATTGTGTCAAAGTAGCCTGATCTTGTACATCACTTTTAATTTCTTCTAATTTTTCTTCAAATTGCTGTTCAATATTCTCTAATTTCTCTTCAACACCGATGGTATAATCCCAAACACCCTTGATAGCCTCGACAATGTCTTGTCTCATCTCCTGGTTAGATACTTCCGTCATAGCTTTAAAATCTTTTTTCTGTTCAGCCATCTTTTCCTCTAACTTATAATCCATTTTATCCATTCTGTCTTTAAGTGAGGATAATGCAGCACTTACTGGGGATAATGCTACTGTTAAAGCAGTCTGTAGATCTTTAATTGTAATCATTTCTGAAGCAGGCTGTACAGGCTCTTGAGACTCTAAAGGAGCAGACTGTGATTTTACAAGCTGCCCTGGAGAGGGCATAGCCGCCTTAGCAACTGCTGCCTTATGTCTCGTTGTCATGATTAAAAAAAAAAAGAGGGAGAGAGGAAGAAGAAAAAGAAAAAAAAAATAGCTTGAAAAAAAAAGATTGCCACTTCCTCCCTTTTAAATTTCTTTTAAAATCCAATTAGATCAATTTCTTTTAAAGTCCAAATAAATCCAATCCAAATAATCACTCAAACTTCTCTTTAGAAAGAGGAAAGAAATTTCACTTTCATTTTCCTGCGCAATCCACACTTTAGATTTTTCACTTTCACTAGGTAGAGAAAGCGATCGCCATTTTAAGAAAGTTTTTGTTGATTCAAGAAAAGTTATAAATACAAAGGCAGAAACAAAATAGCAGTATACTTGCGATAATCAAAAGACTTCTGTATTCAGACCGTCTGTTTAAAGTCCTTGTAAGTCAATCTTAAGAGCAGAGGCGGTCACGGCGTCTAATTCTGTCAGCCGACAGAAGCGTCTCTGAGCAGGAGCATTTCAAGTGCCTGGGGAGCACACCTTCTCTGCCCCTGAAAACTTGTTCCAGGGGTCTTGGAAGGGCTCAACCCGGCTCTTGAAGCTCTACTCCCCTTCTTTGCCCGAAGAGGAGTTTTCCGCTGCAACGAACAGCTGGTGAGCGCTGTTGTTGACAGCTAACTGACACAGAGATCGGAGCCTCACGTTAGAGACTCCTTCGACGCCGGTGAAGCCACCGGAAGCCCTCTTTTCTTCGAATTCTTCAAAATCAGTTTATCAATGATCAGTTGGTCTCTGGTTCCTCTTAAAATTTTGCAGCACCCTTTCTGTTATACAGGCAACAAATCCTTGTTTTCTAGATATCCATACATTTGGTTTGCAATAATGCCTATAAGTACTTTGTATGTTGCCAGCAGGCAAGTTATTGGCCTGTAATTTTCAGGTTTATTTCCCTTTTCTGCATCCTTCTGAATCAAAAAGGTTCTTAGCTTGTTCTTAGGTTGTTAGCCATTTTTCACTTTCTAGTGTTTCCCAAACCTGATTAATCTGGTTTGCTAATCTTGCATGCAAACTTGTGATTTCAACCAGAATCCATGCATATCATCTAAACTAGGGGCACTCCATTCTTCACTTCTTTGCTTGTTTTTGCAACATTTCTTTTGTTATGTGAACATCTTCAATTCTAGTAGTTTTTACAGCGCTTTCAACCTGCTTGGTCTACTTTACATTCCCATTGTGCTTCTTCTTGTTTTCCTATAAATTCTTCCAAAATTTCAGGGTATTTTCATCATTAGATTTTTCATTTGTGGTAGCACCCTGTCCATCTAGATATGATGCTGGTTCACTCGAAACTGAATTTTGCTGAAGCTGCATAATTCAGTTATCATAATCACTTTATTTTCTCTGCAATAGCCACAACTCTTTGTTTCAGTTCTTTAACCACAATTGCAATTTCCTTGTTTTCCAGGTCATATCTTGTTATCAGGCTAATTCTGATTTTTTTTATTCTTCAGGTTTTCTTGCCTTAAATTCTTCAAGTTATTTAAATCCAATCAAATTTCTTTATCTTTAACTTCAGGTGGATTTTTTACTTTGGTTTTCCCTTCTTAATTGCTTAATAATAATTAATAATTAATTATTTATTATTAATAATTTTGCCACCTACTTTAAGCAGCTCACAACAATAAAAAAGAAATAAAAAGAAAGTTTAAACAAAGCAAAAGGAAAAAAGAATAAACAAAGGAAAAAGAAACGAAAGAAAACACATCTATATGACTAGTAAAAAAAAAGATGGGTGAGTGGGGAGCAAAGTTGGGATGGAGTCTGCTATCAATCTAGCAGACCCCTCCAGAGTAGAGCTCCCCCATTGGGTCCAAGGCCAATTTGCAGAGCCAGGTCTTCAGGCTCACGGAAGCATACGAGGTTTGGGGCAGATCTTACCCTAGAGCAGGGGTCGGCAACCTTAAAGACTCAAAAAGCCACTTGGACCCGTTTCCCACAGAAAATGCTGGGAGCCGCAAAACTCACGCACGCACACATGAGCACCGGACGGGGAACTTGATTGAAGAGTTTAATTAAAAAGAAATAGAGGCTGCTGTGCATGAGTTCTCTCTCTCTTCCTCTCTCTTTCCTCTCCCTCTCTTTCTGTCCCTTTCTCTCCCTCTCTCTCCGTCTTTCTCTCTTTCCTCTCCCTTTCCCTCTCTTCTCTCTCCCTCTCCCTCTCTCCGATCTGCTCACCTGGCAAGCTGCCTTCACACTGTTCTCGAACAAGCTGGCACACATTCTTATTGGGCTGGCTCTCTCCTGCCCTTCGTCTGCCAATCCTCTTCCCCCACTCAGTGTGTGTGTGTGTGTGTGTGTGTGTGTGTGTGTGTGAGAGAGAGAGAGAGAGAGAGAGAGAGAGAGAGAGAGAGAGAGAGAGAGAGAGAGAGAGAGAGAGAGAGAGCTGCTTGTCGGAGAAAAGTGTGAGGCTACTCTTTTTTACACACACACACACATGGAGAGAGAGAGAGGGAGAAGGGAAGCACCAGTGCCTCTCTCTGTGCAAATGGTGAAGGACTGGGAGCTGCAGGAGAAGGCTCAAAGAGCCACATGCGGCTCCGGAGCCATGGGTGGCTGACCCATGCCCTAGAGCAGGGGTTCTCAACCTTTTTCAGGCCACGACCCCAACCTGTCAAGCGCCGTGTATGCGTGGTGCTACCCCCTGCGCCGCGCATGCGTGGTGCTGCCCCCTGCACTGGCCAAGGCGTAGGCAGCCGCCCATTTGGGGTGGCGGCAGGCAGGCCCAGGCGGCTACAGTGCAGGGCAACCAGCTGGCCCAGCCCAAGGGAGGTAAGACACTCGCCGGGCCCCACGCGTGCCAAAAACCCTCCCTGTGCCCGCCGCTGTCAAATGGGGGGCGGCAGGCAGGCCCAGGAGCTCCTGGGTGGCCGCGGCAGTGATGGCGCAGGGCGACCATGCGCTGGGCCACCAGCTAGCCCAGCCCAAGGGAGGTAAAAAACCCGCCGGCCCCACGCGTGCCAAAAACCCTCCCTGCGCCCGCCACTGCCCTGCTAGCCTTACCTTCGCTGCCACCTGTTCGGGGCGGTGGCAGGGAGGCCCAGGCGCTCCTGGGCAGCCGCGGCAGCGACGGCACAGGGCGACCATGGGCTGGGCCACCAGCTAGCCCAGCCCAAGGGAGGTAAAAAACCCGCCGGGCCCCACACGTGCCAAAAACCCTCCCTGCGCCCGCCACTGCCCTGCTAGCCTTACCTTCGCTGCCACCTCCCACTCCTGGCCCTCTTTTACTTACAGTTTTAGCCGTTGCTCAGCAGGGAGGGGTGGAAACTTCTGGAGAGCTCGCCTTCGCTGTAGACAACTTGCAGCACCGTTTGCAGACTGGGACTTTTGGCGGGCTCAGCAGGGCGGAGACAGCCTGGACAATTCCTATTGGCTTTTGAAAGCCAATAGAATTAGACTCTATTCAAGAGAGTCTATTCTATTGGCTTTTAAAAGCCAATAGAATAAGAGTGAGTAGCACAGCTAAGGAAAAGGGAAAAAAAATGGCGGACTGCGTTGTTTGGCGACCCCCGTGAAATGGTCATTCGACCCCAAATGGGGTCGCGATCCACAGGTTGAGAACCGTTGCCCTAGAGGGTAAAATGTTCCAAAGGGCGGGTACTGTGGCAAAGAAGGCTTTTCTTCTGGATCCTGACAATCTGAGTTCTTTGACTGATGGGTTCCACAGTAAGCCCTCTTTGCCAGCATGAGTAGGATGGGCTAATCTTAGTAGGACATGGTTCATCAGGTAGCCTGGACCTATACGATTAAGGGCTTTCAAGGTCATAACCAACACCTTGTACTGCATTCAGAAGCAGACCGGTAGCCATTGTAGTTTGTGGAGCAGAGCTATACTATGAACCATCTGAGGGACTCCAAAGACTGTTATCCCTGATGCACTTTGAAGAAGTGGAAGCTTCCAAACGGATTGCAGGGTAACCCTATGTAGACTGAATTGCAGTGGTCCAGATGAAAGATGATCAAGGTTTGAATAACTGAACAAAGGGACCAAGATCCAAGAAAGGTTGCAATTGATACACAAACCAGCTGTGCAAAAGTTCTCCTAATCACTCACATCATCTGCTGTAGGAGACATGAGTCCAAGAGAACTCCAAAATTGCAAACTTGGTCTGAATGGGGAAGTTTAACCCCATCAAGAACTAGATCTGACAAAACCTTAAATCTCAAGGCTTCATGCACCAAAGTCACTCAGTCTTGTCAGGTTTCAAAGTCTGTTTTCCCCCATCCAGGATCCAGCCTCCAGGCATTGCAAGAGGACAGAGACAGCATCACTTGGGTCACATGCTGCGGTGATATAGAGCTATCACCATCATAGTGATAATATCTCAACTCATGGTGACAGATTGGTATAACAAGGGGTTGAGAGAGATGAAACGCCAGAAAAGACGCCTAGAGAGCAGTTGGAGGTCGAGCTGTGCCGAATCTGACCGAACACTGGTAAGAGACCATATTAGGTCCTACCTAGCGGCGATAAGAGCAGAGAAATGTTCCTACCTCACTGCTCTTATCGCGTCATCAGATAACTGCCCAGCCTCCCTGTTTAGGGTGACCCGCTCCCTCCTTCACCAGGAGGTGAGAGGAGACTCCTTAGAGGGTAGAGCTGAGGATTTCGGAAAATATCTGTATGATAAAATCGCTCAGATACGGGAAGGCTTTGACTTCAACTGGGTATGTCCAGTGGGAGAGGCGGAGTCAGGTCCTGAGACTGTTACCTGGGATGAGTTTGACCCTGTGACTCCTGAGGACGTGGACAGGTTGCTGGGGGGACTTAGGGCGACCACATGTTTATTGGACCCGTGCCCCTCCTGGTTGATGTTGGCATCCCAGGAGGTGGTACGAGGCTGGTTCCAGGCAATTATAAATGCTTCCTTGAGTGAGGGTGTTTTTCCCGCCACCCTGAAAGAGGCGGTGGTGAGGCCCCTCCTCAAGAAGCCTGTCCTGGATCCAGCTGTTTTATCAAACTACCGTCCCGTCTCCAACCTTCGCTTCCTTGCAAAGGTTGTTGAGAGTGTGGTTGCCCGACAGTTCCTGCACCACCTGGAGAAATCGTCATATCTGGATCCGCACCAATCGGGCTTCAGGCCTGGCTACAGCACGGAAACAGCATTGGTCGCGTTGGTGGATGATCTCTGGCAGGCCCGAGACTGGGGTTGTTCCTCTGTTCTGGTGCTATTGGACCTCTCGGCAGCTTTTGATACCATCAATCATGGTATCATGCTGCAACGGTTGGAGGGGCTGGGTATAGAAGGCACTGTTTTGCAGTGGTTCTCCTCCTTCCTCTCCGGCCGGATGCAGTCTGTGTTGACAGGGGGCCAGAGGTCGACCCCGAGACCCCTCGTATGTGGGGTACCTCAGGGGTCGGTCCTCTCGCCTCTACTGTTCAACATTTATGTAAAGTCGCTGGGTGAGATCATGGTTTTGGCGTGGAATATCATCAGTACGCTGATGATACTCAGCTGTACATTTCCATGCCAAATCACCCCAACGATGCCCTTGCTGTGCTGACCCAGTGCCTGGAGGCCGTGCGGGTCTGGATGGGGAAGAACGGACTCAAGCTCAACCCCTCCAAGACCGAGTGGCTGTGGTTACCGTCGTCCCGGTATAGCCAATTGACTCCATCACTATCTATTCGGGGTGAAACAGTGGCCCTCACGGGAAGGGCTCGCAATTTGGGAGTCCTCCTGGATTCACGGCTGTCCTTAGAGGACCATCTGGCGACCGTGGCCGGGAGGATGTTCTATCAGGTTTGCCTGGTGCGCCAGTTGCATCCCTTCCTAGACCGGGGCTCGCTACGCACAGTCACTCATGCCTTCGTTACCTCCAGGCTGGACTACTGTAATGCTCTCTACATGGGGCTCCCCTTGAGGTGCACCCGGAGGCTCCAACTGGCCCAGAATGCGGCCGCACGGGTAGTGACAGGAGCGTCGTGGCGCTCCCATGTAACACCGCTCCTGCGTGAGCTGCACTGGTTGCCGGTGGTCTTCCGGGTGTGGTTCAAGGTGTTAGTGACCACCTTTAAAGCGCTCCATTGCATCGGACCCGGATACTTACAGGACCGCTTACTGCTAGCAAATACCTCCCGCCGTCCGGTACGCTCCCACAGAGAGGGCCTCCTCAGGGTGCCGTCGGCCAGACAATGTCGACTGGTGACCCCCAGGGGGAGAGCCTTCTCTGTGGGAGCTCCCACGCTATGGAACGAGCTCCCCCCCCCGAACTCCATACGATGACGGACTTACGCACCTTCTGTCAGGAACTGAAAACTTTCCTTTTTAAACAGGCCGGCCTGGCATAGAAGCTCCGGCTCCAGCCAGGTGAAAATGTTTTAGGGGGATTGTGTAATTTTTAGGATTCGCACATATTGGGTTTTATATGGGGATTTTATGGCCTAATTTGTTTAATTTATTTTTAATTTTTAATTATTTTAATTCTGTATATTTATATGTTTTTTAAATTTTAAGGCTGTACACCGCCCCAAGTCCTTCGGGAAAGGGGCGGTATAGAAATTTAATAATAAATAAATAAATAAATCTCGCTCATAATTTCATGTAGGTGTTAAATAGGAGAGAATACCAAGCCTTGGGGGATGTTGTGAGTGAGTGGTGGTGGATTCTTTCACTCCCTATCAATGCTAATTGGGACCAACCTTGGAGAAAGGAGCTGAACCAGTCTAAAACTGTGTAACCCAACTTGCGAAGCTGGTCCAAAAAGATATCATGGTTGATGGTATCAAAGGCCTTTGAGAAATCAAGGGTGAGAATGGTTACACTATTTATATTTTGCTCTCATCAGAGATTGTCCATAAGAAGCAAGACTGTTTCTTTCCCATAGCCAGGCCTAAATCCTTTCACATAGCTGGGCCTAAGTCCCATTTCATCCAGGACTCTCTGGAGCTGCCAAGCAACCGCCTTTTCTATTACCCTTCCTAAAACGGGGAGATAGAAAACTGGATAAAAATTGTTCAGGCAAGTGGGTTCAAGTGATGTTTTTTTAAGGAGAGAACAAACCAGAGCCTCTTTAAAAGGTCCTGGGAGTATCCCTCTTGCAGTGAGGAATTTATCACTCATAAACTCACCTGCATCCTGGAAGTTTTCACCAGCCAAGAGGGACAAGGGTACTTGTATTGACAGTGCAGCAGACCCTGCCCTTAGGATCAGCAGGGTCAAACTATTCTCAAATTACTAGGCAAAATGTCTCCCTAGCTATATCATAAGAACCTGCAGCACACAAAGGTTCTAACTGGGAACAAATCAGAATGATTTTATCTGACAAGAATTCAACAAATTCTCCACAGCCCTGAGAATGATTGTCTGAGCCCCTCACCTTGTTTAGGAAAGATTGGATAATTCAGAAGGTGCAACACTCTGCAAACGGAATAACAGGGCTGTATTGTTTTCACCTTTTTTATCATGAGATAGGCCTTAACAAGCTGGTAAGCAGCCTTAATAGTGTCCAGTTGGAGTCATCCTTCCCCTCACCTTGGGAAGACAGTTTTTCTATGGACTGGGGGAGTAGTTTCATACACTGCCTGGATCCCACTCATGGGCAGATGGGATTTCGCTTGCTCATGCAGACCAGTTCACAAATGGCTTCTCCATTTTGGCTTTCTTTTTGCAAAATAAATGATGAATGATGTCATCTGAGGTTATATTTACTTACTTTTAAGAACTATAAGGACCAGATAATTTTACTGATACATAAAAATACAGAACTCAAAGACGGTATCCTTCTTTTTCACAATTGTAGATGGTATTTTGCTAAACAACCATAGAAGTGATATGCTAGGTCCACTGCAGTCATATGATGTCTTGCTTAATGACGTATTGCTTAGAGATGGAATTGCCGCCCCAATCATGGTAGTTACATGACAACTACATGTATGCTAATGGTATATGCCAATAATGCTTACATTTCTCCTTTCCTGTGCTGTTGAGTCAGATGTCACCACAGCCTCCATACATCCTCAGGTTATAAGGGACTGGGTGTAAAACAACTAATCAAAGTTGGAAGATATGTTTCACGATTTGGGAACTCTTGATTTTTTTTTTCTTTTTAAGAAATAGGTTCACACTATAAGATTGACCTGAATCTAATGCAGGCATAAATGGCATAAACTTTTTATCAGCTTTGGCTGATGCAGGAGGCTCATCTCTATGAATGAGAGTTTATTTTAGTGAGTTATGTACTAGTAGTCTCATACAGGGACTACTGCAAAATATTCCTTGTGTGGCAGCCTTTAAACTTAAGTCTGCAAACCACAACTGATCTAGAATTGTTTCTGTGAGTGATGAATGGGAACATCATAGTCTTACATTAGTCTCACACTAAAGCAACTTTGCTGGTTGCCCAGATCAAGCTGCTTGCAACTGTGTCTTAAAACTTGCAGGGCTTAGGCCCACGCTTCTTTTAGACTGTCTACTCCATTCAATATTGTACTCTTAGTCATTAAAGGTGCACTTTTTGCAAATCCTCCCAAAGAAGTTGTTGTTAACAATTTGTTGATAAACAACCCATCCAACTTTTTCCAGAGCATGTTCATATTATCAATAAATTGCTATTTAAATTTAAACAAATCATTTCCTTATTACAGTTTAGAACAGAGTTTCCCAAACTTTCTGGCTTTGCAGACTTGGGGGGGGGATAGAGGGAGAGAAGGGATGGTTCTGTGTGATTGGTGGGTAAGTATGCACACGTGTGCATTTCAACTTGCATGAACAGTGGTCACATGTGCACACACTCACCAACTGCTCATGCAAGTGGAGATGAGTGCGCATGCATGTTTCTGTGGCTTGGTTTTGAACTGCTCAAGGCCATAGTAACTTGCAAGGTACAGTAAATGTAAAATGCAGAATGTAAAAATTCTATATACACTTCTAAATATTTTTAAATACCACAAAAATGCTAAAAAGCTGTATAGAGATATATACATATATTAAATGCCAGCTAGATATATAAAGGTGAATATTTACATATCACAAAAGAATATATGAAAGACTGCTGTCCTAAAGTTTTGTCTGTTCCCTTTTGCTTATTAAGAAACTTTGCTTGGTATAGAAGCTGTTTTAGGCACAAAAGTTTCATGTTTCTAGTAAAAAATGAATAAAATTATTCTCTCCTTTTAGGAGAGATTTTTCTCTACAGTAAGCATTATGTCTTGCATCAAATAACATGATATGAACAATTCTGGAGAGGAAAGAGATAAAACTGAAAAACAGAAGTATAAACCCAGTTAGCCTGGACCCAAGTATATAATACTCTTAAGAACATGAAAGGCAGAGGAATCATTATTAGACAATGAAAGCTTCTGTAATAATCTTTCTCTTTGTAATATCACTAAAAGTAACTTGTTCTGATTCCATCTTTCAGTGGGAAGAGGAGCAAAACTCTTATAACCCTTTATAGCACATTATAAAATATAATGGAAGCATCACTGCTTCAGACAGGAAGGCGGTGCAGAGAGTGGTGAGGATGGCCAAAAAGATCATTGGCTGTTCGCTCCCTCCCATCCAGGACATAGCACAGAAGCGCTGCTTGAGCAGGGTCCGTAAGATTATCTGGGACACTACACATCCTCTTCACGACCTGATTTCCTTGTTACCTTCTGGGAGGAGGCTTCGTGGTATCCGTAGCAGAACATCCAGATTCAGCCATAGTTTCATCCCATACAACATTAACCTTGTGAACTCTCAAACTTCCTCCTTCTGTTATATATTCAAGATGGACAGTATTTAATATTTATTTGCTACGTATATGTAGGGATGTGGGTCTATACATGTTGTTCATAGTATGTTTAGGTGTGTGTCATGTATGTGTTTCACTTTGAGAGCGGGCAACTAAATTTTATTTTTGATGTGTGCTGTGTGCCCACAATAAAAAAAATGACAATAAAGCTTATTTCTATAAAAGAAAAGGCAGAGATTTCTAACAAATTGGTCTATAAGGATATCTCAAGTTGTACATATTTAAAATACCTTAATTTGAAAACATTGTAATGGAATATCACAGTGAACCCTCTTGTGCTATCCAGACAAAGGAAAAAAATAACCTGGCCCATGAAAATTTCCTGAATGGTCCTCAGGAAAAAAACAAAAAAACCCAAATCCTTAGTGGGCCAGTGATAGGACATAAAGAATTTCATCGATGCATGAAGTTTTTTTCTAGGGCTGCTGGTGTCCTTTGGATAGAGTGGATGTTTCTCTTCACCCTGTCTTCAAGAGACGAAGTGGACGCACTCTCCAATTTTATATTACTGCAAGTTAAAGAAATAAAGGAGGGTGTTAAGAATTAGAAAAGCATTCATTTTGTCCTTTATAACATTTTTCACTAGAAAAAAAGATGACCTAAAAAAAACAAGAAAAAAAGGAGAAATTAACCAGGATATTAAAAAAACTGTTTAAATGTCCTTCTGCATAATATGTGTGTGTGGGGGTGGGGGGTGGGAGGAACAATACAAAGCATGAAATCTCTCAAGTCTAGAAAGGAAAATCTATCTTGTTTTCACTCTTTTCTGTAGTCATTAACTCATACATGGTTTTTTGCATCACTCTTTACACATAAAAAAGCTTTCCTCTTATTCATGTTCCAACACTGGAAATTTTTAAGAAGAGACTGGACAGCCATTTGTCCAAAATGGTGTAGGGTTTCCTGCCTGAGTAGGGGGTTTGACTAGATGAACTCCAAGGTCCCTTCCAACTTCACTATTATGAAGATAATTCTATGCCTCTGTACTTTCTCCCTCATACCCAGATTTTTACCTAATCCTTAGCAAGATCATATTATCCTAAAGTAGTTTACAAAGTTCCTGCTCTAATATGTTTAGATTCCAATTCATACACAAATAGCCCATTATGGAAAAGGCTGAGGAAATTATTGGAATTGTGCAAAGTATTTAAAAGGGGTTCTACTGGAAGTGAAGCATCCCTCCCCAAATTGTTAAAGAAACCCCACCCTCTGGAAAGTTCACAGAATTGCTTTGAAGGCTCCATCCAGGCTCCACATTTGCCACTTTACTGGCTGTTCCAGCAGAAGCACTGTCTATATGTATATACAGGTAGTTCTCGACTTACAACAGTTCATTTAGTGACCATCAGAAGTTACATCAGCATTGAAAAAAGTGACTTTCAACCGTTTTTCTCATGACCACTGCAGTATCCCCATGGTCATATGATCAAAATTCAGACACTGGGCAAGTGACTTATATTTATGATGGTTGCAATGTTCTAGGGTTATGTGATCCCCTTTTGTGACCTGACAAAACAGGAAGTCAGATTTACTTAACAGCTATGTTACCAGCTGAACAATTGTAATGATTCACTTAATAACTATGGCAAGAAAGGTCGTAAAATGGAGCAAAACTCATTTAACAAATGTCTCACTTAGCAATGGAAATTTTGGGCTCAACTGTGGTCATAACATGAAGACTACCTGTAGTCCGAGAAATCACTGTTTCTAAGCCTTAGCAACTTTACGATATGTGGACTTCAATTCCCAGATTCCTGGCCAGTATACTTGAAAGGGAATTTGGGAATTGAAATCCACATACCTTAAAGTTGTTGAGTTGAGGCTGAGAAACAGTGAACGAAAATATGAAACTTCCAAATGTGTTTGTCTTAAAAATTAAGGAAAACATTTCCTCCTTATATCTAATACCTTGGAAGCATTCATCACAAAAAGACTATCAAACTGAGTTATAGGATACTGCTACTTTATATCAAGTGTAATGATCATCTCAATGTTTTAATGAAGACCGAACCAGTATTCAATGTATGCTGTTCCAATTAAGCTATGGCTCTTCCCTAATTTTAGAAGGAAGGGGTCACTCACTGTATAAACTTCCCATTGGACTGGCAAAGTTTTTCTAGAGCTTGCTGTCTTTCTTCTTCTTTTCTATGTTTGTTCACATTGTTTTTTCTTTCTTCTTCTCGCCATTTGGCATTCTCCATCATTTCCTTCCGTCTTTTCTCCAGCTCTTCTGCAGATAATTTTCTGCTTAAAATAAATTAATATGATTTTAGACAGCATAGTAGTGGCTTTTCAAATGATAATAATCATCATCAACTTATGGAATAATCTTTCTCTTGGTTATTGTATGCAGAGGAAATAGGGTTCTCTAGAACTATGATTAAGTGATTACTTAATAGCCAGAGTAGTAATTAAGCTAGGAATAAGGGCTTAAGGGCTTAAGTCAAGCTAGAAAGGACCATACATTCTTTACACTTCTGCACCATATGAATCTTTAACAAATTTATACGTTAAATCTGATTTAATTGCTGACTGCATCCAGTGCATTAAAAGTATTTAAAGTTTTCCAAAGTGCTTGGAAATCAACAGGAAGCAAGTGCAGAGATTGAGGCTCAGTAGTATCCTTAGTAATGTAGATCATTCACCCATCAAATTGGAGGAGATCTTTTAAAGTTGGACATTTGGGTCTTTAAATAATGGGCAATAATGATAATGGTTTTTAAAAATAAGAGAAAGTTGCTGAATCTCATTATTTTTATAAACCTTTTCATTTAATTGCCAAGCATTATAGCATACATTTTTTCAAAATATTCTGCCTACAATACATTATACAGTTATGTCATAACCTATTAAAAATACACCAATAGCTGGACTTCCGGTTCCGGTCACGCGGACCGGAGCCATCCTTCGACAGCTCCGGAACGGCACGCTTTTTAAAATTAAAGCAACGGGCCGTCGGGGGAGTGAATTACCGGAGGAGAAGAAAAAACCGAAGAGGACCCCCGGGCCGATCCGGCAAGGTAAAAATTGACGCCGAAGGGTCCGGGAGAGCCGCGGAAGGGGCCGAGGAAGCCGGTGGTGGCTAGCTGGCCGGCCGGCCCGAAGACACCGCGCTGCCGCGCTGCCGGGGAAACCGGCGCGAGCGGGGACAAGAAGAAGGAGGAAGAAGCCGGAGAATACAGCAAAGGCCGCCGGGAGGGTCTCCGGACCTAGAAACTACCCCCGGACGAGCAGAAGGAGGAAAAGAGAGCTGGAAGAACGGAAGAGGGAGCCAGGTCCGGAGAATAAAGGAGGAGGCAAGTAGAGCCGGCAGAGAGCAGTATCAAAAAGAAGGAGGCGACTAAAAAGCAGACAGTGGGGGAAGACTCAAGCAGAGGGACTGGTGAGTGTTACCCCACGCGCTGCGCCCCAGACCCACCAGAAAGGGAGCCCCAGGGACCCAGAAAAGGGCAGAACCTACCAGGGAAGAAGGTGGGAGGAAGAAGAAAGCTGGAAGGCAACCTGGAGCGCTACTAAGGAAAGGCAGAAGGGATCTGTAAACGCAGGCTACCAGAAGACAGGAGAAAGTGACTTGGGCAAGACAGCAGAGAAAGAGGGGCAAGAAAGAGCCAGAAAAGAACAAAGAGAAGGATCAGGCTGGCAGAGGGGAGTGAAGAGGAAGCCAAGGCAAAGGCACTGAATAGGCTCCCTGAACACAGAACTGCCTGAATATAGGCTCTTACCCCTACACTGCCTAAACCCTGAAGCCTCCCCCCTTGAAAGGCTAGACTACTGGATCATCATCAGATCACAACCTAGTGTCCAATTTGGTCCAAATTGGAAACCAAAACAGTGCCAGGACAACAGGAGGATAACCTCAAGATGGCCTCCAAACAGACCAAACTGACAGAAACGATGGGAGTTGTATCCTCTCTTGCCCAGCCTACTAAACCACCAGGAAGCACCTTACCCACCCCACACCCTCCCATCCAACGGCAGATCCCCAGACCCATCAAGGCACACAAGCCAGCCCAACAGCACACATAATACAAGAATTAAAAGAAGTAATAGGGACGCTGGTAATAAGGATGGATGGAATGGACAAAAAGATGGAGGAAAGTCGCAAAGACATAAAACAAATGCTGATAAACCAAGGTAGGGAGCTGGAGAGAAAATGGGAAGAGCAACGCAGGGCGATGGCCGCAGACCTGGACCAAATGAAGGAGGCGATGCAAGCACACTACAAGGGAATAAGGGAGGAAATGGAGAAAAACTTCCAGGAGATCAGGGAGAAGGTGGACAAGCGGATGGAAGAAGTGGAGAACCATGTAAAGGGACAGATAGCAGAAATGAAAGGGGTGGCTCAAGATCAGTCCACCATGATGCAATACTGGCAGATGGCGTCTGCAATCAGGTTTAGAGGCTGGAAAGAGGAGTCAAACGAAGCCCAAGGAGGCCTGCTTGGAACCTTTATAGAAGCCCTGGCAACATTTCTGGGAAAGAGCACCACAGAGATCGTAGGGCAATTCGACAGAATATACAGAGTGGGCGCATGGAAGGCAACAGACAGGCATCGACCAAGGGACGTGGTTATCCATTTTGTGACGCAGGGGTTCCGGAACCTCATCTCAGCCACATCTTACAACAAGAAATTATACATAGAGGGGCAGGAAGTGAAAGTACTGAAAGAGATCCCCCCAACGATGCTGCGAGACAGAAAGGACTACCAATTTTTGGTCGACGAACTGAGATTACGCGCCATGCGATTTCGATGGGAAGCCCCAACGGGGATGTCACTTCTCTATAAGAATAAAAGATGCTACCTGAACTCGGTCCAGAAAGCCAGAGAATTTCTTGCAAAGGAACTGACGTCAGGTGGGCCTCAACACATCACGAGAGAAGAAGCAGAAGGGCCACTGGGACGCGGAAGGGACCGAGAACAACGAGCAAACCACCCAGAAATACAGACCGACGCAGCAGCAAGAGAAAGGAAAGGACCAACTCGAGACACGACGACACAGAGACCAGAAAGCAACAACAACAAGGAAACAGGACAGACTGCAGAGAGCAGAATACTAAGATCCACTACCAAACGCACGGAGCAGCAAGGCACGACCCCTCTACACAACATGAGCACCAACTTGGATACCATGGGAATGAGACCAAAGAAGAACACAAGAGATAGAACAGAAGCGGTCTTGCAAGAGTATTCTGAAACCGACAATGACAACTAAATACTTGACATGGAACGTTAACGGACTAAATTCCCCACAGAAAAGGAGAAAGATATTTCATTATCTGTTCCAAGGAAGAAATGACATAATTAGCCTACAAGAAACACACATCAGAGCAGCGGACCAAAAATACTTAATCAACAACAGACTAGGTACACATTTTGTCGCAGCGGCGCCACGAAAGAAGAACGGGATTGTTATATACGTGAAGAAACATGTAATAGCTAAGCTAATAGAGTCGGACTCCCAGGGTAGATACCTAGCAATCGAAGTGACACAGGACGACAAGAAAATTCTAGTGATGGGCATATATGCACCAAATCAACAACAAGGAAAATTCTACAAAAAGATACACAAGAAGTTAATACAACTTAACTACAGATCATGTATTATACTGGGAGATTGGAACGGGGTCATAGAGATTGCCTTGGACAAGAAGAAGACAAAACCTAAACCACAAAAGCACTCCAAGTTGCCTAAATCTTTCTACGACATGAAGGAGGACCTTGTACTGACAGACATCTGGAGGGAACGGCACGGCAAAGAGCAAGAATTCACCTTTTTTTCCGACAGGCATCAGTTGTTCTCCAGAATTGATTTCATCCTGACATCTAGTGACTTGCTAGTTCGCCTAAACGCTGTCTCAATCCTACCCAAAGTACTAACAGACCACAACCCAGTAGGGATGGAATTAAGACAGGATCGGAAATCGAAGAGATCCTGGAGAATTAATGAAAACCTGTTTAGACACGAGAAAGGGGTGGCTGAATGCAAAAGTGCCATGAAGGAATTCTTCAGTATAAATATGAACAATGAAACATCCATTGAAATGATTTGGGATGCTAGCAAGGCATATATGCGCGGGATCCTCATGAACATGAGCGCCAGGCACCGTCGTAAACAAGAACAAAAAAGAAAGGAGCTAGAGGAGGAGATAAGGAAACAGGAGCTATTATTAATAAAAAGACCGGAGGACAAAGCCACAAAAGAAGGAATTAAGATACTAAGAAAACAATTCGACCTGCTGATGGCGGATCATGTAGCAAGGAATATACAATATGCAAAACACAAGACATTCTGCAGCGCCAACAAACCGGGGCAGTGGCTGGCTTACACCTTAAGAAAGAAACAGAAAGCCCGCATAATTGAAAAGATAGAGTACAAAGGCAAGGAAGAATTCAAACAGGAAATCATTAAGAAAGCTTTCACCGAGTTCTACTCAAAACTATACGCCGAGGAGAAGATACAGGACAAAGAGATAGAAAAGTTTCTACAAAACGAAAACTTAATGGTACTCACCGATACACAACGAGATGCCCTGAACGCCCCAATCACAAAGGAGGAAATACACTCAGCGATCAAACAACTGAAAACAGGAAAGTCACCCGGGACGGATGGGATAACGGCTACCTATTACAAGCATCTCCAAGAGGAAACGATAGAACCCCTCAGAGAGCTATTTGTCAACATACAAGAAGGAGGCCAAGTCCCACCCTCCTGGAAAACAGCCTCCATTTCTCTAATTCCCAAAGAGGGAAAAGATAATGCGCAACCGGCAAACTATAGGCCCATCTCACTATTGAATACAGACTACAAAATCTTCACAAAGGTTCTGGCCAACAGACTAATGACTGTACTACAAAAAATAATTCACCCGGATCAAACGGGGTTTATACAAGGACGTCAGATGAAAACCAACGTGAGACAGCTGTTGAACATAATAGAGTACTTGGAAAGGCACAACCAGGTACCAGCTACCCTCATGTTTGTGGATACAGAAAAAGCCTTTGACAGATTGAATTGGCCATTCCTGACGAACTTGGCCCGGGAGATGAAAATGGGACAGCAGTTCCTCAACTCCATAATGGCAATCTACCAGAAACAAACAGGCCAGATCATCGTGAATGGCGAACTAACAGACCCATTCAACATAGAAAGAGGCACGAGGCAGGGCTGCCCGCTGTCACCTCTGCTATTTGTCCTAACAATGGAGATTCTGTTGAACAAGATAAGAACAGCAGAGGGCATAAAGGGCATACAGATTGGACAACAGGACTACAGACTGTGTGCCTTCGCAGACGACCTGCTGGTGACTGTATCGCAACCAATACAATCAGCGATGAGACTGATGGAGATAATGAAAGACTATGGCAAGGTATCAGGTTTTAAAGTAAATATATCGAAAACGAAGATGTTAGTTAAAAACCTAAACAACAAAGCAAAACAGGACCTGGAAAGAATAACGGGCTGTGAAATAGTCAAGAAAGTGAAATACTTGGGAATAGAGATAGAAACAACAAACGCGAAACTATACAAAAATAACTACGAAGTGCTGTGGAACAAGATACAAGCAGACCTGGAAAGATGGAAAACACTACGACTATCTCTGCTGGGCAGGATAGCAGCGATAAAAATGAACGTCTTGCCAAAATTCTTATTCCTCTTTCAAATGCTACCCATACTCAAACAGGATGTAGACTTGGACAACTAGCAGAAGGGCGTTACTGGATTCATCTGGGACGGCAAGAAACCGAGGGTAAAACTAAAGATCATCCAAGATACAAGGAAGAGAGGGGGGCTAAAAATGCCCAATTTAAAACTGTACTACCACACAGCGACACTGGTGGCGTTGAGCGACTGGATTAACATGACGAATGAAAGAATACTGAATATCGAAGGGCATGGCCTTCTACTTGGATGGCACGCATATTTGGTGTATGACAAAAAAGCTGACAAGAACTTCAAGGAGAACCCACTACGACTTCCATTGTTGTGGGTCTGGAAGAAATATAAATATCTTCTACATGATGAGATCCCCATATGGACGATCCCCGAATACGCAATTGGGGACATAAACATATCCCAAGGGCAGGGTGTGGTGCTCTACAGTAAACTAGTACTAGCAGAAGAAAACGGGTTCTCTTTAAAGCCACCAACAACGCTAGCAGAGGAAGGAATAGGAGGTACCTGGCTATCATATTTACAACTGCAGTCTAGGTGGCAAAAGGACAGGAAGAAGGGCTTATCCTGGACTGACGAGAATCTAATTAAACAGATTAGAGAACAGGGGATCATGCACATCAAACGAGTATACGGTGAGCTGATAGACATAGACTCTGAATCTGTGCTATTTAAGAACTGCATGGTAAAGTGGGAAAGAGACTTTGGGCATCCTATCGCAATGGACATGTGGGAGAACATCTTGGTGAGAAACGTAGCATTCACGAAAGCGCAACAACTAAGGGAAAACTTCTACAAGATGTTATACAGATGGCATTTAGATCCGAAAAAACTATCATACATCTACCCAGCCACCCAGCCGAAATGTTGGAGATGTGGTAGCGAGGAGGCTACATATTTTCATATATGGTGGACATGCAGAAAAATTAAAGCCTTCTGGAGGAAGATATGGTGGACACTCCAAACCATTTTCAAAAAGCGTATCGAATTTTTACCTCAGATTTTTTTGCTAGGGATCATAAAAGATTCCATTACCCCAGAAACGACCTTATTTTTAAACCTGATCACAGCAGCCAGACTGCTGGTGGGACAATATTGGAAGAACCCAGACATACCACCTATAGAAGAATGGACTTTGAAAGTAATAAATTTGGCGAAAATATCGGCATACTTGAAAGATCGCTCAAATGAACAATACTTGAATGACTGGCAACCGTGGATAGACTATATACAAGAGAAACACCAATCAAATAAAATGCACCTGGCGTATAGTTGAGGCTGGATGCAAGGAGTGAAGAATGTTTACCAAACCAGATGTTTACAAAGACTAATACCTGTTGTTGTATGTTATGTTCTATGATGACTACTTCTTAATATGATCTTATGTTTAATGTTGATTACTTTAATATTGAAAAAGCAGACTGAATTTTTATCTCAGGTTATTGAATTTCTACCTCAGGATCTTTTGTTAGGGATCATAAAAGATAAAATGTGACAGGCATATAGTTGAGGCTTGACGTGAGGTGTGAAGAATGTTTATCAAACCAGACGTTTACAAAGACTAATACCTAATGGTGTATGTTGTGTTCTATGATGATTGCTTCTTAATATGATCTTATGTTTAATGATGATTGCTTTAATATTGAAAAAGCGGAGTGAATTTCCACCTCAGGTTATTGAATTTCTACCTCAGGATTTTTTTGGTTAGGGATCACAAAAGATAAAATGTAACAGGTATATAGTTGAGGCTTGAAGTGAGGAGTGAAGAATGTTTACCAAGTCAGACGTCTACAAAGACTAATACTTAGAGTTGTATTACAGGTACTATAATGATTGCTTCTTGATATGATCCTATGTTTAATGTCGATTGTTTTAATAAAAAAAAATTTATAAAAAAAAATACACCAATACCATGCCCATCCATATACCTCAAAGTCTGTGGTCTTCGATGTTGGTGTTCCTTATGAAAATTCTTGTATTTTGTTTTTGCCTTTTGTTCCATACCATTGTCCCTGCAATTCAAAAATTTTCTTTCCATGAAAATAATAATTCATTATTAATAATTCTTTAGTTTAAACTATTCTGTTACTAATTCTTTATCTTATACTATCAGGACACATAATATCTTTCAACTCAATGGCTGCACTTGCCTTTTGAATGAGCAAGAGGAGCAAAATCCCAAATCATGATGGGGGGGGAATTCAAATATTAAATTGTCATTAATTTTGAACAATGAATATAATTACTCTATATATTCTGAAAACATTTACATTGCAACATTAAAAATGAATAGAGGCCAGAATAATGATCTTTCAAGTATTCTCATCCTCACATCCTTGTATCTTACTGGATGTAAGGACTGAGAATACTTGAAAGATCATTATTCTGGCCTCTATTCATTGTAATTTTTAATGTGGCAATGCAAATTTATGTATGCAAAAACTATCTAATTTAAGATTTGAATAATTCCAAAGCACTAAGATAACCTCTATCATAGAAAAGGAGAATTGGTTGCCCAATTTTTGCTTACAGTTTACTGTCTCTAGGTGATCTTGATCTCTTATGCCTGCTTGAGTCCTGATTTGTATTCTTGTTCACATGCCTTTCAGGAAAATGGCTTTGTTGCTCTGATCCTAAACTCTGTTGGAGTTTATGAGACATCCTTTCATGGCCACTATCACGAACCTAGCATTATGAGAAAAATATTGCTTTATTAGAGAATAAGTATTGCTATATTCAACTGACTGTACACAGGTGTCCCAAACTGTGACTGTAAAGATATTGGCAGTTAATCTACACTAGTAAGGAATTCAATGATAATAGTTAAGTTCACATACTTCACAACTTGAGTCAGACTGGCCCCAATAAATAGCATCTCTATTTTATATTGTATAGCAAATACTACAGAACACAGTACGTACTTGCAATCCATATCTTGATTTTTGGGGATGAAGATATTCTATTTTCTCCCGTGACCTAAAGCAAAAGAAAATTAAATTCTAACAATTCATGAGTGTGATAGGCCTAAATTCCCTGTTATTTTAACTTTGAACTGAATGAGTGGTTATTAACCAGAGACTACATGTACCACCTTTAAAACACCAAAAGCCCCCTTTACATAGTAGCATGTATTTGTGTGGAGACGGAGTTCCATTCTTTTCTCTGCAATTATGAACAGTAGTCAAACCCAGCCTCTAAAATAGGCTAAATAAATAAATGTATACTGTGTGCAAATCATACTTAGTTTTAATCTCTTCATCTTCACCACTACCGGAGTTATGGTGCCTATGTTTCTTGTGCTTCTTCTTCTTCTCTTTCTTTTTCTTCTTCTTCTTCTCCAAACTGCTTTGTAACTGGATCATTTGAAAAAGGAAGCATTAGTTTCATAATAATCACCAGAGTTTACAATATGGTCCTAATTCCTTTTGGGCCAACAGGTACTTAATACAATTTTGAGAACATACAGTAAAATTTCCATAGTTGACCACTTCTCTACACTGACCATCTCCCTAAGTTGACCTAATTTTCAGAGACCAGATGTACTGTACAGTATATGTACACAATAGAAAACCACCTCTGTAAGTTGCATCTTGACTACCTGTGCACACAGTATTAATTAACAAGTATCTATAACTTGATTAGTTGAGTGCAGTCTGCATCAAGAGCAAGAAAAGTGAAATGTAGAATTGGTAGCAATGAATTTCTTTCCAGAAGAATATCAAAGAATATAATATTTTTTATTTTGATTTGATAGTAAAGTTGATGACATCTCTAACACTGATAAATATGGACTCTTTCACAAGGCGATGCCTGACAAGAGCCTCGTTATGACAAATGTAAGAGTGGAAAACTTTTTAAAGAATGTTTCACAGTTCTGCTGTGTGCTAGCTTAACCGGAGAGAAGCTAAAACCTTTGGTGATTCGTAAATCGGCAAAGCCATGCTCAATCAAGAACTGTAGCCCAAAGACCTTCCCCTCACCTGGAAATCTAACAAATCTGCATGGATAACTGGTGCCCTGTTTGAGAAGTGGATAAGTGGTATTGACCAAGAAATGAAGAAGAAATGGTCCATTCTCCTCCTAATGAACAATTGTCCTAGCCATCC
Organism: Bothrops alternatus; assembly: GCA_034064705.1. Taxonomy (NCBI): domain Eukaryota; kingdom Metazoa; phylum Chordata; class Lepidosauria; order Squamata; family Viperidae; genus Bothrops; species Bothrops alternatus. The sequence goes on along the minus strand of JARGCV010000103.1, from coordinate 19,725,431 downwards.
CTAAGTGATTCATCTTATAAACATGAAAGTGAAATTTCTGCCTCCAAACACTACATCAAAAATTCAACCTCTCAACCAAGGCGTAATCAAAACATTCAAAATGCACTACCAAGCCCAGCTTCTGCAATGGGCCACTGCTGAAACACAAACATATGATCCGTCTGCAGAAGCAAAATCCTAATCCTAACCCTAACTTAAATGAATTAAGTGAGGTGGACACAGAAATTGCAGATATTCTGAAAGAAAATGATGTCAGCTATTTGATAATTCAGTTAAAGTCATTTGCTGTGAAAAAATGCCCAGGTATGCTGAGCCAGCATTGAGAGTGCTTTCTCCGCTTACCTTCATAAAAAGAATAAGAAACAGACTAAAAAAATTTTTAAAGAAAGAATGATCAAACCATGAGAAAATAATACATACATAAATGTATTGATTTTGTACGATAACAGTATTATATGAATGATTTTCCTGTGTTTTCACTATGTATATTTCTACATGACATTCTTTAATAAAAGTTGTACAATAAAATGAGGCACGTATACATATCAGTACAGTTGTTCCGTACGTTGACCACCTCCGTATGTTAACCAGTTTCGTTCAGTCCCTTGTTGGTCAACTTTCAACTTTTACTGTATTTATGGGCATGCTTATAAAACGTCTGCCATAGTAGAAGGGCCAATCACAAAACACCATTCCTCAATATTCTTATATTATCTCAGAAAACTTTATCTTATTTTTCAATTTTTTTCTGATGCTTTTCATGAAGATGTTGATGAACATTTTGGTTGCCATAAGAAGAGTGAAGATTTATAGCATATATTCTACATTAATTATATTTGGAATAATTTCATATCTTCAGTAATTAGTGTTAATTAGAAATCTTAACACTAACTATAATCTTGTACAAGATTAATTGGAAAAACTACATTCTGGTTTGTACTCATTTGTAACAATTTTTGTTGTAAATACAGCAACTATTAAAAGACTATTAATTTGACTGGGCAACTGTTTAGTATTTTGTTGAGGCATTATTCCTGCACCTTATTTTCTTTCTTTTTAAACCAAGATCATCAGAGATTAAGGTAAACTTCACATTGTCTATATATCTAAACATTTTAGGCCTTGGAATTACTTTCTCTCCAGTTCAAAAAAAAGGTACTCTAAACCAGGGCTCCCCAATCCCTGGTCCGTGGCATGCCAGAAACTGGGCCACACAAACAAGCGAAGCCCCATCCATGGAATGCAGGCAGCACGTGAAACCGCACCTCCTCTAGTCCGCAGAAAAACCTCTCTCCACAGAACTGGTCCCTGGTGCCCAAAAGGTTGGGGACCTCTGCTTTAAACTCCCAACTCTGCCCATAATAATAATTTGTTATTGATAAGTAATACCTATCTTAAGTGTATTTTAAAATACTTTTATCCATTTTTTTATATACCACTGAGGTGGCAAACATACCTAATACTCCTGCCTCTTCCTATTTTCTCTATAACAAGAACCTTGTGAGGTAATTTTTCTCAATATACACAAGATTGTCATCATGGAATTCAACAGCATTCTGTTGTATACATTCACAGAGCATTCAGCATTAACATACCAGTTCTTTGATTTTCTTCATTTTTACAGGATTGTTCAAAACATCACGTTTCTTCTCTTCCTCCCTCTTCCTATACAGACAAAATAATATTAATGTATTAAGTAATTTCAGGTGAAATTCTCAGATATTCTATTTCAGTAGTATAATTTGTGATTAGAGGGTGATACCTATGATCTTCCAAGAATTAATGGTTTCTATCTTCCATCAAAACTTAGTTGGCTTTGTTTATTTTGCTTTTACTGATTATAATTGGATTTAGGATTAACTTGTATAAGACCAGTGACCACAAAGGTTTCCTAATACACAGATATAGTTATAGTATCCAAAGAGTCATACTTTCCCAATATCCAATCTATAGGATTAGCATCTCTGATCAAATTTTGCACAAAAATGTAAAAAAAAAGCACTGTAGACATTAATGGGAATAATTCAGGTTTTTACAATGTCAATACTATAGATATTTCAATGCTTTCATTTTATAAATCATCCTGACCATCACCATTCATTTATTATATATTTTATTTATATACTTTCTGACTCTCTTTCACACTGAAAGCAATCCTAATTACCTTATCATAAAAAGAGGATCTTCCCGAATCTTGCTAGCTATATCCAAGGCAGAATTGGCACCTGTGGAGGCAAAGATAGAGCCTGGCAGAAGGCCAGTCTCAGAAGAACAACCTGCCTCCTTGTCCTCTGCTGTCTCAAAGACATACTTGTCAACTGGACGCCCCATAAGGTATTCATCTCTGTTCACCATGCCACCTGGTCCTTGGTACATCCATTCCAACTTCTCATCTTTTTTTCTAATTTATTTGGAAGAAAATATATACAATTAAAACTTTCAAGTCAACTCAGTCAGAAGAGAAGATGACGCAAAAAAAAAAAAAAGGATGACTATAATAGGCAAGGACTCTTAGAGCAAAATATTTAACATGTTTGGGGGGCTGAGGTTACAAAAAGGATGAGAACACCTTGCACATATGGATAGGTCCAGAGCTTGGGATGGGTTGGGGGAATGCTAAATGCAAGAAATAAAAACTTTGAACTCCTGGATGGGAGAAAATAAACAAACTGGTGATGCTTATCAAGATGATTATTTCCCTTGGAGAAAATCTAAAGATGCCACTTTGGAATCTTACATCGACCCTCCAATAATGAACCAAGTTATGGAACAAGGAACAATAGAAGACGAACAGAGTAATTCTGAACAGGCCTACATACAACTTAAAGAGACAGAGACATTATACTTACAACCCAATTGTGAATCTACACTGAGAGAAAATGTGGAAACCACTGAATCAACTAATGTTATACAACGTCACTTACAACTGATGGACAACTTTGATGACCAAGAAGTAACTGTAATTGACTCAGTTCAACTACCAAAAATAACAAAGATTGACATTCAGACACAATCTTTCGGAAATTACAATAAAGCAGAAAGGGAAAGAAAAGTTGTTTAGTTTGAACTGGTTAGAAATTTTTGTAATCAAATTTTGAGGTTTGATAACCGAAAAGCCTTATTATGGGAACCAAATTGGCATAGAAAGAAAGCCAGACTCAGGTTTAAATGTGACATAAAATGTTACTTGACGGGTTAAAAAGGCTTTAGAAATTTTGTCTGACTTAATAACGAATGAAGGATGTAAATTTACTGTTATCATGGTTGATAATTATTTGAGGGAGTAAATCTTTTCAGAGGACAAAAAGACCTTATAGATGTAGATTGATGAAATGATTGAATATATTTTTTTAAAAAAATAGAAATGTATTTTTTTTCTTTGACTTACATTGTAACTTTAAATATGATAATTATGTTGTAATAGAGAAAGAGAGTGTCTGATTTAATTAGGAATGAAAGATGAGAATTTCCTGATATTATAGTTGATAAGTATTTGAAGATATAAACTTTATCAAGGGCTTAAAAAGATTTTCTATAGATGTAGATTGATGAAATGATAGAATATATTCTTAAAAATAGAACTGTATCTGTTGGACTTATATTATTATTTTAAATATGATAACTATGTTGTAATAGAGAGAGAGGAAGAGCTATTTGTGATAAGGAAAAAAAAATCAGTCTCAATGAATGATCTTTTATTAAGGGTACCTGAAATCCCAACTATATACCTACTAAAATGTAATTGGAGTATGACAACTGTAATTAGTAAAGCTTAAAAACAGGATATAGATTATAATTGCATATGATTGATGATTTTTGTTATATTGAACTTTACTTAAAACTGTATTAATTTTAATAAGCAATACTATATTTAAGAAACAGAGAGGAAATTTTTGATAATTAATTTGAGCTATATTTATATGATTTTGTCTTTGAATGATTGGACATCCTGACCACCACGTTGTGTCCTAAGCTTTTGGGAAAAAATGGAAAAAACCAATAAATTTTTTTATAAAAAAAAAAGATGATTATTTCCCAGGGCTGATAGAAGAGAAATACAATTGCTAGAGGAAGGGATACATTTTAATTTTTTTTTACATTCCAATGATCTCATCATTTTTATCAAGGAAAATTTAATATTAATTAAAATACATTTTTCTGAACTGAATTGAAAAAAGCTTTATCAAGAAGCATTAGATTTCCAAATGAGAAATTTGTTTCCTTAATTTCTTTCTATCTACTTAATTCTTGAATTAAAAATGCATTTCACATATACAGAACAATATCATCTTTAATTACTTTACATTCTAGAATTCCAGTCTAGAAGATGTTATGTTAAGGTCACTTGCAGACCAGAGTATTATGCACAGATATCTCTCTCTCTCTCTCTCTCTCTCTCTCACACACACACACACACACACACACACACAGATGTATGTATATGTATATGTATGTGTGTATATGTATATAAAAATTACATAAACTAAATATGTCTAACAGGAAACACTACTTGTCGTGTATTTCTTTTGGTACTCTAATGTTAGCTGAGGTGTCCTTTTAGTTTTAGCTATAACAATTATGTAACCAATATAGTTGCACAAAAAGCTTAATAAAGATCCAAAAAGGACGCATAGTAAATAGAAAGAGAGCCAAGTCATCAAAGAAGGGTATAGATAGCTAACTCATAGGTACAAAAATAGTAGTAGGAAAGCTAAAGCTCAGAGTGAACTGAGATAAGTGAAAGCTGCTAAAAATGGGTTTCTTTAAGGAAGACATAATTGATATGTTGGCTGCTCAATAATGGAAAAATATTAAGAGGTAACAATGAAAAGGCAAAGCTATTCTACACTCAGTCATCTGCAATGGGAAGGTAAATGTTCCATCAGGCAATTGTGAGAGGCAGAACTGACCCTGCAGGAACAAATCCTATTAAATTTTAATTAAATATTCAGATCTAAATGAACTCAATTTTGGGATGATTTGGCTAAGTCTTCAACTATATTTTCACTAAAAAACTCCCAGGGAACTGGTGAGGAAGTGCTAAGTATCTACAAGTTAGGGAGTGGTTTTAAATCTGAAGCAGGTAATGGTAACTTGTAAGTGTCCCAAAGGTGCTTTTTCAGGAGGCAATTGGACTTTCTTGTTTTACTTTGAAGACATTTTACTTCTCATCCAAGAAGCTTCTTCAGATCTGACTAGATGGTGGAGAATGGGCCCATTTGGAGATTATCTATGTCATCAGGGTCACCTGAGTAGTGCAAATGTGTGTGGAGGAACAGAGCAGAAAAGAAAGTCCAGTTGCTTCTTGAAAAAACACCTTTGGGACAACCATGATCTGGATGACTGAGCATCTCCATAGACATTTAAGTAGTAAGTGCTGGAAAACAAATAGCAGAAGTTAGTATGGAAATATCAAGAATATAGATCTTGGAATTGAATAGCTTTTGTTAAGCATTATGAGAATGCTGAAGACATAGTACTTTATTTCAACAAAGCTCTTGACAAAGACAGATTCTCACTGAACATTCCAAGTAAACAAAGTAAATCCAATTCAACAGTAGAATCAATTATCCAAAGATGTGATGGTTTTCTCTTCACTACAATTCTTTAAAATAGAGGCTACACAATCTCTGTCAGGGATACTGTAACATAAATTAGTGTAGATAATTGATAGCTTAAATAGTTCTTTCCTATTCCACAATTCTATGGTTGCAAACCAGTAAATCCAAGTCAACATACTTAATAGCGCCTACATCTTCTGCATAACGCTGCATTTCTTCTCGTGCTCGCTCTTCATGCAATTCTCGTTGTAGCTCTTCAATTTTCTTCCGTTCAGCTTCATGCTTTTGTTCCGCTTTCCAAACTTTTTCCACATTACGGAGGGTTTGTGGATGCCAGCTTTTTTTAAGATTCTATAGAGAAGATTAAGCATTTAACATTTATCTTGATTTAATCTGAAAATTTCCTTTACAAAAGCTATACATATTAAATACGAACCAGAAAAATATCTGAATGCAAATCTCAGTGAACTAAAATTAAGTACATAGAAGTGTGAGCTCCATATTTATATTGCTATTCAAATAGTTTCCTCATTTTATAGTTTACAGTCATTGTTCTATAACAGAATGGCAGCTAACCACTCAACAACACATACATTTTGCTTCAATGGTCAATTTCAGATCGTTGATTTAATAAACCCAATTAGCACATTACAGATTTTGGACTGTGGGGCTATTTGTGTCCTCCATTTCAAATGAAGTTTCCATAGTCTGTTAATTTGTACATTAAGAACATGTTGGAGGTCCTATCCTTACCAATTAGATTCACACATTATAGAAAGTCATGTTTTTCTTAAAAATGGTTGAATATACTATTTGAATACTAACTGGGCTCACAATATACAATAAACCATAAACCATGGCTTGTAAACAATAGCTAAAATATCATAATCTGCTAAAGCAAAGTAACCAGATTATAAATTGGTGATATGTGAAACAATAGCTAAGATATCACATCTTAATAAACTAGACAAACTAGATTATGACTTAGTGATAAGTGACTTAGGTTGCTATAAAGAAGCTCTTTACCTCTAGCAAGTGCTTAAATTAAAGAAGATATGCTGCTGCCCTTACCCCATTTCTTCTGAACTGCTTTCCATAACTCTGAATTCCAACCAAGCCTTTTCCCCATTCTAGCACAAGTCTCTCCACCCTTAAAAACGTCCTTACATTTCAATTATATAATTATAAAATTATGTATTATATAATATAGTATATAATTATATTATACGAAATATCCCTGTATTTTCATCCAAATGTGTACATAGCAAGTGAACCCCGGATGGAGATAAGAAATGAGCTCTTAGTTTCGATTAACTCAAATCCAAGGCAATTCGGACTGTCCCATTCTCGATCCCTCCCCTCCTTCTACCGGTACCTCGGCTTTTCTCCATCCCCTCCTTTTTTCTCACCAGATCGCCTCCCCCCATGGCGACAGCTCAGTCTTCTTTGGAGCAGCCACTACGCAGCTCCACTCCACCTCGGCTGTTGAGCTTAGACCGGCGTAGAGTGATGACGCAACATTTTATACCTATCTCAAGCGTCGCTCTTCCCAAAGCGGAAGTAATGGATTTAAAAACAGTTAGATATATATAAAGCTTCCTCTGTCGATTTTGCAGTGTTTTTTTTTCTTGTGGGGAAAATTAATAGTATTAATTATAATAAATGATCCTGATATGTCAGATTGCAACGCACCATCCCAAGCTCAATTATCAGACTCACGCGATGATATGAATAGTAATATAATATTTGGAAGGATACAGGCTAAGGAAGATTGTGTGCCTTTTTCACACAAGATTGTGTGCTTCTCATTTATGTTGCCTTTGTACAGTCTGTAAACATGTGGGAGGAAATCTCTTACATTTGCTCCCATCTTTAAATCAGTTCAATTGCTGTGATATTTCAGTCTATCCAGAAACTACTTTGAACTACCTCTCCTATCAATTAGCCAGTAATTCAGCCACTAGGTTTCGGAAAGTGTGAAGAAAATTAATTCTCACAGGAATGGCAGCATGATAGCAAAACAGACATGTGAAAGGATTAATCAAATACACATAGTCCTCGATTTACTATAGTAAATCATTTAGTAACTGTTCAAACTTAAGTAAAAAAGATGTTGAGACTCTAGAAAGAGTACAGAGAAGAGCAACAAAGATGATTAGGGGATTGGAGGCTAAAGCATATAAAGAACGGCTGATGGAACTGGGTATGTCTAGTTTAATGAAGAGAAGGACGAGAGGGCACATGATAGCAGTGTTCCATTATTTAAGGGGCTGCCACAAAGAAGAGGGAGTGAAGATATTTTCCAAGGCGCCTGAAGGCAGGACAAGAAGCAACGGGTGGAAACTAAGCAAGAAGAGAAGCAACCAAGAAATAAGGAGAAACTTCCTGACAGTTAGAACAATTAACCAGTGGAACAACCTGCTCCAGAAGCAGTGAATGCTCCAACACTGGAAGTTTTAAAGAAGAAACTGGACAGCCATTTGTCCGAAATGGTATAGGGTTTCCTGCCTGAGCAGGGGGTTGGAGTAGATGACCTCCAAGGTCCCTTACAACTTCACTACTACTACTACTACTACTACTACTACTACTACTACTACTACTACTACTACTACTACTACTATTATTATTAACAATGGCATGGAAAAAAGTGACTTACAATTACAACCTTTGCAGCATCCCCATAATCATGTGATCAAAATTCAGAAGGTTGGCAACTGGTCCATACTTATGACCATTGCTGTTGAAGGGATGCATGAAGGGCTTCATGCTTTAGGCATAGGTGATTGCTTATATGAAAAGAGCACAGTAAGGGGTGGGGGAAAAGGAGTTACGGATGGAGCCTGGGTTGCTATGTATGAGACATCATCTAAGAATTGTTTTTTTGTGCCATCTTATGCCTGGTACCAAGACCTGATCTTTTTGTTCTGGAAAGGTATAAAAGGTGCTTGCTTGCCTTCATTCCTCTACCAGCCACAAAGAGGAATCAGGCAGCCTTTCTCTGTTTTGATCAAAATAAAGTTGTAATCTTTGTTGAAACCTTGGCTCAGGACTTTCTTTGGCTCTTTTAAATTCCTGAATAATGCTGGGGCAATTGTGAGGCTAAGTGGAAAACCTTACACTGTGTTCCAAGGTCATGTGATCACATTTTGTGACTTGACAGGCAAAACCAATGGGGAAGTCAGAGTCACTTAACACAACCGGGTTACTAACATATCAACTGCAGTGATTCACAACTGAGGCAAGAAAGGTCATAAAATGGGGCAAGACTCACTTAACAAATGTCTCACTTAACAACAGAAATTTTGGACTCAATTATGGTAGTAAGTTGAACTACCCATAAACTAAGCCTTGAAGTGTCTGGTTCACAGTGGCCTTTATCAGAAAACTCCTATGGCAACCTGTTGACATTTCTTTTTCTATTGAAGAAAGCAACAAAGGGTACGAAGTAATCTGAGATTTGTTAATTATCAATATCTATGTTTACATCATATATATACAAACAAATATACTATATGTATGTCTGCATAATTTTCTCTTTTTAAAAAATATATCAATATCAGTGTGTAGTAGCATTCCCTTTTTTCATGGTATTCCTTTGAATATGAAGTCATGGTGTGGAAAAAACTTTTTCTGATATAGCCATTTCGAGTTTCTTAACTCTCTTCAGTCAGAACTCAACCTTCCGGGATTCGAACCTGGGCAGTCTGCATGCTAAGCAGATGCTTTAACCTATTGAGCCACAAGTTCTCTCCCGCTTTGTCAGTAGTCAGGGAGTAAGGATATGTGTCAAGTGTTTATTTTTTAGATTGCACCCTGTAAACCCAAATATGGGAGGAAGGAATCATTCTTTCCTTTTGCTTGTTTCAGCTCAACCCAGAGCCATCCTGCAAGCACAAATATATATATGTTGTTTAAAATTGTTGACAAAGAAATAAGGGATTTCTGATATAGCCATTTCGAGTTTCTTAACTCTCTTCAGTCAGAACTCACCCTTCCGGGATTCGAACCTGGGCAGTCTGCATGCTAAGCAGATGCTTTAACCTATTGAGCCACAAGTTCTCTCCCGCTTTGTCAGTAGTCAGGGAGTAAGGATATGTGTCAAGTGTTTATTTTTTAGATTGCACCCTGTAAACTCAAATATGGGAGGAAGGAATCATTCTTTCCTTTTGCTTGTTTCAGCTCAACCCAGAGCCATCCTGCAAGCACAAATATATATATGTTGTTTAAAATTGTTGACAAAGAAATAAGGGATTTCTGATATAGCCATTTCGAGTTTCTTAACTCTCTTCAGTCAGAACTCACCCTTCCGGGATTCGAACCTGGGCAGTCTGCATGCTAAGCAGATGCTTTAACCTATTGAGCCACAAGTTCTCTCCCGCTTTGTCAGTAGTCAGGGAGTAAGGATATGTGTCAAGTGTTTATTTTTTAGATTGCACCCTGTAAACCCAAATATGGGAGGAAGGAACTTGTGGCTCAATAGGTTAAAGCATCTGCTTAGCATGCAGACTGCCCAGGTTCGAATCCCGGAAGGGTGAGTTCTGACTGAAGAGAGTTAAGAAACTCGAAATGGCTATATCAGAAATCCCTTATTTCTTTGTCAACAATTTTAAACAACATATATATATTTGTGCTTGCAGGATGGCTCTGGGTTGAGCTGAAACAAGCAAAAGGAAAGAATGATTCCTTCCTCCCATATTTGGGTTTACAGGGTGCAATCTAAAAAATAAACACTTGACACATATCCTTACTCCCTGACTACTGACAAAGCGGGAGAGAACTTGTGGCTCAATAGGTTAAAGCATCTGCTTAGCATGCAGACTGCCCAGGTTCGAATCCCGGAAGGGTGAGTTCTGACTGAAGAGAGTTAAGAAACTCGAAATGGCTATATCAGAAATCCCTTATTTCTTTGTCAACAATTTTAAACAACATATATATATTTGTGCTTGCAGGATGGCTCTGGGTTGAGCTGAAACAAGCAAAAGGAAAGAATGATTCCTTCCTCCCATATTTGGGTTTACAGGGTGCAATCTAAAAAATAAACACTTGACACATATCCTTACTCCCTGACTACTGACAAAGCGGGAGAGAACTTGTGGCTCAATAGGTTAAAGCATCTGCTTAGCATGCAGACTGCCCAGGTTCGAATCCCGGAAGGGTGAGTTCTGACTGAAGAGAGTTAAGAAACTCGAAATGGCTATATCAGAAATCCCTTATTTCTTTGTCAACAATTTTAAACAACATATATATATTTGTGCTTGCAGGATGGCTCTGGGTTGAGCTGAAACAAGCAAAAGGAAAGAATGATTCCTTCCTCCCATATTTGGGTTTACAGGGTGCAATCTAAAAAATAAACACTTGACACATATCCTTACTCCCTGACTACTGACAAAGCGGGAGAGAACTTGTGGCTCAATAGGTTAAAGCATCTGCTTAGCATGCAGACTGCCCAGGTTCGAATCCCGGAAGGGTGAGTTCTGACTGAAGAGAGTTAAGAAACTCGAAATGGCTATATCAGAAATCCCTTATTTCTTTGTCAACAATTTTAAACAACATATATATATTTGTGCTTGCAGGATGGCTCTGGGTTGAGCTGAAACAAGCAAAAGGAAAGAATGATTCCTTCCTCCCATATTTGGGTTTACAGGGTGCAATCTAAAAAATAAACACTTGACACATATCCTTACTCCCTGACTACTGACAAAGCGGGAGAGAACTTGTGGCTCAATAGGTTAAAGCATCTGCTTAGCATGCAGACTGCCCAGGTTCGAATCCCGGAAGGGTGAGTTCTGACTGAAGAGAGTTAAGAAACTCGAAATGGCTATATCAGAAATCCCTTATTTCTTTGTCAACAATTTTAAACAACATATATATATTTGTGCTTGCAGGATGGCTCTGGGTTGAGCTGAAACAAGCAAAAGGAAAGAATGATTCCTTCCTCCCATATTTGGGTTTACAGGGTGCAATCTAAAAAATAAACACTTGACACATATCCTTACTCCCTGACTACTGACAAAGCGGGAGAGAACTTGTGGCTCAATAGGTTAAAGCATCTGCTTAGCATGCAGACTGCCCAGGTTCGAATCCCGGAAGGGTGAGTTCTGACTGAAGAGAGTTAAGAAACTCGAAATGGCTATATCAGAAATCCCTTATTTCTTTGTCAACAATTTTAAACAACATATATATATTTGTGCTTGCAGGATGGCTCTGGGTTGAGCTGAAACAAGCAAAAGGAAAGAATGATTCCTTCCTCCCATATTTGGGTTTACAGGGTGCAATCTAAAAAATAAACACTTATATATATATACACTTATATATACATATATATATAAAAGTATATATATACTTTTAGTATTATCATGTAATCATATTTTATATTTTATAATTATCATTTTATAATCAATTGCCTGAGTAGATGCTTTGAGTATATAGAGAAAATACAAGCATCAGGTGGAGGCGGGAAGGGGAAACAGGAATTACTGTGGGGCCCAGTGTGAGTCACCATCTAGGAATTGTTTTTAAGTAGCTTCTGGTACCTGGTACCCCTACTTGATCTAACAGATGTAGAAGATGGGAGACATCTCTCCTTTAGAATTGATAAGCATGTACATATACGGTCTGAGTAAACAGGATAGTAGGGGAGGGATCTTATTAATACAATGCAGTGATGGCAAACCTTTTAGAGACTGAGTGCCCAAACTGCAACCCAAAACCCACATGCATTGTCGGGTGCCGGGTGGGTGTGGCCCATTGGGTAGGCCTGGCTGCGATGGTAACAGCAGACTGGGTGGGACTAAAACGTTCAATCAATCAATTCCAACTTTGCAAGATCTTTTTTTTCCCCTGCGAGAAGTTGAAATTGATTGATTGAACCTTTTTTTTTTTTTGCACATGGCGGCAGAGGCCTAAAGTGAAAAGGTTTTATAAAACCCAGCTGAAGGCCTAGGACTGGGGCAACAGCGCGCATGTCCACAGAGAAGGCTCCGAATGCCGCCTCTGGCACCCGTGCCATAGGTTCACCACCGCTGGTATAATGTAAGCAAACAGGGACAGAGATAATGTATTCTGTTTAGCGCTTCTGATAGATTGTAACCCCCAAAGCCTAAGCCAATGGGGCCATGGGGAAGGGAATGGGGCCTCGCAATAGGATGTATAATAATATATGATTTTGGAATTTGGGGTGTGGTTTAGTGCTTGGCTACATTGCATTGTTTGTCTTCCTTAATCCACCACACTTTGCAAACCGTTACTTTTTAGACTTTGTTGTGAAGTCTAATAAACTTCTTTTCTATTTGTAACTCAAGTAGAGTGGATTTCAATTTGTGACTAATTTGTGTCTAACAATTTTTGGTGCTGAAACCCGGGACTCAATGGGATTTTGTTTGGGACTCCCTAACTTGGAGGACGATGTGGAAGGCATGCCTTGTCGAGTTCAATAGTCCAGCTTCAAACTCCAGGAGCGGTGAGTGCTGAGCAAACCCTAGAGCCCTACAAACCTAAACAGAGATTGCAAATAGAAACGAAGTGTGAGGGAACCAGGAATAGAGATTGCCAGCCTCAGGAAAAACCAGGTAACTTTGTGCACGAACCTAGGTGAGTAAAATCTGGGGTGGCCAGATACAAAAAACCACCTAGGCGGTTGGGGGAGGACTGGGTAGGACTGTTTGAATCTGAGATCTGTGAGACGAGTGCATTAGACGTCCCAAGTACCACAGAGGATAGCAAGAAGGAGTGGGAGCTGACCCTTCAGTATTTGCCATACCCTCATGAGAGGCTTGGTGGAGAAAAAGGGGGAAGCAGGTGCTTGGTGAAGTGAAAGGTGGTCTCATTAGGTTGGTAAGGATAAGATAACAGTACGGTAAACCAGTATGGGCAATTCTCGGAGTGTTCCCGAAAGGAAATGTGTGAAGAAAATTAGAAAGAATCCTAGGTTGAGCATAGATACAGGGAGTCCTTTAGGACTCCTACTAAGTAATTGGGGTAAGTTGCCTTATAATAGGATAATTGGTAGATTAAATTTGACTAAAGAAGATATGGTGAATTTGTGTTATTTTGTTTGGTGGGAGGATGAGAAAGTAGAGTGGCCGCGAATGGGAACTAATGATTATTTCACGTGCCAAAATTTATAAGATTATGTGCAGAGAAAAGTGTGTAAATCATTAGATAATGAGTTGGATTATGCTTTAATTTGGAATCAGATAAATGGATCTCTGGGGTAGATACATTATCAACTGTCCCTGTAATGGTACAAAAAGAGGAAGAAAAAGAATTAGACGAAGAAGAAGAAACATAACCAAGATATAGGGACCACCACCCTATAATCCAAATCAGGCTCCAGCTCAACCCCCACCGGCGATGCCTCAAGGGGCAGTGGGAGGAATTGGAACCTGGCCCCAACAACAGCCAGAGAAGGAGGATACAAAATATAAAAATTTGAGAAGAGAAATAGAACAGTGTAAAAAGGACATTGAAAATTTTCCCTTTCATAAGCATCCAGATATATCAGCCTTCCCCTTAAGGGAGGTGCTGAATGGGGTAGATGGAAACAATGCCCCAAGAATAAGCTTTGTCCAAGAGCCGTTAAAGGCATCTGAAATAAGGGCATTTAAAAAAGAATTGAAAAATCTAATTGAGGACCCGCTGGGGACTGCTGAACAGTTGGATAATTTACTGGGACCAAACATTTATACCTGGGATGAACTGACGGCTATTTTAAATGCTTTATTTTCGGCCAAAGAAAGACAATTAATTAGAACTGCAGCAGCAGCAATTTGGACTAGGGAACACCCGAATGGGGGGGGGGGGAGCGGCAGATGTAAAACTTCTTCTGGCCAGACCAAATTGGGATAACAATGATTTGGCTGGAAGACAAAATATGGAAGACATGAGAAATCTTATAATCAGAGGAATGAAAGAAGCTATACCCAAGGTTCAAAATACGACCAAGGTATTGCAGATAGAACAAGAGAAGGACGAATCCCCAGCTGCCTTTTTCAAAGACTAAAAATGGTATGCATAAATATACAAGGATGGATCCAGATGATGTTGCCAATGTACCACTAGTCAAGAGTTCAATTTGTGACTAAATCATGGCCTGATATAAATAAGTTGCAAAGGTTGGATGATTGGACAGCCAAACCAAAAAATGATTTGTTGAAAGAGGCTCAGAAAGTGTATGTTCAGAGGGATACAGAGAAAGTAAGGCAGAAAGTAAGATGATGGTAGCAACAGTACAGCAAGTGATGAAGCAGGAAAAACCTCCTAGAAGAGAGTTTGGGGATAAGCAGAGTCCCTTTGAGACAAGATATAGGAGGGATGAAAGAAACCAGTATGTTAATGGGAGTAGAGGAAGGGGATTTGGAAGATTTCGGGGTGGATACCAGAATAGGGAAAGAATGTGCTTTGGATGTGGAATGAAGGGCCACTTTAAAAAAGATTGCGCTAAACGTGAGAGAGAGCAGCAAGTTTACTCAGTGTGGGAAGAAGAGGATAGTTTTTACTAGGGGTGTCAGGGGCTGTTTATTTTTAGGTCCCACAATGAGCCCCTGATAAATTTAAAAGTGGGACCCGAGAAGGAAGAGGTAGTGTTCTTGATTGATACTGGGGCAGCGCGCACTTCAGTGTTAACTTTAATACCTACCATGAAGATTAGTCAGAATCAAGTTAGAGTGTCTGGAGTGAAGGGAGAAGGATTTTATGTAAAGGAATTGGAGGAAATTCAAATTGGGCAAGAAAATGGAAAGTGCTAATGGAAAATTAAAAGAAGGAATCAGTAAACTAATCCTGGAAACAAAGATGCCCTGGATCAAATGCTTATCTTTGGCTCTTCTAAGAATTAGGACTCAGCCATGGAAAGACATAGGACTATCACTGTATGAATTGTTATATGGGGTGGGATTCCCAACTGGAGAAATCTGCATGGATTCATTATCTACCAGAGATAAAGTGATGAGAAATTATGTGCATAAACTGTCCCAGTATCTTGATCATTTCAGGAGGCAAGGATTGCTGGCACAGAGTTTCCTGTCCATAAGATCTGTGTGGGGAATTGGGTCTTGATCCGGAGTTGGAAGGAAGAAAAATTACAACCTAAGTGGGACAGACCATTCCAAGTGTTGCTGACCTCTGAAACTGCAATCCAGATGGCAGAAAAAGGGTGGACCCACTACACACGAGTGAAGGGACCAGTAGCTGAACCAAAAGAACAGTGAACATGTGTTCCAAATCCAGAACCTTTAAAGATCACTCTCAAGCGACAATAACCAAATGTCCAAACCAGATCTATATGACGGTGGGATTAGGGTTTGTTATCTTTCTTTGTCTTATAGGAGTTGTAATTGCGTGCCGGACCAGGAACGAACAATTTATTCAAAACAGTTTTGGAAAGATGATGAATGGCCTCCAGAGAGAATAATACAGATATATGGACCCGTAACATGGGGTGGGGATGGATCTTGGGGTTACAGAACACCAATATGTATGTTGAATCGTATTATCTGTCTACAGGCTGTAGTAGAAATAATCACTAATGAAATAGCACTAGCTTTGAATCGATTAGCAAAACAAAATAATCAACTGAGGACAACAATATATTAAAATAGGCTAGCATTAGATTATTTGCTGGCAGAAGAAGGAGGTGTGTGTGTGGAAAATTTAACCTAACTAACTGTTGTTTGCAAATAGATAATAATGGAAATGTTATAGAAGAAATTACTAATAGAATGCGAAAATTAGCACATGTCCCTATACAAATGTGGACTGGAATATTGGATGATAATGATTTTTTAGGGAGAATTTTTAGAAATTGGAAGCAAGCTTTATTCATGCTTGTAATAATCATTATGGCATTAATGTTTTTACCCTGTCTCATCCCTCTCATTAAGAATATTGTTCACTGTAGAAGGAATAATACATGGTAATCAGAAGGAATCGCTAGGGAGAAAAATGTATAATTTTACACAAATCAATGAAGAAACTAATTTTGTAGAATATGAAGAGACATTAGAAATACAAAGAAATTTGGAAAAATTTTAATGTTTTATTTTTAAAGAATGGGTAAAAAGATAAAGGGTGGATTTGTGGAAAAAACTGGAAGTAGCAAGGACATTTAAAAATAAATATATATATATACTTTTAGTATTATCATGTAATCATATTTTATATTTTATAATTATCATTTTATAATCAATTGCCTGAGTAGATGCTTTGAGTATATAGGGAAAATACAAGCCTCAGGTGGAGGCGGGGGGGGGGGAACAGGAATTACTGTGGGGCCCAGTGTGAGTCACCATCTAGGAATTGTTTTTAAGTAGCTTCTGGTACCTGGTACCCCTACTTGATCTAACAGGTGTAGAAGATGGGAGACATCTCTCCTTTAGAATTGATAAGCATGTACATATATGGTCTGAGTAAACAGGATAGTAGGGGAGGGATCTTATTAGTATAATGTAAGCAAATAGGGGCGGAGATAATGTATTCTGTTTAGGTGCTTCTGATAGATTGTAACTTCCAAAGCCTAAACCAATGGGGCCATAGGGGAGAAATGGGGCATCGCGATAGGATGTATAATAATATGTGATTTTGGAATTTGGGGTGTGGTTCAGTGCTTGGCCACATTGCATTGTTTGCCTTCCTGAATCCACCACGCTTTGCAAACCGTTACTTTTTAGACTTTGTTGTGAAGTCTAATAAACTTCTTTTCTATTTGTAACTCAAGTAGAGTGGATTTCAATTTGTGATTAATTTGTGTCTAACAATGGCTAATTGAAGCTTTATAGTTCTGTCGCAATAGCAATGTGTGTTTAGAGTAAAATGTTTGTCATTCCTACCATTACGATCAGGATAGGAATCATAATCTAAATAAGACTAGACATACAGCAGTGGGAGACATGTCCACAAAGTTGTGGCTAGAGAAGGCAGTTACTTCACTGGCAGAAGTCTCATGACATGTTTATTCATGGCTAATCTATCCAAGATGTGTTCAATTATATTTTCTAAGTTCACATTGTTCTAGAAAAATATATTAATTTACCCAGTTAAAGAAAATCAACAAATAAAAAGAAACGTTAATTTATTAACAGCTTCTTAACAGCAAAAGATGGATCTCTCTCACAGGGTCAATTCAAAGAGCAGAATTTTTCATTAACTTTAATACTTATGCAATACAAGCAGATTTGTAGTATATACTGATTGATTAAAGAAGGGTTTTTCAGCCTCAGATAGGGAATTCTGGGAATTAAAGTTCACACACTTAAAAACTACTAAGGTTGAGAAGCACTGGACTAAAGTATTCACACTACATAGAATATAGGCATCTATAAAGTGAGAAATGACGATGTAGAAGGAAAAGTCTTCATCAGGGTCCAATCCAAGCTGGGAATAAACAAAATGGAGACTGCTTTAGAAACAAGGTTGCAGTTTATTGAAGAGGAAAGTCAGACAGAAAAATGGCTTTGGGAAAGCTGATCACATGTTGCTGGGAGTAGAGGGTTTTTATATCTCTGGGGCTCTTGAGGTTGTTTCCTGTTCCTATTTGAGGCTTTGTATTGAAGGGTTCTGGAACAAAGGTAAATTGTTTAGTCTAACTATTGCTTTCTTGCTTTTTGTAATCGGCTTTTGCACCAGAGAAATTTCACGCAAGTGTGGAAAACATGTGCATGGATGACATATACTGAAGGAGGGAATAAGGGAGTATACAGGAATGATTGATGTATTTCTTATAATGTAATGGCTCTGCTGTGTGATTTTCATTGGCTAACAAAGTTTATAAAGCAATGCTACCAACTTTCTAAGGTGTGGCACTTCTGGACGTAACTCTGCCAGCATTCCAGATTGTTGACCACCCAATTGCTTAATCTGATCAAATAAAGTGCTGCTTGATCAAGAAGTCTCCACTTGAGTTATCTGATTAGATTGATATGGTATCTCAAGTTTAAGGGACTGGGACCTTACAGTATTTTCTGTGTCATGTACTTTGACCTGAATCTGAGTGTGCCCTTTTGGTATTGGTGGGTTAATCCTATTATGTTTCCTGTCCTTTGAATTTGGGTGGGGGTATGTAGATTTTAGGGGTCTTTGTCTTCCTGATCTCTTCATTTTCAGCTGGAAGGCTCCAACCTTTCTGAAAGGATTTGCATTTCTAAAAGCTGGCCTCTGCTGAGTTTTCTGCTTGGGAAAGAGGGGTTGGGGCTGGTTTCTGTCTTATTTTTAAGATCTTCTTTATTCCTTCGAGGAAATATATTCTGCCTTTTTAATATTTCCCACAATATTTATTTCTCTGGATCTTCCCACACTATAATACCACTGGACTGATTTCCTAATAGATTGACCTACATTTTTCTACAGAGCCAGTGAGAGTGAAGAAATCAATTGTTTGCAGAGAGAGCCACCCAGACGGCCACACTCCACAAAGCAAGCAACTTCCCCACAGAGCTGTGCAAGCTGCGGGGGACCGCATGAAAGAGCCGAGTGCAGATTCCACACAGCAGTATGCCGTGCCTGTGGAAAGCAAGGGCACATTGCCAGAGTTTGCAGAGGTCGTCAGTGGGAAATGAAACCTGCGACAGCAGCACAAGGGGAAATGGCCCCCAGGACAGAACAGAGTTGAATACTGCTCGGGAAGGCATAGCATCCAAGGCATTGGGGCTCAACGTTCCATCAAAGAAAAGATAAGACTCCAACTAAGACTGCAAGGGGTCCCATGCTCCATGGAACTAGATACTGGATAGGCCCCGTCCATTATCTCCTCTAGGATTTTCGACCACATTTGCAAACGTAGCCAAAGGCGGGTCCCACTCAAATCACTGAGCTTAGTACCCGTGTTTCCCCTAAAGCAAGACAGCGTCACACTTTCTTTTTATCCCCAAAAGCCCCACTATGTCTTACTTTCGGGGTACGGCTTATATTGATTGGGAAACAATTGTCAGTTTTATTTTAAGTATTTTAAGTATATTAAGTATTTTAAGTATTTTAAGTATTTAAGTATTTTAAGCAGGAGGCGGAAGTGGGCAGGAGTAATATGTCTTACTTTCGTGGTACGGCTTATATTAGCCGACCCCCTGAAAACCCCAATACGTCTTACAATCGGGGGTGTCTTACTATCGGGGAAACACGGGTACTAATGGACTTCTAAAACTGCTGTGTTCCTGTAAGGAGGGGAACTACCATTAGAGTACAATTCAGAGAGTTCGAGGGTCCCCCTCAGTGTAGTAGTCGTAGAGGGACCATGCACCAGCCTCATAGGACTGGACTGGTTCGAGGCCCTGGGCATCAGGATGATGGGCATCCATCGAGTACAAATAACTGATCTAGCAGCAGTATGCCAACAATATGCTGACGTATTCAGCACAGAGCTGGGACAATACAAAGGGGCACCCATTTCACTCAACCTTGATCCAGCAGTAACTCCAATCCAATTAAAACCGCACAGGGTTCCCTTTGCATTAAAGCCTAAAATTGATGCGGAACTAGACAAGCTGGTACAGCAGGGAGTACTCCAACCTGTGGACTGTAGCCAGTGGGAGACTCCAATAGTGAGCCCAGTTAAGCCTAATGGGTACGTTCGCATCTGCACAGACTACAAGTGCACCATAAATAAGGCACTACAGCAGCATGCTTATCCTGTACCAGTAGTGAGCTACATCCTTGCTTCGCTCCAGGGAGGCCGAATCTTCACTAAGTTAGACCTCGCCCAGGCCTACCAGCATCTCCCGGTAGATGATGCTATTGCAGAAGCACAAACAATCTTCACACACAGAGGTGCATTCCGAGTGCACCGCTTGCAGTTTTGGGGGTAAGCATAGAACCTGGGTTATTCCAAAGTATTATGGAACGAACACTGAGAAACATTCCCGGCATCTGCCTATATTCTGATGATGTTCTGATCATGGGGGAGTCAGCGGTAGTCCTGGTGGAACGTCTCTGTGCAGTACTCCAATGTTTCCACGAGGCAGGCCTGAAACTAAAAAAGGAAAAGTGCCAGATTGGCATGGAATCCACAGAATTCCTGGGTTTCCTCATCAATGCTGCCGGAATTCACCCATCTGAAGCAAAACTAAAGGCAATTCATCAAGTCCCCACACCTAAATCCAAGAGGGAGCTACAATCATTCCTGTGCTTGCTCAATTTTTACCACTCTTTCTTGCCACATAAGGCTGCCCTGGCAGAACCGCTACATCGCCTATTGGATAAAAAAGTACCCTGGGTGGTAAAATCATTGCTATCCTTGGACTCCGTCCTAGCTCATCTCAATGAAAACCTACCAGTAACACTAGCCTGGGATGGTTCACCATATGGCCTTGGGACAGTACTAAGCCACAGGATGCCAAATGGTAGAGAGGCCCCCTTTGCATACTATTCTAGAACGTTATCATCGGCTGAAAGAAAATATACCCAGATAGACAAGGAAGCCCTCGCCATAGTGGCTGGCATTAAGAAGTTCCACGACTTCTTATATGGACCTTCACCATCTTTACAGACTACAAACCTCTGCTGGGTCTCTTCACTGCAGACACCGCAGATCCTATTGCCACGAATGTTACGATAGTCCATTTTCATGGCTACATACGTACCGGCTAGTCCACAAGCCGGGCAAGGAAATGGGCCACGCCGATGCTTTCAGCCAACTGCCTCTATAGTAACCATAAAATGGTTACTATATATAAAATAAATGCAGGTGTTCCTAATTGTAGTAGACAGTTATTCCAAGTGGGTGGAAGTGGCACCAGTCTCATCGATGACAACAACCAGGGTCATCATTGAGTTGCACCGGCTGTTTGCTACATGTGGTCTGCCAGATATAATAGTGTCCGAAAACGGGACCCAATTCACGACAGGAGAGTTTCAATCCTTCCTCAACGCCAACATGATTTGGCATGTGACATCTGCTCCATTCCACCCTGCGACCAATGGTCAGGCCGAACAAATGGTCAGGACCACAAAGGAGGCACTCAAGCGGATAACAACTGGGGACTGCAACCACTGCCTGGCAAACTTCCTCCTGTGTCAAGACACAACTCCCAGTACAGCAACAGGTCGCAGTCCAGTAGAGCTGAGGTGGAGCCGCCGGCTCACCACGAAGCTTGGCTGACTTCACCCAGAGTAGCGGTAGAGATGGCTCAGCCGAAGCCCCCCAGGAACTTACAGCTGGGTGAATTAGTCTGGGCCAGGAACTATAGAACTGGGGCACGTTGGGTGGCAGCTAGGGTAACTAAGATAATGGGGGCCTTGTCATACGAGGTTATTCTGGGAAATGATCGTATGGTCAGATGCCACATTGATCAGTTGCGGCATTGACAGGCCCGGCCAGTACCGGGTGAGAATCCCGAGGTTTTATCAGACACACAAGAGAACTGTTTTCCTCTGAGTTTGCCTAAACCACCCATGGCGCTTTCGGGGAAATAGGGGTACGAAGGGCCATAGAGCCGCCACCATTCTCAGGCGACCAAAATGGCCATCATGACTTTGTTCAATAAGAGAGGGATAATACTCCACTTGAACAGGACTCTCCAATAACATTACAGCGGTCCACCAAGATCCGTGGAGCTTCAGCCTATCTCAAAGACTATGAATATTGAACAGTCTGAGGATGATAACTATCCTAGGGGGAATGGGTGTTATGTATTGAAATATATAAAGTAGTGTTAAGCCCTGTAAAGTGAAACTGACTGTTAACTCCAACTGTTTTTGGAGGAAACTTTGAATATTTATATTTGGGCGGGCTTTCCAAGTTTTGTGATTGGTTAAGGCCCTGTGGGCTCAAAGTATAAATTACAGGAAATTGCCTGCAGTTCCAGTTCCAATTGAGTCAATAAATGATGTAGTAAGTACCGGTATGATGGTCTGCTCCTTGCCTACTGAAGCCCACTACACAATACCTAGTGTTTGTGATATTGCTATTACTACTAGAGATATGAATGGTATTCCTGTTTATAATTTTGGAAATGATTCTGTGTGTCTGCAATGGTAGTTTCATAGCTGCAATTTTAACATTAACCTAATTTGTGTTCCATGAAATTTAAATGCCCATAATTACAAATGTAATACTGTGTGATTCATTTCCAGGGTGCATGCTTGATGCATATTGTTTTTATGTATTAAGCAGATCTTAATGTCAAAAAAATATACCTCAGATTCTACAAATAGGCAAGTAATATATCTGCCCCTGCCTCTATAGTGTTATTTCTGAATCACCATTGCCTGGTCACTCTAGTACACAGATATTTTCCTATCAGAGTTCATATGTATGGAATAGAAATGACAGGAATGAGAAACGGTTAGATAGCTAATTAAAATGATTCAGATTTGCTGTTCAATGGTCCTTGAAACCCAAAGCAGTATAGTTATATGCTTTAACATATAGTTAATCTGAACACATTTTCTGCCCCGAAAACAAAAGTCACAAAGCACAAAATATACAATTGTCACGGGCAGAATTTTGGTTTATACTTTTTTCCTTCCCCATCTTGGACTACAACAGAGCTTTCATTCTCCCCAAAGCATCACATCTACCATGCCCAGTTAGGAAAATGCTGTCCTAATGTAATCTTCTGCCAGAATTTCCCTTCTCCACAAGCAACAAACTGTTAAGTAAGAAATTAAAAATATTTTATTATTTTGGAAAAATCAAGAACAACAAAACATATGAAGAGCATTTAAGTTAGAAGAAGAGATAGATTGATATAAACTGATGTTTTTCAGTGGATGGGGAGCCATGTTACTTCACCAAAGCAAGAAGAGCGTGTGCGAAGATCAGGAGTATTGCGGCGATAGCCATATCGCCCATTCCAACCTGTTGCTGGCTTTGCACTCATCAAGTATAGATGGTGACCAGCCACTTGCTCTGGAGAGTGACCTGTATAAAAATAAATACTAATGATCATCCATCCAAAATAGATTGAAGTATGTTTGGAAAGTGCAACCTATATACAAACACATACCATTATCTTCAGTACCTGCCTTGTTTTTCTTTTACTTTGCATAACCTAACTGCCCTATCAGCAATGGATTATTGTATCCTAAATTTCTATTCCCCCCCCCCATTTCCACTCTATAATCCCTCCAACGTACATTGAAAAACACAAGTTAAATTTCTGTGACCTTCATTGGGAGAACAAGCAGAGATGATTATGACTAATCAGTATTCTTCTCCACTCAACCGAAAAACAAAGAACATTTATTGATCAATGCCCAATGTTGCAAGAGGCATGTGAGTGGTTTCAAGCTTCGTTGCACATGTGCAGGAACTAGGTTGCATATATGAAACTATCTTCCCTCCCCTGCCTCTGCCACCGCCAGTCCATAAAGCGAGAAAGGCTGGAGACTGCTAGTTTAGAGTATCAGTCAAATATGGCAAAAAATAATAATAATCTTAAACTTATCTATAAAATCTGTTTCTAAATAACAATCAATAATCCTCAGTAAGAATGTGTGGAATAGCAGCTTCAACTTACTGTCCAGTTCTGGACAGAGTCATTAAAATATTAATACAATAATAAGCAGATACATGTGTATTATTTTGTGATCATACAATGTTAATTTTAAGAACATTATGTATCTTAAATTTCTTTTTCTTGTTGCTATAAAAATATTGAGAAAGTTTTCAGAGTCCAATGCAATTAAAACATGGCAAAATTTAGTTTATTCAGAAACTTGAGAAAAAATCTCATCTTTTAAAAACCCTATACTACAGCCCTTAGTGACATGAGTAAAAGGAGGCAAAGTGGGACACTGGCTTATAAAGTTATAATTGGGAGTTTCCTCTAGGAATAATGTTTTAAGCCAGGGGTCCTCAGATTATTATTATTTTTTTGTGAAAAATAGACAAAGTGACATCACTCTCAAAATTTGCTGTGGCATTTGTTCCCCATTTTGTTTGTGCAAACCAGCAAATGGCTAGTTCAGGAAAAGCTGTACATGTTTTTGTCACAATGTTCAACCAAAGAGGGCACACTATCAAAACCTCCTCCATTTTGTTCTTTCTCTTAACAATACAAGCCTTCAGCAGGCAACTATGGTTCTACAGCATAAAAGAACTCCTGTGATATACAGATTAAAATTAAGTTTCATTTGCAAGGGAGGAAATTGTTCAAATTGGCTTTTCATTTTAAGGAGTTATGATGCTGTATTTTTGTTAAGCCAAAAGAGTCTTCTGTTCCTAATAGTATATGAACTGTCTGCCTATTACTATTCTGTTTGGTATGCTCAATGTTTATTTTAAACATGGAGTTTAATATATTTATGTATTTATTAAAATACCTAAACAATAGCTTTTTCACTTGTGCCATGAAATGTAATTTCAATATAGACATTATCAACATTCCTGAATTACTTTAAAAGTTTAGAAGATAAACAGCTGCTGGTGAAATGAAAGATAGAAAAAGAGATGGGTACAACGCTTTATTCACCTGCTCCTGCCCAGTTTCTCCTGTTCAAATACCTCTGGCCTGGCCCATAGATATGGAAATAGTCCACTATCCACCCATCTCTAGAGGTGCCGCCACGAGTCTGTCAAACAAAAGAAAAACAAAGCCCAGTTAATTCAGTTTAAAAACAAATGAATATGTAGTGATGGTAGATATTCAAGGTATGAGAGAGAGAATGCTGGTTTTAATTTTTATCATTATGGAATACTTTTTCTTAAATGTGAGGCAATGGGTAATATCTACAGTGAGATCATAAAGAGAGCTGTGACATCAAGCGTGAAGACCAAACATTCTAAAAAAAAAAATCAAATCTAAATATTGGAAACAGCATAGCATTTACAATTAATAACTTTCTAACGTGTGTGTTATGAACCAATTATCAGTCTGGGTCAATTTCTGTCCAAGGAACAGACCATTATTGCCCACAATTTCCCATCTCTCTTCTGAAAAATCAAGAAGCTGTGTGCAAGAACACATAAAAGAAGAATATTCTGTACTATAAGTTAGGAGAAATCAGCACCTGATATTTTGGAGCCATAAACCGTTTTTAATTGGGCTTTCTTCTTATTTAATAGGGGTTATCTTCTGAACAAATTAAATTTATGGTATCCAGTTATGGTATCCAATTATTCTAGAAACCTAAATAAATTTATTTGAGAAGATTTTTGTTTTTAATTAAAGAAAGGAATGTGTTACTCTGTGGATTATCAGAGTAAGAGACCAGCATTTTGCAGCCAGAATCATATTTCTTATTTTGATAACCAAGGTAATAATATATAGCTGGAGCTATATTTTTAGAGATTTTGTTTTGAGCTTTAGGTATTCTGTGTTGGGTAGAGTTCTACTTTAAATATATAAAAATTTTCTCTGCCCAGTCCTATCTAATGCCAGGGGTTGGTGCTCATCTCCATTTCCTAGTTGAGGGAGCCAGCATCCAAAAAAACATCTGTGGCCATATAGCCATCATGACTATACACCCAGACTCATGGAACAGTTACCTTTCCATCAAACTGGTACCTATTTATCTACTTGCATTTGCATGTAGATAAGTTGCAGGAGTTGTGCCAAGAACAGCTCACTTTGTCATGTAGGGCTTCGGTCTCAAACTAACAGTTCGACAAGTCCAATATCTTAACTGCTAGGTCACTGGGCCCCACCCACTTTAAATTTATTAAGCTATTCAAATATTTCATGTATCTTTATTTGACCCATTTCCCACAGAAATGTATGAGAAAATTGATTTTAGAAAGTTTTAAAGTATCATGTTATCTACAAGTCATTGGAACCTGGACTACGGTCTAGCATATTAAGTTGCGTTAAGTTATATCTCTTAGCCCTGCTGCTCATCTATTGCTTTCCATTTCAACTTTCAAATGCCATTACCTGCTCTGTCCTTTTTAGCAGTGATTTGACCACTGGAGATGAGAAATAGCTAGCAGCATGGATATCTAACTGAGCATTATAAGGTGGCAATGCAGACCACAACCTGGGCAGGATGTGGGCATAGCTGCTCCCAATGGTGTCCACTGCCACACCATCAAGGATGAATTCCTTTTGCTTTTGTAGACATCTCCGTGTAATACAAGCCATAATTAGAAGAGAAGAAGCCAACTGTCATACACTAAACTGTACTAATCTCACACCATACCACACACACACACACACACATATATATATATATGCTACCTCTCTTAGCAACTCTCATTATTACTCTACTAGAGTCTCTGTGATGTTGTCAACAGAGACAATTGTTCCCTAACAACCTGAAGCTGGCATAGTTTTTTCATTAGTGCAGTATTTATTTTAGTATAGTTCATTCAATACTACTCCTTAGTTTTACATTGTATTAATGAATCGACCATAGTTCCTGCACAATAGAAATTTTTAAAAACTTTGCTAATCCATTTAAGTAGCATTCCTAGTTTGAATTTTTTTCAACATATAACTTGCCCTTCCACCCTTTGAGAATCCTTTAGTACTGCACAGCTCACAATTCCTTATACATGAACTGTAGCGCAAGACAATCGTTTTAGATATATTTATGTATTTATTCAAAAGTAGTAGTTGTCAATGCTGCAAGCCTAAAAGAAATGAATAACCAGTTCCATATTTCATTCATGTTTCAGTGAAATAGCTCAGACTGAAAAATGTTTAAGTTCCCACTTTTGAATAATAGTGTAGATGGTACATAGAAAAAAGTACATAACACCTTCCTGAATTATGCCAGGTTCATGTAATATATATAACTGACACTATATTTGACTGCAATTCAAATGAGGTATTCTTTTGTTCTTTAAAACCCTCCAAAGATTATGTATTGTACAATGCGATAATCATTCATGTATTATGAACAGGAGTGTATTACAATTCAATTTATGGTTGTATTGTCCTATGCTGGGTAAACTGTTCAATATTTTTTAAAAAAGATCACATGGGTGTATCCATGTTAACCTTTCTTTCAGTTTGCTGAAATGATACAATCTAGTCAACTTCACTCAGGCAGGGAAAGGACGGGGCAAAGACAGCTCAGGCAGCATGTCGTTGCCTATCCTGTATAACCTGGAGATATGCCTAGCACAAAAATGTACTGTATCTAGCTGGAGCGTGAGGACCCACAGCTGAGTTCACAGCTTCTTTACTGAATCAAACAATGTTACTGATATACATGTGAAATAATGGAAATTACATTACAAAATTTATATTTCATGGCAATTTTAAAACATCCAAAATGAGTTAGCGTATCCCTGGACAACTGCAGACCAAATACCGTAATTATTCTCTTTTTTGGTACATAATCATAGTTACATATACCTCTTCTGTGTTTTAAAAAATAAATTACACAAATGTTTCTCCTTCTATTTCTAACGTTACAACATTCTAAAAGGTGGACCTAATATTGTTCAGACTCAAGAGTTCATAATAACAATAAAGTTGGAAGGGACCTTGGAAGTCATCTAGTCCAACCCCCTGCACAGGCAGGAAACCCTATACCAGGGGTCGGCAACCTTAAACACTCAGTCACTTGGACCTGTTTCTCACAGAAAACATTGGGAGCCACAAAACCCTTTTGACATCTAAAATGAAGATAACACTGCATATATCCTTTTTTTACCTTTATGCTATGTATAAAAAAAACTATAATGTATTGCATTTATGAAATCAATAAATTGCTACAAAGAAAACAAATTTTTATGCCGGAGAGAGGGAAAACCAACCCTTTCTCCTTCATCCCAACAGGTGAAAACAATTTTAGTAGCTTATCTACCATCTTTAAATACAGCATAATTATCCCCATACCTCATCTATTAAAAAAAATCAAAATATTTCATTAAACGTTCTTTATTAAAGTCCAGTAACGACAACATATATTCATATTTTCTCTCTCCGATCTTCTGCTCACCTGGCCATCTGGCCTCATGCTGTTTTCCGACAAGCGTCTGACATACATTCTTATTGGGCTGGCTCTCTCCCGCCCTTGGTCTGCCAGTCCTCTTTCCCTACTAAGTAAAAGTGTGTCTTTGTGTGTAAGAAAGCTGCTTTCTGCTGCAACGCAGCAAGGGCAGGCAGCCCGCCCAATAAGTTTGTCAGCTTGTTGGAGAATAGCATGAGGCCAGCTGAGCAGATCGGAGAGAGGGAGGGGAAGTGCAAGTGCAAATGGCGGAGGACTGGGAGCCGCAGGCTCAAAGAGCCACGGGTTGCCAACTCGTGCCCTATACCATTTCAGACAAATGGCTGTCCAGTCTCTTCTTAAAAACTGTGTTGGAGTATTCACAGCTTCTGGAGGCAGGTTGTTCCACTGATTAATTGTTCTAACTGCCAGAAAATTTCTCTTTAGTTCTAGGTTGCTTCTCTATCAAAATGGATTTGCACCAAGATTAAAACAGCACATCAAACTGTGAGCTTTTCTGATTCAATATTCTGTTAATAATATCCAAACTAATTCAGAAAGTTTGTTTCTTTCCCTATAATATAGAAGATATTCACATCACAAAATCTTGAGCCAATCATTTTTATTTGATTTTTACAAACAAATATATTTATGCGATACTGCCAGCATTGGAAGCAATTCTGGGCCAAAGATCTGCACACTCCTTGGCTACAGGGCCTGTGATAGCAGAGCCTGGAAAAATAAAGAAAAAACCCAGAAATATTACTTAGCAGTAGCAGCCCAATACCATCATAAAAATAAGTATCTACATTTATGATTAACTGGAAACTCTTTACAGACATTTTTGCATGAAACAGAAAATGAATGTTGTGGTTTTGGTTAGAGAAGTATTGGAAGATAGAAAATGAGGGGCTTACTATAAACATAAAGTAAGAAATAATGCTGTACTTAATATTTGCTGCAAAAGGAATTATAAGCTTTTATTTTTTTCTTTTTAATTCTTTCTACACTTTTGCTTTTCTTGTTTTCTTTCTTTGTTGCTTGCTTCTGCTCTTTATTAGTTTGGGCTAGTTTTGTAAAACCTTAATGAGTGCCCAGGACATTTTAATAAGTCATTCTATAGCAATGAGACCACTCCAGAAAAGGACTAGCTTCACATCCATGTCCTTTTGATGTCTTATATCTCCTCCCAAGTTGTACACATGAACCAAGTAAATGTTATCTGGGACAATTTAACAAGTATACAATATTGACTCAAGCCATGGAAAACTTTATAAATCAAACCCAGCATTTTAAATTTTCTAGCAGCCAATATAGTGACCAGACAATCAAGTATTATAGTGCTGTAATGATACCCATTCACTAGGGTTGACTTTTGAATTATGTACCATCTTATCTTCAGAGACAGGCCCGTGTATACATTAGAGTCCAGGTAGGCCTGCAACTAACATACTAGCTCGACAAAGACTGTCATGTCTCCTGCCTGCTCTCCAGCAAAGCTCTATGTCCAGGAAATCACCAGGTTGCACATTTGTTCTTTCAGAGAAATGGCAACTCCATTCCAAGTACAACTAGAACTATCAGTGAGCTGGAATGTTTCTGGACAAAGAGTAATTATATTGGAATTTAGCTTCAGCTTGCATGGGCCTGTCCAGACTCTTACATCTCCAATATTTCTGTAACATCTTCAGCAATCTGGATACTGATGTATAAATAAATATCACCCACATATAGATTCTTCATTTCAGACCAATGGAGGACCCCTCCCAGCTTCCTAGAGGCTTAGTTGAAACAGGTAAGAACTAAGCTTTGAAACATGTCATGTTGGAGCAATGATTTGCTTAACCGTTTATTCCCCATTATTACTGTTTACAGTAAAATATCCTAGCCTGGCATGGATCCAGACTGGAACAGATCCAGTCAGTTCATTTCATCTAAATCCTCTGTAATTGTATTAAGGACTGATAAATAACTGATCTGTGAATTACAATTCTTTAGTTCACTGGAATATTAACACAGACGGAATATTTTTGCAAGAAGCAAAATATAATTTTTTAATTTTTTGGTTCCTTTCGGCAGCAATACCTTTCATTTCTCCCTTGTTGTTTACAATCACTCCTGCATTGTCTTCAAAATACAAGAATACCCCATCTTTTCTCCTGTATGATTTCCGCTGACGAATCACAACTGCTGGATGCACTATGAAAAAGTTAAAGATCAGTAGTTTAGTATGCAACACCTGAAATTTGAAATTGTGCGTTGGTTTCTTTAGAGTTGTTATAAAAAGGAACATGTTGCAACTGAAAACAATCAGATCAACCTTATTAAAATGCATGTCATTGCAGCATAGAATATAAAACCTAAAACTTCTAAATGCATATGTGTCCGAAAAATTAGAATAAAAAATATGTTCCAAGTAGTATTAAATTTTATGTCAACAACAGTTAAGTATGTGCTTACACCATTTAGTAAACAGCACTTTGGAAATACTTCACTCTGAAGAGATCATCTCTTAGGCCTCTAGCTATGGTTCTGGTGCTCAAACAAGATTTCTAATCGACAGAACTTTATAGTAAAGTATATGATTTTATTTTATTATACAATATTCACCTTTTGGGGGGAAATTAGAAAATAGAATAGTCTTTCCTTGTCTAGTACCTTTGTTATGGACTACAACTCAGTCAGCCCCTCTATTCTGGAAACTGAGAATTATTGTTTGAGGAAGATAGAATACATATGCACCACTTACAATATTCCTGGCATAAATTATATTCCATTCTGGCCTAAATTAATGTATTCTGCTAAAATACAATCTAAACTGGATATATTAGCCTAGACTGATTTTCCCAAAGGAAAAATATGTTTTTCTAGAATATATGAATTCAGAAGATGGAAACACAATCCGATTCATAAATTAATTCAAAATGAACCCAAACTAGATTCCAACTTAGGTGAATCATTTAGGGCAAAAACACTTTATAGTTAAGTTACAACTAATGTACATCCCATCAATATATTTACTACAAGGATCACTAAATCCAACCCTCTTACCTCTAATTATTTTTAATGCTGAAAATGTTAGATATAAATAATGATTAGTAGATTGTACATGTAGTTTCTTCCAACTGCTTTTCTCTAAAACTTGCAGTCCCAAAGTAACGAAAACAAGATTGAAAATCAATATACCCTGTTTATTCCATCACTCACCCTTCTTTCTCAGCTCTGGCTTGCCTTTCTTGACAGTAGCCATTACCATGTCCCCCACACCTGCAGCTGGCAATCTATTCAGACGCCCCTTAATTCCCTTAACTGATATTATGTAGAGATTCTTGGCTCCTGTGAAATAAAGGGATTATTGCTGTTAGTAAACACTTTGTATCAAAGTTATAAAGGGAACTTCTCCAATTTTTTGTTGCATCACTGATTGAGGAAGAGCAGCACAAGCTGTAACCTCACCCAAAAGTAATGCTATTTCTTTACCCTTCCACGACAACTCCCTGGGCCATTGGAAAACAGACCCAACAAGTGCTTTTTGAAGGGAAAACCCATGGCTTCTAGTCTGTGTCACTTGTTCTTTTAGCATGACTGCTATGGCTCACAATTGAACTTACTAGGATTTTTTTTCCCAGCTGAACTGGATAGGGATAATGCCAGAGTTCTCTCCTCTTAGATTCTGAACTGCAAAGTTAATTCAGGGAATGACAAGTTTTAATATGTACTAGAAGGGAGGTAATAATTCAAGTGAATACACTACTTTCAATTTATATATGGCAATTTTAAAATGGCAAAATTCCTGCCTGCTTTATTTATCCCATTACTATACTGTCACAATCAAACTTTCTCAACCTTTTTATGTAGAAGGCTAGCTACCTCACACTCTTCTACAGAAAATAGCAGTTTGCGAGTTTGTTGTTTTGATAACTGATACCCCTTCCTCAGAGTAAGAAGTTAGCTCTCATAAATATTAGCTTGTATATTTTCCACTTCCACTAAAATAAAGCACCCAAACATCACCTGGTTCAAATTCATTCAACTAAATTGGACTATTTCCATTCTATGGAGAGTAAATTTGTTTACTGATCTAGATTTTTGCAGTAACTAATGGAATTAAAGAATATTTCTTAATTTATATAATACATTGTTTACCACCTAGGGTGTTTCATGATGGACAAATAGAAGTTTCATCAATTTCAGAAATACAGTCCATTGTCCAAAAATAGAAGAAACATTAAGTTTGATCTCCTACCACGAATGTTGCAATTATCCACAAAGCTTAAATATTCACCAATCCAACATTCAGGATACTGATATTAGAACTAACATTTTCCCATCTACTTCAGGACTGATTATGCTGCCTGTCTTACCCCACCCTAATCAAGAAATTGAGTCTGAACCCTGTTACTTGTAAGCTGCTCTTGGGAACTCTTTTGGCTAATAATCAGTTTAAAAGTGCTTTAAGAAAACCCCCAGACTTGCTGCCCATAATTATTTATTCAAATTAACCCAATTAAGACATACCTGTATTGTCTGCACAGTTGATAACAGCTCCCACTGGAAGACCAAGTGAAATACGAAATTTTGCACCAGACGAACCACCACGTCCTATTAAAAACGCACAGGAGGAAAGTTTTTATTAAAACAATAAAAATATGCCAATATTTACATTTTGATTTTTGAGTCTTAAAATCAGGATTTCCCCCCCTCACTTACTAAGAAATAACTGTTTTACTCTACTAATTTATGAAGCCTATCCAATCTCCATACTGTTTTAAAAAAAAGGGGGGGGGAATTGCATATCACTCATCACCCAAATGGGCGAAGCATATATAATTCATTTATTCTCTGAAAGATCTAAGGCAGGGTTTCTCAACCTTGGCAACTTTAAGATACATGGACTGCAACCTTCCACGCTGGTTGGGGAGTTGAAGTCGACATATCTTAAAAGTCGCTAGTTGTGAAATACTAATCTATGGAACTGCAATAAAAATAACATAGGGGATGATGACTGGCCAGTATTTGAGGCACGCCGTCTGGAAAAGATTACGTCGCAAATATAATATAGTAAAATCCTACTAAAGCAGCTGAAGTTAGAAGTTTACTGCTTTCCAATCAACTTCTCACCTTCCCGCCCTCCTCAATGGCTTTCTCCAATCCCACGAACCCAAAAAATTTATTTTTGAGCTGGATCGTCGAAAATACTCATCTCGTCAGAAACCTAACTTTCACCCATCAATAATGTTTGATAGAAAGACCCTAATATCTTTCCAAACTAGAGCGATGAAGGAGGATTCCCTTCCAGACATCTCGCGGTTTAACAGGCCTTACCTCGCTTAGACATCTTGCTCAGGAGGCAGGGAAAAAAAGGAAGCGCAAGGCTTGCCGGGATAACTAATACGTTTTCAAAGTCCCATGTCACGTGGACGACCTTCTCACGTGAATGGAATGCCGTAAACGGATACAAAATGAACTCTACTTTTGTTTAAATAGCTAAAATAATATTAAAGTAACTGTTAAAGGTGAATTTAGTCAGAGGTCTTAAGGATTTTTTTTTAAAAAAATGTTTGACTTAGTAGTTTAAGCCTGTAGATTCAAAGAAACGCCCTCTTTAAGTAATTTGAATTAGTCTCCGGTCTTCCCCATAGGGCGATTCTGTACATGTATTCCGAGCTTAATTTTATTTTAAAAAGAATATTCAAACTGAGTCGATCATTTAATTATTAGAATCTTGATAAAAATGCTCCTAAACATGTTCGGATTTAATTCTAATTACTATTTAATGCCAAAAAGAATACCTAAACCAGTGTTTCTCAACCTTGACAATTTTAAGGCATGTGGACTTCAACTCCCAGAATTCCACAGCCAGCATTGCTGGCTGTGGAATTCTGGGAGTTGAAGTCCACATGCCTTAACATTGTCAAGGTTGAGAAACACTGAGTCCTAAACTAATATTTTACAAAAAATATAGGGAACACTCTTGACAGCTTGAAGATCAACAGTACTGCTATTGTACAAATTTTAATATTTTGAAAATGAAATGAGGAACATGAAAGAATGTTTAAGGAAAAAATAAGACAGATTTTATTTATTTATTTATTTATTTTGCAATTTCTATACTGCCCCCCCCCTGAAGGACTCAGGGCGGTGTACAGCCCAATTAAAAACATCAACATACAAAAAGTAAAATGATTAAAAATAGATTAAACAATCTGGCCCAGAATCATTTAAAACCCAATACATAATCTTAAAAGCAACAATCCCCTAAAACAGTGGTTCTCAACCTATGGGTCGCGACCCCATTTGGGGTCGAACGGCCGTTTTGCGGGGGTCGCCGGACACCGTGGTCCGCCATTTTGTTTTTGTTTTTTTTATTTTTTTTAAAAAAAAATTTGATTTTTTTTCGTCGTGTGCATGCCACGCATGCGCGGTCCGGGCGGTCGTGCGCGTGCTGCGCATGCGCGGATCGGCCCGTCGCAGTCCGCCATTTTGTTTTTTAAATGTTTTATATTTTTTATTTTTTTTCATTGCGTGCGCATGCGCGCGCGACAGGCCGGTCCGCGCATGCGCAGCATGCAACAAAAAAACTAAAATGGCAGATCACAACGGGCTGAGCTGCGCATGCGCGGTGCGCGCACGACGGAAAAAAAAATAAAAAAAATTTAAAAAAAACAAACAAAATGGCGGACCACAGGTCGGGGTCGCGGCTCGCATGGGTGGCGCAAGTGGGGTCTCAACCTGAAAAAGGTTGAGAACCACTGCCCTAAAACAATTATGGCCTTGTTGGTACCGGAGCTACTATCCCAGGCCGGCTTGTTGAAAAAGATATGTTTTTAATTCTCGACGGAAGGAGCGCAATTCCGTTAACTGAAGTGTTGACCAAAATTTGAACAGCAATTGTTGCTTGAAACATAGATTGCATTGGCTCAGCTCAGACTTTTGGGCTGATTTAATATAATGAACAATTAACTAATTAGGGTGAATTTGTGTAACAAAATAAGCTAAACGTAGTTGTATGTAATGAAAATGCGGTTGTACAAATAAAGTAAGAATAAAGTAAGGATAAAGTAAGAATAATGAAGAATAAAGTAGGAAAATGTAGAATAATAATAATGATAATGAAAAATCACTAACGCAAAATGATGTGTCTGCACAATTACTGGAATAAAGCTGTGTTAGCAAATACATGACTAACCCAAAAGCACATTGCATTCAGAAACAATGTATCAAGTAAGACTTTCTTCATTGTATGCCTGTAAGAAACTAACCTGATGAAATACAATGTAGATTTCTATGTGTGCTTCTTTGTTCCTGAGAAAGGAAAGCTACAAAACTGTAGTTTGGACCCCCGCTCGGGGTTCAGAATTGCTCGTTCTTACTGCTTCTGAATCTTGCGCAAATAAACCTCTCTGCACCCTTTGGAATTCGTAAAAGTTCCTTTCGTTTTCCACAAGACAATAATTTTCATCTTTTCACTATCTGTTCTATTATTCTCCTCTTTTTCTTCCCGCATCCAACAATAGCTGTACAAATATATTCTCAGGACTATATTTGAAAATCTGAGGAGGATCTTGGCCAATGTTTTTAGATTGATTTTAGATTGATTTTTGGAAGAATTTGAGGAGGATCTTAACCAGTGTATTTAGATGAGGGAATAGAAGGGGAACTTATCACATCTGCAAAGCTGGCAGGAATAGTCAACATCCCAAAAGATAGGCTCAAGATCCAGATGAATCTTGACAGACTTGAACACTGGGCCCTAAGAAAATGAAATTCAATGTAGAGAAAAGTTTACACTTAGATAAGTTTACACTTAGATAAGAAAAACCAAATGTACAGGTACAGATTCGGTGAAACTTGGCTCAATAGTAGTAACTGCAAGAGGGATCTTGGAGTCCTAGTAGACAACTACTTAAACATTTATTAAATTGAAAAATGGAAGAAGAACAAGTAAAAGAGACAATGATAGTATGGGTGAAGAACTTTGAATATTCTATAGAATTAGAAGATTGGCAAAAATTGTGGGATAAAATATTAAACTTACTAAAGCAGTAACATACAAAGAAAACTTATATAAAATGTTTTATAGGTGCCATATGACACCACTTCGTTTAGCGAAAATGTTTAAAAATTTATCAGATACATGCTGGAAATGTAAGCAAAAACCGGGTACTTATTATCACGCCTGGTGGACATGTTCTATTGCAAAAAAATATTGGTCTAAGATTCATAGATGGTTAGTAAAGATGATGAAAATTCAGATAGAATTTAAACCAGAACTGTTCTTGTTAGGTATATTAAGACCTAACTATGGTAAAGAAAATGATTATTTAATACTACATGTATTGACAGCTGCAAGAATAGTTTTCGCCCAATTTTGGAAAAATGAAAACTTACCATCAGATCAGATTATAATTTTGAAAATTCTAGATTGTGCCGAAATGGACAGATTAACGTTAGAGATGAAGGAGAAAGAGGATTCAATCTTTTATAAAACTTGGGGAAAATTTTATCTGTGGGTTAAAACACGTTAGAATAAGAAGAGATATTAGAGATTTATTATATTAAGTATTAAGCTTGATGTTTAGAAATAGTTGCTATGCTATTAATTATGCTAATTATTTAAAGGAATATTATTGCTTTACCAAAAGTTTGTTGTAACTATACCGATTTACTTTTATAAATGTTTAGTATTATATAAATAATAATATTCAATATGAAGACCCGGATGACAGCTTGTTCATTGAATCACATATCTATTGTTACTATCCACACCCGGTCCCTTTTATCCCGGTTTCTCTGTACTCCTCCCAACCCCATCTTTCCCTACCCATATAAAAATCTAATAAAATACATTTATATAAAAAAAAAGATCTGAGGGTCTCTGGCAAAAGGGTATGTTACCAGTGCAAGCGCCAAGGCATGGTCCACTGGAAGAGACTCACTGTTCCTCTCAGGCCATGTAAGGGAAGGGCTGGATGGTGCTGCGGGGTCCCAGAGCCCTGGCCAGCAGAGGTCAAATGCCCAGTCCGGCCCTTAAGCACCTGCGGCACCAAGCCCAGCCCCACTACCCCATGGGAGTGCCCAGTTGCACTTACCTCCTTTTCAAGGCTGCTGTTGCTGTGCTTGCTCTCCTTAGCCAGGTTGCTCATGATGGGTACGAGGGCAAACTCAGAGGGAGGCCCACTCCCTCTCCATGGGAGAAAACCCGGCTTTGTATCCAAAGCTTCCTTAGCAATAGGATGGGAGACCTCCCAGGATAGGCCAGGAGGAGGAGGCAAGGGGATGGTGAAAGGGCAGCAGGGCAGGACTAAGGCAGGACTTCTCTCAGACCCACCTTCCTTCCCTCCCTCCCTCCCTCTCCTCCCTCTCCTTCCTTCCTTCCTTCCTTCCTTCCTTCCTTCCTTCCTTCCTTCCTTCCTTCCTTCCTTCCTTCCTTCCTTCCTTCCTTCCTTCCTTCCTAAGAACAGAGTGGTGGGAGGGAGAAAAACAGAGATGACGGAGGAAGAAAAACAGGCAAGAAACGCAGCTGGGGAGGTGTCACACTTCGTGAGGAATGAAGAAATGCACCATCGCCTGCAAGTGGCCAGCACATGGCCCTCGCCTACTTCACATATTGGTGGGCTTTGGGGGAGGAAACACCATGAGCAACGTGAGAGTCAACGTTACCTGAGCCAAGCAACGCAAATCCAAAAAGAAGCGCGATGCCACCCAGCCCCCAGCCTACCTGGTTTTGGCAGGCAGGGGGGCACTCTCCTCACAGCGCCGAGAGGCTCAGCTGGGGAGTGCAAAGTTTGCCAGCTTTGCACCTTGTTCCCTGCTGAAACTGGGCAGGCTGGGGGTTGAGCAGCGGCATGCTTCTTTTTGGATTCGTGCCGCCTGGCTCAGCTTCTTGGCGCTGTTAGGACAGCACCCCACTTCCTGCTGAAACCCCTCACCCAGAGCCCATCAAGCTGGATATGTGAAGTAATTGAGGGCCATTTGCTGGCCACTTCCAGGCAATGGTGCATTTCTTCATTCCTCACAAAGGGTGACACCTCCCCAGCGCGCGCCCAGGGGGCGAGGCTGATGCAGCAGGGGCCGGTCCCTTGCTGTTTCCAGACGGCCTTGTGAAGCTAAGACTGTATGCATTTCAGCATAGATGGCCACCACAAAATTGTACTTTGGTCCCGGGCGGCCTGGGCCAGGGCCAAGGCAGCAGGGACCATTCCCTCACTGTTTCCAGGATGGCTTCGCGGGCCACATGAAACCATGTCGCGGGCCGCATCTGGCCTCCGGGCCTTGCGTTTGACATGTCTGCTATATGGAATCCTATGCCCTTTTAGGATGTGTTTTGAGCTTTTCAATCCAGCAACCAGTACAATTTTTCAGGTTCAATCTCAGGAAATTACAGTTTTAATGGTTGCCTTTCCTGAATATTCAAAATCAAACGTATTTAAAATACTAAGATACACGAATTTTTCCTATCATCACTAAACAAAAACAACAGTTCTCTATATTAGTAATGTAAGTGAAAGCAATGCAACCACCAAAATAAATTGTTTATATTAATTTGTAGATTGTTTCCAAATATCAGTAACAGGATTCAAAATCTTCCTGTAAAAACCAAACCAAACCAAACCCTAGTTTTTCTTCTCATCTTTGAAGAGAAACAGTAGCAACTAAAACAAAACGAGGGGGTATAGCTCAGTGGCAGAGCATTTGACTGCAGATCAAGAGGTCCCTGGTTCAAATCCGGGTGCCCCCTTAAATTTTTCCATTCAAAGCAAGCAGGAACATTCACCAACCAGAATTTAGAAAACGGAGGCAGTAACATCTTTATGTAGGCTCCATGAAAATAATTTACACAAATCTTGGAAGCACTGTGTAGATACAGCTCTAAACGACCAATCAGGCTTTAATAAATTATTTTTAAATTTACAATTTTAAATTTACAGTTACAAATCGCCAACATCTATATAACTCAATATCACTAATCCAGATACAAGAGACCCGAGGCACAGTTCTGTCATGCTAAGGATAAAATCCACAAAACCAAACAATCAGCGACAGTAAATTACACACCGGCTTTTTTTCAATCTGAACAATTTATACGATGTGTGGAATTCCACACTCAACATGGCTGGAGAATTCTGGGGCTTGAAGTACAGAAGACGTCTTAAAATTGTTCGGATTGTGAAACACTGTTGTAAAGCAGACGATTCGACAGTAAACTTTCTGACCCAGGTGAAACTCGCTCTGCTTCCGAAGCCAGGGCTGCCTCGCTCAGCACGCTCACGTGCTCCTCCGCCGCGGACAAGGATTGGTCGATCCAGTCCATGTGGCTGGGGAACCGGCAGGCATGCGGAGTGATCAGCACCAAGTGACTCACTGAAAGCAGCAGCGCCGTTGTCCTGCAAAAAAACAACAAAGCAAAACCCGCTCTTCCTACTCCACCACAGAGAAGCCTTATATCATTGTTCTATTTGTCCTCTTTCCCGATTGTGAGATATGGTTTTGAAGTGCAGACTCCTGACATACTTTTTATTTTAAATCTGAAAACGTACTAAAGGAATAATTTAAATTGTGAAGACAGAGGGATGTGATCAAGATATATATATATATGTGTATTTTAAAAGTTAACTATTACACGCAGTTTAACTTACAATTATAAATAACAACAACAATAATAAAGTTGGAAGGGACTTTGGAGGTCTAGTCCAGTGACCGGTACCAGGCTACAGCATGCCAGCAACTGGTCCGCACAGACAAGCAAAGCCCTATCTGTGGAATGCAGGCAGCATAACAAAACCACACACCTTCTGGTCAGCTGAAAAACCTCTCTTCATGGAACCAGTCCCAAATGGTTGGTCTCTAGTCCAACCCCCTGTGTGGGCAGGAAACCCTATACCATTTCAGAAAAGTGGTTGTCCAATCTCTTCTTAAAAGCCTCCAGTATTGGAGCATTCACAACTTCTGGAGTTTTTGATGTATGACTACAATTGAGCCCAAATTTTTGTTGCTAAGCAAGATAGTTGTTAAGTAAATTTTGCCATTTTATGATATTCTTGCAACAATGATTAAGTGAATCATTGCAGTTGTTAAGTTAGTAATAAGTGTAAAATGAATCTAGCTTCCCTGTTGACTTTGCTTGTCAAGTTGAAAAGATGATCACATGCAATCATCATAAATATGAGCCAGTTGGGAAGCACCCAAATTTTGATAACATGACCATGGGTATGCTGCAATGGTCATAACTGAAAAATGGTTAGAAGTCACTTTTTTCACTGTTGTGTAACTTCGAAAGATTACTAAATAAAGGGTTGTAAGTCGAAGACTACCTGTAATTGAAAGGAATATCATTAATTGTTGATATGATGGCCTACGCCCTAGGATCGTGTAGGAGCTGAACGGAGCGTAGGTGGAAAAAGGAAACTGCCATGAGGAGTCAGAGGAACCAGGCTTGTGAAACAAAGGATAATGGAGTTTCGAGGAAAAGGGGAGGCAACAAGATAAGAGGGAGAAAGGATGATAGGTGGAGGAAAGTTGTGGCACGGTTTGAAACTATTGGCTACAAGTGTAACTATGCTATTGGCTACTTGTGTATTTGATGCTTTGTGTAACCACCCACAAGGGAAAATAATAAAAGGGGGATGCAGCCTTTTGTCTGGGTTGACTCACCCCAAGGAAATTTGCGTGTCCGCATATGTTCTTGTATTTGGCTACCGTGATCGACCCTCCACGGGTTGAGGCACAGTACGCGGTGCCTCAATTAATATTGAATACTGTGGTAGTATGACATGTTTTTGTGCAACACTAGCATTTCTGCAATCCAGTCCCCATATGGCATTTACCTGTAGCAGTCCTTGGCCCAGGGAAAGGCAGAGGATGCTGTTCTAAAGGAAGCTTTTCTAATGAAGGTGAGAAGTGTGGGCAAAAACAAAAAAAGGGACTAGAATGATCAACTCAAGAGGGATTGCATGTGCTCAAAAAGAAGTTGGCTCTTAATGCTTAATGCTGAGGTGAAAGCAAAGGAAGTTTTTTGTCAATTTACCTATAATTTGAAAAATAATATGGATTATGCAAAATAAAGTCTCTTCCAAGCTGCTAGCCACTGGTAGTAAAACTTCCTCTCTGCAGTGAATGGTGGTTCTATTGCCTTTTAGATGGTTAGTTAAATTGAAATTTAAAATTCAGTTGTTCAATTGAATTTTTTCTCTTGATTGCTTGTTTTCATTTTGCCCTACAGTATTCTATTTTTGT
This sequence comes from Bothrops alternatus, assembly GCA_034064705.1. Taxonomy (NCBI): domain Eukaryota; kingdom Metazoa; phylum Chordata; class Lepidosauria; order Squamata; family Viperidae; genus Bothrops; species Bothrops alternatus. The sequence goes on along the minus strand of JARGCV010000103.1, from coordinate 19,683,828 downwards.
TCAGATTTGCGTGTTACCTCAAGTGCATACAGAGACAGTTGAAAAAGCACAAAAATGGTTTCTGCATACTTTTTTGCAAAAAAAAAAAATTCTATTCCCAAGATGATATCATTGGACTATAAAGAGTGGCAGAGAGTAAAGACAAGGAAGAGGAACAGAAAAATATTCTGGTGTAATTTATATTAATTCCACCCAGAATTGCCAATTAGTGATATTCTAACCTGTATCAAGAGCATTTCCATTGTAATATTTTTTGTCAGTCTACCTGCAAACCATATGGATCAGGGCTTTTCAACCTTTTCACCTATTGTACCACTTTTAGGATATGGCAATATCTGAGGACCACCAGTTGTCTAGCAAGGTGTCAAAAACCTGATGACCAAAAAAAGAAAAAAAGGAAAAAAGTGATAAAGTACAGATAAAGTACTTGACTTACAACAGTTCACTTAGCGATTGTTCGAAGTTACAATGGCACTGAAAAAAGTGCCCACCAAGCCACAGCTGAGCAAGACACCTGCCTGCCCACGCAGCGGCGCTCTTCCTCCTGTCCGAGGTTTTTATTGTTGTGAGCATTTCTGTTGAGGATTGGCAGTGGGGGTGGTGTGGGGTGGTGTTTGGTTTTTATTGGGTGATTGCAGCAGGTTTTGTTCACTTCACATGACCCTGGGACACTGTGACCGTCATAAATATGAATCAGTTGCCAGGCATCTGAATGTAAATCACAAGACCCTGGAGATGCTGCAACATTCCAGCTGATTGGCTGGATCAGTGCTGCTTTCCAGCTGATTGGTGCTTCTTCAGGGCTCAGCAGAAGCACCAGGATCAGCGCCGAGCTCCAGCTGGAGCCTGGCGCTGATCCTGGCACTTCCACTGAGCCCTGACAGCCCCAAAGAAGCGCCGATCAGCTGGAAAGTGGCACTAATCCTGGCGTTTCCGCTGAGCCCTGACAGCTCCAGCCATCTCTCGCTCAGGCCTGTGCGGTGCCACCGGTTCAGCTCATTGCCCTCCCCCACTACCACTTTTCTAGGATGGTCGTGTACCACCTGCCAGGTGCCAATGTACCACAGGTGGTACCTGTACCACTGGTTGAAAAGCCCTGATATAGATTATGCAAAAAAAACAACAAAAAACACCACCCTGTCTTTTCATTAGTGCAGAAATATTATGAAATTGATGGTTGGGTAATCTTAGAATATAATAGTTTGAAAATGTCCCAAGTTGAAGAAGGGCTGCTGAAAGTGTTCATTCCACTCCACTAATGGCTCTCAATCAACTGTTGGTTATTCTAAGTAGGAGCTACAACAATCCTTGATTTCTTAGTAAAAGAGCAAAGGTAGCATTTTGAGTGATGGGGCAATAATTAAAGTTTCCTTTATAATATACCATGTCAATTTTTTCAGTCTGTATTTACAGCTTCCAGAATTGCTCATAATTGGGCTTCTGAAACTCAAACAGCAAATTCTATGACACCTTGATCAAGAGTACTACTGTTGTACAAGATTTAATATACATCTGGGAAACATTTGAGACAAGGGAAATAAATAGTGAAACTCCTGTAAGGAATCCTACCGGTATGTGAAAAGTAATAAACTTTTCAATAAACAATAAATATCCATTCCCAGTTCTCAAGTTCAGTTTTGGGACATTACATTTTAAATGATTGCCCTTCCTAAATGGTTAAAATGATGATTAATTGGTTGATTACTTATGTGTCCACAAGTTGGTGTTTATCTGTGACTGCACAGATTTTCTCCAGAGTAATCTGTCCTAACCTATTTTTGCAGGTCTTCACTTAAGGTATGATGGTTTGAGCCTGACTCTTTGTGCCTTGAATGAGAACTCTGATTTGATATCTTTGAGGATCCATTTATATTACGGTATAACAACAATAATAATAGAGTTGGAAGAGACATTGGAGATCTTCTAGTTCAACCCCCTGCTCAGAAAAATGGTTGTCCAATCTCTTCTTAAAAACTTCCAGTGTTGGAACATTCACAACTTATAGAGGCAGATTGTTTCACTGATTAATTGTTCTAACTGTCAGGAAACTTCTCCTTAGTTCTAGCTTTCTTCTCTCTTTGATTAGTTTCCATCCATTGCCCTTCCTTCAGGAGCTTTGGAGAATAGCTTGACTCCCTTTTCTTTGTGGGAGATATTGGAATACTGCTATCATGTCATCCTTAGTCCTTCTCTTCATTAAACTAGACATGCCCAATTCCAGCAACCGTTCTTTATATGTTTTAGCCTCCAGTTCCCTAATCATCTTTGTTGTTCTTCTCTATACTCTTTCTAGAGTCTCAACATCTTTTTTACATCATGGTGACCAAAACTGGAGGCAGTATTCCAAGTGTGGCCTTACCCAGGCGTTATAAAATGGTATTAACACTTCACATGATTTTGATTCTATCCCTCTGTTAATGCAGGCCTAGCACTGTGTTGGCTTTTTTGGTAGCTGCAGCACACTGCTAGCTCATATTTAAGTGATTGTCCACTAGGACTCCAAGATCCCTTTCATAGTTACTACTATTGAGCAAGGTACTATCTATACTGTACCTGTGCATTTGGTTTTTCTTTCCTAAATGTAGAACCTTACTTTTTTCACCATTGAACACCCAGTGTTCCAGTCTGTCAGGATCCTTCTGTATCTTAAGCCTATCTTCTGGAGTGTTGGCTATTCCTGTCAACTTGGTTGTGGTCTACAAAGTTGATGAGTTTCCTCATCTATCCCCTCATCCAAATAATTGATGAAGATGTTGAAGAGTACTGGGCCCAGAACAGAGCAACTACACACTTTCCTCCATGTAGATGCAGTTCTATTGAGGACCACACACTGGGTAATCCATCTGGTGGTGATGCTAACCCATATTTTTCTATCTTATCAAGTAGTAGGTTGTGGTCTACTTTTTCAAATGCGTTACTGAAGTCCAAGTAAATTATATCCACAACATTCCTCTGGTCCACTAATTTTGTCACCTGGTCAAAGAATGCAATAAGATTTGTCTGGCATGATCTGTTTTTGACAAACCCATGTTGGCTTTTAGTAATGACTTTGTTTGCCTCTAGATCAGTGGTGGTGAACCTATGGCACGGGTGCCAGAGGCAGCACTTGGGGCCCTCTCTGTGGGCACACGTGCCGTTGCCCCAGCCTCGCCTCCCCCTGCGACCCCCTCTTCTCCAGCAGCCCCCCTGAAGGAGAGTTGCCCCTGAGTGTGGCCCACAGAGAATGGGAACTACATTAGCTCTTTTCCAGTCCTCTGGTAGTTCCCCAGTGCTCCAGGATCTGTGTTTTCTTACTGGTATCCTCAGGAGTCTTGGAGAATACAAAGTTCAACATGTCAATAAGCTTTCTATCCCGAGTCTTCAAAGTCCAAATTTTGCTTCAATAAAGTGTTACAGCGAACCGTTGTCTGCATGATTCTATTCTTTGTAGACAGAGACACATCCTTATATTTTAATATCTTTTCCAACACCTTCATTATTTTCCAAGTCTTGCTTGCAGCTAATGTCTTGACTGCTGGTTAGCCTAAAAAGAATAAGACTCCATAACTTCAATATTTTTGTTGATTGCTGTATTTATTGTCATTAGTCATCTTCATTATATTTAACCTTATCCCAATTTTTTATTTCATTATTGTGCTCGTAGATCATTTGCATTTTCTGCATCACAAGTGTCACAAGCTTAATGCAGATTATTAATCCTATATTTCTTCATCCAATTTTAAAATCATGCTCATCTTCTTCTAGTCTGGGTTCTCTCAGTATATATTCCACATATATTGTAGGCTCAAAAATAAGGAGAGAATATAGGGCTTTGGATAAAAATGATACAGTTTCAAATCCTGAGTTATATGGATCTTTCCTATTGTCACTATAGAAAAAGCCCTACAGTATGTATTTGTGATTTGGAAAAAAAAAGGGATCTTCAGGCAGATAATGAAATTGCAACAAGAAATTCTACCGTTGAACTCTTTATGTTACTTTTTGGATGAATTACAATGTTCCCGAAGAACTAATTAACAGGATTCCTACCAATTCCATTATAAATCCAATTCCATTATAAAACGGAACATTTAGTTTCACTTCCTTTCCTTGAAAAAAACTTGTAGCAATATTTCCAACGGAAGAGGGGGTATAGCTCAGTGGTAGAGCATTTGACTGCAGATCAAGAGGTCCCTGGTTCAAATCCGGGTGCCCCCTTTATTTCTTTTTTTCTTTTAATATTTAAAATTTGACATTCACAGCAAGCCGTAATACTCAGCGATCAGAATTTAGCAATAACACATAAACTAACATGTGTACAAGTTCCCTAACAAGAATCTCTGTAAATCTGAGAAATACATACCGTTCTACCGTAATAGCTTTACCATGTCACAGTCGGCTTCCTTTCTAAGCAGTCTAAATAATGAATTCCTCAAGACAGCAGTTCTCGTTCCTTCTGTCTCCCTGACATTTTTGCTCCGAACTATAGAATGAAAATAAGGAATCGCACTTAAAGAACCAGATCATCTTTCCTCTCGGCTACGATTTAGTGCCTGCAGTGTTTACATACATGAACTGAGCTTTCTTATGCGTGTGGTAAGTTGTCCATGTGAAACCAGAAGAATAGGTCTCTCGGTAAATTGCAAACCAATAATCAGCACATGAGGAAAAAGACCTTTCTCCGGTGCCCTCTTCTTTTTCTTCTTTTTTAAAAGGATTCGGCTCCATCTGCTTCCATCAGGAAGCGGTGATTCCTCGCAACTGCAAGATAAACCACACCGTTTGTATTGTGGTGGTTTGATTGTTCTATGCTTCAACACCCACAACAGCTACGGTAGCAGGAAAAATATCCATCAGTCTTCAGGAACGGGATAGGTCTGGTTACAAGTTCCTTTACCTTTGGTTTTCTGTCTGTTCTCTTCTCCTAGGCTCCATTTTGACCGTATGCATACAATTTATCATCATGAAATAGATAAGAAGCACGAAGAGAGACTTGTCAAGCAGCACATTGATTTAGGACTAAGGATGGGTCTAATTGCAGGGCTTCCTTATCTCTTAGGTTCCATTCTGACTACATCTGCTGCATAAAATAAATTATTAAAGCAATGTCACAATCATGAAAGAGGTCAAACTCATGAAGGAGACAGACTACAAGCTGTGTGCTTATTTAGGATTTTCCTACTGTTTCCTTTCTTTCCTTCATAAAGGAAATGAATGCTTTCCTCTGAAGGAGATAAAGAGAGGAATATCTGTCTACCAATGTATTGTTTCAGCTTTGTGGAAAAATCCCTTAAAAGTGTGAAAAGCTGTCACCATAGTGCTGACAGAATAGTCTAGCTCTATTACATAATTACCATTTTAATGTAACGATCAAAGATTTTTCCATACAGGATGTCTCAAATAATGATACATGGCAGGGAGCTGTTTGCACACAGCTGGTGCAAGTTTGCTGGAGTATTACAAAAGTAACCTTTATATTAAAAGATGCAACCTTCATATTAAAAGATGCAACTCTATCCATCTTATACAAATTTGAAGGACCCCCACTACACTGCTGCTGTGCATAGCCTTTTAGAGTCAAAAGCAACATGCTGGCAGTCTGATCGCAGATGGAAGGGGAGAGATCATGTCACATAAGGATAAAATGAATGACAATGTTGACATATAATGACTAGTCTTACTTGCAACTTTGGTCAGTTCATTTCATTCCCTCAAGCTTTACCAATGAAAGTTTTATGCTTTTCCTCAATATTCAGAGACACATTCTAGATGACTTGTCATCCAGATTCATCTAAATGTTATAACAGTCTAGTTTTCTTGGTAAAAACCGAGTGCTTATATGTAATCTTTTGTTCAAAGTTTGATTTTTGGTAAGCTTATACCTGTACAGTTTCACCTGTCTTCACTCTCACTTTTGAATAATTCTATCAACCTTCCTCTATTGATCTTACCAGCAAGAGGGACCCTCTAAACATTTATATTCTCACCAGCCTAAACATCATATCATGGAAGCTATTAGACTATGCCAGTGATAGCGAATCTTTTAGAGACCGAGTGCTCAAACTGCAACCCAATACCCACTTATTTATCGCCGGGTGCCAGGTGGGTGTGGCCCACTGGGTGGGCGTGGTGTGGTGCTCATGGCAGACTGGGTGGGTGTAGCCAAGGTGGGCATGATCCACCTCAATGTTGCTTGTGGGGAGGGATACCTGTGGGGGCCGGGCAGAGTTGGGGGAAATCCAGGGGGTCTCTGGCAGGTGGGGCAGTGGGTAGGAGGCTCGTCCTGTGGGGTGAGGCAAAGCAAGGCAAGGCAAGACAGGGCAGGGGAGCCATTGTCGCAGGGCAAGGCAGGGGCCGGGGCGGCTGCTGCCTGACACCATCGCCCTTGCACACAGAGGCCAGCAAGCACATGGGTGCTGGGATGCATCCAGCCATGTGGACCTCGGCGAGTTAGTGGATGGCTGGATTGAAGAGGGTCAGTTGCCATCTCCGGGGCATGGCATGCGTGCCCACAGAAAGGGCTCTGAGTGCCGCCTCTGGCACGTGTGCCATAGGTTCGCCACCACTGGACTATGCCATTAATTTTTTTCCATGGGAAGAGGAATGGTATAGTAAAACAACTCAAAACAAAAACAACAGAATTGAGGTTATTATTGTTTATAGTAGGTTCATTAAAATACATCTTCTAACATGAACATATAATGTATGTAGGAACATATTAGATTCGGATATACATGATAATGTATGTAATGACAATGATGTTTAAGATACTCTACATATATTTTTCTTTTTGAAGCTGAAATGGCCATTAACAAGTTACATCGGGGTCTGACCCCTACTGAATTAAAGTCCTATCCTTGAGTTGGTAAAAAAAACAATATCAATATTACATTTGTTGACTGTATACTGATCCCTACTCTGTGTCTTTTCTGAGAAAGTAATGAATGCTCTCAAAAGTAGAGAAATGTTTATAGTGTTGCCAGTTTCTATAAATGGGAACAACCAACATTTCAATATTACTCCTCTAAATGTTGGGAGAACTCTGAAAACGTGAAAGCAAATTCAAAGCACAGCTTGATCCAGTATATGAAGGTTTACAGGAAAATAATATCAAAACAATATAAGCTTGTGCATGTTTTCAGTGGGAGAACTCTGCAATTATGCACTCTGCAATGCATTATTTTACATAGTTAATATTAAGATCATGCTGTTGTTATTCTACCAATTATTTTGTGGTGAAGCAGAATTACGGCTTAGAGTTACGGAAGTTGTTGCTTAGTACATCTGGAAGGTTAAAGGTTAGAGAAGATAGTTTCTTATCAAAAGTGGACGATGATTTCATTATCTGCATTGCATGTATTATATTTCTTTCATTAAAGCCACTGACTACTATGAACAGCCTAAGGAAGGAAGATTCAATTTGGTCAATAAATATTTCCTTTTCAAACAAACTGAAGTGGTTGAAGCTATAATTTTTTTATTACATTTACACGAAAGTGGTAGTGATAATGGGTAGTATAAGAGTATGTAAACAAAAATCTGTGCAAAGGGCAAACCAGGAAAGAACCCGGTCTGAAAATACTTTGGTGAACAATAGATTTTCTAGTTAAAGCTTAGCTAGCCAATATTCAGATTTATCTTCATAAGAAAAGAGATTTTTGTTATACATTAATATTAGCAATAAAAGATATTGAATACATGGAGAGAACTATTTATTACAAAAGTCTGAATGAGAGGGAAAACTTCCTCTATATACATCTAAATGGTTTCAAGTTCAACCTGCAATTGCTCAAGAATTTACTGAAGCAATCAGCTGTTCATTCCTCCACAATCTCCAATTTACACTGTACACTTTATTTTCATGTAGAAAGAAAACATGAGTTAGAATCCAAAGAACTATAGAATTGGTTTTGCAGAAACTGGAAAAAGTTTCAGAATCAGGCTGTTGATGATAATGGGTCGGGGAATTGCTATCAAAGAGACCAAAATGCAGGGGTTATATGCTGTAATTGTGGGCCATTGTCACTTAACTATCCAGATGATTTGTGGTACAACCATTTGTTTAGTGAACATTAAAAAAGTGATTTAGGTCATTTTTCACATTTACAACTGTTGCAGCATCCTCGTGATCACGTGATCAAAATTCAGACATTTTGCAACTGGCATGTATTTATGATGGCTGCAGTGTTCCGGTGATTATGTGACTATTTTGACAAGTAAAACTGGTCAGTCCTAGAGAAAATCAACCACTACTGCTCTTTAGAAGGCCACATCCTGAAGTTGAAACTCAAATACTTTGGCCACCTAATGAGAAGGAAGGACTCACTGGAGAAGGGCCTAATGCTGGGAAAGATTGAGGGCAATAGAAGAAGGGGACGGCAGAGAATGAGGTGGCTGGATGGAGTCACTGAAGCAGTAGGCGTGAGCTTAAATGGACTCCAGAAGATGGTAGAGGACAGGAAGGCCTGGAGGAACATTGTCCTTGGGGTCGTGATGGGTTGGATATGACTTTGCAACTAACAACAAGAAAAGTCAATGGGGAAGTCAGATTCACTTAACAACCATATTACTAACTTAACAAGTGCAGTGATTTGCTTAACAACTAGGGCAAGAAAAATAATAAAATGAAGCAAAACACCTAACATCTGCTTTGCTTAGCAACAGAAATTTTGGGCTCAATTGTGGTCTTAAGTCCCTTCTTTTTTTCTTAGCTTTAACTACAAATAACAAATGCCATAGCCAAAATATTTCTGATTGCAGACAAAATTACTAACAATATTATGTCCTCCTTCCCCATTCTACCCCCTCCGGCACGAGAATATCGCAGGGTCGCTAATCCAGATGCAAGACTAGAACAACTGAGGTGGCGGTTCTATCATCCTCAGGATAACAATCATTATGCCAAATCATCAGCGATGTTATATGAAAAATAGAGAAGAAGAGGAAGCACAGAGCCATTGATGACATGCGTCTCCTCCCCTCTTCCCTTTGTTCTCAAATTGTAGACTGCTCCTGCAGAAAGCTTTCTGACCCAGGTGGAACTCGCTCTGCTTCCGAAGCCAAGGCTGCCTCGCGCAGCACGCTCACATGCTCCTCCACCGCGGACAAGGATTGGTCGATCCAATCCATGTGGCTGGGGAACTGGCAGGCATGCCGAGTGATCAGCACCAAGTGACTCACTGAAAGCAGCAGCGCCGTTGTCCTGCAAAAAAACCAAACAAACCTGAAATAGGGGTGGGGCTCATGAGCCAAGCCCCACCCTTCCTACTCAGCTATCAAGCCTCTTGACAGGGTTTTTTTGTATTTAAGGTGCACATGCACCTGTGTTAAATATGTTAAATTGAAAGATATTATAATACTAACATTTAATTACCGTACTTGTTTATTCAGTTTGGTGCTGCATGACTCTAACAGACTATTTAACATTAGTATGATAATATTTTTAATGCAATTCTAGCACTTTTGCACAGAGCCAGTTTGGTGTTAAGAAACTGAGAGGTTGAATTCTATTTCCACTTTAGATAGAAAGCTGGATGATCTTGGGTTGATCAAGGACACAACCGCAAACCACTTCTGAAAAAAACCTCACCAATAAATTACAGGAAAGCAAGCAAGATTGAACATCATAGGATTAAGTGAATGGTCTTCAAAATTTAATATTGAAATAAAAATGTAAAATTGAATCTGCTGTGTAGTGGAAACTTACAGGGTGGACAAGCCTCTCAAAAGAAACTACAATGGATGTGAACAAGAAATGGTAGTATAAAGGCAGGATGTAAGAGAGATGCATAGGCAAACATTAGCTGGGTGTTGGGAGTGGGAAAAGGAAAAATACATACTGTAAAAACAGCTGCAAGAGGAAATGGGTAGTCAGGGAAAATTAACTGGGATAAGAGGAAAGATAACTGAATGGAATAACCGGAAAGGCAAACTGAACTGAAAAAGAGGAAAGACCTTATTGTTCTAAGGAGCCATAAAAAAGGGCCCAGAACTCAAAACAGACAACTGAGCACGCCTGATAGCTGATGAATATTATTTGATACACCTTGCATAAATTATCTCCTAATTTTAATGTAGATGTGATGTATGATTTAGTATGAAGCAGAAAATATGTGGGAGGCAGTCAGAAAGAGTCGGTACCTTATAGTACCTGAGTCAATGTGGAATGAGGAGGAATATGGCAGCTGGGTTGTATAAAGAAGGGACTATTTTGGGTTGGAACTTTGGAGAGAACCAAGCTTTGATAGCTTCTCTCCCTGCTTATTGCAATAAATGAAACAAAAGGCCTTCACTGTGTCTTGACTGGTTATTGGTCAGGCGAGCTTGTTTCTGGTCACAAAGGAAAGTAGCCAGGAGTACATAACAAACAGAAGAAGAAAAAAAGCACATTTGCAGCGCAATCTCCACATGCCAGTCAAATGGGAGGAGCTCTCAGCTCAGTGAAAGGTGGATGGAGAAAACTGATCTAAGGCTCATAAAGTAGGGATATCATGAAAGACCTTTACAGATCATAATAAAGTAATTTTTAAATGGAAATCCAGTTTTTTTCAGATTGAAATTAAATGAAATGCTGTTGTGGAAAGAAACAATAGTGGAGGATAGTAAAAACAATTAAAAGAGGTTTTTGAAAATAATCTTATAAAGGTACAGATGCAAGAATGGTTTGGGATACAAACAAAGCTTTCATGAATTATTACTTCATATGACTTAATAGTGAATTTTCTAATCCATGTGCAGATCTTTCTATCTTGTAAAGCCAAGCATGTATCTTTCCATGACTCTTTGTGCCACATGTAGTTTTTGTATCGATTGTGACAAACGAAAGTATATGATATCATCATGAAAGTAAAAGAATTGAAATGGAAATGGACTGGTCACATAGCAAGAAAAACTGATGGCAGGTGGACCAAGGTGGTCATAGAATGGATCCCACTTGATAAAAAGTGTCCATGAAAGAGCCCTAAAACAAGATGGATCAATGACATCAGTAAGATTGAGGGCCCAATTGGCAAAAGGAAGCTCAGGACCACTTAAGTTGGAAACATGAAGAAGAGGCCTTCATCATGCAGTGAACGGAGAATGGCTAAAATGATAATGAATAGTGAATTCAAAAAGAAAAGGCAAGAGAAAACACAAATTATTTTGGATGAGATAAGAAAATGAGGAATTAAAGAATTTTCCAGACAAGGTAAATATTTCTCAACAAATTATGCTTCCATAGGTATAATTATCTATGATAACATTAAGAGAAATAGAATAAAAATAAATCATGCAAAGAAAATGCAAATAAAGTTTGCAAATAAACTAGAGAAGTGAGTGGTATACAGTCTTGAAAAAGAACAAATATTAAAATTACAAGAAGAGATGCTTAATAAAAGATAATCTGGTCGTGAAAAAGTATTTCATCAATATTATTCCAATTTATGTAAATTTCTGTGGAGAAAATAGTTGAATATTTAAAGAAACAAAGTTTGCTGAAGAGTACAGAGAAATCCCGAGGTGTCTGAGCGGAGGGCGCACGACCAGCCCATCTCACCTGCCCCGTCGGGGAGGTGGAGCATGAGTGCGCGTGCTAGGACCCGAAAGATGGTGAACTATGCCTGGGCAGGGCGAAGCCAGAGGAAACTCTGGTGGAGGTCCATAGCGGTCCTGACGTGCAAATCGGTTGTCTGATCTGGATATGGGGCAAAAGACTAATTGACCAAATATTAGAAGCTCTGCAAGATGAAAATCAGAGATTGGCGCAAACTAATGTGGAACTGGAGGACAGCATGGCCAACATGGAGATGAAAAGGGCATCATACATTCTAAAATTTCAAAATATAATAGAAGAGAAGGATGAGAACCTGTTAGAACTGATGAATGAGCTATTGGCGGATCTACTTGGAATGGAAATGGACAAAATGAAATGAGAATTGGATCAGGTTTTTAGAATCAATTCAAACTACACAAAAAGAAATAGAGTCCCTAGGGAGGTTCATGTCAGATTCCTTAAAAGAGCCATATGAGATGAGATCTTGAGAGCAGTAAGGGATCAACCACTGAAATATAAAGCCAAAGAACTTGTAGTTCTTAAACAGATTCCCAGAAGAATAAGATAAGACCGAAGAGAATATCAATTTTTAACAAGGAAATTGGTTAACAGAGGAGTAAATTTTAGATGGTTGATCCCAGAAGAATTATTAATCTTTTGGGACTTGAAAAGATATAGACTGGATACTCCAGCTCAAGCAGAGGAATTTTTCCTACAACCATAGAGCTTTACTGGAAAAAGGCGATGTTGAGCCTAAGAAATCAGAGGAAACGACTGCTGCAGAAGCATCAAAGCAAACGGAGGAGGAAGTACCTAAAAAGACTCAACTAGAGAAGATGTTGGACCCAAAGACCAGAGACAGATAAGCTCTCCCAGAAGACTGAGGTCTCGATATAATTGAAATTATGGAGGAAATTAGAATTTTTTCAATAAACATAAATGGTCTCAACTCCCCATCAAAAAGGAGTAAAACATTGCATAGGTTACAAAAGTTGAAAATGGACATAATTTGTTTTCAAGAGACACATATTAAGAGACAACAGTCTAGAATTTTAGAACAATCAAAATTAGGTAAACTTTATTTTTCTTTGGCATTACAAAAGAAAAGAGGGATAGCTTTCTATATTAAAGAAAAGATGAACCCAAAACAAATTTATGTTGATGAAGAGGGGAGAATATTAATGGTGGAATATTAATGGTGGAATCAAAAACAAATATTGATGATTGCAATATATGCTCCCAATGAGAAACAAAATCAATTTTTTCAGCAATTATATGACAAACTAGTGGATTTAAATTATCATAACCGTTGTATACATGGAGATTTTAATGCAATTGCTGATGCGGTACGAGAGTACAAAAGCCACAAACAAGGGAAAAAGGGGAGAAATATTTTACCTAAGCCTTTTTTAAAAATGAAAGATGAACTTTGTATACAGGATATATGGAGAGAGATGAATCCAGAAAAAGCACAATATACTTTTTATTCAAATAGGCATAAATCGTGGTCAAGAATCGACACGATATGGACTTCTTATGATTTGAAGACTATGATACAAGAGGTTGAAATAGAACCAAATATTTGGGCAGATCATAATCCAATTAAAATGACTTGGAAAGGATCTAGGAAAAAATTAAGATGGCTGTTGAATATTGAAATAATCTATATTGAAAGAAAAAGAATTTTTACAATTAGCAATAAAAGAAATGGAATTTTTAAAAAAAATCAATAAAAAAGAAGATACTTCTATTCAAAATGCATGGTACACAGCAAAAGCATATTTTAGAGGTTTGGCTATAACATATGTTGCCAAAAAGAATAAAGAAAAGAAACAAATACAGGCATAGTATAGGGGGTACCTTGCTCAATAGTAGTGACTGTGAGAGGGACCTTGGAGTTCTAGTGGACAATCACTTAAATATGAGCCAGCAGTGTGCTGCAGCTGCCAAAAAGGCCAACATAGTGCTGGGTGCATTAACAGAGGGATAGAATCAAGATCACATGAAGTATTAATATCACTTTACAATGCCACACTTGGAATACTGCACCCAGTTTTGATCAGCACGATGTAAAAAAGATGTTGACACTCTAGAAAGAGTGCAAAGAAGAGCAACAAAGATGATTAGGGGACTGGAGGCTAAAGCATATAAGGAAAGGCTGCTGGAATTGGGTATGTCTACTTTAACGAAGAGAAGGACGAGGGGGGACATGATAACAGTATTCCAATATCTCAGTGGCTGCCACAAAGAAGAGGGAGTCAAGCTATTTTCCAAGGCGCCTGAAGGCAGGACAAGAAGCAACGGGTGGAAACTAATCAAGGAGAGAAGCAACCTAGAACTAAGGAGAAACTTCCTGACAGTTAGAACAATTAACCAGTGGAACAACCTGCCTCCAGAAGTGGTGAATGCTCCAACGCTGGAAGTTTTTAAGAAGAAACTGGATAGCCATTTGTCTGAAATGGTGTAGGGTTCTTGCCTGAGCAGGGGGTTGGACTAGATGACCTCCAAGGTCCCTTCCAACTTTATTATTATTATTACTATTACTATTACTACTATTATTATTATTATTATTGCTATTGCTATTACTATTATTATTACAGCGTAGATTGAAAGAACAATTTAGCAACCTGGAATCTGAATTACGAATTGATCCACAAAAGAAAAAAACTGAAGACACAAATGGAATTAATAAAACACAAATTAAACTTACTTGAGATGGATATAATGGCACAACAGATCAAATGAGCTAAACAGAACTTTTTTGAAAATGCTAATAAACCAGGAAGATGGCTTGCATACAGATTGAAAAAAGAAAGAGAAAAAAGATTAATAAGTTACAAGACTCAAAAGTTACATTGCCATAATGATGTAATGAAAAAAATCACTAAGGCTTATTATGAGACACTCTATAAGGCGGAGGTGGTTTCCAAAGAGGCAATTCAGGACTATCTAAAAGAAGCAAATCTTCCAAAGGTCCCTGAGAATATACGACAGAGGTTAAATGAGAAGATATCAATGATGGAGATTACAGAGGCAATAAAAAGGCAAAAGAAAGATAAAACACGGGGACCTGATGGATTCCCTGCAAAATTCTATGTAGCCTTACAAGATATTGTTAAGTCCAATTTTGAAAGATTTGTGCAATGAAATTTTTATATAGATAAAAATACCGAATTCATGGACTGAAGCCAATATTACTTTGATACCCAAAGAAGATACTGATCTTACACAGATTAAAAACTATAGACCAATATTAAATGTGGATTATAACATTTTTGCTGCAATAATGGCGGAAAGAATGAAGAATTTTTTGACTGAATTTATACATCCAGACCAAAACGGCTTCCTGCCTAAAAGGCAGATAAAGAACAACTTAAGGATTATTCTAAATGTTTTGGAATATTATGAAAATCATCCAGGGAATCAGATGGCACTTATATTCCTTGATGCACAAAAAGCTTTTGATAATTTAAATTGGCAATTTATATTCCAACAGCTGTAGGAAATGGATTTTGGTGAAAATTTTATAAATGCAATTCAAGCAATTTATAAGAAACAAACAGCAAGAATACTTTTAAATGGAGACTATACAGATGGATTTGATATAAAAAAAGGCACTAGACAGGGATGTCCATTGTCCCCTTTGTTATTTACTCTCACATTGGAGGTTTTGGCTAGGAATATTAGACAGGATATGGAAATTAAAGGACTGGAGATTAAAGACCAGAAATATAAATTACAGGCCTTTGCGGATGATTTGGTTTTTATTTTAGAGGAGCCACTGGAAACAGCTGTTAAACTCTTGCAGAAAATCGAGAAATTTGGAGAAGTGGCTGGACTGAAAATAAATAGGGAAAAGACTAAAGTATTAACAAAAAATCTAACAGATAAACAGAAAATCCAACTTGCCAAAAAGACAAATCTTTAAATAGTTAAAAAAGTTAAATACCTAGGTATCTACCTAACAGCAAAATATACAACATTAAAAGAGTTTAACTATGAGAGATTAATGAAACAAATAAAAATAGATTTGAAAAATTGGGAAAATCTTCAACGATCATTGTTAGGAAGAATAGTGATGGTTAAGATGAACATTTTACCAAAGCTAATTTTTCTATTTCAAACAGTTCCTGTTAAATTGAGCAAGAAATTTTTTGACAATTTAAATGCAACAATATCAAGATTTATATAGCAAAGAAAGAAAGCAAGAATTAAAAGTAAACTGCTACAAGAATCTAAAGACAAAGGGGGCTTTGGACTCCCGGACTTGAGACTTTATTATCAAGCCATTTTGCTTTGGCTTAAAGAATGGATTACATTGAGAAACAAAGGACTTCTTCATTTAGAGGGACATGATCTCTAACTAGGTTGGTACGATTTTATATGGTATGAGAAAACTAAAGCACATAAATACTTTCAAAATCATGCCATAAGGAATGTATTGCTCTCAGAATGGGAGAGAATTAAATACAAAATGTATACGAAAATACCTGAGTGGCTTTCAACAATGGAAGCATTTGCTTACCCAAATTTAATTAATTACGACAAACTTGTTAGTTACAAAGATATTTTGGATAAGGATGGAAAACTTAAAGACAGGCAAGTCCTCCAACATCAAGGTATTGATTTAACATGGTGGTCCTATTTGCAAATTCAAACAAGATATGAAAAAGATATAAAATCAATGGGATTTTATAAAGAGCAGACTCCACTTGGTAAAATACTTTTAAAAATAGATGAAAATTTGATCAAGGAACTTTATACATTTCTGCTAAGATGGAAGATGGAAGAAGAACAAGTAAAAGAAACAATGATAGTATGGGCAAAGAACTTTGGATATTCTATAGACTGGCAAAAACTTTGGGATAAAAACATTAAACTCACTAAAGCAGCCTCATACAAAGAAAATTTATATAAAATGTTTTATAGATGGCATATGACACCAGTTCGTTTAGCGAAAATGTTTAAAAATGTATCAAATATTTGTTGGAAATGTAAACAAAAGCCAGGTACTTACTACCATGTCTGGAAAGAAATATTGGTTTAAGATTCATAGATGGATGGAAAAGATGATGAAAATACAGATAGAATTTAAATCAGAATTGTTTTTGCTAGGAATATTAGGACCTAATTATGGTAAAGAGAATGATTATTTAATATTATATGTTTTAACAGCTGCAAGAATAGTATTTGCTCAATTTTGGAAAAATGAAAACCTACCATCTGATCAGACTATAATTATCAAAATTTTAGAATGTGTAGAAATGGACAGATTAACTTTGGAGATGAAAGAGAAAGAAGATTCAATTTATTTTAAAACTTGGGAAATTTTTTATCAATAGTTAGAAATACGATAGAATGAGAAAAGAACTTGAAATTAAATAGAATAAACAATAGGTTTTTAACTAAGCTTTATCTTCTATGTTAATAACATCGTTATTACTAGTGATTTTAAATACTAGTGGTGATAATTAGAATTAGTTGATATTTTATCAATTATGGTTATCTACTTAGAGGAACTGTATTTATTTATTAATTTTTAGTTACATGATTATAGTCAACTTCACTTATTATAAATGTTTAGTATTATATAAACTATATTTACTCAATATTTATACCCGGACAGTAGTTTGCTTGTTAAAGCATGGGATTATTGTTGGGGGTTACCCCATTACTGTACCTACCTTTACCCTATCCCAAATCCCTTATTCCCACTCCTTCCCATACCCGTACTGACCCTATCCTTTCCCTACCTGCATGAAATTTAATAAAATATTTATAAAAAAAGAGTACAGAGAAACAGAAAAAGATTACGAATGGAATAAGGAAAAATTTCAAAGCTATAAAAAAAGCTAAAAGAGGAAAGGTGCCTGGACTAAATGGGTTACTGGTTTCTTATTATAAATGATATGAGGATAAACTTTTACAATGTTGACAAAAAATGATGAATTCTATTTTACAGAGGAGAAAGATGCCAGAAAATTGAAGAGATTATATTCCATTAATGTGTAAGGAGGAACAGATTTGAAATTAACAAGAAACTGTCAGCTGAATCATTACTGAATAATAGCTATAAGTTGTATATAATGATTTTGGCTGAGAAGTTAAAAATAATTTTGCAAAAATTTATTTATGAGGATTAAAAGTTACTTAGGATAAAATCATAAATGTTTTGAACATTTTGGAAGAATTGAATCAACATAATGAAAAGCAAACTGCATTGATTTTCTTAAATGCAAAAAAAAAATGACAGTTTAAACTGGGCTTTCCTATTTAAAGTTTTGAAAGATATGAATTTTGGAAAGAGTTTTATTAAAGGGGTAAGATTGTACTTCATATAAAGTACAAATAATTGTCAATGAAGATCTAGCAAAACCCTGTGAGATACAAAAATGGACAAGACGAGAGGTGCCTATTGCCTCCTTCCCAGTTTATTTTAATTCTTGAAATATTGAATAGATAAGATGAGAGGATTGTGGATGTAAAGATTAAAAAAGAAACTTTTGAATAGCGACTATGAAGATGGAAATTTTACCGAAGCTACTTTTCCTATTTCAAACAGCCCCTGTTAAATTGGGCAAGAAATTCTTTGACGATTTAAATGCAACAATACTGAGATTTATATGGCAAAGAAAGCATGAATTAAAACCAAATTGTTACAAGAAACCAAAGGCAGAGGGGGTTTTGGACTGGCAGATTGGAGACTTTATTATCAAGCAGCCATTTTGCTATGGCTCAAAGAATGGATTACATTGAGAAATAAACGACTTCTTTATTTAGAGGGACATGATTTGCAATTGGGTTGGCACGTGTTTTTGTGGTATGGGAAAAATAAAGTACATAAATATTTTCAAAATCATGCCATAAGGAATGTACTGCTCCCAGAATGGGAGAGAACTAAACAAAAAAATTATTCAAAAATACCTGAGTAGCTTTCAACAATGGAAGCATTTGCTTACCCAAATTTAATTAACTATGACAAACTTGTTACTTGTAAAGACATTTTAGACAAGGACAGAAAACTTAAAGACAGGCAGGTTCTTCAACAACAAGGTATTGATTTAACATGGTGGTCCTATCTGCAAATTCAAACAAGATATGAAAAAGATGTAAAATCAACAGGATTTTATAAAGAACAGACATTACTCGATAAAATACTCTTGAAAACAGACGATAACTTGGTTAAGAAGTTCTACAAATTCCTGTTAAGTTGGAAGATGAAAGAAGAACAAGTAAAAGAGACAATGATAGTATGGGCAAATTTTTTGGGATATTCTATAGATTTAGAAGATTGGCAAAAGCTTTGGGACAGAAATATTAAACTTTCTAAAGCAGCTTCATATAAAGGAAATTTGTATAAACGTTTTATAGATGGCATATGACACCAGTTCGATTAGCGAAAATGTTTAAAAATGTATCGAACATTTGTTGTAAATGAAAACAAAAACCAGGCACTTACTATCATATCTGGTGGACATGCTCTAATGCAAAGAAATTTTGGTTTAAGATCCATACATGGCTGGAAAAGATGACCAAAATACAGATAGAAATTAAACCGGAATTGTTTTTGCTAGGAATAGTAGGATCTAACTATGGAAAAGAGAATGAATATTTAATATTACATGTATTGACAGCTGCCAGAATAGTATTTGCCCAATTTTGGGAAAATGAAAATTTACCACCAGATCAGATTATAATTATGAAAATTTTAGAATGTGCAGAAATGGACAGATTAACTTTAGAGATTAAAGAGAGAGAAGACTCAGTTTACTTTAAAACATGTGAAAAAATTTATCAATGGTTAGCAGCTCGATAGAATGAGAATGGATTGTGAAAGTTAATAAGATGAAGGACATTTATTGACTAGACTTTATTTTCATTATATAAAAAGTTTATTTATAATACAATTAAAAAAAGAAAACATTGGACATGACGTAACATTCCAGTTTGAACTCGATAAGAAAAATGTGGGTTAGACAGCATCACCACCAGATGGATTCATAGCTGGCTGACCGGCCGTACTCAGCATGTGGTCCTCAATGGAACTGCATCTACATAGAGGGAAGTATGTAGTGGGGTGCCCCAGGGCTCTGTTCTAGGCCCAGTGCTCTTCAACATCTTCATCAATGATTTGGACGAGGGGATAGATGGGAAACTCATCAAATTTGTGGATGACATCAAGCTGGCAGGAATAGCCAACACTCCAGAAGACAGGCTTAAGATACAGGAGGACCTGCACAGACTTGAACACTGGGCGCTATCTAACGAAATGAAATTAAATGGTGAAAAAAGTAAGGTTCTACATTTAGGCAAGAAAAACCAAATGTACAGGTATCATATAGGGGGTACCTTGCTCAATAGTAGTAACTGCGAGAGGGATCTCGGAGTCCTAGTAGACAATCACTTAAATATGAGCCAGCAGTGTGCTGCAGCTGCCAAAAAAGTGCTGGGCTGCATTAACAGAGGGATAGAATCAAGATCACACGAAGTATTAATGCTTTACAATGCCTTGGTAAAGCCACACTTGGAATACTGCATCCAGTTTTGGTCACCACGATGTAAAAAAGATGCTGAGACTCAAGAAAGAGTACAGAGAAGAGCAACAAAGATGATTAGGGGACTAGAAGCTAAAACATATAAGGAACTGTTGCTGGAATTGGGTATGTCTAGTTTAACGAAGAGAAGGACGAGAGGGGACATGATAGCAGTGTTCCAATATCTCAGGGGCTGCCACAAAGAAGAGGGAGTCAAGCTATTCTCCAAGGCGCCTGAAGGCAGGGTGAGAAGCAATGGATGGAAATTGAACAAGGAGAGAAGCAACTTAGAACTAAGGAGAAACTTCCTGAAAGTTAGAACAATTAACCAATGGAACAACCTGCCTCCAGAAGCGGTGAATGCTCCAACACTGGAAGTTTTAAAGAAGAGACTGGACAGCCATTTGTCTGAAATGGTGTAGGGTTCTTGCCTGAGCAGAGGGTTGGACTCGATGACCTACAAGGTCCCTTCCAACTATTATTATTATTATCATTATCATCATCATTATTATTATTATTATTTATTTATTTCTCCTCTTAAATTCAATTCTTTATCTCTATAAATATATATAAACTTTTTATACAATACTAAATACATTTTCTCTATTTGCTAACCTAAGAATATATATATATTTCCATCTTGTCACTAATCTATAACCCCTACAGTCCTCCTCGATTCCCACCAATGGTACAATTTATCCCAGATTTCAAAATATTCTGATCCACTTTTATCTTTCAATTCCATCGTAAGTCTGTCCATTTCAGCACAAGACAGTATTTTATACAATATCTCTTCATCTGTGGGAGTTTCTTTGTTCTTCCATTTTTGTGCAAAAGCCAGTCTAGCAGCAGTCAAAATGTGCAACATCAAATAGACTATTCCTTTATCATATTTATCTGTGGTTACACCCAATAAAAAGAGTTTAGGTTTTAGCTCTATCTCTGACATTAATATTTCTTTCAACCATTTTCTTATCCTATTCCAATAATCACAGGCTTTAGGACATTCCCACCACATGTGATAATAGGTGCCTATTGCTATTTTACATTTCCAACATATAGGTGAAAGATTTGGGCCCATTTTGGCTGACCTCGTGGGTGGGAAATGCTATCTGTAAAACATCTTATAAAGATTTTCCTTATAAGAAGTGGCTAAAGTGAGTTTCCTGTTTCTTTCCCACAATTCTTGCCAAATATGTAAATCAATATTAAAGCCGAAATCCCTACTCCACATTAACATAGTTTCCTTGACCTGCTCTTCAAACATTGCCTGGTCTAGAAGGTAGTGATATATTCTTTTAATAATTTTATCTTCGGTTCCTAATAATATTTTATCTAACTCTGTCGACTCTGTTTTTATACCCTAATCTTTTTTATCTTTCCTATATCTTGATTGCAATTGGAGATATGCCCACCATTCCAATACTATCCCTTCTTCCTGAAGATTTTTCCTTGATTTCAATTCTCCTCTCTTGGACTAGACTTTATTTTCATGATTATTGTTGTTATTAGCAATTATGATTACTTAGTATTATATTAATTATTGCTACTTAAGATGAATGATACTTACTGATTAACCTTTTTATGATTACTATCATTCTTGGTGACTATAATTGATTAGTATTATATTAACTAAGGTTAATTAATGTTGTAAAGCTAACAAGATGAACGATATTTATTGACTAAGCTTTATTTTTATGACTATTGTTATTATTAGTGATTATAATTATTCAGTATTATAGTAACTGTTTAGCTAGTAGGATAAATGACATTTATTGACTAACTTTTAATTTTTATGATTATGATTATTTTTTGTGATTATAACTTTTTAGTATTATTTTAATTACTGTTATTTAACATTTGTATCCGGATGACAGTCTGCTTGCTAAAGTGATGAATTACTGTTGGGGGTAACCCCACTATTGTATCTTTCCCTACCCTTATCCCAACCTCACTCCCCAACCCCATACAACACCCTCACCAATCTTATCCCTTCCCCACCCTTATAAAATCTAATAAAATATTTTTTTAAAAAAGAAACTTTTAAGTTAAGGACATTTACTGATGACTCAATATTAACTCTGGACAATTTACTAAAGGCAATAGGCCCACTGATGTGAAAATTAAAAGAATTTGGTATACCAGTAAGTTAAAGATTAATAATCAAAAGATGAAGTTGTTAACAAAAATATGAAAATAGATGATCAATTTTAACTGATGAAGAAAATAAATTTTAAGACTGAGAAAAAATAAAATGTTTGGTTAGCACCATAACAAATATGAATGTTATGCTATTTCAGCATAATTATATTAAAACATGTAATGAAGTTAAAAATGATAAGATAGGAGAAATTACATTGTTGGAGAGAATTTCTGTGCTAAAAATGTTTTGCCTAGAATGATGTTTTTGTTACTGATGTACTATTTAAACAATGGCAAAAAGATGCATATAAGTTTGTATGGCAAAGGAAAAAAACCATAGTGGGTGTATGAGAAATGGAAGACATTTAGAGTTAAAAGAACATGAACTAGATTTGAGTTGTGTGAATATTTGTCATATGATAAAGTTAAGCTCAATGTAGGTTTTAAAAATCACTGTTAGATGTTGAGAATATGAATAGATACAAATCCAGGTTGTGTCCAAAACACCTTCATGGCTCTCAGCATAATATGTAAAATACTTATTATGTATTTATATATTTAAATAATAGTTTAACATACTGTGAGATATTACAATTCTGTCAAAGGAAATATAAAATAAAATTAAGAGAAAAATTGATGACACAGGGACATAATTGTCAATGTTGTTGTTGTTGTTAGTTGCGAAGTTGTGTCTGACCTATCGTGACCACATGGACAACGTTCCTCCAGGCCTTCCTGTCCTCTACCATCTTCTGGAGTCCATTTAAGCTCACGCCTACTGCTTCAGTGACTCCATCCAGCCACCTCATTCTCTGCCGTCCCCTTCTTCTATTGCCCTCAATCTTTTCCAGCATTAGGCTCTTCTCCAGTGAGTCCTTTCTTCTCATTAGGTGGCCAAAGTATTTGAGTTTCAACTTCAGGATTTGGCCTTCTAAAGAGCAGTCGGGGTTGATCTCCTCTAAGACTGATCAGCTTGAAGGCATTGCAGTCGAAGGGACTTGCAGGAGTCTTCTCCAGCACCATAGTTCAAAGGCCAAAATTCTTTTGCGTTCAACTTTTCTTACGGTCCAACTTTCACAGCCATACATTGCAACTGGGAAAATCATGGCCTTGACTATGCGTACTTTTGTTGGCAGGGTGATGTCTCTGCTTTTTTGTATGCTGTCTAGGTTTGCCATAGCTTTCCTCCCCAGGAGCAAGAGTCTTTTAATTTCTTGGCTGCAGTCCCCATCTGTGGTGATCTTGGAGCCCAGGAAGATAAAATCTGTCACTACCTCCATTTCTTCCCCATCTATTTGCCAGGGCTGGATGCCATGATCTTGGTTTTCTTTTTTTTTTTTAATAAAAAATTCCTTTATTAAAACAATCAGCATTGTACACAAAATCTTGAGAAGCGATCATCGTGCACTCTCCTTCTTCACCCGCATCAAGAGGCTCTTTAGTTCCTCTTCACTTTCTGCCATTAGAGTGGTATCATCTGCATATCTTAGGTTGTTGATATTTCTCCAGGCAATCTTAATTCCAACTTTTGATTGTCAATAGTTTTCTTATTTACTATTAATCAGAAAGATTCAAAGTAGACAAAATAATATATAGTATTGAATGTTTTAAGACTGTTTTAACTAGAATTATGTACAAAGGACGAAAATATGATTGTTAAAATGTATAAATTTTATTGGAATATGAAACAGAAGAAGAACAAGTGAAAGAATGTATGTTAAAATGAGCTGAAATTTTAGTTATAATATACAAATGGAACAATGGGAAAATGCGTGGTTGAAGGAATTAAAATTTACACTGTGTTATAATCTTAAAGAAAACTTCTATAAATTTGACAATACCTACAATAAAAGAGTGGTTGGTGAAGATGATAGAACTTGCTGAGATGGCCAAATTGACATGCTTGATTAGAGAAAAGACAATATAAAAGAAACCCTTTATCAACTTTTAGTGTAAAACAGAAAGAAATGAACTTGTGACTTGGGTTTGACGATTAGACAGAATAGATTATAGAAAGAAGAGAAGTCACAAGCTAACTTTAGGGAAAGACATAAATTTACAACTGTACTTATGATTGCTGTAAAGAAGATTGGAAGCCAATGCTTTATATCTTTTTTCCTTTTCTATTTTTCTTCTGCCTTTTTTATTTTTGTACCTTAGCTTTCTTTTTTATTTCCTTCTTTTTCTTTTTTCCTTATTTTAGTTTGTATTGATTTTTACTCTTGTTTTTAAAACTTACAAACTTATACTTAAAATAAAATTATATTTAAAAAAAGATTGTACTGATCTATGGGAACCCTTTCTAAAGATGATGAGAAATGCTGAAATACATTGTAAAAGGGACTTGATGAAGAACTCCAGAAGGACCACATGTACAGACATCCTAAAATGTGGGAGTGAAAGCAAGATAATATTTTTCCAAGAAGTGTACCGCTTTTTAGATTATATATTTAGAAAGTAAGGCAGACATTTATCACCTTCCCTCTCAAGCAATGCCTACTCACCTGGCATCTAACAGTTTGGGGTCCAGTGGTGGATACATGGATCGCACCACATCATCTACCCTATGAAGAAAACAAAGATGGCTAGTTGTAATTAAACAATGTACAAATTAAGGAAGCGAAATAAAAACTGCTATGCATCTCTCTGTCCATCCATCCACTCATCCTTCCCTCCCTCTCTCCAGTATAAGGGGGATGGCAGGCGATCAGCACTGCTTGTTCCCTGCTGCTCCTATTTGAATTGTCGGAACTATTCCTCAGCATATCTTTCTTTTGTTCCCTATATTAGCTTAGTGCGACAAAGTGCACCAGAGGTTGTTATCCTACTGTTAGTGAGGACATATATTACCAGTATTATCTCTGTCTACTTTCATATAGAGAGTAGACGTTATGTCTCAGGTTAAGGTGATGAAATTAAGGTGTTGTGAAGTTCCCAATCAGGCAAGGGGGAGGAGTTAAGTGGGGAATTAACCTTGAGCAGCTGCAAGATACTTAGACCTAGTCCCCTCCCCTTAAGTTCCTCATATATGTTAATTCCCAAGGAAAGGCAGGCAGTCCGGGAAGATTCTTGTACAGAACTTCTACAGTTCTTGTAGAACACAATAAAGTAGTCAACCTGAACCCTTCATATGTGGATCTGGTTGCTTGCACTTGACATAGAGAGATAGAAAGATAAATGTCTCACTTTAGTGCTGCATCTTAGACTCATAGAAACAAGGTGTAGAAAAGGACTTGGAGGTCTTCTAGTCCAATCCCCTACCCAAGGCAGGATCTTTAACCAGGAAAAATGATTGCCCAATCTTTATGAAAGCCTCCAGCAACCTCCACCCACAGAGTGGGTCACTCAGAGAGACAAACTGTTCCATTGCTTAATTTTCTGTCAGAAAATTCTTCCTTAGATCCGGGCTGAATCACCTTCTGACAAGCTTCCACTCATTGGTTCTACCTGAGGTGCTATGGAAAATAAAGTGCCCTGCCCTCAGGTGCTATGGAGAATAAACTGACTCCCTCTTCCTTGTGATAGCCCTTCAAGTATTGGAAGATGGCTACTATGGCATCCTTAATCCTTCTTTTTGTTAGGCTAAACATACTTAGTTCCCTTAGCTGTTCATTGTGTGATTTAGGCTCCAGATCCCTTATCATTTTTGTTACTCTTCTCTATACTCTTTCTGGGGTCTCAGCATTGTTTTTGTATTGTGGTGAGCAAAATTAGGCACAGTATTCC
Source organism: Bothrops alternatus (assembly GCA_034064705.1). Classification (NCBI taxonomy): domain Eukaryota; kingdom Metazoa; phylum Chordata; class Lepidosauria; order Squamata; family Viperidae; genus Bothrops; species Bothrops alternatus. The sequence goes on along the minus strand of JARGCV010000103.1, from coordinate 19,657,914 downwards.
AAGTGTGGCCTCACTAGTGCAGTATAGAGTATTATCACTTCCCGTGATCTTGATGCTTCCCTCTGTTGATGCAGTCTAGGACTGCATTGGCCTTTTTAGAAGCTACAGCACATTCCTGGCTCATACTTACAGTGGAAGTATTACTGTTGAACTAGGTACCTCCTATTCTATTCTGTGTGCATTTGGTTTTTTATGCCTAACTTTTCTCGCCAATGAACTGCATCTTGTTGGATAGGGACCAATGCTCAAGGTCTATAAAATCCTTCTGAATCTTGAGTCTGTGTTCTAAAATGTTAACATCTCCTCTCCCCCAGCTTTTTGTCATCCACCCTTTTCCCCCCCAAAATATTTTATTGTTTTTTTAATTTTAACAAAAAGTACTTGAGACACACCGTGGTGGTTGGGTGAACAAAGATTCCAAAATACAAACACACATAAACAGCTCAAACTTAATACATACACTGTCATCTCTCTATTTCCCTCAAACAACATAATAAATTTAATATATTCCATTTCTATCCTAAATTTCTTTCTTTTCTTTTTTCCAATAATATAACATGATATTTATGAGATGTTACCATACATTCTTTTCACATTCATATATGAAATATTTTTTTAGTAAAATGGAATAAGTACATACACATGACTTTTGGTGTTGCTCGCCCATTTCCCCTTTCACCGCATCCACACTCCTTCTTCTCTACCTTCTTTCTCCCTTTCTTCTCTTCCCTACTTCCCTCTTCCCCTCTACACCACTCTCCTCCTTTCTCCCCACTTCTCCTCTTCTCCTCCAATCTTTCTACTTCCTTCTCCCCTCCTTTACTCTTTACTCTTTTCTCTCTCCTCTCCCTTCTTCCCTCTCATCCCTCTTCAGATACAGTTCAGGGGTAATGTCCGAGCAACTCCTCTCTCCAAATTTCCCTATCTGTATTGTATACAATTAATTTTCTCTTACATTAATACTTCAATTTTATCTGATCTTCTCGGTATATACTTCTTTAAAAAAAAGTTTTTTAATTGGTTTTTCCCACTTTTTCCAAAAAGCTTAGGACACAACATGGTGATCAGAATGTCCAATCATTCAAAGACAAAATCATATAAATATAGCTCAAATTAATTATCAAAATTTTCCTCTCTATTTCTTGAATATAGTATTGCTTATTAAGATTTATACAGTTTTAAGTAAAGTTCAATCAAACAAAAATCATCAATCACATGCAATTAACATCTATATCCTGTTTTTAAGCTTTGCTAATTACAGTTGTCATACTCCAATTACATTTTAGTAAGTATATAATTGTGATTTCAGGTATCCTTAATACAAGATGATTCATTGAGACAGATTTTTTTCCCTTTCCCTGTCACAAGTAGCTCTTCCTCTCTCTCTCTATTACAACATAATTATCATATTTAAAATAATAATATAAATCCAACAAAAACAGTTCTATTTTTAAGAGTATATTCTATCATTTCATCAGTCTACATCTATAAAAAAAATCTTTTTAAGCCCTTGATAAAATTTATATCTTCAAATACTTATCAACTGTAATATCAGGAAATTCTCATCTTTCATTCCTAATTAAATCAAACACATTCTCTTTCTCTATTACAACATAATTATCAAGTTTAAAATTACTATATAAGTCAAAAAAGGGAGAAGAAGAAAAAAATAATAATAATACATTTCTTTAATGTATATTCAATATTCAATCATTTCGTCATCTATATCTATAAGGTCTTTTTGTCCTCTAGACAGATTTACTCCCTCAAATAATTATCAACTATGGGAACAGTAAATTTACATCCTTCATTCGTCATTAAATCAGAAGACTTGATCGAAGTGTATAAAATCATGCATGGGATAGAAAAGGTGGATAGAGAAAAATTATTTTCTCTATCACACAATACCAGGACAAGGGGGCACTTCCTAAAGCTCATAGCTAAGAAAGTGAGGACAAATAAAGGGAAATATTTCTTCACCCAGAGGGTCGTTGATTTATGGAATTCACTTCCAGAAGGGGTCGTGACAGCTGTCAGCCTTGACAGCTTCAAGGCAGGGTTAGATAGATTCATGGATGCCAAGTGTATCGGTGGTTATTAAAACGGATGTCCATGTGCTGCCTCAATGTTGGTTGAGGCAGGCAGGATTCCCTTGAGTACCATTTGTTGGGGGTCAAGGGAAAGGGAGGGTTTTGCCTTCTCTTTCTGCTCAAGATCCCCATGTACAATTGGTGGGCCACTGTGTGACACAGAATGCTGGACTCGATGGGCTTTGGCCTGATTCAGCATGGCTCTTCTTATGTTCTAAAGCCTTTTTAACCCGTCAAATAACATTTTATGTCACATTTAAACCTGACTCTAGCTTTCTTTCTATGCTGATTTGGTTCCCATAATAAGGCTTTTCGGTTATCAAACCTCAAGATTTGATTACAAAAATTTCTAACCAGTTCAAACTGAACAAATTTTCTTTCCCTTTCCTCTTTATTGTAATTTCCGAAAAATTGTGTCTGGATATCAATCTTTGTTACTTTTGATAGTTGAACTAAGTCAACTACAGTTATTTCTTGGTCATCAAAATTTTCCATCAATTGTAGGTAACGTTGTATAGCATTAGTTGATTCAGTAGTTTCCACATTTTCTCTCAATGCAGATTCACAATTAGATTGTAAGAATAGTGTCTCTGTCTCTTTAAGTTGTATGTAGGTCTGTTCCAGATTACTCTGTTCATCTTCTATTGTTCCTTGTTCCATAACTTGGTTCCTTGTTAGAGAGTCAATGTGAGGTTCCAAGGTGGCATCTTTGGATTTTCTCCAAGATTTCCAATAAGTTTTAAAATCTTCTGAGAATTCTAATATTTTTTCCAGTATTAAATTATAGTCAAGATGTGAATAACTTTCAGCCATTTTAGTGGTAGCTTTGCCTATTCCTTTATTAGAGACTACTTAAAAAAGATCCACAAATGTCTGCCTCCAAAGATCTAATAGCCAGCTTCGCCACCCAGCTGTCAAGTTATCTTTTCTCTTTTATTATCACATAAAATCCAATCCCTCTTCAAACAACAGGGAGAAATACAGTTAAAATTTCACTTTTCGCCACCAGATGTCCTCAGTGGACTATAAAGTCTTTTTCTTTCTTTTTTCCCCCCAAGTTAATCAAGTTAAAAAGGAAAGGAAAGTTTTCTCTTTTTCTTTTTTTAAAAAATCAACAAAAAAATCTCCTACATTATCAGATTAAAAAAGGAAAGTAACAATGTCCCTTTTTTTTCTTCTTTTCCACTGAAATTCACCCAGCAGAAATCAAATAGTAAAAAAAAACACCCACAAAAATTGATCTTTTTCTTTTTAGCTCTTCTTTCCACATATAGGCAGCCGCCGCTTTCTTAATAAAGGAAAATAAAAACTCTTTACAGGAAAAGTCAAAATAACGAGAGAAGGAAAGGTCTCACCCGGATTCACCACGGTGGTTCTTCATGCTTAGATGTTCTTTTGACTTGCGGTTGGTGCGGCTAGGTGACTGGCCATTTTACGGCCGATCTTCTTCTCTGTTGGCCCTCAGAGTCAGCTTGGACAGCTGGAGGAGCCGCCGCTCCTCCGCAGCCGAGCACAGCCTCCTCGACGGTAGTCGCGCCCTCCAGGGTGACTTTCGACCCCCGCAGGAGTCTACCGGCAGAGGGAAGCTAGCTAAATGAGGAGACAAGTCTCCCCGTGCGGCTAGAGGTGCCACAATCCGGAACCGGAAGTCCATCCACCCTTTTAATGCCCTCATCTAGATCATTTATGATGTTTGAGAGGATTGTACCCAAGACAGACTCTTAAGGTACCCCACTGCATTTCCTTCTTCTTATGCTCCTGTGATATATCCAGATGCATTTAGCATCCTGAGCAGTATTGCAGACCAGTTTACATATCCCCTTCTGTAGAACCTTCCTATTCTATTCTGCAAATCTAGGGCATTAAAAAGAAAGAGGCCAAAGAACAACAAGGACAACTACCCCAATCATGGAAGAATCCCCATCTAAAGTATGACCAGCTGAAACAGTCCTTTTCATAAAGAAGTAAATTGCTTAAACAATAATTGCAGGATTGTGTTCTGTATATCCTTCCCTCTATTTATTCATTTGGTTTATATCCTATCTTTTGTTCAGGCTAAAGTGGTCTTTTTCTCCCCAGACTCATCCAGAGTCCTGCTCCCCACAAGTTCTTCACAACTTTCACCTTGGGCTGATTCGTTTGGCCACCACAATAATGTCACTCAGGCTTGCTGGGTACTTCATTTGGGCGCCTGACCCCATTGTCATGGCAACAAGCTTCTCAGTGAGAGTGTGGCAGATCTGTTAAAAAAATAAGATAAATTAGTGTTGCATGCGGTGGGAGCTTGACTGTTACTTAATGTACTTGATTTACATATGCACTTCCTATGGACTGTGCACCTTCTGTGGTGCAGGGTAGCTTCCCATTATGATTTTTGAAAAAAATAAGAAATGTACCTTTAGGATAGCAATGCAGTGAGAGACCAGGCCCCTAAGGAAAAAAAAATAGCAAATTAGAGAAACACTTCACCAAAAGTCTTCTGCATTTGGACTTTTCCATGATTCAGTTTTCTGGTCTTCAGTTTCCCTGCTCAGACACAAGATCTTCTATTTCTGAGCATTCTGTAGACATTTTGTTCTCAGCTCACTTGATGAATTTGGCTTTTGTCACCCAAGTTGTTGACAAATTTCTCTTCAAGAATTGATTAACCAGAACATTCTGCAGCCAGTGATTTGAAGGGTGAAAAGAAATGGCACGAAGCATTGATTTCTTCTCCTATAAGAATGCATTGATTAGTGGTGACACAGTGGTTAGAATGCTGTATTGCAGGCTAATTCTGCTGACTTAACTGGCATTTGCCAGCAGTTCGGCAGTTCGATTTTCACCAGCTCAAGGTTAACTAAGCCTTCCATCCTTCAGAGGTTGGTAAAATGAAGACCCAGATTGTTGGGAGCAATATGCTGACTCTGTAAAACCACTTAGAGAGGGCTGTAGAGCACTGTGAAGCGGTAGTTAAGTCTAAGTGCTATTACTATTGCTATTACACATGTGTAAAATCCACACATGTAATGCTGAAAGACAATACCTGATTTTTTAAACAGTAATTAAATTCATACCAATAACTTGTACAAATGACTAATAAGTTAGAATTAGATTTGTTCTAGCCTTTTCCCCAATACATTCTTTGTTATTCCATTTAAATTAGTATTGCAAAGATAAGATGCATTGGAAATACGAGGTCTGCAACTGTTAGACAAGGCAGAAAGGGTATCAGATGAGATAAAACCATGCAAAATGTTAGCATGGTAGGATGGAGATAGTAACCATTAGAGCCATGGTGGCGAACCTATGGCACGTGTGCCACAGATGGCACAAAGAGCCCTCTCTGTGGGCACATGCACCGTCGCCCCAGTCCTAAGCCTTTAGCTAGGTTTTATAAAACCTTTTCGTTTTAGGTCTCTGCCACCGTGTGCAAAAAAAAAAAGTTCAATCAATCAACCACTTTCAACTTCTCGCTGGAAAAAAAAAAGATCTCGCAAAGTTGAAATTGATTGATTGAACTTTTTAGTCCCACTCAGTCTGCCGTTACCACTGCAGCCATGCCCACCCAGTGGGCCACGCCCCCGGCACCCAATGATACATAAGTGGGTTCTGCGTTGCAGTTTGGGCACTCGGTCTCTAAAAGGTTCGCCATCACTGCACTAAAGGCTTTTGAACGGAAGCAAGAAACAACTTATGTGGCAGATGAAATTAAAAAACAGGGTCTGCCAACAAGGATCTAGTTCTAATACGGAGGAAAAATGGGTGTTTAAGTTTAATAGTGGTCATAGTGAAAGGAAAGTATCATTCAGCTAAAAATGAATATTATTGGATAACAAGGATATTTTCAAAAGCTAACTATTTATCCTATTCAATTTCTTCTCCCTACCAACATAAAAAAATGGGTGAAAAATTATGGGTTTGGTTCAGGTATATTTGTCAAATACTTGACTATCAATCCTTTTTCAATGTAGTACTTCTGTACTAAGCATTTAAAGAGAAGAACTTGAAGAGATTTTTGGGCTTTATTCTCTGGTCCCATTTTGTCCCAGCAGAAGAAAAACAATCCTTTCCCACATTATGCAGCCTGGAAGGGACTGCTGCCCAACTTACGAAGCGTCATCAATCCAGTCCTCATTTGCCAGGATTGCTTCAATATGTGGGTTTGTTATTACCACATCGTCCATCTCCAGTTCAGAGGGTTCAGATTGTGTCTCCATGGTGCCAATTAAATCAACAATAGGCCTAGGAGGAAGTACAAAAGAAATCTAAGGCATTGTTGGGTGTGTGTCAAAACACCCCAATTAAGCTTACTTTTGACCATTAAAATCAGCATGTTTTGAGATCAAAATTTATTCATAGAATCCTTAATTGACTGTCATTTATTATTATTAACAAAAGTCATAGATTAGACATTCCCATTTTGGAATCCTTCAGATGTGCCTGCAGTGCTTAGACTCCTTAATTTTGGCAATCCTGGTTTCAAATTCTGAAAATTGCTGTCCCAAAACATTCCAGGTGAGTGAATGAATTACTAGAATCCATAATTGAAAAACCACCTCACCTGGTATCATAATGACTCAATAAGTCCTTGGGTCGGCAGTAACGATGCCTACATACCACAACCAGAGCCACAAAAGAAGCCAGGAAGATGGTTGCCAATACCCCAATGGCTACAATCACAACAGTCTCCATTGATGCTCCTGGTGAACTCGGGAGATGAATGGACAGTTCAACAGCAAGATGTCTTCAGAACACTTCTACCAGGATTGAAATTGAATACAATGAAGTCTTGTTGGTTGAATATATCAGAAATAATGAAACATTTAGCTTTCAGGGTCTTCTTTTATAAAAGAAATTGAGACTCAATATAATTGAAAAGACATAGAAGAGTTCTGTGTCAAGCAATGTGAATAAGTATTGAACAGAGTTCACAGTCTTTTCAAAAAATAACATGGATCATACTAACTTTTTTCTCAGGTGTTATAAGGTTGCTATTAGAATAGGAACTTAAATCCTTGGTAATATGTTGAAATGTTGGGTGATCTACTCATATATCCATATATCTACATTGTGCCCATCCTCACTTATTCTTGCTAGCATCTGTCAAATCTACTCCCTTCTTGACTATTTTATGATTAATTGAAGTATTATATGTCTTTGCCAGATTTTTTTTCAACAATGAAAGTATAACTATTATGCTGTAATTCATATTCAACATTGGTCCTGAGTATGCAATCTTGAGTATATGCTTGGTAAAATGAAATCACGGCTCATCTGATCCGTCATGTTTTAAAGTCAAAATGTCTTTTCGATCAAAGAGTTCTTTGACAGATGGCAATTAATGTTTTCTTTCTGTATTGCTGTTTCTATTGTTTTAGGGCATTAACGTGTTGGAATAATTAGAAAACAGCTTATGAGTATCTATATCAGGGGTTCTCAACCTTGGCAACTTTAAGACTTGTGGACTTCAACTCCCAGAATTCTTCAGCCAGAGCTGGCTGAGGAATTCTGGGAGTTGAAGTCCACAAGTCTTAAAGTTGCCAAGGTTGAGAACCCCTGATCTATATGGAGAATAAACAAAGATTGCCCCCAAACTGGTGGAATAAGTTGGTGGATAAAACTCATGACTGGAATATGCTGATGGAAGGATATAAACTGTTCAAAAGAAACAGACCTAACAAAACAGGAGGTGAAATTGCATTATATGTAAGACAACATTACATCTCTATAGAAATAGATGAACTAAGGATGAAAGCCTCCTAGAATGCATATGGTTCAATATAAAAGAAAAAAAAGGATAGCATTTGCCATATACTACAGGCCACCCAGCCAAATAGAAGAAAGAGATGAACCTATCTAACTATGAACTTATCTAACTATCTAACAAAATGAAATTCAATGGTGAAAAAAATAAGGTTCTACATTTAGGCAAGAAAAAACAAATGTACAGGTATAGTATAGGGGGTACCTTGTTCAATAGTAGTAACTGTGAGAGGGACCTTGAAGTCCTAGTGGACAATCACTTAAATATGAGCCAGCAGTGTGCTGCAGCTGCCAAAAAGGCCAACACAGTGCTAGGCTGCATTAACAGAGGGATAGAATCAAGATCATGTAAAATATTAATACCACATTACAATGCCTTGGTAACGCCACACTTGGAATACTGCATCCAGTTTTGGTCACCACAATGTAAAAAAAATGTTGAGACTCAAGAAAGAGTACAGAGAAGAGCAACAAAGATGATTAGGGGACTGGAGGCTAAAGCATATAAGGAACGGCTGCTGGAATTGGGTATGTCTACTTTAATGAAGAGAAGGACAAGGGGGGACATGATAGCAGTGTTCCAAAGAAGAGGGAGTCAAGCTATTTTCCAAAGCGCCTGAAGGCAGGACAAGAAGCAACGGATGGAAACTAAACAAGGAGAGAAGCAACCTAGAACTAAAGAGAAACTTTCTGACAGTTAGAACAATTAACCAGTGGAACAACCTGCCTCCAGAAGCGGTGAATGCTCCAACACTGGAAGTTTTAAAGAAGAGACTGGACAGCCATTTGTCTGAAATGGTGTAGGGTTCTTGCCTGAGCAGGGGGTTCGACTAGATGACCTCCAAGATCCCTTCCAACTTTATTATTATTATTATTATTATTATTATTATTATTATTATTATTATTATTATTATTATTAACCTTTTGCTAATGAGCTAACAAATGTATGTGGGAAACACAGCACAGTAGTAATGGTGGATGCTAACTACTTTGATATCAAATGGGAGACAAACTCTGAATCAAGTGGGAGATCAACCAATCTAGCTGACAACTTTGTCATATAAAAGGTAGAGGAGGAAACTAGAGGACAGCTATAGTGGGCCTAATTCTTATTAGCAGAGAAGACATGATAAAGGGGGTTGAAATTGCAGGAATTTTGGGGGGAGAATGACCAGGCCATATTATAATTCAATATAATGCAGACACAAGCAATAGATCACAATCAAACCAATGTCTTGAGTTGATTTCAACAAGCTTAGAGAGAACTGGGACAGATACCATGGATGAAAATCTTAAAGGGGAAAACAACTCAAGAAGCTTGGGAAACTCTGAAAAATATGAGTAAAAAGCCCAGTCCAACACAATGATCACTGAAAAAAAGAAAAATAAGAAATCTAAGCAGAAATCTAAGCAGTTGCACATAGAACTCTCTGATAAACTAAAAGACAAAAAAGGATAAGTATAAAAATGGAAAGAGTGACATATAACTAAGGCAGAATATCAGCATATTGCCTAATCTGCAAAAATGAAGTTAGAAAAGCTAAAGATCAGAATGAACTAAGACTTGCAACAAATATCAAAAATAATTTTAAAAAGTTTCTTTCAAAAAAGAAGTCCACTAATGGGAGAAGATGCCAAGGAAGTGACAGGGAGCAGGGAGAAAACAGAGCTATTGAATTCATTCTTTAAATCTGTCTTCACACAAAAAGGAAAAAATAGCCCAACCTACCAAAAACAGAACTGTAAAAGACAGACTAGGAATTCAAATTAAAATAGGCAATAAAATGGTACGAGAATACTTGTCCACTCAAATTCAAATTCAAGGACCTTATGGATTATGGGTTCTGAAGGATCTGGAAGACATGATCTCAGAATCTTTGAACCATACCTTTCCAAGATCCTGGAGCACAGGGGAATTACCAAAGGACTAGAAAAGAGCTGATCTGATTACCATCATTAAAAAAAAACAGATCTAGGAAACTACAGACCAATTAGCCTGACATCAATATCTGGGAACATCCTGGAAAAGATAATCAAGCAAGAGATCTGTGAATACCTAGAAGCAAACATAACCAGTAGCCAACATGAGTTAGTCAAAAACAGATCATGCCAAATAAATCTTATCTCATTTTTTGACAAAATGATTAAATTAGTGCAGGGCTTTTCAACCTTTTCACCCATTGTATCACTTTTAGGATATGGCAACATCCAAGTACCACCAGTCTAGCAAGGTGTCAAAAACTTGATGACCAAAAAAAAAGGAAAAAAGTAATGAAGTACAGGTAGTCCTCAACTTACAACAGTTCGCTTAGTGACTGTTCGAAGTTACAATGGCACTGAAAAAAGTGCCCCCCAAGCCACAGCCGAGCAAGACACCTGCCTGCCGGCCCGCACTCTTCCTCCTGTCCGAGGTTTTCATTGTTGTGAGCATTTCTATTGAGGATTGGCAGCGGGGGTGGGTGGGGGGGTGTTTGGTTTTTATTCCCCCCCCATCTTCTGAGTGGTTGCAGCAGGCTTTGGTCACTTCACATGATCCTGGGACACTGTGACCGTCATAAATATGAATCAGTGCCAAGCATGTGACTGTAAATCACAAGATCCTGGAGATGCTGCAACATTCCAGCTGATCGGTGCTTCTTCTAGGCTCAGCAGAAGCACCAGGATCAGCGCCGAGTTCCAGCTGGAGCCTGGCGCTCATCCTGAGCCCTGACAGCCTCGAAGAAGCGTTGATCCTGGCCCTTCTGCTGAGCCCTGACATCCCTGCAACTCCAGCTATCTCTCGCTCAGGCTTGTGCGGTGCTGCCACCAGCTCATTTCCCTCTCCCGCTACCACTTTTCCAGAATGGTCGCGTACCACCTGCCAGATGCCAATGTACCACAGGTGGTACCCGTACCACTGGTTGAAAAGCCTTGAAGTAGACCACAAGCTACTTCTTGCAACTTAGAAAAATGTGGGATAGACAGTATCACCACCAGATGGATTTGCAGCTGGCTGACAAACAGCACTCAATGTGTAGTCCTTGACTACACACACACACACACACACACACACACACACACACACACACACACACACACACCTGCATGGAGGAAGTAAACAGTGGGGGAACCAAAGTTCTGTTTTAGGCCCAGTGCTTTTCAATACCTTCATAAACAATTTAGATGAGATAATAGAAAGGGAAATCATCAAATTTGCAGATGATATCTGGCTGGCAGGAATAACCAACACCCCAGAAGATAGGCTCAAGATCTAGATGTATCTTGACAGACTTGAACACTGGTTCTCTGTGTGGATGCCACTTCTGGAAGTCTGTTCTGGGCCTGGGCAACCAAAAATTAGCTACTAGTTCTGCCGAAGTGGTGCGAACCAACTGAATCCCACCACTGGTCTTAGCTAACAAAATGAAATTCAGTATAGAGAAAAATAAGGTTTTACATTTAGGCAACAAAAACCAAATGTACAGGTTACAGATTAGGTGAAATGTGGCTCAATAGCAGTAACTGCTATTGGAGTCCTAGTGCAGGGGTCCCCAACCTCAAGCTATAGTCCACTACTGGGCTATGGCCTATTTGGAACCAGGCTGCATATGTGAGTGCAGCTCATTTTGCAGTTGAGCTGCATATGCATGTTCGCCAGCATGCTGCTTGCATGAGTTGAGCTGCCTGTGTGTGTGTATGCCCACTGACCCACCACTCCCATAGCCTAGTTCCTCTCTTCCCCCCCAGCTGGGCTGTCAAGCCGCAAAGGTTGGGGACTGCTGTCCTAGTGGACAATTACTTAAATATGAGCCAGCAGTGTGCTGCAACTGCCAAAAATGTTAATGCAATCCTAGGTTGCATTAACAGAAGAATAGAATCAAGATCATGTGAAGTGTTAATATTGCTTTATAAGGCCTCGGTAAGAACACACTGGAATACTGCATTCCAGTTTTGGTCACCATAACATAAAAAAGATGTTGAGACTCTGGAAAGAGTTCAGAGAAGAGCAACACAGATGATTAGGGGGCTAGAGGCTAATACATATGAAGAATGGTTGCAGGAATTAAGTACATGTAGTCTAGTGAAAAGAAGGACTGGGGAAAACATGATAGCAATGTTCCAATATTTGAGGGGCTACCACAAAAAAGAAGGGTCAACCTATTTTCCAAAGTACCAGAAGGCAAGAAAAAAAGCAATGGATGAAAATTATTCAAGTAAAGAAGAACCTAAAACTGAGGAGAAATTTCCTGACAGTGAGAAAATAAACCAATGGAATGGCTTGCCTTCAGAAGTTGTAGGTCCTCCATCACTGGAGGCTTTTAAAAAAAGATTGGACAACTATTTGTCTGAAATGTTTGAGCAGGGGATTGGACTAGAGCAGGGGTGTCAAACTCAATTTCACTGAGGGCCACATCAGCATTGTGGTTGCCCTCAGAGGGCTGGGTGGGTGTGGCCTGGGTGGGTGCAGCCTACTGGGTGGGTGTGGCCAGCTCTACATCATTCGCATCAAGGGTGCCTGTGGGGGCCTGGGCAGGAGTAGGATAGATCTGAGGGTCTCTGGCAGAAAAGGGTGGGACCAGGGCAAGTGCCAAGGCATGGTCCACTGGAGGAGCCTCACCATTCCTCTCAGGCCATGTGGGGGGGGGCTTATGGAGCTAAGACTGAATGCGTTTCAGCATAGATGGCCACCACAAAATTGTACATTGGCTCCCAGCTGGCCTGGACCAGGGCCAAGGCAGAGGGAGCCATTCCCTCACTGTTTCCAGGATGGCTTCGCGGGCCACATGAAACCACTTCGTGGGCCGCATCCGGCTCCCGGGTTTGTGTTTGACATGTCTGGACTAGAGGATCTTCAATGTCCCTCCAAACTCTGTTATTCTGTTATCTGTTCTGTTAATTGTTCTATCCTTTGAACAAAATCCACTATCATGGTAGACTTGACTGAAGAAAGATTTCAATGAAATGAATGATTTGTATGTGTCTCTCCAAGCATCTCTATCCTAAACCATTTTTTCCACATTCCTTTTCAGTAGATTTGAAAGCTATCACCTTCCTCAGTACCAACACTATGCCAACAAATATCTCTTAGCTCTTTACCATCACTGATTCTGCCTGGAAATAAAAGCCCAGTCAAGAGATTTCCTTTTTATGTTCTGGGATACAAAATACAACATCCGTCAATGCCAAAAGTAGAAATTGGGATCTCTGATGAGCACAACTAATCTATGACAATGAATTTTGCCAAACTTTCACATTTCAAAGCAGACTATACCTGTTGCCATGGTTTCCACTTCACAAATTAGGCAGTTCTGGAAAGTTTATATATTTAAATACTTCTGACAGGTGAGAACTAGATCAGTATTTCAAGGGTGAATGGAATAACTTAGTCCTTCAAGGGTAGGCTGAAGAATCTTTTACTGCATGTTTTATGGGTAATAAAGGATTGCCAAGTTCTAAATACTTTAAGAATTGAATAATACTGATACCTCAGATATAGATTTACATATTGTACTAACATCTGTTGGAGATGATCAGGCTGAGCCCGATGCAGTGATCATACGTATCATCAGTCATGAGTCCCTGCATGCCCACAAGAGATCTAAGTCCAGCCCACCTTGAATTCCTTTGACTCTTATCCACCACCAATTTGCTTTGACCATTAGTAGCTCAGATTATTGTAGAGAGCTTAAGCTTGCAATATTTTTTTATACTCAGTTGAACTGCCTAAATCTCCTGATTTCCCCTGGCGCTTTACATTTATCTGAGCTATTCCCTTCATCAAAATTTTTCTTGGGCTCCGGAATATCCTAGCCATGAGCTCAGATTCCAGAGCTGCAGCAATAGCAGATGAGCCGGACCTCCATTATATCAGCAGATGCCAAGATGATTTTGAAGATGAAATCAGGAATTTTGCAGCCAATCTTCAACTGATGATGCAGCAAATGCAAATCCTGACTCAACAAGGAATTCCTCTGCAACCACAACCACCTGCTCTATTACCCAGGCACAACTGCCAGTTCCTGCCGCTCTCATCTTCAAGTCTCCTGGCTGCCTATCACAGAGATTCACTGGTGGTCTGATAAGATGTGAACCTTTCTAGCACAGTAAGATGTGCTCATCAGCACCCGACTTGGGGAGTTTCCGACAGCAGATCTTCTCCTTTACCCTCATGCTTCTAATAGACTGCGCAATGGGTGCTTCCACTCATTGAGACCAACAACCCCATCCTGGACAGTTACCCAATTTTCCTCATTAGATTTAGGAAACATTTTGGAGATGTTATTCAGATAAAAACTGCAAAACAGCACATCTTCCAACTCTGCCAAGGTAATAATTCTATGAGAGCATACTTTCAATGTACCTGGATTAGAATGAGCCAGCCCGAATAGCACAATTCAAGAAGGGCCTCAACAAGGCCATAATCATACAACTGACATAAGGAAATCCACAGGATCTACAAGCTCAGTGATGGCGAATCTTTTAAAGACCGAATGCCCAAACTGCAATCCAAAACCCACTTATGCATCGTCGGGTGCTGGGTGGGTGTGGCCATTGGCTGGGTGGGCCCATTGGTTGGGTGTGGCCCATTGGGTGAGCGTGGCTGTGATGGTAACGGCAGACTGGGTGGGGCTAAAAAGTCCAATCAATCAATTCCAACTTTGCAAGATGTTTTTCCCCCCGCAAGGAGTTGAAATTGACTGATTGATTGAACCTTTTTTTTTTGCACATGGCAGTAGAGGCCTAAAGTGTAAAGGTTTTATAAAACCCAGCTGAAGGCCTAGGACTGGGGCGATGGCGTGCGTGCCCACAGAGAGGGCTCTGAGTGCTGCCTCTGGCACGTGTGCCATAGGTTCACCACCACTGACCTAGCTGCAATAACAGCTGAATTTCGACTTGTAGAACTAGCCTCCCTGCCCCCTTGGATTTGGACACTGAAGAGCTGATGCAAATTGGAGCAGTTAGACAAATTCTGGGAGCAGAAGAATGGCAAAGGAACAGAGAGCTCATCCTGTGTTTCTATTGAGGAAAGCTTGGCTACATAGTCAAGAATTGCCTACTAAACCTCCCAGGAGAGGCAACAGACAGCCCAGCAATGTCTTCACTACTCACTGTGTGGACAACAAGCCCCAAGACCAGGGAAATGAGAAATGTCCCCTCTCCAAGAGTTCACAGAGAGGCCCACCCAAACACCGAATGGAGCTCAATTACTTCCATGCTCAGGTATGTTAATAAAAAAATTAAACAAATTTTATTGGTTTTTAATTCTTAGAACAAAGTGCGTAAGGCACACTGTGGTGCTGGGGTAATCAAACATCCATAAATAAAACCATATATAAATAATTCAAATCAATACATTAAATATTTCCTCTCTATTTCCCTCAATTAACTTACTAAATTTAAAATAATCCATATCTAATTTAAATTTCTAAAAATCCTAAATCTGTTTTAAAGCTTTGTGAATTTACAATTAACATAATCAAATTTGACTTTAAAGAAACAAATTATCAATTCAGGTATCCTTTCCAAATATATTTTAGATCTCAATCTCTTAAATCCTTAATTTTATCACAAATCTCATTTATTTCTTCTTCCACTACATAATATATCTCCTAATTAAAGTAAAATATTAGTCTATCCTATACATATATAATCCATCAATCAATCAATCTCTTTAAGATAACAAAATAACAAAATAATATCAGACCTTAAATCATTTCAGCCCATTGGGCCAAATTCAAATTTCATCCAGTTAATTATCATACCTAATAAGGTACACATTATCAGAGAATACCATTACATAATAGTTTTCATACAAATAAACCTATTATTCCAAAGAATACATTCTTAATCTATTTAAAATATATATTCTAATAATCACCCATTTTTCTCTTACTTCTAATTCTAAATCTTAATTCTTAAATCAATCCATAATTCTACAGTGCCTTTGATCCATCACATATAATTTTGAATTTGCCTTTTCAGTCTTATTCTGGCCTTTTTTTGTGTCAGGCAGGTTTCCATAACAAAGCTTCCCTTTCAACCAATAAGTCTCTCTTTATTGCTTGTAATATCATTTGAGATAGTAAGAAGCATCCCGTCCTCTGCATTAGGCGTCTGTTTTTCTTATCCTTAAAGCTTCGTTGCTTTAAAGGCTCAAATCTCAGTCTTTGATTTTTCTAATCCTCAAAGGTATAGATGAAATGCTTGTAGCGTAAAATAAATTCCTCTTTAGTCTCAATTAAATCCTCTTCTAGTATGTTTTGGTTTATAGAATGGTCAGATGTTATCTGAAAGTCAGTTTGAAGGTTTGGAATATGGCTTCTGACTCTTAATTCTGTAGAAATCCCTTTCATTGTAGCACATATTTCTTCAGTAGCCTCACAGATCTTTTCTAATATAAGTTTATAGTTCAATTGTGAATAAGGTTTCTCCATTTTAATAATAATTGAAGAGAGTCCCTTTTTTATTCTTTTAGTGGAGGCTGTATTCAATAAAAGTAAAGCAATATCCACCCCCACAGTTCCCACAGCTGCATCTGCTTATCTTTTCTCTTCAAAAGTAATTTGAAAGCCAAATCCATCTCATCTCCAAACAGTAACCAACAGTTGCAATATTAACTTTTAGCCAGTAACCTCAATTGGTTAAAAAATCTTTTCCAGACACCATCCCCCCCTTTTCTATCTTTTAGAGAAAAAGGTGGAAAAAGAAACAATCTTCCAGTATAGTATAATAGTAGAGCTCTTTAAAAAAAGGTTTTTTTCTGTACCCCAAAGTAGATAAGAATAAAGTGTAGTCTTTAAAAATTTTTATTTTAATCTTTTTGGTCAGTGCCTTTCTTCCCATACATACCAAAGCTGCTTTTTCAAGACGGGGAAATGATTCCAACAGAGCTTTTACAGGCAAAAAAAGAGAAGAAAGTAGGGTGAAGAGAGGAGGAGAAGGGGTCTAGCTGGATCATCCGCGGTGGGTCTATTCACGCTTAGATGTTGCTGTGACTTTTGGCTAGTGAGCAGGGTGATCGGCCATCTTACAGGACGATCTTTTGCTCTGTCAGCCCTCAGGAAATAGCTGGAGCCATGAGAGAAGCTGCCGCTCTCCCGCAGTCTCCAGCAAGCCTCCTCCTTGGTGGTTGCCCCTCCAGGGCGACTTTCGACCCACAATAGGTCTACCGGCGAAGAAAAATCCAGCCGGTGTGGAGACAAATCTCCAAACGCGACAGGAGTCGCCGCGAACCGGAACCGGAAGTCAGGTATGTTAATAAAATTTGATTCCACCCTGATACTTCCCAGTGGTCAGGAAACCACCATCCTTGTTTTAATATATTCTGGTTCAATCGTTGACTTCATAAGCCTAATAACAGTTCTGAAAAGATACTTACAATGTCCCTGAATTCTCTATTGCCAGTGATAACTATTGATGGCCAAATTATAAAAGCTGGCCCAATTACTCATGCCACAGAACCTTTGAAGTTAACAATAAATCAGCATTCTGAAGAGTTAACTCTCATCGATCTTCCACTAGTGCTGGGAACTGCTTGGTTACAACACCACGACCCCGTTATTAAATGGGAAAAATAATTTATTGCCTTTGAAAATCCTGAATGTTTTTCTCACTGTGATTGGTCTTCTGAACCCCCACCAACCCTCCCCCAATGATTCGCAGAGAGACTCCCAATCTGACAAGTAAATATGCAGACTTCGCTGATGGTTCGGGGAGGAGGAAACCTTGCCCCTCTCTCCACACAGAGACTGTAATTGCAGCATAAACCTGGTCCCTGGTCCCAAAATTCCTGTCAAGAGATAATTCCAAATGTCTATTCCAGAATTAGAAACTTTGAAACAATATTTAGACTCTAAATTTGCAAAAGGGATTCATACGACCTTCCCATTTTCTAGATTCATGAACCATTTTTTTCAAGACTTAATAGATAATTGTGTGGTTTTATATTTGGATGATATTTTAATCTACTCTGAGAATGAGGCTCAGCACATGGACCACATGTGCACAGTCCTTAGTAGACTAAGAGATAATCACCTCTTTGCCAAGCCAGAAAAATATGCCTTTGATTTACAACAACTAGAGGCATCTAAATGGACTTCCAGAAAGTCCAAGCTATGCTAGACTAGCAACTGACTGCATAGCCAAAGATATCCAATGCTTCCTGGGCTTTGCTAACTTCTACAGGAAATTTGTACCAGGCTTTGCTCATAACGCCAAACCACTGACCCAGCTGACAAAGACGGGAATTAAATTCATTTGGATCTCTACACACTAATCAGCCTTCAAAGAGTTAAAGCAGATCTTTGCTAGCGAACACCTCCTTCAGCACCCAGGCATATCAAAGAAATTTATTGTCCAGATCAATGTCTCAGATGTTGCCATTGGAGCTGTTCCTTTATAGGTGGGAGAGACAAATGACAGCCATGCCTCTTGCAATGCACATTCTTTTCCAGAGCTCTGTCTGCCCGACAACACAATTATGACATGTTTAACAAAGAATTCCTTGCTGTTAAATCAGCATTCCAATACTGGAAACACTTCCTAGAAGGTGCACATTTTCCTACAGAGGTCATCACTGACCACAGGAATCTACATACCCTGCCACTATCACCCAGACAAATCAGATGGAGTCAATTCTTCTCATGTTTTGATTTCTACATTAAATGCATCCCAGGTTCCAAGAACTTAATGCCAGATGCGTTCTCTCACAAACCAGAATATTCTATTATTCAATAGTTCCCATAACCAACAACAATCCTACAATCTTCCAATTTCCAGATTCATCAATCACTACCAACCGTTGAGAGGTTGGGAGCCACCCAACTGCATCAGGGCTTACTCATAAGAATAAAGACACAGTCCAACTTTTGCTAGACCACATCTTTTGCTACCGTGGCATGGTCTCAGCACTTGTGTCAGACAGAGGCATGCAATTCCAATCTAAATTTTGGAAAGCACTTTTCAGCTACTAAATGTCAAAGTCAACTTCTCCTCAATTCATCACCTTGCCATGTCCTTGTCCTTTGAAACTGCCTCCCTTCCACCCTTGCCAATTTTGCCTCAGAACTCAGACTTTGAATACTGGAAGGGAAAAGCAGCATAAATGAACCCATGGAAGAGGAGACGGGCCAATATGGAGGGATGGGTGATATAGCAGATGACTAGGCTGAGCCCAAAGGAGGGGGTCAAATGCCTCATCAGTCAAGAGTCCCTGCATGCCCATAAGAGATTTTAGTCCAGCCACCTTGAATTGACTCTTATCTACCACCAATTCACTTTGACTGTTAGTACCTCAGATTCTTGTAGAGAGCTTAAGTTTGCAATAAATCTTTATACTCATTTGAACTGCCTGAATCTCCTGATTTTTCCCAGCCCTTGACAACAACTATGGTAAAGCATAATGTGTAAAGCCAGTCAATTTAGTTTGTATATCATAATTCATAATTCAGCATTATGTCTATACCAGGCAATTAAAGTTTGGCAACTTAACTATGGTTAAAATAGCCTTATCTTATTATTGGTTACATAACAATAATCAACTGTAAAAAGCAAGTTGCCACTGAAAGCTCAAGAGTAAAGGAAGTAATTTTTGCCTAATTAGTTATTATTACTAGTGTTGTTAAATTTATATACAGTAGTATCTTTAATAGCTTGAAATCATATATAATTAAAAAAAACCTTCTGTATCTGAATGGGAAACATCACATTTGAATGAAAACTGCTTTCCTTCCAGACTTATTTTTTTAAAGGTCAGGTAATAGGGCTAACAAATGAAACTGGTATCTCAATTCTTTGGGAATTTTAAAAATTGGCAAATATGCAAATTATCAGTTAAAATCTGGCTGCATTTTATTAAGTACTGTACCTAAACCCAAATAATAACCCTTAATTGAAGTTCTAAGTTGCTAAAACAATCAGGCGAGATATGGTTGTGTTTTGCTTGGTTATACTGTGCATACAATGCAGAAGTTGGGACGTGAGGTTTTGCTACAAGAAGCCTAACAAATTTAACTTTGGAAACTACAGGCTTTAAAAAATAAAAAATTCTCACCTGTACTCTGTAGAAATATAGGATCTGCCGCCATTACCGGAACTTTAACATGAAGAAAGCAACTGAGCAAATAACAACTTACTCATGCATGACCTTTACCCCCTTATCCCAACCCACAGCAAATAGCCAAGAACTCATAGAAGACAAAGATAATTTCCTTGGAAACACTTTTAGCCTGGCAGACACTAGACACTGGCTCAATCAGTTTTTCATGGAAAAAAAGGGATCGCATGTACATTCACTATGGAGCAGGAAGTTAGCACAGTTTGCAGTTACCATGTAAAATAGAAGCGTGTGATATACATGGACCTTAAATTCTACTGCTTATATAAATCTTGCACTGTTAAACAACAAAGCAGATCCCATTATCATAATCAATTTGTTGTTATAATGGATATAATGGGATAATTTCTCATTGAAAATGTGACCTAGCCATACTTTCCTGAGTTTGTGGTATAATATAAAAATGTAGTTCCCCTGCCCTCTTGTACAACTTGGATTAACATTTAAGGCATCTTAATCTTTATTTGATCCACATTTGAAAAGCTGAGGAATCTATTGCAATAGGACCAAAAAGTTGAGAAGGTTTTGGAAAATGAGTGGGTTAAGATCTTATGGATTTAAAGATCCAAACAGATAGCACTTTATTTTTAACATGCCTGATATAATAATTATTGAAAAGAAAAAAAATCTGCTTCATTAATGTTTCTGTTCCTGGTGATACTAGGATTGAGGAGAAGCAATTGTATAAAATTAAGAAATACCAGGGCTTGCAAATTGAAGTTGGGTGCTTATGGAAAAAAAATCCAATTGTGATTGGAACCCTCAGAGTGATACCAAAAGGACTATCTTGATATTTGAAAATATGGAATTTATCAGTATTTCAGTTCTGAACACCCTAATTTTACAAGAGTCACCCTGTCTGTAACTGCCTATATTCTTAGATGCTACCTCAATAATTCTTAGGTTCTTGGTTAAGATCTGAATTATTAAGTTTCCATCAATCTTAGACTGTAATCTACAGTTAGACGTAGAATATAACAATAAATTATGCACCCATAATAATAGTCCTTGCAATACCTGGAAACAGTGGAATAGAAAGAAAATTGTGGGACCAAGAAAAAGTTATAGCTCCCTGTTAATAGAATATCATTCCAACAGAGATAAGACTGACTCCCATCTTCTTAGTTTTCTGGAGTGCCTTGAAAACATGGACTGTCAGCTGGATCTCAAGCTGAAACAGCCAGTCAAGTGGCTAGTGTGACTGCATCTGCTGCCCCTGACTGGGGTGGATTTTTAGTTGCTTTAAGCGTGTCTGAATCACTGTGAGTGGTCATATAAATTTTAAAAATGAAATAAGTAAGTAAGTAAATAAGTAAGTAAACAAACAAACAAACAAACAAACAAGCAAATAATAATAATAATAATAATAATAAAGCTGGAAAAAATTACAAAATACAAAGATACAGTATATTGTAATAGAAATAGAATAACTGCAAATAGAAATAGAACTGTGGCAAAAAAATGCAAAAGTGATACCAAAATTAATAAGCGCATAGGATGCAATTCCAAAGCATCTAGAACACCACATGAACATCATCAATATTGACATAAACACTCTCAGTCAGTTGCAAAAGGCAAGTTGTTTGGAACAGCTTACATCCTGTGATGATACATTTAATATTATTAAACAATATCTACCTATCCCAGGTCTTTGGGAAGGACTCAATAGGTGGGAAAAATGCCAAAGTCAGTGTAAACATCTGGTGGATTGTGCAATCTACCATAGCATGAATGTGTATATGCTGCTTCCAGACATTTTGGGTACCTTACAATTGTTAAAATACCTAAAAAAAAAGAACAGTAGAATGTCTTAATTTATTTTCAGTGTTTTCCCAACAGTTTCTGTGGTACTGCACTTTTTATGCAAGCACCATAACTTCATTATTATCAGAGAAACTTCCTGGATATTACTAAGCCCACTGTCAACACAGCCCCTTTGTAAAATACATAAGATTAAAAAAGAGAGACATGAAATATGGCAGTGAGGAAGCTTAGGAATTTTGCCTTAGCAACAGCTCCCTCATAACAGCGGCCTTCTCTGAAGCAAAACATCTGCTTTTTAAAAGAGGATTAGTTGGTGAACTCTGATCATTTTTTACTCCTAAAACAAAAGAGGGACTAAAACAAACCTCTTGCCTCTTTTCAGACCTTTTAACAAAAGTAAATGGAAATGCGCCCAAATGTAGCTGGAGAATCAACCCCCCCCCCAAGGAAAAGGCTTTCCTAGAGGCAATGGGGGTGCACACTAAAATAGTTCTTCTCTTTACCTGGGAATATTGTACTGGACGAAGCCACACCGCTTCACTTGCCAAGAGCTCTTCCAAGCAAGTTCTTTCGAAGGTAAGGCAGGCCCCTTGTCTGCTACGGTAGTACAACTCTTCAGCCTTCTTGTTAAGTCCTGCCTACATTCCTGAGCAAGATAAAACTGAACGGATGCCAGATGGACAGAGGCGAGTTTTGA
Source organism: Bothrops alternatus (assembly GCA_034064705.1). Classification (NCBI taxonomy): domain Eukaryota; kingdom Metazoa; phylum Chordata; class Lepidosauria; order Squamata; family Viperidae; genus Bothrops; species Bothrops alternatus. The sequence continues at coordinate 19,635,524 of JARGCV010000103.1, read as the reverse complement.
AAGTGGGCTGGCCATGCATGGAGGATTTGGGGTGGGTGCTTTCAGCTGAGATGTGTTCAACCTTCCTTGCAGAAGAAAATAACTGCAGTATGCCCAAGAATGAAATATACTGTGGTCTGTCTAATAAATATTATAAAGCAGCATTTCACAAACTTTTCTATATCACAGGCCCCCTAAAATGGTATATGAATTTGTGTGACTCCCTCACAAATAATGATTTCACTGATGATAGGGTTGGAAAAGAGATATAAGCAGATTTTATTTAGTAAACTTTATATCTCAGAGGGCTCCCAAGCTTTTACAATGGTAAAATGAAGAGCAGAAGCTAGAATGAAAGTTGATTGTGCTCCCATTCTGCCTGCTCAAGTCTGATCTCTCTTCTTTTGTGCCCCCCCAAGATGGAGAACCTTGCCACTAGCAGCCCACAAGAAAAGACATGTTACAATTAGCAAGTTGATGAAGCCTCATTCCATTTTGATGCCACTTTCTCATTTTGACTGTATCTTAGTGCTTTTCTTAGTGCTTGGCAACTTTGAGACCTGTGGACTACTACTCCCAGGATTCCACAGCTGAGCATGCTTTATTGAAGAGTTATTATTGTATATCTGTTTACTGGATAGCTGTTTCCTTTAGGAGAAGTCATAATGGAACAAAAACCTCCAGCTGTAACAACCATTTTAAAAACAAGTTTTGTATAGGAGATAAAAGAAGTACTATATTCACTATTTTTTATTATCTAATTAAGGCTTCCTAAGAAGTATTTAGGATTAAACTATATTAGGGAAAGAATCCAATTATATTTGATGATGTTTATCAGAGGCATAATTGCTTGCATTATATCACAAATTACTACTTAAACACACACACACACACATTCTTGCCACAGAATTAATTGTACCATCAATCCTAGGCTAAAGTAGAGCCTTTTAGGAAAGAATAATGAGTATAGACAGCTGTCTCATGGTTTTTCAAATTTTCTAATTTCTGTAAAAGAATGCTTGGGTAGTTGTAACTGGAGGTAAAAATTAATGCTAAAGATACCTGGACAACATATTAGATCTTCCAGCTTCATTACCCACTAAAAAGCCTGGATACAGTGCCTCCCTCTCTCCATCAAGAAGTACTGTTATAATAAAACAGGAGAGAGAAATTCTCTCCAAAATAGTTTGTGGTGTTTTAAAAATGTGTGTTTGCCATCCATTTGTCAGCAGAATAACTTTCTGCATGCATTCGCTGCCTTGATTTTCTTTTCAGCCCAATGGAATGTTGAAAGAAATCATATAAAGGAAGAAGTTGGAATTCTTTCTGTCCTGGGCTGGCTTTAGGCTAAGGCTAAGTAGATACTGCCCTAGTTTAATGGGGGGGGGGAATGCTAACCCCTCCAAATTCTAAAAGAACGAATTTTCACATAAGCAGATGGTAGTACCATCAGTCAATGTGGCCTATATTATTATTATTATTTGTTGGATTTATATGCCGCTCCTCTCCAAAGACTATATATATCCTTGAACTATTACAGACTTTGCCTTTTAGCAGAATAATTCTCTGAAAACTGATCAGAGTAAGAGGTACAAAAGAATGTCTAAAAATGGGTGAACTTGGAGGCGTAGAGAAAAAAAATCCAGCTAAAATTCCCATTGCATCCCTGCGTGAGAGGCACTAGGAAACAGCTGTAGGCACACCAAGCTCTCTGAGCAGCTTCCAACCAGGGAGCATGCAGTGTTTGAGAGGTCAGGTGCTGCAACCTGACCTCTCAATCTTCTGAAGGGCTACAACTTTTGCGTATTTTGCCAGCCATTGTTGGTGATGTAACTGTTGGGTTCTACAGTTCATGGGATGCCCTCCTTCATTGTAAACATATATGTGATTATATTGAACTTGGTTTACCCAAGGATCAGATACACAAATAAGTTGAATTCCTCTTTATTCATCTCAAAGTGCAAGTTATCTTACGTCAGATAATTTACACATATATTGGAACAAGCAATGATACACAGAAATTAATACAACAAATCTGAATTCTGTATTACAATGCCAATACTGTGATCATGTATTAGTACTGTGACATTTTATGTCTTGCAATCAATAAAGTGGGGTCAGAGCAACCAATGTTAACCAAATGAAAGTCTGACTCTCTTTAAGCCCATCTCACATTTTCAACAATATTTCATTAAAGAAAAGCCTCCTCAAGATTCAAAATATATTAATCGGTATACTATTTCCCTCAACTCCTTCACAACTAGCGGTATTGCTTGAAAAATAATTACTTTGGTTGAAAAATAAATCTTTAGATTCACTCACAAAGCCTCCCCCTTTCCCCAAACTTTACACAAACTAAATCACATAGTCAACAAAAATGTTGAAAATCACGGATGCAGAATACCGTGCCAGGCAATTAGCCCATTACTTGTCCAACAGGGTTTCCTCACCCATGTTTCCAACCTACAAAAACAAACTTTTTGAATCTAGCAGAGAAGATTTGATTGCTTGCCAAATGTTTCTCGCTCAGCTTCATTGTCCCTATCTTTGGCTCCAGCCAGTGACACTTCTTTTCTTACAGCAACAGGAGTTGTTCTCATATTGAAGCCACTCCATTGTACAGCTCTATGTCTAGCTTTCTGGGAATATGTAACTGGTCTGACTAAGGATCTGCTCCATAATCTGATTCTGGAAAAACATGTACATTGCTATATTTCCTTCTTCGTCTTGTGGCCTCAATAAAGTTGGCCCAAAAACAATTGCAATACTCTGCAGAGACATGCGGTTCTTCTCCCGGAACTCTATAACCCTGGGGGGGAAAAAAGGAAGAACACCTTGAAGCTATAAGAACAATTCTGCTATGCCACCAGAAATAAGTGGACTTAAGTTCTAATTTCTTTTGGCTGGATTTAATTTTATCACTTACAGTACTTTTATGATGTACTAGTACTCTTCTATAAAAATGGTTGCTACCCATTTGCCCTTTTGTGCCCATCGGACTGCTTAAGTTTCATTGAATATTATTTCTTTTAAGTAACACAGTACTGAAAATGTCATCAACTAAATTTCTACAGTGGGGCAATCAGGCAGGCAGATAGGGAACCAGGTGGGATCTGCTTCCTAGTGGGAACTTAAAGGAAGGAAGACCAAAAGGCAAAGTAAGCTGTCATAAGAGACTGTGGCTGAAGCAATACATTTACAAAGGATCTATGGTCACAGGGCTGCTTTTATTGTAAAGTTAGTATTTTAACAGCCTAAACTGACTAAAAGATCTGGTAAATGATGTTGCTCACCTGGAAAGATGCTGGAAGAGAACCCTCGTGGTATTGAAATTAGCAGGAGGTAGAGAATAGACAATCTGTCGTAAGTCATGCCTTCGCTTTGCAGGGTCTATAGTTTCTGCAGTTCCCCCCCCCAAAAGGAGATTTTAATCATTTTGTTCTTTATATATAAATAATTCTAAAAATACCTGGAGTTTTTCCACTGTTATTTTTCACTGCGATGGAAACACAGGACACCATACCATTTATGTACTTTCTTACCCTGCTCTTCCCACAGCAGTCAAGAGTAAAAGGAGGGATGGGGAAGGTGCATATCAGACCAGAAGTTACATTCTCCTAATAAGATTTTTTTTTTTTTACAAAGAAAGGCTTTGCCAAGCCTGGCTTGCTACGTGCCATGACTCCTCAAATTCCAAAAAAGAGTATATTATTCATTTGTAGTCTCTACGTGTTTATGATGAAGTGTCCATTCTGTTTTGCTTTTGCTTGTGTCCATGTTTTTAACTCTTTTTTTCTTTTTTCTTACAACTTTCTTAGTTCACTAAAAACATTATTATATGAAATCACAGCTGACAGTTCTTCAGGTGTGTTGGCCTTCATATGCATCAAGCTCTTTCTAAGAATCAAGTTCTTTCTAAGAACCTAGGAAGTTGTAATATATATCTGTGTGGATCCCAGTAGAATGGCCATTTGTAATTGGCAGATGGAAATTTTGTCAATGTACAGATTTTTCATGCGCTGTCCAAAAATTTTTGGTATGGCATCCGATGTGACAATAACCAACTGTGACCATCAGATGTTGATATTTGTGGTTATCGTTACCTGTATTGATATTGTCACAAGGCAAGAAAAGGCAATCTGTGTTCCCAAACAGAGCTCTAATGGGATCTTATTAACCATCTCCTCATTGCAATTTGCTGATAAAAACACACTTTTGATTTGTAACACTGTTATTTGAAGGAAGCTCCTTAAATTATTTATCATTCATTTATTTGTACCCTGCCTTTATTATTTTTAGATATAACTCAAGGCTGCAAACATATCCAACGCATCTTCCTCCTTCTATTTTCCCTATAACAACAACCCTGTGAGGTGGGCTGGGCTGAGAGGAGCCCAAAGTTACCCAGCTGACTTTCATGGCTAAGGCAATAGTTGACCTCACAGTCTCCTGCTTTCTATCCTGTGGCTTAACCTCTAGAGAAAACTGGCTCTATATATTAAAAACTTAGACTGGATTTAAATATTATAATCCACAGAAATGTACTCAATTTATTTTTAGTTCTTTTTATTTTGACCTGGCCGTGCCCAGGTTTAATGTTACTCTCTGTCTGCCAACTACCTAACCACAATTTAGAAAGAGTTAAGTGTGATCTTCAGTTGCTACAAGTTTCTCTATCTCTGCTTTAAATGATAAATAAGCAACGGGAAAGAATGGGCAGAATAAAAATAGACCTATATCTTCTACTATCAATCTAGGTAATTTGCTAGATTGACACAATTTCTAACTTCCAATTGTTTCAACAAGAGAAACAACTGAAATATAGATAACCTGGAAAAAGAATTTTTATATGCAGAATATTAAAATCACCTTTCTGAACTCAAAATTCTAGTTCTGGAAGTATTAGTTCAGCTTAGGTATGAAGCCAGCTGATAATTTTGAGATAGTCACTAGGAAGAAAGAAGTAGTAAGTCACTTTTGAAATTGTTGCCATGAAAGTTTCATGTATTAGTCCAGGCAGTGATCAGGAGTCAAGACTAATTAACCCCTCCCCCCCAATTTTGTCCTGTTATGATTTCTGGATCTCAGGTATTCAGTAAAAACATTCTATGTAAAGTCTGATCACACCTTAGTTATGGGAGATAAGGTCTTACAATCAGAAAATCTATGGCTTTGATATTCAAAGTTAGCCACTAAATAATCCTTTTATTCTTCCCAAGAGTCAAATATTGTCTTACTAGCAGCAGCAATTAATCTGTCGAAATAGCTGAAGGGGAAGAGCGGTTCAGGCAGTTCACGGAAAAAGAGTTTGAGTGCCCCAGTGATGACATGAACATCATCCCAACGGTCACCATCAAGATCCAAATGCTCATCTGCAAAATTAATGAAAATTACAATATACACAATCCCGTCCCATGTCCCATAGCACTGAAGATAAAGATAATGATAGCAATGCAACTATAGCTGATTTTTAGACCAACATTTATGCACAATCCTTGGACCAGAGAACAATACAGGAATATTTGCTCCAAAACCATGCTGAAGAAGAAAAGGTGACTCCCACAAAAGTGAATGCAGAGTGCACTTAGTTTCCATGACTATGGAATTATGGCAATTGAAGTCTACATATCTTAAAGTTGCTATGTTTCAAAAACACTGAGCTAAATATTCCTTACCTTGCTTTATTTAGTGTGTGCCATGACATGGGAAAGTGGCTCCAAGAGAGAAGCTCAGTCAACTAGGTTGATTCTCGACTCCTTGACTGCTTCTCCATGCATCCTAGTATGTCCATGTGGGTTCTGGACAGTAGGATGGGAAACATTTCTTTCATGCTAGAATATCATGCATGATATTCTATTAGGCATTTTGACAAAGATGTTGATACCAACATTCCTGGACAGTGTCCAGGTTTCAGGAAGCCTCATATACATCTCAAAATTATTCACAGACATGAACAAACCTGGGATCTTCTACAGGCAATGGACATTATGCCTCACTAAGCAATCCCATTTACAAGTCACAGTGGCTTACCATGGTCAACTTTGTAGCGCAATTTTTGTATTGTGGCCAGGTTACCGCTTATTCGATAAAGTCCATCAATATCCAAGCCTGAGAGACAGAAAAATTGCAGCTATTATCTATATCTCCACAAGAGAAATAAGGGCCTTTTCTCACACTTTTTATGTCTTTTGCTTCAGTACCAAAAACAACTTAACAGAGCTTTTTATGAGTTACAAAACAAAATGAAGGACTCAAAATGTAAATGTTATGGAAATTCTGATCAAGTTGCATAATGGATGCACATCACTGAATTGAAGATGTAGACTGGGCTCAGATTTTCAATTTAGGTGAAATGTAGCGTATTCTGTACCTCTTTTCTCCACGGTGGCAATGCACTGCCTGACGAAGTGAGGCACTGTACTCTTTTCACGGTCACAAAGAACTTGAAGAGCACATCCAAACACCTGATCTGAATTTAAACAACAACAACACAAAAAACCCCATATCAATCCAGGCAAGAAAGATGGATCACATTATTTTCTAAATTAATTTCCTTCCAATTAGAGGGCAGTACTGCTCTGGCAAGTGGTGGTTGAGCCCCTTATAACTTAAATGTTAAAAGTATTTAAAATGGCTACAATTATGCAGCAAATGATGAGCCAACTGTGGGCCTAAGTGCACTCCAAGATCATTTTTAAACAGCATTCTTTCTCTCCAGGGAATATACCTTTAATGTAGCCTCGGTCTCTCAGGTACTGTAGAGATGGACGCTTCAGCAGAAATTTCCTGAGCACATTGCGGATTTTGTTGGAATCACTGTCAGAACGGTGAGAGTGCCAGAAAACTGCAAAGGGATAACTGGCATTAGAATACTCATATGGGAGTGGAGCATTGTTTTAAAGGTATGCTGAAACTTTTCGTGATCTTTCAGAGGGAAAAAAAGCAGCAGAAAGAGAAAATATAAATTTCTCCATCAAGGTTATTTTAGAGGCTTTTTACACATGCTACTAGTTCACTTGTTTTGAAAATAAGTCTTTTGGGATGATGTAGTCTTTTAGCTGAAAGAATAAAATCAATTCACAAATGTCTTTCTACTGGTTTCTATTCTGTACTGCTACCAAGAATACCATGAAATACATTCATGAAATCAATAGAAATGAAGCTCAACTTGAAGAAGAATTCACCTTTACAAATATTCAAACATTAATATATAAAGGAAAGAGAATATGAAAGGAAATAAAGGGTTTCTACTGTCAGGCATGGAAAACTATTATTTTTTAAAATATTATAATTACTATTATAGTACAAATGCCATTAGTCATATTTATTTTAGTTATATGCCACTCTTCCTCCTAAACATCAGGAGCCTTATCAATATGGGGATCTTCTATGTAAATATCCTTCCTTTCCTGAGCAAGCAAAGCAATCAAAAATTGCAGGGATCCAGACTATCCAGAAGATAATGCTCGCAACCTGGTAAGGCACTCTTCCTTAAACTCTGTGCCCTTCAGGGGTATAAAGCCAGACCTTCTATATATCCCCACCCATTTAGAGGAAAATAGGTTGGAAATATAACAGAATTTGCTCTATTATGTGTTTATTTTAATTTTCATGTTCCAGGATTGTTTCTTTTTGATTCATATGCAAACCTCTTTCACAACCTGTAAAGAAACACACCATTTTTCAATATACCGGTATGTGGTTTAGTGTGCTAAAGATTTAGCCTCCTCCTTAGCTTTTTTCAAACTGCAGCCTTCAGCTGCTGATCTGTATATAAACTAGTTGGAAATTAAAGTGGCTTACAAAATTCCTTTCTGGATTTCAACAACATTTCCCCCCTTGATCACACTAATAGTCAGATGTTCTGTCTCCTACTTCTTTTCCCTTCCCATTCATGAAAGCAAATGGCAACTTCTTTCGTTTTTGTTGCCATATCTTCTGTAGACTGAAGAAAATTTTACAACAGCCCTTCCTGTCATTTGGACTTGAAACAGAAATTTAGTTCAAATCTTTGTCAATTTGCCTAGTTAAAAGAAAAAATATTACAAAACAGGCCAGCGTTTTGCCATTTCTCCATCAAATCCCTTAAAAACAAGACAAAACAAAGAAACAGCCTGCATTGGGGTTTTCATTGGTGAAACTTGAACATTGTTTGTCAGAACAAAAACAAAGGTGCTCTGTTGAAAAAAAAATCCAACAAATTCTAATTCAGCAGCAACCTTTAATTTTATGGTGACCTAAAGTCCTAAAAAAAAAAAAAATCCTGGTTACTAAATCCTTTTTAAGTATTTTAGGTAAAAGAAGGATTAACAAATCCTAATCCTGAAAAATTATTATGTATCTGTGGATAAGTATGACCATGGTATTGTTGAACTAGTTAATCTGCAAACATATTCTCATTTTCATCACACATTGTATCACTGTTGTCAACTCAGATCACATACATTTGCCAATGAACAGAGCACAAACCTGGATGCTTTTTTTCACTTTCTTTCTCTTTGTTCCCTCCTGTTTGTTCCTTGGATTTTACAGCTGCTGAATTATCATCATCCTCTTCCAAAGGGAAAGCTATAGACTGAAAGAAAGAAATACAGAACAATTTGCACACTTTGTGTGCAAAGTGCTAAAGAGAAAGGGAAACTTTCTACCAGTTGCCATCCCTTCTCCTTTTATCTGAGCTCATGAAGAAGAAAGTTTTTAAAACAACATTACATTTGTAGGACTTAAAGCTCAGGAATTGCTGTATTTCCCCACCACAATGCTTAACTATTTTTTTAAAAAAGAATTTTCTAGCAGAAAGAAAATACTTGTACTGCATTGGAATAAGGAAACATTTTTTTTAAAAAATCCTTCTTCTGATGTTCTTACATGCCCCTGATCTGCAAGAAATTTATTTACATTCAGGAACCAAAATATAAAAAAATAACCCAGAGATTTTAACTCTACCATATTGTAGGTTAGGAATAAGAAATATGTATCCTTCCAGATTCTGCTGATAATCAACTCCCAGCAATGCCTAGCACAGCCAACGATGAGAACTCCTGTAGTTTAGTAACCCCTGAAAAGGCTAAATATAGAACCATAACAAAGCATCTATATCTTTATGCTTTGAGAATTTAAGTGAAGATGGTTTGTACATACCGTCCTGATGGCTCCCACCCTGTGCTATACAGTATATGAAAAAGATTCCTGGTTCATTTGGGATAGCATAGATTCAGTAACAAGAGACGTACCAGTCTGCCAATTCTATTATTAATTGCATTGTGCCACATGCTGGCAATGGATTCCGAATCATGTTGGATCAAATACTCTGAGCCATCCCGTGTCTTCAGCTACAACAGAGCAAGCATTTGTATGTGATACTGGGTAAAAGTTGTTCTCCACAAACATTGAAAATTGCTCTAATTTACCAAACTGCACTTACAAGTCTTCATTGGGTTTTAGAATTATTTTATGAGTGACTTAGAATAAAGCACATTGCATTCACATAATAGTAATCCATATTAAGAAATAACTAAACTGATTCTTTAACAGCAGGCTAGCTCTGACAAAAGATGGGGTGCTTTGGAGACCCTCCCCCATCATAACTATAGGTACAGGAGTTGGTTGCCTATTATCCCTTATCATTTTTCTCCAAACAGCATGAGATATATTTCCTAAAGCAACTGTGACAATAAGAGAAATACCTTTTAATTTCCTTCCTTCTCTCTAAACTCTGGTAAACTTGGCAATAATGACCATTTTTTCTTACCTCCAAGACATTCTTCCTACTTGATCTATCTTTGTGGGCCCAGGAAAGGGATGCTCCATGAAGATTCACTCTAAACTCTGGACTACTTAGCACAGAGGGATGTTTCTGAATGTGCAAAGAAGAAAAGTAGAAGTAGCACAAATGTTCAGATTGGACCATTACTCACTGATCTCCCAGCTTCCTTTATCACATTATATCTATTCAGTATAAAAATTATAATACAAATTTCCATTTATTCTGCTATGACTAATATATTTTGCTTCCACAGAAATCCAGATTGTTGGCCAAAGTATGCTGTGTGAGTAAGATTTTAGTTATGCATACATATTCCTAATCAATTGGTGTGAATATAAATGAAAACAGAAAAGTTTCTAATTTAAAGTAAGGTTTAGAGATGTCTACAGAGGCAACTATCTCCATCATTGTGTCCTCCATAAATGTTAAATTAATACTTCACCACACAGATAACATTACCAATGGCAAGGCTGGGAATGATAAGGAAAAATTGCATTCCAACTAACCTATTAATTTTATAAGAGAGGAGCCAGTAACCTTTTTTTGGCATAGTTTATGAAAAACATTTATCCTATTGTTCCAACAAAGTGCTTAAGGAAGCAAGGAACAGACTTAAAGACAAAAAGAGATATCATTTAAAAGATCAAATAAAGTTTAGTAAATAAGTAGCGGAGCATACTGCAGTAACAACTTGCAGGGCTTTCAAAAAAGAGAAAAAACAATGAACAAAATGCATAAAATAAGGGATGGGGGCAAAATGAAGAAAAGATTTCTTCTGAAATTCCACATAAGGATGATTCATATGGAATTTATCATTATCTAATTAAGTTTTATCCAGTAAAGAGGCAAGAAAGAGAACTTCAAAGCAATTTGGTATTTTTTTAAAGTTATTTTATATACAATGTAATTGTCCAAGTCTTCCTCATACTAATTTTGCTTTACTTTTAATGCTGTACCATATTATTAACATAGTTAGAGCAGACATATATATATTAAAAATAATAATTTGTAAAAATTATAAGAGCCAAACAGAAATTTTATTCACACCCAAAGGGAAACATGTATTTCAAAGTTTGCAAATGGATTTTTGCTAATCAAATGCAACCATGAGATGAGAAGAAAAGACTTCTAAAGATATCTTAAGAATTTAACAGATTCATATAAAGGAAGATGATTTTTAAATTAACTGTATTTATACATTTGAATTTCTTCTTCAACTCTATTCTGTTGGAATATCAACTGGTTATCTCAGAACAGGAAGCTAAAGCTGAAGACCTACTATGCCACTGGAAGCTGAATGCTTGGAGTCCTTGAAAAATATTAAGGCACCACCTTCCAAGACCGTCCATACACAGGTCCAGTTCTTCCTAAAAGAAGGTAAAGAAAGGACACATCATTCACAGAATAACATTAACTGGGTAGGCATAAACTGAAGAGTAAGGGAGAGATTTCAGTTTGGAAAAAAATAGTATAACTATCCAAACATAGACATCAATATTCTCACTTTCTCTCCCTCATCATTTTTCAACACACATTGCTCTTAATAATCAACACACAAAAGGAATATGTCTCTATGAATGATCAACTCAGTCATGATGAGAGAATGGGTTCAAAATAGTACGCAGTACAGATAATATACTGTATAGCTGAAGAATGAGAGAGAGAGAGAGACAATCAGGAGGTCAATAATTCAGTTCCAAATTGCTCATAAGTAAATCAAAAAGGAGTGAGCAGCTGAGAAGCAGGTAACTGTTCTGCAATGAGCGCCTTTATTCACGGTAATGTAGACCCATTTAGTTCCTGCAAATATGCCAAAGAAGGCAATTAGCAATTGGCAAATACCTTCCCCTTCAACATGGCTTAAAGAAGCTTCTAATTTTACTGATTACTTACTTTATTTAAATTCAACCTTGCTTATTTTTACTTAATTAGTAACGATTTGTTAGTGAACTTATTAGTGATGCAGTCCCTCCACAAAATATGCTTAAGTCTCTCAAATGATACTCTACCTTGCCTGAACCAGCATTTTCAAATAGTCTTACAGAATTATAATGCTCATTACACACTTTTGGTTAGAGCCTTGCTCTTATTTTCAATGCTAACACTTATATGTTTAAGGAGGATTGTGGCTCAGGAATATGGTTTCATTTCCATCAGTGGCTAAAGATCTACGCCAGTCTAGAGGCAAGGAATTAAAATACCCAAGAAGTCTCTGATATCTAGGCTGCTATTGACCAGAGAAGAGATTTTATCTTGTGCCTTGAATGACTGAACAAGGAAGAAGCAGGACCTTAGAAAGCAACATCAGTTGATCTATTCCACAACTGCAAGTGCTTATTATTCTAGGGGAAAAAAAACCCATATTTTTAATAGTCAGAGTAACTCCAGTTCCAAGCAAGAAATAAAGTACTATTCCAAACTTCCTTCTTGCCTCTTCCTACATCAGAAAAACTGAAATAAGTCCACAAAACATACAAAACAGCCCCCTATTACCTCAGACGTTTCCCTTTATCAGCAGTTCTTGTCCGATAGAGCATCCCAGCTTTCTCAAGAGATCTCAGCTGGGGAGATGGAGAAAAAGAAATGGTGATTTAATCTTGTACAGGTTGCTGGGAAAAACCCCATCATCAGAGCAAAGGATGGTTCTGCTGTTGGATAGGGTCAGTAGCAACAACTTCATGTCATTGAGGATTGCTTTTAAACAAATCCAAAGTCACTGGGAGGAGGGGTAGGCTCCCCTCACTTCCCAAGCATGGTTGTCATCATTTGGCTTAAGGCCACTGTAAGTTTAAGAAATAAATTTAGGAATCAAGACAATACAACACTTCAGATATTGCCTAATTTAATCCTGAGTACAGGAAAGATACTAAAAATTGGGAGCCTAGTCAGTAGACATTTTATATTTGCATTATCAAACTGATTAAAATCAGAGCCCCTTTTCACCTTCCTTAGAGAGAAAATAATTCTAGAGTTTCTTCTACTGCTGTGAGGCTTGGTCTCTCAGTTACAATGTAAGAAAATAAGATAAGGAAATGGACAATGTGGAAATTATAATTGCAGGCATTACCTGGCTGTTTGAAAGTGGTAGCTTGTTTGGCCATCCTATTCTCATCATTCCCTCCCTCTTTCCAAAAGGTCCTCCTGGTTTAAACTATGCAAAGGATCAGGATACTAGTTGGCTTCTCCCTTTAATTTATTTATCAAAACCCCTCTTTAGATCTGCCATCAGCAAGCAGAGACCCTTTCTTCCATACCTGCTCATCTTTTGACCCAGGATGAACTGACTGGTTGGGGGACCAACTTGCAAAAGGACTGCTGCCACGACTAGATCCACTACTGGTACTCTGGCGATCGCCAGAAGTGGTCATCTAAGTATAATAATTTTAGCAGCAGTAAACAACATACAGGCATGCATACAACAATTCTCCAGGATTGTGATCTACTGTATTGCAACACTCAAGTTTGTATTTACATCTATCAATAAGTAACCCATTTTACCTCCTCTTACTTTCAGCAGATGAATCTGTATGCCAATTGCTTAAACTTTAGAATCTGTTTTACAGATTGGCATTTTTACTGTGTCCATCTCATTCAGTGACTGGGATCATAGAGGCAAATGGTGGTTTGCTTAACCATGGGTTTCTGAAGAAATTTTGATGGCTGGGAATACATTATAGAGTAAATCCTTTGTTCTATGTGATTACATTTTTAATGTTTTAATTTAAAGAGCCCTGATTCTACCATTTGAATGTCTCAGCCTCATTGTAAAAGTAATCTTGTACTCACAGAATCATAGGATTGGAATGACCTTGGAGGTCTTCTAATCCAACCTTTTGCCCAGGGTAGGTATCCTCAGATCTGCCCAACTGGGTTCCCAACTTTTGTTTGAAAATCTCTAGAGATGGAGCATCCCCAATACCAGGAATAGGCCAGTCCATTGCTTAATAGTTCTCATGGTCTGGAAATTCCTCCTTGGATCTCCCTCTGTGCCCCTGCTCCCAGTCTTTCCAAGATATTCTTACCATCTCTGGGACATCAAACATTGATGCTTCTGGGGTGCCAGGGGAGACACAACCCTGGTCTGATGAAGGAATACCAGTATAGTCAAATTGCTTGTAGGATCCATCTGGAGAATAACCTTCCTCTGGAGAGAGTTCAAGTTCTCGAGGAGAAAGTTTTGGGTAGTCAGTTTCTGGAGTTGGTGGCTGAAAAAAAATTCAGAAAAAAGATCAATACACAAACATTTTTTCTTCCTCTCCAAACAGCTGAAAGGATTCTGGCTTAGAGGTTTCTTTCCCCAAGGCTTGAGAATTGTGGAACAACTTCTTCACCCCAAAATCCAGCTTTGCTGGACTCTAAAAAGGTCCTGACGATCTGCTTCTTCTCCAGGTATTAGCCCAATTATAATTATGAGTTATGAGCCTGATCCCCACCACAATATATTTTATTTTATTTTACTTTATTATTATTTTTTTGTATTTGATGTTTTTAAGAGACCTCTCTTCCCATCCACTTACCCTCTGATCCGGAGATCTCCTAGTAAGTGCAGGCCGCATCTCTGGAGGACTGAGACTTTCTTTTGGTGCCTCCCACGAAGTCTCACCTGTTGCTGCGTTATAGAAAAATATTTGCCCACTGGCCTCATCTACATACTGGTTCCACTCAGCAGATGAGACAGGGCTGGGAGAGTGAGAGTGGGAAAGACTGACACTATTCAAGGAAGCCTCAAAGGGAGACTCCCAAGTTGTCTGACCAGACACAGAATTGTAATAGAAGAAATGACCACTTTTGGTGTCGGTGTGAATTTCCCAGTTGTTCAAGGGGTTGCTGAGGCACAGCTGGAATGGGGAATGGGAATTGTTGGCAGTAGTAGTACTGTGCTCCAACTGAAGTTCTTGTATGTTCACATATACTGGATCTGTGGCCACATCTTCAAGCAACTATGAAAACAATAAAGAAAAGTAATCCAACTACATCTTTGTATGAAACCTGTCCCTTAACCAGCTCTCTGAATGGCTTCTATAATTCCTGGCTAGTTACTAAGGAGCCAGGATTATGAAATCACACTTAAACAATTAATAATTAGCAATAGTCTAATAAAGTCCATTTTTTAAAAAACCCAATATAACAAACAGCAAAAGAAATCAAATAATATACAATTTAAGGAAAGATACAAAAATTTAATTATTCCATACTCAATATTTTTGCTCCAAAAGACATTTGTACAAATTAAAGAAATCTTCAACTCTTTGTGCATAAAGTGTGGAAAATAATCTTGGCAGAAATACCATGACTACAATTATTTTGAGATGTAATGCTGCTTGCTTGCAATGGCCTGACTTTTTTATATTAATAAGCAAACAATTCATTAAACACATCCACTCCAATGTTTTGCTGTTTCACTCAAAAGTAAAGCAAACTAGGCTTCCAGTTTTGATGTCACGGTGAGACAGACACAGGAAGACTGGGCTCCATCTTTCGCGATCAATTTTGCCCCACTGGGGACCCTGGAGAGGGTCAAAAGTCACCCCATAGAGGTAACAAGCAAGAGGGGACCCTCGTTGATTGAAGGAGGGTGGCAGCCCTTCTGTTTGATCCGAGAAAGCCCTCCAAACAGGCAGGGGAAAGACTAGCTACATTCATGTAGCCAGTTAAAAATGGCTGACAACAGAAGACAATAAGCACCAACAGGCAACATTACAGCAACGTGGATGAAACTGGGTGAGACCTGATCCTCTCTTTATGATTTAAGACTTCTTCTTGAAAAACTGCCAAAAGCACTCCCTCTGATGAGAGAGAGAAGGGGAATTTCTGACCCATTCTTTCAGGAAAAGAAAGCAGTGATTTAATTACTTGGGGAAAATGGAGAAAACTACAAGACTAATTTGGAATATATATATATAGTTTTCGCGGGTGTTTGTATGTAGGTCTTTGGTTCTTCGGGCTTTCTCCCATGTAGAATTTGAAGTGTCTTCTGCAATTGCTCCTAGAAGCAGAAGCCGAAAGCACCAGCCTGAAGATGACAAATGAGACTTCGTCGAAACGTCGCCAAGACACTTCAAATTCTACGTGGGAGAAAACCCGAAGAACCAAAGACCTACATATATATATATATATATACATATATACATATATATACATATATACATATATACATATATACATATATACATATATACATATATACATATATATATATATACATATATACATATATATACATATATACATATATACATATATACATATATACATATACATATATATATATACATACATACATACATACATACACACACACACACACACACGGCTTGGAAATCTGGGGTCTAAAAGTGCTTTTAAGACCTTTTTTTTTAAAAAAGGGACTTGAAAAGTTCACAATATATGCTTTGGATTTTAAAAAAAACCCTGGAAAATGGCGTCAATGACATCTAGTGTTGAATTTATGGCACTACAACTTATTATGCCTAAAAGAAACCTGGCTTGAAGCCCAGATTTAGATAAGACTCTGGCTGGCCTTGGAAGCTTTTACTTTTGAAGATTGCAGCTGAGAAAAGGGAAAATGCTTGGGGGCTGCTTATCTGTGGCAGAGATGATAAACTATTCTAAAATTGGCCTATCTAAACACAAATACTTACTTTCAGAACTGTATTATGGAACTATTTTCCTTTAGAAGAAATATACACTATTGCCTGATATGATGGAACATTTTGGATTATAAATCTTGATTGATAAACAACTTTTAATGGTTCTTTCTTCTCCCTGGACAGAAAGGATATATTTCTCATTGGACAGAAAAAATTGAATTTTATTTATATTTGCTTAGGGGAGGGTTAAGAAAGGATTGATAAATTGGTTGGATAATCTGGAGCTCCAAAAATAATTAACTGAAACTTTCTAAATTCTCAAATACATTTTTATAAAGGCCATTTACAAAAAATAAAATGGATGTTCCATATTTAGCTCTAAGTAGTAAAAAACCATCCTTAATGTCTGTCTCCATAAGCCTCAGTTTGACATACCACCAAGAAAATACTGATGAATCACAGAAAGAAATTCCATGTTGAAATTAATACAAGAAACAATTGCCTTAGCTCGTGATCAGAATAAAAATAACACAAAGAAGATAAAAGAACAATTTTCTAATTTAAATCTACAAACTCAGAAAATAACCACAGAGAAGGAACTAGCAACCCAGAAAATAGAAGGAAAACCAGAGAAAGCTGATCCAAATAGAGAGGGTTTAAAGGAAAAAACTAATAGCCAGACTCAGACAAATGAAGAATTAGAAGACATAACGATAATATTGGAAATGGAAAAGACATTTCATCAACCAAGATTTTAGAGCAGGGCTTTTCAGCCTTTTCACCTATTGTACCACTTTTTAAGATATGGCAATATCCAAGGACCACCAGTCGCCTAGCAAGGTGCCAAAAACTTGACAAAAAAAGGAAAAAAAGTGATAAAGTACAGATAGTCTTTGACTTACAACAGTTCGCTTAGTGACTGTTCGAAGTTACAATGGCACTGAAAAAAGTGCCCCCCAAGCCACAGCTGAGCAACACTCTTGCCTGCCCATGCAGCAGTGCTCTTCATCCTGTCGGAGGTTTTCATTGTTGTGAGCATTTCTGTTGAGGATTGGCAGTGGGGGTGGGGTGGAGTGGTGTTTGGTTTTTATTCCCCCATCTGCTGGGTGGTTACAGCAGGTTTTGGCCACTTCACATGACCCTGGGACACTGTGACAATCATAAATATGAATCAGTTGCCAGGCTTCTGAATGTAAATCACAAGACCCTGGAGATGCTGCAACATTCTGGCTGATCGGTGCTTCTTCAGGGCTCAGCAGAAGCATCAGGATTAGCGCCCAGCTCCAGCTGGAGCCTGGTGCTGATCCTGGCACTTCCACTGAGCCCTGACAGCCCTGAAGAAGCACCAATCAGCTGGAAAGCGGCATTGATCCTGGGGCTTCCGCTGAGCTCTGACAGCTGCAGCCATCTCTTGCTCAGGCCTGTGCGATGCCACCAGTTCAGCTCATTCCCCTCCCCCACTACCACTTTTCTAGGATGGTCGCATACCACCTGCCAGGTGCCAATATACCACAGGTGGTACCCGTACCACTGGTTGAAAAACCCTGTTTTAGAGCATACTGGAGGATAAGGAAGGAAAGCTGATAGAATGGAAGATAAAGCTGTTACCAGAACTGTTGGGAATTGGAGAAGGAGGGATACTGTTTAATAAATATCAATGGGTAGCTCTTCCAAAAATACTTTAACTAAATTGTTTCTTTTGCTCCAAATAGTACACACAAAAATAGAGGAAGAATTATTTGATGATCCAAATGCACTGTCTTGGAAAGTTAGTTGGCAAAGCTAGAGTAAGACTGAAGAAAACAGAACCTTTGCTATTAGAGGGGATATTATATTATTAATTAGATGTTTGAATATGGTTAAGAATAGATTGCTAGAAACAGAAGATAGATAAGATTGGTAATCAGAATATCATATTTTGGCATGAAAAGGAAAACAAAACAAAACAAAAATGCTAAGAAGTTTGAATAAGGAAAATTTTTGGTTACCCAAATATAATTTGTTTTGAAATTATAAATGATTGGGATATTTTGAATATGGATGGGAAATTAAAATTGAAAAAAAGAAAGAAAATAGGATATTGGCTGAATAAATGGATATTGAGTGCAAATGCAATTAAGATATGTTTTGGTTAGAAAATATATTTTAATCTGATATCATTGATGCTATTAGAAAACTGCAATAAATGCTGATATTCAACTGCATATTTATTAACAACAATAAGGACTGTATTTGCTTAATGTGGAAAAATGTTTATTACCGGAAGAAGAGAGGATGTATGGGATGGTATAATATTGGATTTAGTTAGCCAACACTCCAGAAGACAGGTTTAAGATACAGGAGGACCTGGACAGACTTGAACACTGGGTGCAATCATCATTGTAGCATAAAATATTCAGTAGCATCTTTTCCCCAAATGCTATATGCTGTCTGATATTTTTTTCTCCAGTTTCAGAGGATAGTTTTTCTTCCTGGTCTGAAAGAGCAGGTTAGGGCAGAAAGAGAATATCTTCAAAGAATTTTGGACACATGGCAACCCAACTGTTAACACATAATAAAATGGGTTGTGTGTTTTCAGCCACAGAGTGGGTGAGGCAGTATTTAGGAACTCTCCTGCTTAAACTAGCCTTAAACCAGCCTAAACCTCTCCTTTTCTTTCTGTACATGCTCACAGCCAGTATTTCTCTTCCCTAGAATTACCATCAAAAGCTGTGGGGGGTGGGGTGGGGGACATTTACAGCCAGAAAGACATGAAGATTCCACATTCTATACAGGAGAGGCAGACTTGATATTGTTATATATATCTGTTCAACAGTATCCCCTTAAGTTCATTTTTCTTCGTTTGTATAGAATGACAGCCCAAAATAACTAATCTTCTTCTCTTACTTCCTGTAAAGATAATCAGCCTCTTAAACTATTCTCTTCTTTACCTTTTGCATGCCAATTTCCTCCTTTTTGCCAATATTCTTCAAGAACAGAATGCAGTGATCAAGTAAGGGAGCACATAATCTGTCACCTTCTACATGTTTTAAACTAATAATCTTTGACCCATGGTCACTCTAACTAGAAATCACAGATGCTTAGTTCAAAATATTTGAAAGACGTCACGGGTTGCCTATCCCATTCCAGCAATTTCTAATTTGGTTTGTTAGTTTCAAGTAGGCTGTGGTAATAAGAACAAATCATAGTATATTCTAATTTGTACATTTTAGAAATACAGGGTTAAGAACAGTCATTCCTACCTGAATGCCTTCTGGATATGGCAAAGGCAAGAAATTGTGAAATTCTAACCCCAAACATCTGGAGATGTTAGCCCTTTGAATCAGGATATCAAAACTATGAGCATTAAAGCTACCTTGATTGTAAGGTTATAGTAACAGAATCTTGCAAACCTGAAAGCACTCCACACAAACCCCACTTTACTTTTCAGAGAACTTTGGGGCGGGAGTCTCTTCTGAGATGCTTATTCTACCCCCATCCTCTTTATTTTTCAGGCAATTATCTAGGCTACGGCTCTCCCTCTTGTCTCCCAAGGTTATTTTCACAGCCCATCAGATGAGACCATCAACTGGTATGTTGCTCA
The DNA here is from genome assembly GCA_034064705.1 of Bothrops alternatus. Classification (NCBI taxonomy): domain Eukaryota; kingdom Metazoa; phylum Chordata; class Lepidosauria; order Squamata; family Viperidae; genus Bothrops; species Bothrops alternatus. Next base: position 19,615,606 of record JARGCV010000103.1, on the reverse strand, counting down.
TCTATTCACAGTTCTTGTGAGCTACTGTATTTGCAAGGACTCCAGGATACCAAAGAAAATGCTTATTTACACAGTGCATAATTGATATAAGGACTTTGCTGCCACCAAGATGTAGTGATAGCCATTTATTAGATTGGCTTGAAGAAGCAAAATACTTCTTTAACACTATCACAATGAAAATAGGGAACCAAAATATTAAAAGGCAGCATGTAAATTCATCAACATTGTAATTACTGTATAGCACATTTAGTTGTAGTTAAGATTTCTCCCATTTATAGAGCACTGGTTTTCTTACAACTATCTCACAAACAGAAATTCAATGTGTAGACAATGAAGATTCAATGATAGGCAAAAAATGCATAGACACATTATACAGGATAGGCAAACTTTCCTGGAAAGTTAAACTGAGAGCCACTCTTACAAGTTTTTGCTACACCTGCATTTTGAAAGCAGCATGATATTTCTTCACTAAGATTTGGCCTGAATTTATTCACCCATTTCTGGTCCAGCACTCTCAGTAGGTTCTGGACTGTCTTCGAGCAAAGCTTAGTAGTCTCTTGACTTAAAGGACAATCTCCTACCCTTCCATTGCCATACCTCAGATGAGTCTGATGTCCGGGATGATTTATGCCAGGAAGGTGAGGTAGGAATCCAATCACCCATTGTTAATACAACCCAAGCAGATCGGTCTAAAGCTTAGAAGCAGTGCCTTAACGGAAGGAAAATGGCAGAGTGGAAAAAAAAAAGTGCTTTCTCAACCACAGGCCAATCAAGAGACAGAAAGCAACACAACATAAAGTGCAAAACAAGAACTCAGCCCTTTGCCTTTCACATGCTTCCTGTTGGGGTTTGTGGGATAAAATGGTTACTGTGGTAATGAGTTATATCTAATGTTCTTTTCTAGCATTTGGTTTTAACTCACTAAAATCCCTTCTTCTTTCTCTACCTTAATAGGAATAAAAGAAAAGCTTACCCATGTGTCAGAATACAAAAAACTGAACACTTTTTAAATGAGGGAGCCCTTTGCCTAAATTTTAATTGAATGAAGATTGGTTGCAATTATTCAGTGAACCAGACAATGCAAGCTATATTAGGCTTTGAGAATATTTTTTTTATTTCCAAAAACCAAAAAGGAAAATTATTTTGCAGGATAAAAAGAGGGGCAAGGCAGAGGACTAAGGGACAATTATGGATTGTATAGTTCTTAAGATCTAAGTACTGACAGAAATTCAGAGATGGATTATCAGGCTAAATGTTGAGAAACATTGGCTAAATGTATGTTTCTGTTGTAATTATACAACAAGACCAGTTCTTCTGACAGGCAAACCAGGGTGATTGCTTCAAGACACAGATGATATAAAAAAGGAGAAAATTGTGATATATCAAATGTCAGATGTGACTTTGCTATTTTACTGTTAGATTTCTCCTAAGATTAGCATTGAAGGAATGAACGGGGAGAGAGAAAAGAAGTGCAACAGAGATTCCTGAATTAAGACATTTTTGTTCTTTGAACAATTGCTAAAATATCAGGTCTTCCCCAAAAGTGTGTTATTGTTTATCTGATATGGGTGTAGAAACTGCAGCAATATTCAAAACCATGGGTGCAGTTTACAAGGCAAAATGTGTAAGAAAGGATCTGGGAGGAACTTGTCTTATTTAAATCCCAGATATTAGTTTGATTGCTGTTTGCTGTTATATTGGATGGTATCACCATACTTAGTTTAAAAATGCTTTTTGGAATCTTCAGAAAGAAGATTGTAGATAGCTATGAACCTGGGTAGGAATTTAAAAAGATTACCAAACAACTAGACACCAATCATTCCACAAGTTGAAGAGATTTCTAACAACTGCCAATCTACTCAGGACAGGCCATTCCAACAAGTTCAGCTCAAGAGTAGAGTGCGAGATGCTGAAAGAAGTGTCCAAGGTCCCCAAAATTTAATTATATGCACAGGTAGGTCTCAACACTATTGCTGTGGAGATGAATGATTCTACAAATTCAATCCATTTGAGAAATATATCAGGAGGAAACCTTTGTTGTTCAGAAAAAACATTAGAGTAAATCTAAAGTTTGCTCATGAAAACCTAGACAAAGACTGCTGAAACAATATAATCTGGATAAATAAGGCAAAAGATAATTGTTTGACCATAGAATCAGAAGACATATTTGGGGGGGGGGAACCCAAAGACTATATTTCTTCATTTAAAATGCTGATGGTGTTGGCCTAGAAACCAAAAGACTGAGTACTTAGGCCTCCTTTAGGCATGAAAGCTGGCTGGGTAACTGGGCCAGTCACAGGGCTGTTGCTGTGGGGAAAATTGGAAGCAAGAGCATTAGGCACGAGTTTTATACAGTATATAGCCAAAGCCTGGATACAGGCTTTGCCTTTCCAGACCCACCACTTCTTGCTTTTCAGCTGTTTTTGATGGATTTACTATAATGCTTAGGGATATTGTCACATTGCAAGGTCCACCCTGATGTAAGAATCTTGCATTATCCTGAAACACCCTGGGGTACTATGAAGAACTCACAGTGCATCCTATGATTGGGACTTGCCCTGATGCAGCAAAGCAACCAGAAACCATAACATGCCCACCACTTTGCTTTATAGTTTGCATCAAGTTCTTCTGGTTAAATTGATATCAAAAGCAGAATAAAATAACCATACTTTCACCAGAAAGGTTTCCTCCTACCAAACCATATATCATTCTTTACTTTTTAATGTTTCTTAAATTTGTTCATTTCCATTCTTCAGTCAGCATGCTGTCAAAACAAATTCATTGTTACACTTTTGCCACTACAGAGAGGAAGTCCCCACTTAGATACTAATTTGGACCAGAATTTCAATTGCTAAGTGATAGTCATAAAGTGTGACATCATATGATTGTGCCACCTAGTGACTTAACAGCACTTGGAAGTGCCAGAATCACCACAATTCATTAAGTTAGGATATCACACATTTGCCATTTACAAACTCTTGGTGGGTTCCCCATTGACTTTGCTCATAGGAAGCCAGTAAAGAAGGTTGTAAATGGCAACCATGTAACCACAATACACTGATGTGATAACTGTAAACCAGGCATCATGCCCATGTACTACTGGTTCAGTGCCATTTTAATTTCAAAATGGTTGCTGAAGAGGTTGTTAAGCAAAGATCATCTATATTCCTTTACTCTTAGGTTTTTAGGCAAATTACATTACATCACTTTGCATTTTGAGAAGTGGTTATGGATAATGGCAAATTGTCCTACACCAGCCATTTTGTGCAAGTTCCCACAACATACAAGAAAACTGTCATTATTAGCTCAGAAAGGGCAAGGACTACTGTCTTATTTTAACAAACGTGTGAGATGCAGACACTTGGCTTAATTGCCAATGGTGTGCTGTAGTGTTGTATACAAACTAGACTATTTGCTTAATGAATATTTAGCATTTCTGGCTTTGCATAGTATGCAGCAATTAAATGCAGATGTACTGAGAGGAACACATCAAAGAATTACTTAGAATTATTCCTAGATAAACACGCAAGACGGCTTTGAACAGACTCTCCCTATAGGAAGCTTCAATAGGCTTTCTTTGGATCACTATACAATGCAGATATAAACTGCAATGTGGAAAGTTTCACACTTTTATCATTCCGTTCCAACGTGAATAAAGTTCTTGCTAGCAAGATTGTCAGACATGGGCAATTATCCTATTTGATACTATCAAGTTTCTATCTTGCCTGCTCTGACACAAACTACTGAATAGCCAAAAGTTTATAAAGGATTTACCATACTTGCCAAAACTGAGATTGAATGTAAAACTCTTTTAAGTGTTATGTGAGAAAACTAAAAAATCCTGGAACATCTTACAAGGAATGCTATGTTACAAAGAGCATTAGGTGCAGTGAAGTACCTCATTAGCACCTACCCCCAGACTCAGCAAGAAGCAAGTAACCTCAGTTCACACCTCTTCCCTTTCTCCCTCCCTGTTCAGCCTCTTATTCCAAACATTCACCAAGTATTTAACATTCAGACTTTTACTTACCTAAGGCGTAAAGATAAGTCACCAGAGGCTGCTCCCTCCTGGCTATCTCACTCAGTTGGCTTTTTTTCCCCCTCTAGCCAACAGCTCCACCCTGCCCTTGAGCTTTCTTATCCCCCACCTCTTGGGACAGGTGAAGCAAATAGATCATTTGCATAAGGGAAGAAACTCACTGAAGCCTCCTTAGCTTAACCCTTTCAGCACCTCATGCTTCATCAGCTCAGGATTCTTTTGCTAATGAATCATTTTGGTAAATTATGGCTAGGAGACTACTAAAAAAAAAAAAAGAGGACATGATTGGCTTTGGAGAGAAAAAGCAGAAGGTGAGGCTCTAGCACAATGCCCTTATATGCCAACGACCAGAATATCTAGGATTAAAGTTGTTGCCAGCCAGGCATGATCCCCACAAATGTTCAATTACATTACAAATTAAGACTAGTTGAAAGAATACTTAGAAGAAAATATGTTTTCGAAAAAGGTCTACTTTTTTTTTAAATTTGGGGCTACTGAATCTGGCTTCAGAAATGCCAAAGGGGAAAGAGATATAATATTGTGTTGTACAGGGGGAAAAAAACCCTAACTTTGCTGCCATCTGATGGCCATATGGATTTTGAATCTGATACAGGTAGTTCTTAACTTACAAACACAATTAAGGCCAAAATTTCTGTTGCTAAATGAAATAGTTGTTAAATGAGTTTTGCTCCATTTTACAATCTTTCTTTGCACAGTTGTTAAGTGAATCACTCCATTTGTGAAGTTAATAAAACAGTTGTTAAGTGAACCTTACTTCCCCACTGACTTTGCTTGTCAGAAGGTCACAAAAGGTGATCACATGACCCCGGGACACTGCAACCATCATCAATATGAGCTAGCTGCTAAGCATCTGAATTCTGATCATGTGATCATAACAATGCTGGAATGGTTGTGAGTATGCAAAACTGTTGTAAGTCACTTTTTTCAGTGCTGTTGTAACTTTGAATGGTCACTAAACAAACTATTGTAAGTCAAGGACAACCTGTAATGCTGGTACAATTTGTTATGATAAATAGTGGTTTGTTTGTTTATGGCTTAGTATTGCTTATTATGCAAATGGAGCCACCGTAGTTTATGAATATAGTCTTATGGTTTAGTTTGTTGTCTTAGCAAATTGTAGATTGTTCATTAAACAAATTATGGTTTCATGTGATATAAACATTACATTATAATGTTGTGAGCCGCCCTGAGTTCTCCGGAATAGGGCGGCATAGAAATTAAATTAATAATAATAATAATAATAATAATAATAATAATAATAATAATAATAATAATAATAATAATAATAATAATAATTTTTCTTCTGTTTCTGAGAAAACATTGCTTAAGGCAACATTTTGAAAGGGTTTGCAATTAGCAGCTTGTCAGCCTGATAAAAATTTGCATTTGCAAAAGTTCATAGCAATATTGTTTGCCATATTGTGTTATTTTGCACATCTGTAAGTCTTGTTTTGAAGTTGTAAGATCCATAAGAATAAAACATTGCCATACTGGCTTAGGTCAGTCTTTCTCCACTTTCTACTTTCTACTCACTATAGTTTCCCTGTTGTTTAAGGCAGTATATAATAAACAGGAGTGTACTCTCATAAAAATAGTTATCACTACTCCTATGCTACTATAATTATTTTATGGCGAAAATCAACACTATTCCTCCTTTATAGTTTCTGTCTACTACTGTTAAAATATCTGGCAGCAATTACTTTATAGGTTTATTAATTACACATAGATTTATTATATAAAATTGCAAATAGTTCTAATTAGGAATGACTTTTTGGTATAATTACAAAATGAAATATGAACCATCTTTGATTAAAAGTTCTTAAAACATCCTTGTGCTCTGTTAATCTTTCAGCCAATGCTTTTTCCTTTACTTTTTAAATACCATTGAACCAAATAAATATGTATTTTACTTTCCTAGGTTTTTAAAAAATAAATCTTGTAGCTAGCAACAAAAGTTGAAGTGTTTTCCACCATTTTATATTCCAATGAGAAAGGAGACAATAAAGCTATCATAAAGTTCATATTAAAAAAATTGTTTTTTCCAACATCATTAAAATCTTTCAACAGCAATGATCAATTAAAAAGGACATTGACACTACAAAAGTTAATATATGCCAATATAATTACAACCCTGGAAATCTAGATAGATGATTATGATGCAATTTTAAGGAGTTGTAATAATCCATGACTTATTTATAGTCTGATGTTTTCCTGAAGTAGACTTTAAAATAATTGTATATAATAAAAAGAGTCAAGTTCAAATTCCAAGTCCTCTTCCATTATTTTTTTTGTCACCAGAGCGTGTTGAATTTGAGTAAGAATGTTGTACATTGAACAGGTTCTTTTCACTTTAAATAATGTTTGTGTGTTTATGTATGTACACACACATGTTTAATTGTTGGAGTAACATAGAGCCATGGAACCTCCCATGTATCAGAGCTACATTTATCACAGCTACATTTCAAAAAACGTGTATGTGTCTTGTTTCTGTTCTCCTTTATTTTTAACAATTGTAAAGCAACTCTTTAAGTATTTGGGGTCTTCTACTAGTGAACGTGCATTCTTAAAACCATTTTTCATAAATATTTTATAGAAAACCTATGTAACCTTGGAATTCTTGCTCTTGATTTGTCTGGATGTGTAATAGTATGTAGGAAAAATCTTGGAATTAGGAAACAGGACCAAGTAATGGCTGACTGAGAAACAGTCAGATGAAAGACTGTGTCTACGATCTGACTCACGTGGCTTCATGATCTGGACCTCAACTTGGCGAACTAGTCCATCAGAATTGGGTGTAGCCCGGTGCACGAGTCCCATGGGCCAAGAGTTCTGGTATGCATCCTTGTCTCTCAGCAAGACAAGGTCTTCTTCCTGTAGGAGAAACTGGAACCAAAAGAACTTCTGGATCGGAAAAACTGGAACCCAAAAATTTTCAGGAATAAAGGAACTTGGATCCACAGGATACTCAGGAACAGAAGAAGCTGGAACCATACAGGAAACTCAGGAACAGAAGGATCTGGAACCACTGGTGGAGCATTGATGATGGCTGCTACCTTTGTCATGAGGGTAGTGAGGACCTCATGCATGGGCGTGGGTGTCTTTGTCGATGTAGAGTCCATGATTTTGTCGGGTATGCCAATCATGCATTCCCACGCTTCTCCCATGTGGTATGCATGGGAAGGGTAATTTTTGGCCTTCAGGTATTTGTCAATTACTGGGTCGTGACAAATGCCTTCGATAGTCTGCAAGTCCTGGCAGACTCCTACAAAGCTAGTTCTTGGGATGCTAAGACAAGTGATCAGGACGATCAATACTATGCCCAATCTCAATACTATGCCCCTTTAAAGGAGTGTTCAAAGTGGGCTGGTTCTAGGAATTGGCTAGAAGGTGGTTTCTGTATCTCTTTGCCCATTGAGGACAAGCAAATGGTCTGGACGGTCATTTTCTCGTCCTGTCTGAGAAATTTATTGGGTGCCTGAGGTTGAATGTTGGCATGTTGATCTGGAGCTAGAAGCATATAGCATTTTGGTCTCTGTGGCATCAGGCTGTCTGGACAAGCCCAGAACTCAGGACCTTTTAGCCAGATCAATTTTTAACTATAGTCCTTTGCTTCTCGAACTGATCGAGGCAGGTGAGCTTTGGCATGTTGGGCTGTTTGCGAGCTGATTGTAACAGTGAGAGCAAGTCTGTGAATTCCAACATCTGTACATGGTCGTTGATATTGATGTTAGGGAATGTGTATTGATGTTAGGGAATGCTATCCAAGAGCAAATCTCTGTCAGTTCATGCGCACCATACCACTTGTTGAGCCTTTCCCAAGCCTCCAGAAGGGCGAGAGCTGGGTTGCTTAAGTGGGCTTATTGCATGTTCTTGACTAATTGTGCAGATGCTGGTCCCAGCCATGCCTTCATGAGCCCAAGCTCTTCGCTTGGTGTTAGCCCTTCGTCTTGGATGGCAGCCTGGAACGTGAACTTCCACAATACATACTCCTTCCCTGGCTCATCAGAGAATTTCTGTATGCCTTTGGATGCCAGATCTAGTGTTCCTGTGTAAAGTCTTGGAGGATACATTGATGTGTCTCATGGGGCATAGCTGGGTAGAGGTGGTGCATTGCTCCTGAGGGTGAGGGCATGTGCCAGGTCTGGCTGGTAACTTTCTTCAGCGGGTTGTCTGCTGAGGGTATCTTGCCATGGCACGAGGGGTTTTTTGAGATGCTTTGGGCTACAAGCAGGCTAAAAACAGACACTCAGATTTCTTCCCTTTGAAGGCAATTAAGAGTTAATTGCCCACCTCTTGGCTCTCTGTGCCGTTTTCATGCAACAGAAAGGAGGGGAGGAAGGGCTTCACCCAATTTTAACTCTTTTCCTTTACTTTAAATGTTGGCTGGCAAACAAATTCAATAGCATTTTTAGAACAAGTCTTTCCAACTTCATCCAAACAGGACATAGAGAAGCAACAATAACCTTTACACACAAGGGTGCAATCCACTAGGATGCTGGTATTTTTAGAGCAGACATAAAAAATAATATTGTTTCTACTGCAAGGGTGCAATTCACTAGCATCAATCTTTCACTGTCTTGGTCCAAACAAGATTTCTGCTTTAATCCTTTTTTTCTCAATCAGATAAACGCCAAAGAATATGATAATACTAGATCATTTATTCATCAGGAACCTCAAACAATAACTTATAGTCAAGAAGAGTTATTCTGATGTACATATCATGACCTTCTCCATTTTTTTGGGTGAAAGATTGATGGTGAACTCACCCCATGGCTCTTATGGGACATATCACCTCGTGTCTTTCTTCACAAAGGCTTCTTTTACAAGCTGGCACGTAGCCAGGATATCCTATGATGAACTTAGTAGTCCCTCCCACTGACTTGTTAACATAGGATTCACTGAACAGCTAAAACTATATTACCCATAAGCCATCTCTTAAGGAGACAGCGCTTAACCCTTTAAATGTCAAACATTCTAACATACAGTTCTCATAGCTAATACATGGTCTGGCCAGGTGATTACATTACCGGTCCAGCACAGACTCCATAGCCCACAACTAGACAGTGGGCATGGTTAGAAACTCAGAAGAGACTCTTCCTGGTAGGAGAATTGTATTTTTAAATCTGCAAGATTGATCTTAACTTTATTAGGTAGTCCAGACAGGAAACATAACCAGATGAGCTAATTCTATTTATTTAAAGTTACATTGACAGAATCTTGCCAAATTATTGTTGAACAAACAGCATGTCTATCTTCAACCTTATTTTGGCTCTAACAGCTTCAAAATGATCCAACAGAATTTCCATCACATCTGTGTAACATTAAGAAGTGATGTATCATTAGCATACTGACATTATTGCATTCTATACTAATAGTTAACTTGCTCAAGCAGCTTCATGCTAAATAATCTCTATTAATTGTTAAATAAAAAAGAAAGAAAGATGATCTCTCAGGCATTATATGAATAGGCAGATGCTTGAATAACCTCCCCTCCTCTACTGTCATTGATTGAAATTACTTACTCAAGAGGATGCAGAAGTACTGCCTTCAATTCCTAACATGCTCAGATAGTTGAGGTATTTATTTATTTGGAAAATATATATTGCCACCTACTTGTTCACAGATGACTCAAGGCAGCTTAAAGGAAATAAAAACATAATATAAAAGAAATAAAAGTAATAAAAAATAAAAGTAATAAAATAATAAGCCCCTACCCTCCCTTCCTGGTGACAACACTCACTCATACCAGCCATTTAATGGGCTCCATCCTGCTCTGGGTTACGTTGGCAGAACTATGTCTTCAGGGCCTTCTGAAAGAATGTCAGAGGGGAGCCAGTCTAATTTCAGAGGGATGATGTTCCAGATGGAGGGAGCCACCACAGAGAAGGCCCTTCTTCTGGATCCCGCCAGATGTATCTCCTTAGGGGATGGGATCCACAGCATTCCTTGCCTCCCCACTCTAGCGGGTCAGGTGGATGTGACTGGCAAGAGATGCTCCCTCAAATAACCTGGTCCCAAGCCATGAAGAGGTTTAAAGGGGACAACCTTTAAAGAACTTTAAAGGGGACAACATCTTGAATTGCACCCAGAAGCAAATCGGCAACAAATGCAGCTCCCCCAGGAGAGGTGACACATGCACACAGTGAGAACTGCACAAAATCATGTCGGCCACTGCATTTTGAACCAGCTGGAGCTTCCGAATACTTTTCAAGGACAGCTCCATGTAGAGCATGTTGTAATAGTCAAGACAGCAGGTGACTAGGGCATGAGTGACCATGAGTAGGGATTGTTGGTCCAGGAAAGGGTGTAACTGGCGCATAACCCATAGTTGTGCATAGGCCCTCATGGCTGTGACTGCTACCTGCTCTTTGAGCAGCAGTCATGAGTCCAAGACAACCCCCAGATTACACACTGGGTCTGTTTGGGGCAGCGCTACCCCATCCAAGACCAAAAGTGGCAATTCTCCATGGGCCAATAAACCCCAAACCCAGAACCACTTGGTCTTGCCAGGATTCATTTTCAACCTGTGCTCCCCATCCATCCCCTAACAACCTTCAGGCACTGTGAGAGGGAGGTCATGGCATCATTTAACTCACCATGGGCTGAGATATACAACTGAATATCATCAGCATATTGATATCTCAGTCCATGGTGATGGATGATCTCGCCAATAGCTTCATGTAGATGTTGAATAGGAGCGGAGAGAGTACCAAGTCCCATGGGTACCATAATCAATGGTATCAAAACTTATCTAAAAAGACAAGGATGGGAGCAATTTCCCTATCCGGGTGTGGATCACAGATTATTCACCAAGATGACCATGCACAGATCTGAATCCTGGTCCTGTTATCTAATAAGGAAGCTGGAGCTTCAAAACTGGATAATAATTATCTGTATTGAGCAGATTTAGGGAGGACCTTGTGATAATGGGGTACACCATTACCTCCTGTAAGGCAGAAGGAATCATGGAAGACACATGAAATGCACAAATAGCACAAATCACTTTTGTAACTTGCATGTTATAATCTGGAGCCATTTTTCTGAAAGTAAGCCAAACTATCTCAGCTGCCATTTTTGGCTTTCATTGGCTATTGTTGGCTTATTGCAGTATTGTTGACAGATGGTTTCATTTCATACCCAATCTTTAAATATGTTGTCAATGGTCATATGGAGGCAGCAAATTTGGAAAGTTTCCATGTTTTTGATCCTTGGATATAGAAATGTCCATGATTTAATTCACGTAGTAGCACTGGTAGTATCAGTGTATTTTGTATTTTGGCGTAAAAGAGAATATTAGACTTCTGCCATAAGCATTAGATCAGCGGTTCTCAACCTTTTTCAGGCCGAGACCCCGACCTGCGCTGCCCATGCGCAGCGCGACCCCGACCTGTGCAGTGCATGCGCGGCGTGACGGCCCGCATCGCGCATGCGCGGCGCGATGACCCGCATCGCGCATGTGCGATGTGCGCGACGACCTGAACCACGCATGCATGGCGCGACAGCCCGAACCGCGTATGTGCGGTGCGCACGTGACGGCCCGAACAGCGCATGCACGGCGCGACGGGCTGAACCGCCATGCGTGGCGTGACAGCCCAAACTGTGCATGCGCGCCACGACGGCCCGAACCGCGCACGCGTGGCATGCCGCGACAGCCCAAATCGCACATGCGTGGCGTGACGGCCCAAACCACGCATGCGCGGCGTGCACGCGACGGCCCGGATCGTGCATGCGCGGCACGCGTGCGACAGCCGAGGGGAAATGGGGAAAAAATGGCAGACTGCGGTGTTTGGCAACCCCCGTGAAATGGTCGTTCGACCCCAAATGGGGTCGCGACCCACAGGTTGAGAACCGCTGCATTAGATGGATGAACCAAACATCACAGTAGTGACACCAATTCAGTGTTCCATTCAGCTGTTAAAACAACCAGTTTTCCTGTACTGTGGAGTTGAGTTATGTGAATTCTGTACTTGTGTCAGGCACAAGCAACCAGACTGACATGTGTAAAGTTTAAGCCTGCTACTTTATTATATTCTGTCTATTATATAGCCATCTCCCTAAACTGCCAACCTCAACTAGGGAATAGATAAGCCTTTATGGAGCTTAAGGGGTTGGTGTGTGTCAGTTCTGGATCTCTTGCAGCTGTGCAAGAACTCAAGGCTAATTCTGCACTTGAGGTCTCTCCCTTGCCTCAAGGGTAATTTAGCAATGATGGAAGAGACACCTGGAACTTCTGGCCTTGGAATATTAAGATACACAGATGCACATCTATTACTATTTGCAGCACAAAATTGACTCATTATTGGAAATAGTATGTTCCAACACTCTGTGGAAAGGATAGTGTGGACATGGATTGCTTCATAATGTCCAACTGATTAAGAATTTCATTTAAAGGCATTAATGTACTGCAAGGAGCAGTCTTCAGGTCTCAACACTATCTTACATTATACATGCAATGGTGTAGGTTGAACTACACAGTTGCCTCAGGGCTACTGTCCTTTCAAGGTGTGGTCTTCTCTACCTTCCTATTTATAGTATAGGTAATTGATTAACCTGGAATCAGTGCACCTTAACAGGAATGTACCTACCTACCTTGGAATGTACCTCCCTACCCAAGGACACGTGGTTTGCTTCTGACAGGATCCCTGAGCAGTCTGAAAAGCCATATGACAGCAGAAGTGGGGGGAAAGAAAAGATAGTGCTACCTTCATTCCCCATAAGCATTTCCTTAGCAGAAGATATGTTTCCTGCTAAATTTCTGCCTAACACATTGTTGTGTGTAATGTATACACAACAATGTTGTGTATAATGCAAGATTTTTTTCTAGAAGTTGAATGAATGAATGAATTAATGAATGAAGTGCATATATAGGTACTTCTAAATCAAAGTAAGGACCTATGCCTGAAGATCTTTGACTTTTGTTTTTATTGGTAGGGAAAAAAACCTTAGAAACTTCAGAACTGCTAGCACTGAGAAATCCCTTCTTTAAATGTTTAAAAGCCAGTATGTGGCTTTTCTGGGCTTATCCAGTGCAAGAGGCAAGATATGAATGTTTAGAATTCTATTACTCTCTTCTCTTCGCCAGGGTTCAAAGGAGAATTTCAGGCTGCCAAGTTCAAATCAGATGAGATTTCGCTTCCTTAATTACATATAGAATATACCTATGGCAATGTCATTTTCCCCTTTTATATTGATCCAAACACATTCAAGACAGTTTTCATCATTGTTGTGCTCTATTTCTGTAGAGATGTAGTTATTTCTTGTATATAGTGCAACTTCACCTCCTCTTTTATTTGGTCTGTTTCTTTTAAATAATTTAAATCCTTATAGCTGTATATTCCATTTGTTGGTTTCATCCCACCAAGTTTCCATAATGGCAACAATATTATATCTACCCTCATTTACTTGAATTTCTAATTCAACCTGTTTATTTCTCATATTCTATGCATTGGTTTATAGACATTTGAGTCCATTTTGACTGACCCTGTGTTTACGTTCTACGTAGCCAGTTTTGTGCCTGAGTTCCCCTATTTCCTTACCACCTGAATTATCCTAGTTGACAAAATTGAAATACAAATTCTATACAATACACTGACCAAAGTGAAGGATTTATGTATGGCTTACTCTTGTAAATTAATTTCCTATTTCTAATTCAGTTAAGAGCCTTTCTGATCTGATTTACTATTATCCAAATAATTTAATAAATAAATCTCTCTAGCCTCTAATTCGCTTTTCTATTACAGCTTTTATTGATTTTTTGGTGTCACTAAATATAAGTATTGTGTATTGCGTTCGTTGAGACATAGACCAGACCGATATAATACAACTGCTCTTTATTGCTGAAAACACAGAAGTGTGTTTTCACTCTATCACTCTGATGGCTATTTATACCTTGCTGCCACTAGGCAGCGACCAATCAGTTTAAAAGGTATTTTCCCACTTATTTTCAGTGGAGATTCTTTCAAATATATAACAACAACTGTTCATAACAGACTCTTTCAAATATATAACAACTGTTCATAACAATCACAACTTTTCAAGCCAATACATAACACCCATTGTGTCCCATTGTCAAACACTATAATATCTGGCAGGCCATGGTGGCGAAGATTCTGCACAGTTCCTGGATGGTCCTTGTAGTAGTCATAGATTGGACAGGTGCTACCTCTAGCCATTTTGAGTAGCTATCCAGGAACACCTGACCATGAAAGAGTCCTGCAAAGTCTACATGCATGCGAGACCAAGGAGCTTGCATGGTCTCCCAGTGATGCACCGGTGGTTGGGGAATTTCAGATCGCGGCTCCTGGCACACCTGGAAGCTCCTTACTTGAGCCTCTATGCCCTTGTCCAGGCCAGGCCACCACAAGTAACTCCTTGCTAGTGCCTTCATCCTAACAATGCCTGAATGTCCCTCATGCAGAGAGTCTAAAACCCTGGCTCTTAATGTGGGTGGGACTATCACCCTACTTTCCCACAGCACACAGCCTTTATGGCCCAAACAAGTGCAAAGTTATGCACATCGGGGCAAAGAACCCCAATTATACTTACCAACTGATGGGGACCAAACTTTCTGAGACAACCCAAGAAAGGGATCTTGGGGTTTTAGTGGACAGCTCGATGAAGATGTCAACCCAATGTGCAGCAGCAGTAAAAAAAGCAAATTCCATGCTTGGCATGATTAGGAAGGGAATTGAAAATAAGTCAGCAAGTGTTGTATTGCCTCTGTACAAATCGATGGTGAGACCACACTTGGGAGTACTGTGTACAGTTCTGGTCACCGCACCTCAAGAAGGATATAATGGAACTGGAAAAGGTGCAAAAAAGGGCAACAAGAATGATCAAGGAAATGGAGCGCCTCCCTTATGAAACCATATTGCAAAGCCTTGGTCTCTTCAGCCTTGAAAGACGGCATTTAAGGGGTGACTTGATCGAAGTGTATAAAATCATGCATGGGATAGAAAAGGTGGATAGAGAAAAATTATTTTCTCTATCACACAATACCAGGACAAGGGGGCACTCCCTAAAGCTCATAGCTAAGAAAGTGAGGACAAATAAAGGGAAATATTTCTTCACCCAGAGGGTCGTTGATTTATGGAATTCACTTCCAGAAGGGGTCGTGACAGCTGTCAGCTTTGACAGCTTCAAGGCAGGGTTAGATAGATTCATGGATGCCAAGTGTATCGGTGGTTATTAAAACTGATGTCCATGTGCCGCCTCTATGTTGGTTGAGGCAGGCAGGATTCCCTTGAGTACCATTTGTTGGGGGTCAAGGGAAAGGGAGGGTTTTGCCTTCTCTTTCTGCTCAAGATCCCCATGTACAATTGGTGGGCCACTGTGTGACACAGAATGCTGGACTCGATGGGCTTTGGCCTGATTCAGCATGGCTCTTCTTATGTTCTTATGTTCTTATGTTCTCATCTTTTCTACTAGTGAAGCTATGAAATTCTGGACCTGGTCTGTTTTCAGGCCACCCTCTCAACACCCAGTTCAGAACACGACTGAGTGTTCTGTCAGTGGCAGTTTCAGCAGCCACATTTCCTGCATGAAGGGGTGTCTCAGGGAGATCCTGTATTGCCAGGATGCGAGCTGCAGGTGCTGGGTCTGGGTCTGTGTGAGGCAAAGACAGTCGGCTGAGTGCATCAGCGTGGCCCATTTCCTTGCCTGGCTTATGGACTAGCCTGTATGAATAGGTAGCCATAAAAATTGACCATCGCAGCATCCTTGGTAATAGGATCTGCGGGGTCTGCTTGTCTGCTGCGAAGAAACCTAACAGAGGCTTATGATCAGTAAAAATGGTGAAGGGACGCCCTTATAGGAAATCATGGAATTTTTAAATTCCAGCTACAATAGTGAGAGCTTCCTTATCTATCTGAGCATAGTTTCTCTCTGCTGGTGATAACATTCTGGAATAGTAAGCAATGGGTGCTTGGTGACCATCTGCCATTAGATGGCTTAAAACTGCTCCTACGCCATCAGATGATGCATTACATGCTAAACTTACGGGCAGTTTTTCATTAAAGTGAGCTAGTACGGAGCTCGATGACAGCAGTGATTTGACTGCTTTAAAAGCTTTGTCGTGGGTGTTTGTCTACACTCACGGTGCTTTTTTGTCCAGAAAATAATGGAGCGGCTCAGCCAAGGCTGCCTTGTGTGGCAGGAATGAATGATAAAAATTAAGCAGCCCTAAAAATGCCTGCAGCTCCCTCTTTGATTTAGGTCTGGGGGCTTGTTGTATAGCTTTAAGCGTAGACTCAGGGGGGTTGATCCCAGCAGCATCTATCTGCAATCCCAAGAAGTAGAATCCACATCTATCTGACACTTTTATTTTTTTAACGTCAACTCCACTTCATGGAACCATTGAAGTACTGCTCTGAGATGTTCTGCTAAAACTGCTGTGGATTCTCCAGCAATCAGAACATCATGAAAATAAGGGCAGATACCTGGAATATTCTTAAGTGTTCATCCGTGACACTCTGGAATAACAACAGGGCAACACTTACCCCAAATTGCAGGTGACGAACCCTGAACGCCCCTCTGTGTGTGACAATTTTTCCATTGCAAAAAGTCTCTGCTGCAAGTCTCTGTTCCTCAGCCCCCACACAAGTCTGTCTCTGAGTCGATCTTCCAGGTCAGGAAACTCACAGAGTCTTGATGCTTGTCGGAGTACTGCCACGAATTCTGCTGCTGACTCCCCTGCCTGTTGCTCTCTCTGTTCATGCCACCAAGCGATAACGGACAGCTTGGGCTCAAAATGTTCCTTCAGCCTTTGTTTTAGATTGGCATATGTCACTGATTCGAGATTAGTTGGGGCTATCAGGTTCTCTGCGATGTCGAAGGTCGCCTGCCCACATGCACAGAGCAGGGTTGCTGCCTTCAGCCCATCATCTCTCACCTGGTTGGCCCGCAAGTAGTTATCTACCCTGGAGACGTAGGAGTTCCATTGTTCAAGGTGAGAAACATCAAATTCATTCAACTTGCCCAGTTTGGCCATGGCTGATGCTCAACGAGGTCCTGGTGGTAGCCTTCTGCTGCTAAGGACCTGCAGGGTGAATCCTAGGGATAGATCCCTCAGGATGACTGTGCCTCCAGTGTGGCTTACTGGCAGGCAGGGTGGGGACCTGGTCCCTACCAGAACTCTGGTGCCTGGTCTGACACCCAAGTGACTTCTGGCTCATGTGCTTCAGCTCTTTCCATTAGCAGCATCCCACCTTCGTCACCACTATTGTGTATTGCGTTCATTGAGGCATAGACCAGACCGATGTAATACAACTGCTTTTTATTGCTGAAAACATAGAAGTGCTCTAACTGTCACTCTGACAGCTATTTATACATTGCCATCACTAGGCAGAGACCACTCAGGTTAAAGGGTATTTTCTTGCTTATTTTCAGACTGCAGTTTCCCTCCAAAACAGTTGGAGACTCTTTCAAATATATAACAACAACTGTTCATAACAACCACAACTTTTCAAGCCAATACATAACAATAAGCATGCATAAACTAGAGCAGAATGATCTAGATTTTGATCCAGATGAACCTTGTTGGTTTATTTTAGATCATATTCCATATTATATAACTATGCAGAAAGGTAGCAGGCATACAGTACAGTATTTCTTTACCATAGGGAAACATATTGGATTGCCACAAACATTATTAGAGAAATATTGCTTAGAGCGCAACCTGGTATCTTCCAAATATGTTATAACTAAAATTCCCATGCAGCGGAATGAAAGTTCTAGAAAACATGGAGTATAGTACAAACTTAAAACACAGGTAGAATATTACTGTAGTTCCTACTGATTAAGTGCCAGCAGGGTGCACTGTTTCCCTATGCTTGGTCTGTTAATGAGGCACAAGGAAGTGATAAGAGAAGCTTTAAAAAACTGCATACATTTTCAAATGTACTCCTATGTAAACATATGCAGTTCCCCACAAACAGAAACAGAACACAAACAGAACACTAGCTCATTGTAAAAAATTTACTATCACTGTCAACTTCCTATTTCCAAGTTTAGCCTTTGGGCTTAGTTTTAGATTTATACTAGACAATCCATGACCAACTAGATCATTGTTTCAGAGATATTTCCTTACCAGGTTCCTCAATGCCTTCAATGGCAGAGCTTCCAACAAGTAGCCCTTGTTGAACTGTATGGCAAAGTCAAACATTAGTTGTCAACAGGAAATGTTTTATCACATTTTGTATCATGCCAAAATGATTTATGATAATTTTTATGTCTTAAAATGTTTTATAGAATTCCAAATTTCAGTTCTATGGAAGTCGTGGTCTTGGATTTTGGATGCAAACTGTAAGTTAGCCTACTGTATTTGAGGTACCTTGTTTCAAAAATTGTTGCCTACAATGCACTGTTGTGCTCAGTTAAAAGTTACAGATACAAGAGTTTTAGCAATATATAGATGACTGTTTTCACTCAGTGATTTTTGTTCTTCCCATTTCCATTAAGATATGAGGGAATCTCTCCTACTTAGTTTATTAAATTTATAAACCACTCCAGTCTATATAAATCTGGGCAGCTTAGAGAATGCAATCATTAAAATAATAAAAAGCAGAATATATAGTCCAAAAGAGAGGGGGGAAAACCTCAATTGAACAAACAATAGATGCCACAAAGGGAGCTATTACCCATTCTAACCCAGGGCCTGAGGCAGGTTTAAGGACTTGCATAAACAGGGTGGGGGAGATTGTACAAATTTTGGCTGAGGTTGTGTTTCAAAGAATCGGCATCATGATGGAGAAGGCCCATTTTCTGGATATTGCCAGATGACACTGTTTAATTAATGGAACTCAAATCATGGCAGTTATGTTAGACCATGCAGGACCATAAAGGAGATCAGTGGTCCTTCCCTTAACAGGCCCTATGCCACAAACAGCTTTTTAGCTCCTTGAATTGCGCCTAGCAGTTTACTGATAACCAGGTGCAGCCCAAAGAGCAGAGGTTATTTTGGGCATGCCATGAGTTGCTCATCACTGCTCATTCCACCATACTCTGGACCAGTATAACATCTAAGTGGTCTTCAAGAGTAGTCCCATGTGAAATATATTGCAGTAGTTTAATTGCAAGATGACCAAAGGCTTCCAGGGCTAGATATGAGCATAATTGCAAAGGCCTTCTTGGCAACAGATGCCACTTGCTGCTTAACAAATCTTTCCACTTTTGATTTGATTTAATCAAGGACTTAAGGTAGTATATAAAAAAGCACCAAGTCAGACTGATGACTAACCAACAGGGCTCTAACTTGAAACTCTAATGCAGGGCTTTTCAAGCTTTTCACCAATTGTACCACTTTTAGGATATGGCAATATTCAAGTACTACCAGTTGCCGAGCAAGATGTCAAAAACTTGACCAAAAGAAAAGAAAAGAAAAGAAAAAAAGTGATAGAGTAAAGGTAGTCCTTGACTTACAACAGTTCACTTAGTGATTGTTCATAGTTACAATGGCAGTGAAAAAAAGTGACTTATGAACGTTTTTCACACTGATGATAGTTGCAGCATCCCCAGGGTCATGTGATTTACGTTCGGATGCTTGGCAACTGATTCATATTTATGATGGTCACACTGTCCCAGGGTCATGTGATTCCCCTTTTGCAACCTTCTGACAAGCAAAGTCCATGAGGAAGCCAAATTCACTTAACAACCATTTTGCTAATTTAACAACTGCAGTGATTCACTTAACAAATGTGGCAAGAAAAGTCATAAAATAAGGCAAAACTCATTTAGCAAATTTCTCACCCCTCCTCCTTTTATATCTTCTCCTCTCCACCCTTCTTTTATATCCTCTCTTCTCTCTCCCCTTCTTTTATATCCTCTCTCAACCTTTTGGGTTGAAGAGCACTGTAAAAAAAAGGGTAAAAAAAGGATAAAAGTGGATGAGGTGAAGCGGCAGTGCCGCACAAGGCTTGTGACAAAGTCAGCTGGAGCTGCACGAGGTGTTGCCTGGGATCTGCTAAGAGCCCAGGATCAGCGCACATAGCTACAACTAATTGGCGCTTCCAACGCACCCAGAAGAGAAAAGGAGGAGGGGTGTGAGAGAGAGTAGAGGCTATAAAAGGAGCAGGTTTTGGAAGAAGAGGAAGAGAAAAAAAAGACAAGGGGGGGAAGCGAAGGGGAAACGCAGCCTTGAGGAGAGCAGTCAGCTGGAGGTGCACTGAAAAGAAAAAGGAGGGGAGAGAAGAGAGGATATAAAAGGGGGGAGAGAGAAGAGGATATAAAAGGGAGAGAGAAGATAAGATATAAAAGAAGGAGGGCAGAGAAGAGAGGATATAAATGGGGGAAAGAAGAGAGGATATAAAAGAAGGGGGAAGAGGATAAGATTTAAAAGGAGGAGGGGTGATAAATTTGTTAAATGAGTTTTGCCTCATTTTATGACTTTTCTTGCCACATTTGTTAAGTGAATCACTGCAGTTGTTAAATTAGCAACACGGTTGTTAAGTGAATTTGGCTTCCTCATGGACTTTGCTTGTCAGAAGGTTACAAAAGGGGAATCACATGACCCTGGGACACTGTGACCATCATAAATATGAATCAGTTGCCAAGCATCTGAACATAAATCATATGACCCTGGGGATGCTGCAATGTCATAAGTGTGAAAAATGGTCATAAGTAACTTTTTTCAGTGCCATTGTAACTTTGAACAGTCACTAAGTGAACTATTGTAAGTCAAGGACTACCTGTACTTTATCATTTTTTTTCCTTTTGGGGGGGTCATCAAGTTTTTGACATCTTGCTAGGCGACTGGTGGTATTTGAATATTGCCATATCCTAAAAGTGGTACAATCGGTGAAAAGCTTGAAAAGTCCTGTCCTAGTAGACAATCACTTAAATGTGAGCCAGCAGTGTGCTGCATCTGCCAAAAAAGCCAACACAGTTCTAGGCTGCATTAACAGAGGGATAGAATCAAGATCACATGAAATGTTAATATCACTTTATAACACCTTGGTAGGGCCACACTGAATACTGTATTCAGTTTTGGTCATCACAATGAAAGAAGACATTGAGACTCTAGAAAGAGTAAAAAGAAGAGCAACAAAGATGATTAGGGGACTGGAGGCTAAAACATATAAAGTATGGTTGCTGGAATTGGATATGTCTAGTTCAGTGGTTCTCAACCTTTTTCAGGTTGAGACCCCACTTGCGCCGCCCATGTGCGGCGCGACCCTGAGGCGCGTGCGCGACGGGCCGATCCACACATGCGCGCGACAAAAACAAACAAAAAAAAACACAAAATGGCAGAACGCAGTGTCCGGCGACCCCCGCGAAACGGTCGTTCGACCCCAAATGGGGTCACGACCCATAGGTTGAGAACCGCTGGTCTAGTTTAATGAACGGAAGATCTAAGGGTAAAATGATAGCAGTATCCCAGTATCTCAGGGGTTGCACAAAGAAGAGGAAGTCAAGCTATTCTCCAAAATATCTGAAGGCAGGACAAGCAATGGATAGAAACTAATCAAGAACAGAAGCAACTTAGAACTAAGGAGAAATTTCCAGACAGTTAGAAGAATTTATCAGTGGAACAACTTGCCTCCAGAAGTTTTGAATACTCCAGTACTGGAAGTTTTTAAGAAGAGATTGGACAAGTATTTATCTGAAATGATTTCCTGCCTGAGCAGTGGTTGGACTAGAAGTCTCCAAAGTATCTTCCAAGAAGCCTCCAAGGTATCTATTCTATTCTATTCTATTCTATTCTATTCTATTCTATTCTATTCTATTCTATTCTATTCTATTCTATTCTATTCTATTCTATTCTATTCTATTCTATTCTATCAATCTTTTTTTTTACTCTATGGCAGGGGTCCCCACCCCCTGTGCAGTAACCCTCTACCCGGCCACGGCCTGTTTGGAACTGGGCCATGCAAGCAGTGGGTGAGTATGCGTGAGCAGCTCCACTTGCACGAGTGTTGGGCACAACTCCACTTGCATGCACATGCAGGTCCATTTGTTCACATGTGAAGCTCCATTTGTGCAAATGGCGGGCATGTGCACTTGCCAGTTGTGCAAATGGAGCTGTGAACATTCATGCATTCACCTGCCACTCACATGGAACCATTTCCTCCCCTCCTCCCACTGGGCTGCCAAACTGGAAAGGTTGGGAACCACTGAGTACTGTATGAGTGGATGGACATTATTATCTTGTGTAGTGGGTTAAAAAGGTATTGTAAAAGCTCACTCAAATTGAGCTTAATTTTTAATGACTGTATGCATTGTAGGAATAATGCAGAAGGGGTTTGCCATCACTTTCTCATAGGATTTTTATTATTTATTACCTAGTGGTTCCCCCATCCAAGAACTAGGGAAGGTTGTAGGTATCAAAGAGAGATGTGCAGTGCTTTGCGAGTTGCTTAGGATTTTGTCAAGACACAGTTTGTAGCACTTGTCTGATAGACATGCTGATTCTTTGAATTGCATGGCCGTAGATGGAAAAAGAGGTAACTGCTTTAAAGAATAAACAGGCTCATTCATATTCTTAAATACCTTTCTGGAATTGTAACATGTAATGAAACATATAGATGACCTTGGGGAATGAAGGAAGAGATGCTCCTAACAAACAATCAGACAACAGAGGCAGAGGTCCATACGGTCTTAGTGGTCAGAGAAAGAAATTTAGGAAGGACGTGCCCTAATGGATCAAGTAGTTAAAAGTGGTAGTGGAAAGTTTGGACCTCCAGGCTTGCAAGATTCTCTTAATGTAATCTTACAATAAAGTAGAATTAGTTCATCTAGCCATGCTTCCTATCTAATTTACCTGGGAAAGTTGATAAATCAAGAGCATTGCACTAATCTAGTCTAGAGGTATAATTAGTTCCCACCCAATTTTGAAGTGCATACCTGGAGCTGCATCTCAAAAATTTTATAGAAGCTGCACAGTCAGTCTATTAAAATCCCTGTCATCTGAGGGACTTCTAATCTTGTGCCGTAGCACTTGGTTGCAGGATCATGGACCTCCACACCCCATGGCTAGTTTCTCTCTGCCAGGGGACCCTAAATGAGTTTAAGTCACCCCAGAGAGGCAGTGAAGAAAGAAGGATGCCCCAACGACTCTGGAATGATGGCAGTCATTTCATTCAGTTTGGGGAAAGCCTTCTAACCCGACAGGAGAAAGGCTGGCCACACCTCAGTGACCAACCCAAGCTACTTACAGCCAAAGTCCAAAGGCACTAACCAGGACAAAAATGAACAGTGTGCTTGAAACTGGGTGAGGAATGTGATCTTCTCTCTCTTATTTTATACCTAATTTTCTGGAAAAGATCTCCAAGAAGCAAAAAGCCTCCCAAAGTGAGAAGATGGTAGCGGCAAATTAAACTCTTATGGGGAATAAACATTACCACAGTTTGGATAAATTTGAAAGCTAAGAAAATTGTTAATATATAAATAAGAACAAAAATAATTCTTTGTTTTAAAAAGTTAAAAAATGAACAGTCATCTAGTGGAGGATTAGAGAAAACCATAGCAGCACTGACCCAGAATTTGGCAAGAGGCCTAGAAACAGCAAAAAACAGCTGGGAACAAAGTATTGAGTTATCTACTACTGAGTGAAACTACATATGTTTAGAAACTGCTGACCTCCTGGGATTATAAACACACTGAACTGCATTCTTAAATCTTAACGTAAGAAATGTTTGCAAAGAAAGAAAAATTTTGGTCTTTGGCTAATCTTCTAAAGGAGAAATTACTGGAAAACTTTTAGATCAGACATGTCAAACTCGTGACGTCACATGACATCGTGCAACGTATTGGGACAATTTTGCCATTGCTGGCAATGGGGTGGGCACGGCTTCTGGATGATGCATCCAGCCCACGGGCTCGCAGTTTGACACCCCTGTTTTAGACGGTCAAATATTTTTAACTGAATTCTGAATGGCTGATAATTATAAGATCCTTGAAAAGAAAACTGCCACAAAATATTGTTTTCAGTGATGCCTTGGAAATTGGAAATGTACTGGATTATAAAACTATTATATAAAGACAAGAATTATGTAAGATTTGGCTGTTTGGATTTTAAGATGGACTGGCTTGATAAAACTAATTAAAAAGGTTATGACACCGATAGAAATCTACTTAGAGGGAAGAGATAAAATTATATACCTATCTAAAAGTAATATAAAACCATACCTAACACTTTTTCCTGAAGAACCTAGTTTGGAGCTCCAAAGTTCTGCAGGAACAATGACTCAAGACAATACAAATACATTCCAGGAGAAAATATACACAATGCTGCAACAGATTCAAACGATAATTCTTTCAAACCATGATGAGATTAGAAATCAGTTGACAATATCTCTAATTTAAACCTACCACTAAATGACACTCAAAAAATGACAACAAAGAACGAACAAACAAATCAGACAACAGAATATAAATTAAATGATAGTGACTTAAATAGAAAAGCTACAAATGAAGAAAACTACAATTTAATAAAAAAAAATCTGCAAAACCTTACTATAATAAAGAAGACACAAAAGATGCCTTATCCTCCAGAACCTCAAAACAAATTTAGGATAAAAAAGAACAAATAAAATGGATTAAAGGATTGACAGAAGAATCATCAAAATGTGGGAGACAAAAACCTGATACCTTACTTGCTTTGTCTTTTTTGTCCCCAATAACACTTACGAAAATACAACCTGGCAAGCCAAATTTACTGATCTGGAAAGTGACTTGGCAAAAGAAGAAGATCAAAGTTGGAGTCGAAAGACGTGATTCATCTTATCAGATAGAATATTATATGACTAAGCATTTGTTTGAATATATTAGATGGTTGAAATATTGGATTAAATATTATTATTATTATTATTATTATTATTATAGGGTTATATTGTTGGAATATAGCCAAAAGAATAGATAAAGCTTGTAAAGGGGCCCTAGAGTAAGAAGAATAAGATATATAAATAGTATAATACTTTTAGAATATATGAAATGTTAAAACATTGAGAGGGTCTATTTAAATGAAAAGTTTGGACATTTAAAGATAATGAATTTTTGAGAAAACTATGACTGATAACAGTGGTTTGAATACTGAGGGGAAACTAAGCTTCAATAAGAATCTTGAAAACAGGACATATAATGATTTAATAAAATGACTTTTATAAATACAATGGAAATAAACTGATTAAAACATGTTATATGTTAATGTTATTATTATATGCATAAATACTAAAATGTTTATATTCAACTTGGTTTGTACTGAAAATATTAAGAATTATATTTGTTTAATGTAGACAAAAGAAGAATATTACAGGAAGAAGAGAGGATCAAGAAATATATTACCAACATATTGATTAATTGTAGAAATTAATTATCATTGATTGTTTTAAATATATGAACCTAGACAACACACTGTTCACGAAGCACTAAAGATTGTTATTGTAAAAAATTAATAATATATATATATTAAAAAATAAAATCCATGTCATCTGGGGGCAAGTGTTTTTGAAATTGACATTACAAGTCTCATGATGCAAGCCCAAGTTTTTTCTACATGTGCCATGACATCATAAGCATGTAACTTAGTGGCAAACTCCTGTGGATATCCACACATCTTCTCCAATGCTATAATGTGGTTCAGATGCTAAGCTAAGCATTTTTAAACTATAGGCTATTGAATAAGGGAGCGTGGTCCATGCATAATAATAAACACTAATAGTAAACACTAATATATTAAGCCAAGAAGAATCAAAACACAAACTAATGTAGCTTTAGAGAAAACTTTTAGGATTGGCAGCTAATTAGAGCAACAATATGATTAGCTCGTGTGTCTTCATACTGCAGTTTGATCAGCAGGAATATGTTATGCTAGGTATCTGTAGGCCAGGCTGAATTATAGGTCAAGATGCCAAGGGCTGGAAGTAAAGCAATGAAACTAAAGCTGGCAGGCATTTCATTTGAAATTACACATCATGTATTAATTATATGAACCTCAGCGGTGCTGCTCAATTCTCTCTTACACTGCACAGAACTGAGACATCTCTCCCATTTACTTTTTATTTGCTTATCTCTGCATAGAAAATGGGAATTGAAAGTTATTCAAATTACGCTGTGAGAGCCAGCTCCTTGATTAGGTAAACAGGTACTTGAAATACTTTCAGTATTTGTCCCAACGCAATAGGTTTATGTGGGAAAGTCTTTGTTTCTTCTGCCTGATAAGTTGTATCTTATTTTGAAAGAAGCAGATTTATTTGTCTATACTATAGTACTAGGATTATCTCCAAAACTACTAAATTCTTTCTTGATATATTATTTCAATGGATTCATCAGGCTGAAATGTGGCCGCCTAATATGTTGTTCAGTATATGTATATGTGTTCTCATACCACACATCCATACGTGAGCTAGAGTTTGGATTGTGATGTTTGACACTCATTTTCTCATTCTGAGATTCCATTAGATTCTGAGGTATAGAATTCCTCCTTTTCATGTACCATCATTAAGCAAAACCTGTATTTTGCTCAAGATGTGGGCATCCATTTTATGGATTATT
Organism: Bothrops alternatus; assembly: GCA_034064705.1. Lineage (NCBI taxonomy): Eukaryota > Metazoa > Chordata > Lepidosauria > Squamata > Viperidae > Bothrops > Bothrops alternatus. Next base: position 19,589,061 of record JARGCV010000103.1, on the reverse strand, counting down.
GAATGAACACAATTGCTTGCCTCTGTGCAACATTCTGAGCCACAAGCTAACCTACTTCACTTTCCCTTAGTTTATTATACTGTGTGGAGCCAGCTTGTGTGTATCAGAACAAAATTGAGCTGCCATTTATGGTTGTGGAATAGATGTAAATAATATTCAGTTACTTTTTTCAGACAATACTGTAGTACTTTGGAGAATAAGTGAATGACTTTGTATCAGAATCTATGTGTGTAAACACATAATTGTATGCTTGTCATAAGAGTTCTAATATGATATTTCTCAGCCCTAGCACTAGGAGTTTTACAGTATCTTTTTTTTGTTAAAAATTATTTTATTAAAACCATCAACATTATACATGAATTCATATTAAAAAGCATTCATCATATATCCTGCAATACAACTCGTACATTCGTCTCAGTAGTAGTGCAATCTTTTATGATCCATAACAAAAGGTCCTGAGGTAGAAATTCAGCATCCTGAGGTAGAAATTCAGTACGCTTTTCCAATATTAAAGCACTCAACATTAAATCTGGGCTCATATTAATAAACTGTCTTCATAAGACCTGAAAATACAGCTCTTATGTATGGTCTATCTACATTCATACAAACAGCATTGAACATGGAATCATAGTATGTATCAATCTTCATAGCACCTGGTATACATCACTAAGTGTTAATCTTTATAAACGTCTGGTTTGGTAAGCATTTTTCCTTCCTCACTTCAAACCTCAACTATACCCCTGTTACAAGTTATTTGATTGGTGTCTCTCTTTTCTATAGCCTATCCAGTTTCTAGTCTATAACACATTATTCATCTCGGTATTAGTACAATCTTTTATGATCCTTAACCAAAAATCCTGAGGTAAAAGTTTAATAACCTGAGGTAAATCTTGTTTATGGTTTATCTACTATATCTAGTCTATCACATATTGTTCATTCACACTTCTGAATTAACTTCGTCTCCGTAATAGCGCCATCTTTTATAGTCCCTAACCAAAGATCCTGAGGTAGAAGTTTCATACCCTGAGATAGAGATTCAGTCCACTTTAACAATATTAAAGGAGACAACATTAGTCAGAAGATTATGTTAAGAGGCATTAATTATAGAACATATACATTCAACATTGGGTGTTAGTTTTTGTAAACATTTGATTTGTTAACCCTTCTTCCCTCCTCCCATCGAGCCTCAGCTAAACGCCAGCTGCATTCTGTTTGATTGGTGTCTCTCTTGGATATAGTCTATCCACTGTTTCCAGTCCGTCAAAAATTGTTCATTGGAGCGATTTTTCAAGTATGCTGATATTTTCGCCATTTCCGCCAAATTTGTTACTTTCACAGTCCATTCTTCAATAGGCGGTATTTCCGGATTCTTCCAGTATTGTCCCACCAACAATCTTGCTGCTGTAATTAAGTTCAAAAATAAATTTGTCTCTGAGGTAGTGAAATCCTTTGTGATCCCTAACAGAAAAGCCTGAGGTAGAAATTCTATACACTTTTTGAAAATAGTTTGGAGTGTCCACCATATCTTCCTCCAGAATGCTTTGATTTTTCTGCATGTCCACCATATGTGAAAGTAAGTAGCCTCCCCGTCCCCGCACCTCCAGCATTTGGGCTGGGAGTCTGGGTAGATGAGTGATATTTTTTTCGGGTCTAGGTGCCATCTATAGAACATCTTGTAGAAGTTTTCCCTTAAGTGTTGCGATTTCGTGAATTCTACATTCCTCACCCAGATTTTCTCCCACGTGTCCATGGTGATAGAGTGTCCGAAGTCTTGTGCCCACCTTATCATACAGTTCTTGACTAGCTCGGTTGCAGAGTCCATTTCTATCAGAGTGCTGTACACTCGTTTGATGTGCCTGATCCCCTGTTCTCTAATCTGTTTAATTAGATTCTCGTCGGTCTGGGAGAAGCCCTTTTTCTTATCTTTACGCCACCTTGATTGCAGTTGTGTATATGATAGCCAGGTACCTCCTATTCCTCTGTTTGCTAGCGTTGCTTGTGGTTTCAAGAGGAACCCATTTTCTTCTCCCAGTACAAGTTCACTGTAGGGCACCACTTCTTGCCCTTGGGATGTGTTCATATCCCCTGTTGCATGTCCGGGGATCGTCCAGATGGGAATCTTGTCATGTAGGAGGTGCTTATATTTCTTCCAGACCCATAACAATGGGATTCGTAGTGGGTTCTCCTTGAAGTTCCTATCTGCCTTTTTGTCGTATACTAAGTATGCGTGCCAGCCGAATAGTAGACCATGCCCCTCAACATTCAGAATTCTATCATTTGTCATGTTGATCCAGTCACTCACCGCCACCAACGTTGCTGCATAGTAGTATAGCTTTAGATTAGGCATTTTGAGTCCCCCTCTCTCCCTTGCGTCTTGGATGATTTTTAGTTTCACCCTCGGTCTCTTGCCGTCCCAAATAAATCTGTTGATGCCCTTCTGCCAGTTGTCCAAGTCCGCATCCTTCTTGAGTATGGGTAGCATTTGAAAGAGAAATAAAAATCTGGGTAAGACGTTCATCTTTACTGCCGCTATCCTGCCCAGCAGGGACAGACGTAGTGATTTCCACCTTTCCAGGTCTGTTTGTATCTTATTCCACAGGACCTCGTAGTTATTCTTGTATAATTTCGCATTTGTTGATTCTATCTCCACTCCTAAGTATTTGACTTTCTTGACTATTTCACAACCCGTTATTCTTTCCAGGTTCCGTTTTGCTTTGTTGTCCAGGTTTTTGACTAGTACCTTTGTTTTTGATATATTTACTTTGAAGCCTGACATCCTACCATAGTCTTCCATTATCTCCATCAATTTCCTTGCTGACTGTGCTGGTTGTGACATTGTCACCAGCAGGTCATCCGCAAAGGCACATAGTTTGTAATCTTGCTGTTTAATCTGTATGCCCTGTACGTCCTCTGCCGCTCTTATCCTGTTCAGTAAAATTTCCAGTGTTAGGACAAATAGCAGGGGTGACAGCGGGCACCCCTGTCTTGTGCCTCTCTCTATGTTGAATGGGTCTGTTAGGTCTCCGTTCACAATGATCTGGCCTTTTTTTCCCTGGCAAATTGCCCTTATGGAGTTTAGAAACTGTGCTCCCATTTTCATCTTCTGGATCAGGTTCGTCAGGAATGGCCAATTCAGTCTGTCGAAGGCTTTTTCTGCGTCCACAAACATAAGGGCGGCTGGTACCTGTTTGTGCCTGTCCAAGTACTCTATTATGTTCAACAGCTGTCTCACATTGGTTTTCATCTGGCATCCTTGTATAAATCCCCTTTGGTCCGGGTGTATTGTTTTTCGTAGTACAGTCATTAGTCTATCGGCCAGAATTTTTGTGAATATTTTGTAGTCTGTGTTAAGTAGTGAGATGGGTCTGTAGTTTGCGGGTTGTGTAGTATCTTTCCCCTCCTTGGGGATTAATGAAATATAGGCTGTTTTCCAGGATGGTGGAACTTGGCCTCCTTCTTGTATATTGACAAATAGCTGTCTAAGGGGTTCTAACATCTCTTCCTGGAGACACTTGTAATAAGTCGCTGTTATCCCATCCGTCCCTGGTGATTTTCCTGGTTTCAGCTGTTTGATCGCTGAGTGTATTTCCTCCTTTGTGATTGTGGCATTCAGGGCCTCTCTCTGTGTATTGGTGATTGCCTGTATCTTTTCATTTTGTAGAAAAATTTCTGTCTCTTTGTCCTGTGTCTTCTCCTCGGCGTATAGCTTCGAGTAGAATTCTGTGAAGGCTTTCTTAATGGTTACTTGTCAAAATTCCTCCTTGCCTTTATATTCTATCTTTTCAATTATGCAGGATTTCTGTTTCTTTCTTAGGATGTAGGCCAGCCATTGACCCGGTTTGTTGGCCTTGCAGAATGTCTTGTGTTTTGCATATTGTATGTTCCTTGCAACTTGGTCTGCCATCAACATGTCAAACTGCTTTCTTAAGATCTTAATTCCTTCTTTGGTGATTTTGTCTTCTGGTCTTTTTATTAATAGCCTCTCTTTCTTGCTTATCTCCTCTTCTAGCTCTTTTCTTTTTCATTCTTGTTGGCGGCGGTGCCTTTTATTCATGTCCATAAGAATCCCATGCATGTACGCCTTGCTGGCGTCCCAGATCATTTCTATCGGTGTTTCGTTGTTCATATTTATGCTGAAGAATTCCTTCATAGCATTTTTGCATTCTGTTACCTTTTCTCCATGTCTAAACAGGTTTTCATTAATTCTCCAGGATCTCTTCTGTCTCACGCCGTGTCTTAGTTCCATCTTCACCAGATTGTGATCTGTTAGCACTTTGGGCAGGATTTTCACCGTGTTTAGACAAACTAACAGGTCGCTTGATGTTAATATAAAGTCAATTCTGGAGAATGACTGATGTCTGTCGGAGAAAAAGGTGAATTCTTGCTCTTTGCCGTGCCGTTCCCTCCAGACGTCTGTCAGTACAAGGTCTTCCTTCATGTCGAAGAAAGATTTAGGCAACTTGGAGTGCTTCTGTGGGTTAGGTTTTGTTTTCTTCTTGTCTAGGGCAATCTCTATGACCCCGTTCCAATCTCCCAGAATAATACATGATTTGTAGTTGAGTTGTGTTAACTTCTTGTGTATCTTTTTGTAGAATTTTCCTTGTTGTTGATTTGGTGCATATATGCCCATCACTAGAATTTTCTTGTCTTCCTGTGTCACTTCGATTGCTAGGTATCTACCCTGGGAGTCTGATTCTATTAGCTTGGCTATTACGTGTTTCTTCACGTATATAACAATCCCGTTTTTCTTTCGTGGAGCCGCTGCGACAAAGTGTGTACCTAGTCTGTTGTTGATTAAGTATTTCTGGTCCGCTGCTCTGATGTGTGTTTCTTGTAGGCAAATTATGTCGTTTCTTCCTTGAAGCAGATAATGAAATATCTTTCTCCTTTTCTGTGGGGAATTTAGTCCGTTAACGTTCCATGTCAAGTATTTAGTTGTCATTGTCGGTTTCAGGATACTCTTCCGAGACCGCTTCTGTTCTATCTCTTGTGTTCTTCTTTGGTCTCGTTCCCATGGTATCCAAGTTGGTGCTCAAGTTGCTTAGAGGGATCATATCGTGTTTTTCTGTGCGTTTGGCAGTGGATCTTGTTATCCTGCCCTCTGCAGTCTGTCCTGTTCCCTTGTTGTTGCTTCCTGTTCTCTGTGTCGTCGTGTCTCGAGTTGGTCCTTCCCTTTCTCTTGCTCCTGCATCGGTCTGTCATTCTGGTGGCCATCCTGCGTCTTCTCTCATGGTGTATATAAGTCCATCCGACGTCAGTTCCTTTTCAAGGAATTCTCTGGCTTTTTGGACCGAGTCCAGGCAGTATCTTTTATTTTTATAGAAAAGTGTCATCCCCGTAGGGGCTTCCCATCTGTATCGCAGAGCGTGTGATCTCAGTTCGTCGACCAGGAACCTGTATTCCTTCCTGTCTCGCAGCATCGTCTGGGGGATCTCTTTCAGTACTTTCACTTCTTGCCCCTCTATGTATAAACTCTTGTTGTACGATGTGACTGAGATGAGGTTCCGGAATCCCTGCGTCGCGAAGTGGATGACCACGTCTCTTGGTTGGCGCCTGTTTGTTGTCTTCCGTGTGCCCACTCTGTAAATTCTGTCGAATTGCCATGCGATGTCTGAGATTGGCTTTCCCAGAAATGTTGCCAGGGCCTCTATGAAGGTTCTGAGCAGGCCCCCTTGGGTCTTGTTTGATGTCTCTTTCAAACCTCTAAACCTGATTGCGGATGCCAGTTGCCAGTACTGTATCATGGATGATTGGTCTTGGGCCACTCCTTTCATCTCTGCTATCTCTGCTGTCTGTCCCTCTACTTGATTCTCCACTTTTTCCATCCGCTTGTCCACCTTCTCTCTGATCTCCTGGAAGTTTTTCTCCATTTCCTCCCCTATTTCTTTGTAGTGTGCTTGCATCGCCTCTTTCATTTGTTCCAGGTCTGTGGCCATCGCCCTGCGTTGCTCCTCCCATTTTCTCTCTAGCTCTTTACCTTGTTCTTTCAGCATTTGTTTTAAATCGTTGTATCTTTTCTCCATCTTTTGTTCTGCCTCTACACACCTCCTCTCCATCTTTGCGTCCATTTCCACTAACTTTCTATCCATTCCATCCATCCTTTCAACCAGCATTTCTATTACCTCTTGTAATTTTTGTAACATGTGTGTTGTTGAGCTGGCCTGTGGGGGTAGATGGGTCTGGGGGCCTGTATTTGGATGGGAGGGTGTGGGGGCGGATAAGGTAAGTCCTGATGGTTTGGTACGCTGAGCTGGGGAGGATACAACTCCCTTCGTTTGTGTCAGTGTGGTCTGTTTGGAGGCCATCTTGAGCTTGTCTTCCTGTTGTTCTGGCACTGTTTTGGTTTCTAGCTTGGACCAGGTTAGGCACTAGACTGTGATCTGGTGCTGATCCAGTAATCTAACCTTTCAGTGGGAGGGGAGGCTTCAGGGTTCAGGCAATGCAGGTCTAGGGGCCTGTGGGCAGGAAGGTCTGTCTGTGTTCAGGGAGTCTATTCAGTCTATTCTGCCTGTCTGGGGTTCCAGGCCCCTTCTGCCTTCCCTCCACAGCAGCCCAGGATGCCTTTTTGTCTTTCTCCTATGCCCACCTTTCTCCCTGGTGGGTTCTGCTCTCATCAGTATCCCTGGGGCTCCCGTTCTGGGGGGTCTGGGGCACAGCTTGTGGGGTATCTCTCCCCGTCCCCCTGCAACCTAGGGAACCCTTTTCTTGTGTCCTCTCCCGCCGTCTGCTTTCTTGCCTCTTCCCTCTTAGCTCTTTTCTCCTCCCCTCTATTGTTCTGGCTTGCCTGATTCCAGCTCCGTTGGCTGCGTCCGTCCCTATCTGCCGCTTCAGGCCGCTTTGCTGTCCTCTCGGCTGCTCCACCCTCTTCGGCTCTTCTGGGGGCTCTGTCTAGTTTGGGAGGCCCCCCCAGTTGCCCTCGCCTCTCTTACCAATGTCGCTCTTGCCTCTCTTCTCACCCTTTCTCCACCGCCCGAGGCCTCTTCCTTTTGTCCGGCTGCCCCGGCCCTCTCCGCCTCCGAGTCCTGCGTCCGTCTCTCACCTCTGCTCTCTCAGTCTTCCTCGCCCCCTTAGGCTCGTCCGGGGGCCATCTTCCGTCGGCAGGCTCTCCTGCCGGCGGCCTCCGTCCGTCTCCAGGGTGATCGTCGCTGCCGTCCGTCTCCACCGGCTCCGATTTTTCACTTTTTATAGTTGCCTGCAGCTCGTTTTCGCGGCGCTCCTCCGGTGCCTGCCCTCTCTTGCAACGTTGCGCTGTGTCTTACGGCTTCTCGCAGCATCCTGCAGTGTCTTGCGGCCTCTTTGGGCCTGCCGGATGGCCGGCCGCCGCCGGCTTCCTCTGCCCCGTCTGCAGCCTCCTCGGGTCCTCCAGCGGTGATTTCTACTTGTCCGGGTAGGTCTGGGGCTCTTCTTCCCTTGTCCCGCTTCTTCCTACTCCTCGCTCTCTCGGCGGTCTGGTTTTTTTTTTAAATTAATCGAGCCCCGTCTCGGAGCTCTCTTTAGGTGGCTCCGGTCCGCGTGACCGGAACCGGAAGTCTTTTCAGTTTTACAGTATCTTGAGAGCATTCTACTTTAAGATCTCCAGTCAGAAATGGCAGGATCTGAGACAAAGTATGCTAAGGTTTTATAGCAAATTGGGAATATCAATTGCAGAGAAATACTGTAATTAAATTTGGCAAACTTATCTGGAACTGAACTGAGATCAGAATATCTTTCAGCAAGGAAGAAATGATTCTGAGGAGAGTAGCATCCAATCACTAATAAAGAAAACCGGGGATTTCAACAATTCCTTAGCAGGAATACTACTGACTGCAGAAGAATGAACTCTGAGGAGACCTGCAGATGATGAGGCTAAATAATAGACCAGAAACAAAGCTAGAAATGGCTAATACCAATCCAGTGTGGTTTTTAAGCAACTGTTATTTCTAGTCTTTCATTTGGCCTTCTTCAATGTGACATAGTCAGATCTAATTAATCTAAAATTCCCATCACTCCACAGTGTTGGGAATATGGATATTGCAGTCCAATGAGTTCTGGAGGCAGACATAAAAGCCTTCCCCACACTAATATCTTCCAGAATCTACTGGATTATAATTCCCATAGCCCCCTGTATTCATATTCCATTAAAATGGAATAAGGGAATATGTAGGCAAACACATCTGGGACCTAGGAAATGCAGTTCTTTAATAAGAAATTATCAGAGTACCTCTTTGACACAGCATTCCTCCATGTCCTGTATCACCTGGTCCTTCACCAATTTATAGATGTTTTCAGAATTATTCTTCAGAAATGGGTGAGGATGAGTCCACGAAGCAGCTTTGTACAATCCTGAGTTCCCCACACCTGCCTGGGTGGGAGATGTGAATCTTGTCAAGTCATCCAGTGATGCAGCAGGCCTCATGTACTTAGCAGAACCACCTTGGGAGGCCAGAGGAGGATTAGACTCTGTCAGGTAAAGTGGCTTATGAGAACCGTATGAGGCATTGAGAGGGGGTTGTGTACCTCTCCCTGCTCTAGAAGTGGGTAGATTCTTCCCATTATCTTCCAGAAACTTCACTGTTCCCATCTTTAAGTAGCTGGAATATTGCTGTGAGGTATCTGTTTTGCATTTTTGAACACCTGTCACAAATCGATATTCATACACTGGCAATTGATCACTGCCAACTCCAATGGAGGTCCCTAAATTGATAGCCTTCATCTGTGTTGTGTGACATGGCTTTTCAGAAAGCACAAAGGAGCTCAACTCTCTGACATACTTAGCTGGGATGTAAAAAGGCTGGGAATTTTTGCTCTTCCTAACATGCCACCAGTGGTCATTGGTTCGCCTTAAAAGCATGTATCTTTCATTGGGTTTAATTGTGATAAGGTGACCATCCTTGGAGGTATATTCAAAGGCATATTCCACCAGCACGTATGTCTCCTCCTCTCTGCCTGGTGACTCCATCTTTAGTGTCCCAAAGTGGGTTATTTATTTCCCTCTGAAAGAAAAAAAAGTTTGTTAAACATGACTTTATACAGGCCTGTACGTACTTAATTTGAGGAGGAAGGATAGAAGTTTTTTATGACAGAATTCTGCTGTCCAAATAAATGATACACATGTACTTATTTTTGCATCATTATTCTTCTTATCCTTGACAAGGTAACCTAATGTTCTTCTACCACACGGGTGTCAAACTTAATTGTGTTGCGTGACATATCGTGATGTATTGTAACTTTTTTGCCTGCACATAATGCATCTGGTCTACGGGCTACCAGTTTGACACCCCTGTTCTACCACTTCCCACTGGTAATTTGTTCTAACTTTCACTTGCAAGCTATCTGAAAGTGTATAGTGTGATAGTTAATTTTCAGCCTTAAAGCATGCCATGGTAAAGAATGATTTCACATTTGTAAAGGATAGGTTGAGGGCAGCTTCTAAATCACAGCTTGGTGTTGCCTTCTCATGCCAACCCTGGTAACTGGTAGGTGTGAAAGAGTATTATAATTGAATTGGCATGAGTATAATTGCAATTGCAATTAAACTGTTAGCAACTGTTTGTTATTGTTCCATGAAACATGCTATACCACATTATGCTGCAAAGCTAATTTTGTGTTTTCTTTTTTTGTGCAGGCTCAATGTAATCTCGGGATGCTTCCATTTATCATTTTGTTTTCTGCCAGGGTTGCTTTATTTTCCTGCCTCTTAATCAAGAAAACATTTTTGTCTGCAGATGCATAGGATGATCTCTGCAAAAAACTACCAGGAATGATATAAATACCATTCTGACACATTTGTGTTTTCAGGGCAAGGTTCAAACCACTTCCAACATTGTTGTAATGTGCATAGGTAGACAATATAGGCTGAGATGATTCTCTCAGGCAGCAGGGGCTGAGAGGGATTGTGAGGATGGAGGGGAAGATTGCAAGGAAATATTATAGAGGAAATCTCTAATTGCTTCACAGACTGCTCTTTTCTGCTTTTGTTATTGACCTCCTCAGATGTACGTGTATTAGGGTGATGTCATTTTATCTTCTTCACATCAAAATATTTCTGATTTGCCCTGAAATTCTGTTTTGTTTTTCCTTTTAAAATAGTGAAAGTAACCCAATCTGTTTTCCCATTCTAGCATTTAGACTTTCCCCTCCCTGCTTGGCTTGTTCTTCGGCTCTTTCTTTTGCCAAATTACATGATATTTAGAAAAACCTTTCTTTTCCTTTTTCCAATTTATTCATTTATTGAAGCTGTTTTGAAACAGCCTTTCAGATCTCTACCTGGCTTGCAAAAGATAAACACTCCTTATGATAAAATATAAATTTTAATAGTGAAAATGTCAAATGTCAATGAGCAGGAACTGGAATTCCTTCCATATAGATTATCTTCCCATCTAGAAAATAATGTGTTTAAAATTAATTTATTTTGGAAACTCTTTCACCACCAACTGAAAAAGAGGTTTCTAATATTAGCAGGACTGGGTCTTTTTCTATGGTTTTGCATACCAGAAAAGAACAAAGTTCTATCTGATCCAGAAATTTGTTTTAAACTCTGGCCAAATAGATTCTGCTGGAAGTTTACAAGCAAGATAACATCCTTAGTTTTTCCATTTATTTTTAAACTAGAATTTAGGATTACATATCTATTATGCAGTTTTAACAAGACAATTTACAGCTGCCATATAGTTTTTGTTGTCACATCCATAGTACTAAATATGTCCAATTATAGCTAAGTATCAAAGAAACCAAAGACTTATATAGTAAAATACTAAATATTTTATTATACTTTGCATTTTGTTGACAATCATCATGAGCTTTAAACCAAAACGTAATTAAATATCCTGATCACTCTTATCTTTTTATTTAAACTTTTATTTTCAGATTGAAATTATTTTATTTCCTTAAGAATGCTCAAATTTTGTCAGGTAACATGCAAAATGTGCAGTAGTTTGATTGATTCATTTATCTAATTGGTTAATCAATAAGTTTTTTTATATATAAGGTGCTTTTTAATCATTGATTTAATATTCTTTTCATTCAGGAAAAACAAAATTGAAAGAATATCATATCCAAAAATATCCCCTCCCAGGTATTTATTTTCCTAATTATGTAAAACAGTGAAATTGCTATTTTAAACAAAAAATTAATAAAATTTATTTTGTTATTGTATTTAGATTACAAATCTGTGAACATCTTTCATTACTCTCTTAGGAAAACTTACCACTTCCCCATAGAGGAAGACTATTGATAATAGACACCACTTTCCTTGTATTGCTTTGTTTCATCAAACTATGAAGTAAAATTGGCTACTCTAATATGGAGACAGAAAACACATGGATTCAAATGGGGAAAATTTAAAAAATACATTCATGTTGCTAGGGTAAAAACATATTAGTAAACATACTCAGGCTTAAAAGTTACAGAAAATGTACAGCTGTATTCAAAAAGAACTCTTTTAGAACTTTCCTTATAAATCTGGCTTTTGGACAAGTACATACAATGGATAGAACCAGATATGCATTGTTGCACACAGAGAATTTATTTATTTCCTTTATTGTCTACATGATTCTTGATACAAAAATTGAGAACCTCCTGTGAGAAATGTTTTTCTTTCCTAACTGGATGCCCCACAACTTTTGTACTGAAAAATTCAGCTGTTATATATCCTGGAATCATTTATCTGGGAGAGGGATGGTCTTGATCCTCCACAGTAATACTTTCCCATTTATCTGCATGCTCCCATTATTTCCCAGGAAACTGCAAGAAATCTATTATATGTCTGGACAACTCCCTTATTAAGGAGGAAAAAAATATCTGCACACGTATAAAGACACTCCCCTGGAAGGCTAGGGTATTAAAAATATATTAGGCCAACTGCTAGTGCAAATTTAGATTTAAACAGAATAAAGTCAGTTACTCAGAATAAAGGAACACGTAGAGCAGACAGGCTATATTCGAGTACAACAAGGTTTGGTGCTCAGGAACATGACTTTGGGCAGTCACTCTCTCTCAGACTAACCCACCTCATAAGGTTGTTGTTGTGGGGAAAATAGGAGGAGAAAGGTATGTTGGACATGTTTGTCACCTTGAGCTATTTATAAAAATGATAAAGGCAGGATATAATTAACAAATGAAATAAAAACATGCTTCTCCTGATATGATGAAAAGTATGATGATACATTATGAAATCAAAGGCCAGCCAACACCACCAAGACAAGCATATTATTTCATTCAGCAGTCCTCAACATATTTGGGAGCCATATGACTCCTCAAGGTCCCAGAAAATTTCAAAAGTTCACAGGTGAAAACATGTAAGCATACGCCAAAGGGACCACAGAAAAACAAAGTGTATTATACTGCAAATATCATGTTTATTATAAATAAAAGCATATATTTTATTTATAATTTGTAAATGGCAATTTTTTTATTGGTAATGGGAACTGGATAGTGGCCCTAGCAGAAAAACAAGGTTGGAAGGGGGCCAACAACAAAAAACACTGATTTAGTGGATCAAGTGCAAAACTATTGGTAGCCACTAAATATGAGGGCTTGGAGAAGAATTTCCAAAATGTTTCTTCTTTCCAGACTTTGGGGAGAAATTTTATGGGAAGGTTTTTGATTTATTACACTTTTGTGGTTACAATTGTTGCCTCATGACAGAGTTTGAGGAACTGTGCTCCAATCAACAGATGCACCTACACTTTATTTAGTGCTTCCAAAGAGAAGATTGTTATTGATTGTATTTTCCACCTGCAGTAGGCGCAGTCTCATTGTTCCTAATAGTTTAGAGACAGTGAAAATGGAAGCTTGAAATATATCCCAAGGCCTCAGGGCAATCCAGTAGCTCAAATGGGATCTGAATCACAGTTTCATTTCCCTTAACCCCTCTGGGTGAATCCCTGACAATCTAGGGGATTGTACTGAACTGGCTTGTAAGTCAGAGAGGACACCCTTCATCTATTGAATATCAGCTGAATGTGCCAAGGGCTCTCTTGATGGTGGCAATTAGCATAAAACTGCCGGGTAGCAATTCCTAACCTTTTCAGTGGATTTCATGCACTGGGCAGAATTCCATTTCTCCACCCCACAAGAGAGGCCTATCCAGACAAGCACTGAAGCCTGGAACCAAACACTCAGTGGGCCAATCAAAAGCTACCTCTCAAATTCCAGTTGTTAGGGCAACGTTTTGGAAAAGGAGAGTCCCTGGATCAATTTCTCTACTCTTAGATTCCTGCCTCAGCTGCTCCCCCCCTGCGCTTGCCTAATCTGGATCCCACCTGTGTCCCTGGTTTTACCTGCTGGTTCACATCTCACCAGTTTCTTCTGTTGCCTCCGTCCACACAATCTGTCCTGCCTCTTCAGGTGTGGCTTGGTTCTTCCTTGTTGATTGTGTCAGGAGTCACATCAACCCGCCTGGACTTGTGTGTTTGGTCTGAACCTGCCTCTGGTCCTCCCCCCCTCCCACGTTAAACTCTGTGACGATCGGTGGGGAGGAATATCTCAAAACAAATGTTTCTCTTGGCTTCTTCACAATAAGAGATTGGCAAGTTAAGAAAGCAGAAAAAGCTTTGTGGAAAAATGTTCAGGCAGGACGCTCTGTCCCCAGTTCTTCATTGTTGCAAGTATCCTGAGGTGCAGGGCCCTCTTGAGGATCAAAATTAGTCCATCCTGTTCGGAATATCCATCTGCACTCCAAGGGAAGCTTTGACATTAATGCAGAATGATAATGTCAGAAAAATCCAACTGAGGGAAAAGAAACATTAAGGCACCTTTATGAGCACAGCACACCCTGCTCTGGGCTGCCTGTTTCATTCAGGTAACATCCAGCAGACATAGGTGTTTACAGCCTCATGGATTTAGACCCCTTGCATTTGAGCCCAAAGTGAGCAATTGGTTTCTTCTTCAAATATCTCAGCTTGTTTCTCTTCTCTCCATGTCTCTCATAGTCACAAAGAGGTTGAATGCCTGAGAAAGCATGCAGTGTGACTTGGGTGTTCCCATCAGACTGCGTTGGATGAAGGAAGGAAGCTTTCCTACTCAGAGGAAGTCTCCTTTAGGCAGTGGTGAGGCCGGATGAGGCACTATTTAGAGGACAGTGACTCACACATGGAGACTGCCTATCTGCATGCATATGATTTTCCACCCGCCTCAATATTTCACCTTCAGTAACCTAGCCTGCTTCAAGTCATAGGATCCCATCATGGAATGAATTGTACTGGGGTCATGCAGCTTTTCTACATCCAAATGATTTTGTTCACTTAGCAAGAAATAAAAGGAAGGCAACTGGCTGCTTCTCATGGTTGTTTATTCCCCCCCATATATTTTATTGATTTTTTAAAACATAAATCATTTAATAGTTGCTGGGTTTACATTTGTAAAGAAAAATCATTAACAATTGGTTTCTATAATTCATAATCCACATAGTACATTTAGTTGATTTCCCCTTTCCCCCAAAATATCTTCTTTGCAAACCTTGAATTAATACAGTTCTTATTATTTTGATAAATAACAAGTTAAATATATGATTTTTTCAAACACATTTAATTATCTAAAACATTTCCTTCATCTAAGCCATTTCAACAGTATTATATTACTTATATCAAGAAATAAAATAAAAAAAGGGGAAAAAGCATACAGTATTATTTAAGAAATTCATCTCTCTTAGAATGACATAGGTATTCAAAATCTTTTCTATTTCTTTAACCATATTCAAACAAATGTTTCTTTTTAAAATATTCTCTCTGGTATATCCCATCATCTATTTTCTTAATTTTTACTTTAATCTTTTTCCTATGACCAGTGTCTTTCTTTTTTTTTTATATAAAAAGTTTTATTGGTTTTTTCCATTTTTTCCCAAAAGCTTAGGACACAATGTGGTGGTCAGGGTGTCCAATCATTCAAAGACAAAATCACATAAATATAGCTCAAATTAATTGTCAAAAATTTCCTCTCTGTTTCTTAAATATAGTATTGCTTATTAAAATTAATACAGCTTTAAGTAAAGTTCAATCAAACAAAAATCAACAATCACGTGCAATTATAATCTATATCCTGTTTTTAAGCTTTACTAATTATAGTTGTCATACTCCAATTACATTTTAGTAAGTATATAGTTGGGATTTCAGGTATCCTTAATAAAAGATCATTCATTGAGACTGATTTTTTTTCTTCCTTATCACGAATAGCTCTTCCTCTCTCTCTATTACAACATAGTTATCATATTTAAAATAATAATATAAGTCCAACAGATACAGTTCTATTTTTAAGAATATATTCTATCATTTCATCAGTCTACATCTATAGAAAATCTTTTTAAACCCTTGATAAAGTTTATATCTTCAAATACTTATCAACTATAATATCAGGAAATTCTCATCTTTCATTCCTAATTAGATCAGACATACTCTCTTTCTCTATTACAACATAATTCTCATATTTAAAATTACAATGGAAGTCAAAAAGGAAAAAAAGAAAAAAATACATTTCTATTTTTTTTTTAAAAAATATTCAATCTTTTCATCAATCTACATCTATGTCTTTTTGTCCTCTAAAAAGATTTACTCCCTCAAATAATTATCAACCATGATAACAGTAAATTTACATCCTTCATTTGTTATTAAATCAGACAAAATTTCTAAAGCCTTTTTAACCCGTCAAGTAACATTTTATGTCACATTTAAACCTGACTCTAGCTTTCTTTCTATGCCAATTTGGTTCCCATAATAAGGCTTTTTGGTTATCAAACCTCAAGATTTGATTACAAAAATTTCTAACCAGTTCAAACTGAACAAATTTTCTTTCCCTTTCTGCTTTATTGTAATTTCCAAAAGATTGTGTCTAAATGTCAATCTTTGTTATTTTTGGTAGTTGAACTGAGTCAATTACAGTTACTTCTTGGTCATCAAAGTTGTCCATCAGTTGTAGGTGACGTTGTGTAACATTAATTGATTCAGTGGTTTCCACATTTTCTCTCAGTGTAGATTCACAATTGGGTTGTAAGTATAGTGTCTCTGTCTCTTTAACTTGTATGTAGGCCTGTTCAGGATTACTCTGTTCATCTTCTATTGTTCCTTGTTCCATAACTTGGTTCAATATTGGAGGGTCGATGTGAGGTTCCAAGGTGGCATCTTTAGATTTTCTCCAAGATTTCCAATAAGTTTTGAAATCTTCTGTAAATTCTAATATTTTTTCCAGTATTAAATCATAGTCAAGATGTGAATAACTTTCAGTCATTTTGGTAGTAGATTTGCCTATTCCTTTATTAGAGGCTACTTGAAAAAGATCCACAAATGTCCGCCTCCAAAGGTCTAATAGCCAGCTTCACCACCCAGCTGTCAAGTTATCTTTTCTCTTTTATTATCACATAAAATCCAATCCCTCTTCAAATAACAGGGAGAAGTACAGTTAGAATTTCACTTTTCGCCACCAGATATCCTCAGTGGACTATAAAGTCTTTCCCCCCCCAACTTAATAGAGTTAAGAAAAAGAAAAGAAAAGTTTTCTTTTCTTTTTTTAAAAAAAATCAACAAGAAAAGTATCTCCAACATTATCAAATTAAAAAAAACAGAGTAACAATGTCCCTTTTTTCTTCTTTCCCCCTGAAATTCACCCAACAGAAGTCCAATAGTAAAATAAACAACCACACACACACAAAAATTAATCCTTTTCTTTTTAGCTCTTCTTTCTGTATAGGCAGCCGCCGCTTTCTTAATAAAGAAAAATAGAAACTCTTTACAGGAAAAGTCAGGATAGCGAGAAAAGGAAAGGTCTCACCCGGATTCACCACGGTGGTTCTTCATGCTTATTTGTTCTTTTGACTTGCGGTTGGTGCGACTAGGTGATCAGCCATTTTACGGCCGATCTTCTTCTCAATCGGCTCTCAGAGTTAGCTTGGACAGCTGGAGGAGCCGCCGCTCCTCCGCAGCCGAGCACAGCCTCCTCAACAGTAGTCACACCCTCCAAGGCGACTTTCAACCCACATAAGGGTCTACCTGCGGAGGGAAACTAGCCAAACGAGGAGACAAGTCTCTTCGTGCGGCTAGAGGCGCCGCGATCCGGAACTGGAAGCTCAGGCCAGTGTCTTTCTTGATCAACGTGTTTTGCTGAATCAAAAAGTTTTTCCATATATTCATGATTGTTGCTGTAGGAATAAGAAGTAAATCGAATAAAATCTCTTTATATGAGACCTTTGCCTTTCCATGTTTCTTGAAAATCTTTTTCTTTTTCTTCTTCTTTGCTTCTCTTATCACTTCCTTTCTCTCTGATGTTTTCAACATCTCTACATTCCATTTTATCCAATCTGTTTTTTTTTGTCCTCAGATTTATTTTGTAGTCTTAAGGGATGAGTTTCCCCCCCATTTCTTGTAATTTTTTCCCACTAGGATTAAATCATGTTTTGTTGCTTTGTTAAGTTCCACCTTTGAGTCTCTATTTTCAATTTTATGTCCACTTATTTGTTTTGTCTGTTCCTTCTCTGTTGTTGTTTCCTGGAATTTTTTGTTGTTGTAGAGTTAACTTAGAAATAGATTGATCTATATTTTCAAATTTATTTTTGATTTCTTTATGATTTGAACTCATTGTTGTTTGAATTAATTGCAGTATACAATATATCTCCTCCTGTGAGGTATTTATGTTTTCTTGGTGTGTTCTATCTACATGTCTCTATAATAATAATAATAATAATAGTAGTAGTAGTAGTAGTAGTAGTAATAATAATAATAATAATAATAATAATAATAATAATAATAATAATAATAATAATAATAATAAAGTTGGAAGGGACCTTGGAGGTCATCTACTCCTACCCCCTGCTCAGGCAGGAAACCCTATACCATTTCAGACAAATGGCTGTCCAGTCTCTTCTTAAAAACTTCCAGTGTTGGAGCATTCACCCCTTCTGAAGGCAGGTTGTTCCACTGGTTAATTGTTCTGTCAGGAAGTTTCTCCTTAGTTCTAGGTTGCTTCTCTCCTTGATTAGTTTCCATCCGTTGCTTCTTGTCCTGCCTTCAGGCGCCTTGGAAAATAGCTTGACTCCCTCTTCTTTGTGGCAGCCCCTGAGATATTGGAATACTGCTATCATGTCCCCCCTCGTCCTTCTCTTCATTAAACTAGACATACCCAATTCCAGCAGCCTTTCCTTATATGCTTTGGCCTCCAGTCCCCTAATCATCTTTGTTGCTCTTCTCTGTACTCTTTCTAGACTCTCAACATCTTTTTTACATCATGGTGACCAAAACTGGATGCAGTATTCCAAGTGTGGCCTTACCAAGGCATTGTAAAGTGGTATTAATACTTCACGTGATCTTGATTCTATCTCTCTGTTAATGCAGCCCAGCACTGTGTTGGCCTTTTTGGCAGCTGCAGCACACTGCTGGCTCATATATAAGTGATTGTCCACTAGGACTCTGAGGTCCCTGTCACAGTTCCTACTATTGAGCAGGGTACCCCCTGTACTATACCTGTACCTTTGGTTTTTCTTGCCTAAATGTAGAACCTTACTTTTTTCACCATTGAATTTCATTTTGTTAGATAGCACCTGGTGTTCCAGTCTGTCCAGATCCTCCTGTATCCTAAGCCTGTCTTCTGGAGTGTTGGCTATTCCTACCAGCTTTGTGTCATCTGCAAATTTGATGATTTCCCCATCTATGCCCTGGTCCAAATCATTGATGAAGATGTTGAAGAGCACTGGGCCTAGAAGAACAGAGCCCTGGGGCACCCCACTACACACTTCCCTCCATGTAGATGCAGTTCCATTGAGGACCACATGCTGAGTACGGCCAGTCAGCCAGCTACGAATCCATCTGGTGGTGATGCTGTCTAACCCACATTTTTCTATCTTATCAAGTAGTAGGTTGTGATCTACTTTATCAAATGCCTTACTGAAGTCCAAGTAAATTATATCCATTCCTCTGATCCACTAATTTTGTCACTTGGTTAAAGAATGCAATAAGATTTGTCTGGCATGATCTGTTTTTGACAAACCCATGTTGGCTTTTAGTAATGAGTTTGTTTGCCTCTAGGTGATCGCTGATTCGTTGTTTGATTATCTTTTCCAGAATCTTCCAAGGTATTGAGGTCAGGCTGATAGGTCTGTAATTTCCTGGGTCCATTTTCCCCCCTTTTTTGAAGATGGGAACTACATCAGCTCTTTTCCAGTCCTCCGGTAGTTCCCCAGTGCTCCAGGATCTTTTAAAAATATAGTTCAATGGTTCTGAGATCACATCTGCCAGTTCCTTGAGAACCCTGGGGTGTAATCCATCTGGTCCTGGTGATTTGAACTCATCTAGGCTGGACAGGTGCTCACTTAGCATTTTCTTGCTATCTTAACTTGCATTTCTATTCTGTTTTTTATGGCACTATTTTTGGTAGGTTGGTCTGTTTTTTCCCTTTGTGTAAAGACAGATGCAAAAAACAAGTTAAATAGTTCTGCTTTCTCCCTGTTGCTTGTCACCTTCTTGCCACTTTCCACCACTAATGGACCAATCATTTCCTTCACTTTTTTCCTGTTTTTTTACATGTTGAAAGAAGCTTTTTTTTGTTATTTTTGACTTTGGTTGCAAGCCTTAGTTCATTTTGAGCCTTAGCTTTCCCCACTTTATCTTTGCAGGCTCGGGCTATTTGTTGATATTCTGACTTAGTTATGTGTCCCTCTTTCCACTTTCTATACTTGTCCTTTTTATCTTTCAATTTATCAGAGAGTTCTTTATGCAGTCATGCTGGTTTCTTTTGAGAGCTGTTATTTTTCCTCTTCGTTGGTATTGTGCTAGACTGGGCTTTTATTATCTCACTTTTCAAAATTTCCCAAGCTTCTTGAGTTGTTTTCCCCTTGAGGATTCTCATCCATGGAATCCTTCCCAAGCCCTCTCTAAGTTTATTGAAATTAGCTCTCTTAAAGTCCAAGACTGTAGTCTGACTGTGTTCTATTGCTTGTGCTTCCATAATGTTGAATTCCAATATTGCCTGATCACTTCCTCCCAAGGTTCCTGTGGCTTCAACACCTTCTATCATTTCATCTCTGTTAGTGAGAATTAGATCCAAAATGGCTAATCCCCTAGTTCTGTTCTCTACTTTTTGGGAGACAAAATTGTCTGCTAGGTTTGCAAAGAATCTGTTTGATCTTCCACTTGGTGCAGAGTTTGTCTCCCAGTTGATGTCAGGGTAGTTAAAGTCCCCCATTACTATTGTGACGTGCTTCCTACATACCTTAGTTAGCTGACTAGCAAAAAGTTGATTTTCTCTGCTTAGTTGGGTGGCCTGTAGTATACACCTATGGTAATGTCATTCCCCCCCTTTTATATTGACCCAAATGCATTCAAGACAGTTTTTATCATTGTTGTGCTCTATTTCTGTAGAGATAATAGTTATTTCTTACATATAGAGCATGTACATATTTGATCCATGATGGCCAAAAGTTGAAGTTTTCCTTCTTTTCTGCAAATAGCTTTAGAATCCTGGTTAAATAGATATTTGTAATCCAAAGAGTACAAAAAAGATTTTTTTCCCTAAAGTTTATAATTCTCTCTTTGTATGCAGCCCAGATTGTTGTCTTTTTTTGTCACAGCTGTTCTTTGTTATTAAAGCTTTGAAGGTCACAAACACACAGTGCTTTAAAAAAAAAAAAGGTGCCGGAACTCACACACGTCATACAACCCGCCTTCCCTACCCTACAAGGTTCCACCCAAAAAAGGTGCCAGAACTCCGTTCTGGGCGTTCTATGAGAAAAAAGCCCTGCAAACACAGATTAGCTTTCCCAGGTTTTGGTAAGTTCTCTATAGAGATCATAACTGTCTTCATCCACCACTAGGTGTCAACATCTATTTAGTTTTCAATATGAACAATAGTCTTTAAAATGAGAGTCTTAACCATTCAACAATTTTAAACTTGTCCAAAATTACATTTTAGCTTTCAAGTTTATAATCCGATTCTGCATGCAGTGAAGCAGTTGAGGGGTTTGAGATTCTATGCCCTCCAGCTGAGTTTCTTCTTGTTAGGGGAGGCTAAATGGGCCAGAAGCCGCCCCGGAGAGGTGGCAATGAAGGAAAGAAGTCCCAGGGACCGCAGAGAGATGGTGGTCAACCCGATCGGTCCAGGAGAAGGCTTCCAGAAACCAACAGGAGAAAGGCTAGCCTAACCTCAGAGTCTAGCTCAAGCTGTGATCAACCAAAGTCAAAAGCACTATTTTAAGCTGATTGTAAACAGTGTGCTTGAATCTGGGTAAGAACATTGATTTTCTCTATCCTACCTATCAACTTTCCTGAAGGGGAGAAATTCCCAAGAACCAAAAAAAAAAACAACCCTCTGAGAGAGTGAAGGAGGTGGATTTTACCCATCCTTTTGCTAAAGGAAATGGCGAATTGAACCTTTCATGAAGGAATAAAATCTGAAAAATGAAGCAGTACTGACACCTACTGATGGATGAGGATTATGACAGTCATGGTAAAATCTGGGGAAAAAATAATCTCTACTTGTAACCTTCAAAGTTTTAACAATAGAGAACAGCTGTGTAGATAAAGTGAGACTTACAAACCTGAGGGAACAAAAAAAGAGAACTTTTTTTTATTCAACTCTGAATCCAAAGCTATTTCCAGACCGGGGGCGGGGGGAAATCTGAACTTTTGATCATCATGGAGAATCAGAGATTCATAGGAAATACTTATCAAGAAAAAAATGAATATTTTTCAAGAGGAGATATATGATATGTTGTAACTAATTCAAATAACAATGATCTCAAATCACAAAGAAATCCAGAATAACTTTGAAAATATAAACTCTTCTCTCATTTAATTTTATACCAAAAAACCCTCAGGAAAATACAGCAGAGAAGGAACAGACAAAACAGATGACTGAACATAAATTCGAGGATAGAGACTTAAAGATGGAATTCTACAAAACAAAGGAGTATAACAATCCAAGTGGAAAAAAATTTACAAGAAATACTAGATTTGGAAAAAACAACTTATATTTCAACACTACAAAATAAACTTGAGGACAACAAAAAAGACTGGATAAAATGTACTACAGAGATACAAGGGAAAACATTAGAACTGGAGAGACAAAAAGTGACAAGAGAAGCAGAGAGAAAAAGAAGGAAAAAGATTCCCAATAAAAATGAGTGGGCAAATGCCCTTAATAAAGATATTGATTTACTTTTTATATCTACAGCAACATTTATGAACATACAGGAAAACCTTTTGATTCAGCAAAATATATCAATCAATCAGTTAGAACAATTAACCAGTGGAACAATCTGCCTTCAGAAGGGGTGAATGCTCCAACACTGGAAGTTTTTAAGAAGAGACTGGACAGCCATTTGTCTGAAATTGTATAGGGTTTCCTGCCTGAGCAGGGGGTTGGACTAGATGACCTCCAAGGTCCCTTCCAACTTTATTATTATTATTATTATTATTATTATTATTATTATTATTATTATTATTATTATTATTATTATTATTTTATTTGACTTATATGCCGCCCTTCTCCCAAGACTCAGGGCGGCTCACAGCAAAAATACAAGTACAAAAATATAGTATAAATCAATTAAAATACTAATTAACAATGTAAAAGCTATAAAACTATTTCCACTCATACAACATTATTATTATTATTATTATTATTATTATTATTATTATTATTATTATTATTATTATTATTATTATTAAGATATTGGGCAAAGGAAAAAGACTAAGGTGGAAAGCAAGAAAATAGATGATGGGACTTATCAGAGAAAATACTTAAAAAAGAAACATTTGTTTGAATATGATTAAAGAAATAGAAAAAAATTGGAACATATATGCTATTCTAAGATGGATGAATTCTCTAAATAATATAGTATGCTTTTTTCTCTTTTGTGTTCTTTTTCTTGATATGAGTAATAAAAAAAGTTGAAATGATTTAAATAAAGGAAATGTTTTAGATACGTGAATGTGACCGAATTTAAAAAATATGAAAAAATGTTTTGAATAAGAGTTAAAGGACTAGATGACTAGAGGTATTGAATGGAATGTTTAAAGATTAAATATATTCTTGACTTCCGGTTCCTGTTTTGGGGCGACTGCGGTCGTTGAAAAGATTTGTCTCTTCACTGACCGATTTTCCTTCACCGGTAGACCCTGAAGGGGGTTGAAAGTCGCCCTGGAGGGGCGACCACCGAGGAGGAGGCTTGCTGGTGACTGCAGGAAGGCGGCAGCTTCTCCCATGGCCCCAGCTGACTCCTTAGGGCTGACGGAGTAAAGATCATCCTGTAAGATGGCCGATTATCACCAGCCGAAGTCAAAAGAACAACTAAGCATGAAGAAACCACCGCGGAGAAATCTGGGTGAGAATTTTGTTTCCCCCTCTTACCCCCAACTATTTTTTCTGCAAAAAGCCTTTGGATGACTTCCCTGCCCTAAGAAAGCGACGTTCGTCTATTTGAGAAAAAAAATACTTTGAATAAAACTACAGAACAGCATTTATTGGACTTTTAATTTTTTGGATAGTAGGGACCCCTGGAAAAACTTGTAATATAGAGCATTATTCTACTTACTATATTGGAGATATTTGTTTCTTCCTGCCTCTTTCTTCCTGCTCTCAAAATGAGATAAAAGCTTTTAATTTGGAAAGAAAAAAGTTTCTAAGCTCACTGAGGACATCTTGTGGTGAAAAATTACTGCAATTATAATAATAAAAGAAGACAAAGGCTTGGAAATAGCTGTGGGTTGACTTTGTGATTTAGAAATTGTGCAGGCAGATGTTTATTGACTTTTAATAAATATAGCTTTTACTAAAAGACTATTTTACTATGGAAATGGAAGAATCTTACCCACAGCTTGACTATGCGCTTATACTGGAAAAAATAGTGGAAGCTACAGAGTATGTGAAATCATGGAGAAAAATTAAAGATCATCTTGCAGAACTACAAGCTGAGCCTCAAACTTTAAAAGACCAACATATAGGCCAAGAAGAAGCCGATATGCAACAGTGTACACAATTTAATGAGATGGAAAAAGAACCTATTGACCAATTGAATCTTTGAAAAACTTTGGACCCAAAATCCCAGACTGATTAATTGATCACTCTACAAGTCAATTAATTACTATAGAAGAGGATATCTCTCAAGTTTATGTACAAACTATGGAGAACTCTGAAGATCAAAGAATGTCTTCAATTGAAACACTCTTACTTTTAAAACCAACAGAAACTGATCTCCAGATGTGATTTATTGAAAGTTATGACAACTTGGATAATCAAGCTATAATTATAATATGGAACAAAATTGACTATATTACCTACATGATATTGGAAGATGGGGAGGAGAAATTTGACCAGAATGACTTGTTGATAAATACCACTACTCAGATATGGAGATTTGTTAACATAGATGCGGCATCATGGACACCAGCTTGGCACAGAAAAAAAGCCAGAGTTAGATTTAAAAATGTGACTTAAATTCTCACTTATTGGGTCAAAAAAAGGCTTTAGAGATTCGGACTGATTTGACAAGTAACTGAGTATGTGAAATTAGTAAGATGATAACTTGTGTAATGATATGTTTGTCTTAGACATGATAACTACTTTGGTTGAGATTTAAATTTTATTTAATGGGCTGAAATGTTTCTTTATTTTTTATTCTGCTTATATAGAAAATATTTTGTAATAGAAAAAGAACTAGAGAGATTTACGATAAAAGAAGAAAGGGTATTAACAAATGGAATATATGTGAAAATATTGAATATCATTGTTGGAATATTATGTATATTGTAGAAGGGACACCCAAAGTTTTATTAATATGTTTACTTAAGATGAATTGGAATATGTTAATTGAAATTAGTGAAGATTAAAGCAGGATGATGATTGTTTGGACTGATTGATTTTTATGAAAACTAAATTCCTTATATCATGTGAGGGAAGTAGAGAGGGAAATTTTTAATGTATTAACTCTAGTTATATATGTATGATGTTGTTTTTGGATGACTAACTTCCCCTTCACCACGGTGTTTTCCTGAAGACTCTGATGTAAAATTTAAAAAGCCAATAAAATTTGTTTAAAAAATAAAAGATTAAATACATTCTTAATTATGGTTAAAAAGAATAAGAAATTGAGGAAATAAATATATATTAGACTAGGAGAGATATATATTTTAAGTAGTATGTTATTTCTTATGTTTTCTTTACTCTTGCTCTCTTTTCTTTTTCTATTTATCGTTTTATCTATTTCTTAAGAAATGTAAAAGTGTGAGATGGGTTATATGGAAAAAATAGAGTTAAATTTATAAATGTAAATGTAATTAATTTTTGAGAAAATCTTCTCCAGTAAGAATATCTAGAATTTGGTGGGAGAAATAAACTAAAATAAGGATTGTAACAGGATCTATTATAAGGCAACCAGAATGACTGAATAGAAAAGAAATATTATACTGATATGATTATTATTTTTAGGAACATTGGAAAAATTATATGTTCAATTGTTATTTATCAAAATAATAAGAATTGTATTAATTCAATGTTTGCAAAAAAGGATATTTTTGGGAAAGAGGAAATCAATTATTATGTGGAATATGGATTATAGAAATTAATTGTTAATGATTGTTTTACAAATGTAATCCAGACAACACACTGTTCACCAATTATTAAGTGGTTTACGTTTTTTAAAAAATTCAATAAAATATATTACAAAAAAATAACTGTCATGATCTTCATCCACCACTAGGTGTCAACATCTATTTAGTTTTCAATATGAACAGTGGTCTTTAAAATGAGAATCTTAACCATTCAACAATTTTAAACTTGTCCAAAATTAAATTTTAGTTTTCACATTTATAAATTTATTTCACTACCATATATTTTGATCCCTCATGGAAATTTTAATACGCTGCTTTCATTAGTATAAGGGTGGGGCAGAAGTCTCCCTCCTTCACTTTTGGAGGTATTTTTCTTCTTGGGGATCTTTTCTTTTCTAGGAAATTAAGTTTGGAATGGAAAAGGGAAAATCAGATTCCTCACCCAGTTTCAAGCACGCTGTTTACTGTTGTGCTGGTTAGTTCTTTTGGACTTCAGTTGCAAGTAGCTTGGGCTGATCAGTGAAATACAGCCTTTTTCCTGTCAGGTTAGAAGGCTTTCCCCAAGACGAACGGAATGACCATCATCATTCCAGAGTTGCCGGGGCACCCTTCTTTCTTTGCTGCCTCTCCAGGGTGACATAGACCCTTAGAGTCCCCAGGCAGGACGAAAATTAGCTGTGGGGATGCAGCAGTCCACAAGCCTATGCCAGTCGCTACCGCACAGAACTGGAAGTCCCTCTGCTTCTCATGGTTGTTATTGTTACAGGACCATCCCTGGTATTTTGGGGAAGCATGTGCAGGGTAGATTTTTTACATGTAACACAATAAATGATCACATTCTAGTAGCAAAGGGTAGAGATTTTTCCACCTCTGTTTTCTCAGCAGTGGTCAAGATTGTATATGTGAGGAACAGGCTGGGACTGTATCCTGGAAAGTGTTGTACTTATTTGTTTATTTTTCAGTCTTTCCCCCTTTAATTGCTCCTCTCTGCTCCATGTATAAGTCAATCTACATAGAAGGAGAATGAACTATATAAAATATCTAACCTAGACTTCTCAATATTGGCCATGCTGGGAGGGAAATATCGATATAAACCATGAACAGTTCTAATTCAAACTGCCTAAATGCAACATTTCCACAGGAGTATTCCTGTATTACAATAGTTCTCAACTTTTCTTCACCAGGGACCCCCTTTAAATATCTTTTGTGGCCATGGAGGGTGTCCATAGACCACCAAGACTAAATTCAATATTTAAAGCAGACTGTATCAAATATTTATTTCAATTTTCTCACGAAGAGCTTTCAAATTTAGAGAGATGTACATTCCTATTATAATATCTTTATTGCTATGATTCCATATGAATTTAAAGTAATAGTATCAATATCCTTTTCACTAAAATGGACCATTTTAGGGTATTTTGATGTGCTAATTCTGAATTTGAAGTCAATTTTTACACTAAAATTTGATGGAAAGATTTTACAATTCTGCTTACCCCCCCCTTGATTGTCTGTGTTCAGTCACCATATATATATTTTTTGTGAGTCCAGGACCACCACCTGGAGGAATTTCAGCCCTAAAGAAGGATGTTGGGTTAAGAAAATGTCTTTAAGACAAAATCCGCCCAATTAAAGTGGATCCCACCAACCACACTAACAGCGAAACTACAAGCAATGGAACCATTAATATGACATACGTATACAAGCCAGATGAAAATGAAAGCTGAAAATGATATGAATGTAATTTTACAAGTTGTATTTCATTTAATGCAAGCTGTTGGGAAATGGAAAACATATTATGTTCATATAATTACAATTAACAAGAATACTGATGTTGCACTTCACTCACATATCCAGCTTAATAAGTGAAACTTGTATTCTGAGTTCTGACTTTATGTTTTCAAACAGTTCCTATGCTCATTCTTAAGATAAATGAGAGCAGAGAATGATTTTTTTTGCACACGTATGTTGTTACAAAAGGCATCCATACTTTCATAGTTCTCTTGGATAGTTACAGAAAATCTATTGTAGATGAGCCCAGCAATGTGAAAGGGACTGTTCTTTGAACTGTAGTTTTAAAGCACCAACTCTGAATATTTCTATGAGTTTGAAGCAACACAGTCCTTTTAGCAGTTCCAAGAAAGTTCCATACCCAATTGCACTATTCAGGTGACCTTGAGGGCACAGATAAACCTTCAAGTAACCTCAACAATGACTTCCGGTTCCGGATAGTGGCGCTCGCAGCTGTGCAAGGAGATGGCTCTCCTTGCCAGCTGATTCTCTGCTGCCGGTAGACCCTTAATCGGGTCGAAAAGCTGTCCTGTGGGGGCAGCTACCGGTGAGGAGGTCCTCGTTGTCCTTGGGAGAGTGGCAGCTTCTTCCAGGGACAGAGATTGCTCCTTTGGGCCGACGGTGGAATGAACGGCCAGTAAAATGGCCATTCATCTAGCCGCTGCAACCAGAAGTCAGAAGAACATCTAAGCACAGGAACCACCGTGGCTGAGCCGGGTGAGATTTTTTTCCTCCCTCTCTTTTTTTTGTGCCTGTAAAAAGCACCTTTGAAATGATTTCCCTATTCTAAGAAGGCAGCGTTTGTGAGTGTGGGGAAAAGAAGCTTGGACTGAATTAATTTAAAGTGATTTTTTTTTCCTATTTCTTTTTCTCTTTTTTCCTTCATTTCGGGGTCTTGGAAAATTTTGTCAGTATTGAATCTGTTATTGGGTTTGAATGCTTCTTTTTTCTGTATTTCCTGATCTTGTTTATGAGATTCCTGGTTTCTGGGAGAAGATTTTACATGCTACTGAGGACACCTTGTGGAAAAACTTAAAATTGCAACTTTAATTAGTGACTTAAAATTGCAACTTTTTCTTTTGAGGATTGGATTAACCTTGACTTTCAGATTATCATAAAGGGGAAAATACAAAGAAGATTAACAGCTGCACTGGTGGGGGTGGACACTGATTAAATGTTCTCTGAACACAGCCCCTACTAAATGATACAGACTGTTTTTGATTATCTTTGAAATGGAGCAACCCTTGGCTCAACTTGACTATAAACTTATACTGGAAAAACTTTATGAAGCTACTGATGAAATACGTTTGCAAATAAAAGAATTTACGATGGAAATAAAAAATAGAAATCTTGCTTTGAACTTCCAAACTGACTGCCAGAATTCGTCTGAGTACTCTATGAGTCAAGAAATAATAGAAGCAGGATTAACTAAAGGTAAAGAAGATTCCACTTTATTCTATACACATGCTGATGAGTTCTCTGAGGAATTAAAAAGGACTATAATTTAACCACTTACAACTCTAAAATTAACAGAAATGGACAGACAAGCCCAACGAACTGAGAACGATGCTAACTTGGATAAACAACTATTAGGTACAAAACTGGACGTAATTGAGCTGGCTATTCAACAGTTTCAAATGTGGAGATTGGACCTTATTAAAGAACACAGGATTATTTACAAAGGAGCTAGGTTCCTAAAACAGAAAAGAAGATGTCTCTGTTTGATTCAAAGGACACGACAAGATAAAAAAAATGACTTGCTTATGGATATAGTGGCCTTGTTATGGAAACCTGTTTGGCATAAAAGGAAAGCTAGAATAAGATTTAAGAATGTGATTGAAGGTTTTATGTAATGATTTTAAAAGGCTTATTAGATATGGATTAATTTATGGCTTATGACAGTTAAATAAGATGTTAGATTGAATAAAAATTAAGGGTCTGAACTTAATAATAAGGTGTTTATCTATGTATTAATATCTTTTGGATATAGTAACTTTGAGGAGGTTAAAGAAATGTGATACTGATATTGAGGGATTGATTATTAGATTATAAAGTATAATAGAAATAGAAAGGTATTTTTTTTTACTTTGCTCTGTTTTGTTCTTTGTTCTTTTTTTCTGATATGAACTAATATACTTTTTTATATATACATTAGAACTGATGGTTATTTTGTAATGGAAGAAGAACAGGGAAAAATAAGAAATGATATTAATAAATGTTTATTGAATATGTTAAGGAAAAAGGTAATGGGGAGACTCCCGAAGTGTTAATTATGTACTTAGATTAGAAATATGGAACATAGTAACTGAAATAAGTAAACTTCATACAGGAGTTGGATTTGTGGATCTATTTAGATGAAAGGTTATTGAGGATTGATAGGATTGACCTAGTTGTATTAAAATATATCAATTTGAATATAATAAGTTATTAGAGGGGAAAGAGAGGGGGATTTCTGTTTTTTTCCCTTTCTTTTCTTTTTTTCTCTTTTAATGATTTAATCTGAGTTTTATGGGTATGACTTTGTTGTGTGGATAATTGATTGCCCTGCCACCACGTTGTTTCGTAAGCACTTGTTTGTAAAATGAAAAAAACAATATTTTTTTTTTTAAAAAGTAACCTCAACAACTCTCAGAAAGAGTGTTAATGACCAGATGACTGCAAGGAATATAAATCTTCCATCCTCCACCATTCAGTCAGAACTGAAGAGGCTTCTTGGATGAGAATGAAATGTTTTCAAGGAAAAACAAAGTCCAGTTGCCTTTTGGGAAGAAAAAAGCACCATGACCTGAATGACTGAGAATCTTCATAGACATTTAGCCCATAGGGTTTCCTGCCAGAGCAGGGGTTGGACTAGAAGACCTCCAAGATCCCTTCCAAGACTTTGTTTGTGAATAAATTCATCTCTGGCTCAGTGAAAAGTTGGTCTATTAACTGTTCAGAGATTGCAAGTACACAGGAAGAAAGATGTAGGAAGGTCAGACAATGTGTAACAGGCAGGTCTTATGAGCAAATGCAGTTTGTGAAGCTGATATCATTCTCTAATTCATAATCTTCCTTGTCATCTCTAAACAGACCATAGACTAATCTACTTGTTGATTTGACTGCACTTTTCTCCATGTGTTCATTTGTGGTTTAATGTGATTTTAGAACACAAAATGTTGGTAGTCATTGTTATTACAGTGTTAACATAAGTTAAGATTAATTGTGTAGTGGTAAGTCATTGAAATATGTAACTCTTAAACAAGTCATTATTACCATAAGCCTTTGTTTCACTAGATCTCTTCAGTCTTCTAATGACTAAATATTAATTTAACTAATAGAAATAACAAGACATTCTTAAGCTGGAATAACTGAAGGGGAGGGGGGGCAATCCTTAAATGTCTAATTGTTCTGTTTTTTTTTATAATTGATTCATTTTGAATGCCAAAACCACACTTTGTTTTCAGGGCTATTTGCCCAAGAAGATGGTAAAGTAAAGCTTGAAAAAATTTAGAGGTGCATGCATAGATTATTGGAAGTGATTTTGTTTGTGAATCTCTAATTAGCATAAATTCATCTCTGGCTCAGTGAAAAGCTGGTCTATTAAATGTTCAGAGGTTGCAAGTACACAGGAAGAAAGATGTAGGAAGGTCAGACAATGTGTAACAGGCAGGTCTTATGAGCAAATGCAGTTTGTGAAGCCAGCTGCTGATATCATTCTCTAATTCATAATCTTCACTGTCATCTCTAAATAGACCATAGACTAATCTACTTGTTGATTTGACTGCACTTTTCTGTTTGTTTGAATGAATAATGAATTTCCTTGCTTATATTGGGCTATTCCTGTATCTGTAATTATTCAAAAAATATCCAGTTTTTGCAATTTGGATAACTGAGAAATGTCCAAGAATCCTTCAGTATAGAGTTCAGTCTAGAAACAAGATAGCGCCTATGAGCCTCTCACAATGAAATGCAGGAATTTCTATTGGCCAGAAAATACGGGAATCCATTTTACTCCTAAGATAATTTTGTGAACAAAAGGAAAGCTAAAGGTTATACCTTTCGTAGTAAATCTGATAATTAAGCCAAAGATCAGGCCACATTTCTTATTTCTGAAGAGATCTATCTTTCTTTCCAGCCACAGAGTAGAACAGTTATTATATTTCTATCCACTAAAATCAGAATAACAAATAGTTCTGTTCTAAAACAGTTTTGGCCTTGATCTTTCTTTCTGCTAAAAATAAAGAGCAATAGATAAAAATATATATATATATTTTAAATTTTTTTATTGGTTTTTAAATTTTTAACAGAAAAAGAAAAATGCTCAAATCAAATCATAATGTTAAAATAAACAATAAACATAATCACAACATAAATACATATTTCAAAATCATCCATAAACAAAACATAAGTACTTATTTCAATACATCTAATAATAATAACTCAACTGAAAATAATCATAGACCATATTTACCAAACAATTAACATTACTGCTCGGTACCCCCACCACCACATCCCCCTAACCCTAACCTTCCCCCCTCACTTACCAACTAACTACCTACTCTCCTCCCTCCTTCTCTATCTCCCTCCTTCTACTCCACCCAACTATCCCTACTCTTCCCCCTTCTTATCAACTTTCTACTTACATAAGCCTTCACTCCTCTTTCCTCTTTCCATCAGATGTGGTGCCCAGAGGCCACCCGAGCAACCCCTTAATAACAATAATTATATATCCTTGCATCAACCCCATTGCAGTTGAGAAAACATAGTATATAAAATTATAAACCCTCCCTACCCCCCCCTGACTTCCCAGAGTGAATACAGGGTAAAACAAAAGAAAACCCCCTACTTCAAACAAAATTATTATATAATCCTAACAAGAATTTTAAACTATATACTAAATACAATCTCTACTTAACATTTATTCAACCTTATCAATTCTAATACATATCTAATCCCTCAATCAGTCCATCTAATATCAAACCTTAAATCATTTCAATCCACTAAACAAAACAGACAAATCATCTTGTTAAGAGTATTAATTTTCATTTACATATCTAAACCATCAATCTAACGATCAATCCATCATATATGCATATATTCTTA
The DNA here is from genome assembly GCA_034064705.1 of Bothrops alternatus. NCBI lineage: Eukaryota > Metazoa > Chordata > Lepidosauria > Squamata > Viperidae > Bothrops > Bothrops alternatus. The sequence continues at coordinate 19,556,686 of JARGCV010000103.1, read as the reverse complement.
ATCAATTTAGTATATCTTCCATTAAACAACCTCTCTTACATCTTACTCATAAACTTAGTCCTTGATTCAGCCCATAATCTTAGATTGGCCTTAATTCCTTACACTTAATTTTAAATTTTCACTTCTTCAATCGACTTCTGGGCTTTCTCATATGTCTAATAAACCTAAATAACAAATACAATCTATTTAATCTATTTCTAACTTAGATTCCTTCAACCTTATCAAATCACATAATGCTTATCTATCCCATCAATCAGTCAATCTTATGTCAAACCTAGATCATTTCAGAGCAAGTACATTCTTCTTCAATTTAATTATATCTTCCATTAATCATCCTCTTTTACATCTTAATCATAATCTTAATATTATATCTTCCGTTAATCATCTTCTCTTACATCTTACTCATAATCTTAGTCCTTGAGTCAGTCCATAGTTTTAAATTATCCATAATTCCTTGCATACAATTTTAAATTTCACTTCTTCAGTCGTACTCTTGGTTTTTTCTTTCACCAGGTAAATCTCCATATCGAGGCCTCCCTTCCAAGTAATAAGTCTCTCTTTTTTACTTGCAATATCATTTGAGTCCATATAAAGCCTCTTAACCTTTGCATTTGTCCTCTATTTCTCTTAACCATAGACTTTCGTTGAGGTAACATTTCAAATCTCTGTCTTTGCTTTTCCTGGTCCTCAGCACCATAAATAGATTGCTTCTTAAACTGGATCAATTTCTCTTTTTTCTCAGTTAATTCTTCTTCTTGCTGCTTGTCTGAGAGGAATAGCCATCCCCTCCTGTCCTGAAACAAATCCTCTTCCTCCACTCCATAAATGAACTGTTTATCAAGCAAGATCCATTTCCCATTATTCTCTTTATTCTCAATACTGTCTACTTCTTGTTTGGGTTGTTGTATAAAATGTTCAGCAATCGATTGCAAATCAATTTCATTTAGAAAAAAGGATCTAATTAATTTTAATATTTCTGTTTTAGTCTCTTTCAATATTGCAATACTTTCTTCTTTAAATTCATCAATGCGATCCAAAATAGGTTTGACATTAAAACGTAAATTCCACTCCATTTTAAATTTTAAAACAATCGCTCTGGCTTTAATCCAGTTTCTACAACTGTCTCTCTAGCTTCGCTTACGAGAACAAAGAAAAAAAAATGGAGAATTCACTTTCACTTTCAAGCACTTTCCTTTAGCAGTGAAAGTAGTGAAAGCTATACGCCATCTTGAATGCATTATGTTAAATGTAACAGTTAGAAATACATAACCAGGAAAACAATAAAAAATACTTGCAATCCAATAAAAACTCCTGTATTCACTCAGTCTGCAAACAGTCTCTCTTGTGTTCTATTTTTAAAAAGCAGAGGTGGTTGCGGCGTCTTTTTCTGTCTGATGACAGAAGCGTCTCTGGGCAGGAGCGTCTTCAGGAGTTATGGGGAGCTCGCACTCTTAATCCCTGAAAGCTTTTTTCAGGGATATTAGAGGAGCTCAACCCTACTCCCGATGCTCTGCACCTCTTCTTCGCCCGAAGAGGGGATTTTTCACCGCAAAAAAGAGCTGATGTTCGCTATTTTTTGCGGCTTTACATACCCAGGGAACGGAGCCTCACAGAGGAGACTCTAGCGATGTCGGCAGAGCCAATATATAAAAATATATTGATGTGTAATAAAGGCAGGAGGCATTACATAAGAACATAAGAAGAGCCATGCTGAATCAGGCCAAAGCCCATCAAGTCCAGCATTCTGTGTCACACAGTGGCCCACCAATTGTACATGGGGATCTTGAGCAGAAAGAGAAGGCAAAACCCTCCCTTTCCCTTGACCCCCAACAAATGGTACTCAAGGGAATCCTGCCTGCCTCATGGACATCCGTTTTAATAACCACCGATACACTTGGCATCCATGAATCTATCTAACCCTGCCTTGAAGCTGTCAAGGCTGACAGCTGTCACGACCCCTTCTGGAAGTGAATTCCATAAATCAACAACCCTCTGGGTGAAGAAATATTTCCCTTTTATTTGTCCTCACTTTCTTAGCTATGAACTTTAGGGAGTGCCCCCTTGTCCTGGTATTGTGTGATAGAGAAAAGAATTTTTCTCTATCCACCTTTTCTATCCCATGCATGATTTTATACACTTCGATCAAGTCACCCCTTAAACACCGTCTTTCAAGGCTGAAGAGACCAAGGTGTTGCAATCTGGTTTCATAAGGGAGGCGCTCCATTTCCTTGATCATTCTTGTTGCCCTTTTTTGCACCTTTTCCAGTTCCATTATATCCTTCTTGAGGTACGGTGACCAGAACTGTACACAGTACTCCAAGCGTGGTCTCACCATCGATTTGTACAGAGGCAATACAACACTTGCTGACTTATTTTCGATTCCCTTCCTAATCATGCCAAGCATGGAATTTGCTTTTTTTACTGCTGCTGCGCATTGGGTTGACATCTTCATCGAGCTGTCCACCAAAACCCCAAGATCCCTTTCTTGGGTTGTCTCAGAAAGTTTGGTCCCCATCAGTTGGTAAGTATAATTGGGGTTCTTTGCCCCGATGTGCATAACTTTGCATTTGTTTAGGTTAAAATGCATTTGCCACTTTGTTGCCCACTCACACAATTTCGAGAGATCCTTCTGGAGCTCTCGACAATCAGTTTCACTTTTCACAACCCGGAACAATTTAGTGTCATCAGCAAACTTGGCTACCTCACTATTAACTTCTACATCCAGATCATTGATGAATGAATTAAAAAGTAAAGGTCCTAAAACTGAATCTTGGGGTACACCACTTCTCACTTCTTTCCATCCATGTGTCTCCATGCAATGATGGACAGTCTTGTTTCGAAGTGTTCTTTAAGTCTTCTCTTCAAATCAGTGTAGGTAACTGATTCCAAACTGGCTGGAGTGATTAGATTCTCTGCTACGTCAAAAGTCACCTGACCACATATGCATAGCAAGGTAGCAGCCTTTAGTCTGTCTTCCCTCCCATGGTTTGCTCTCAGGTAATTTTCCACCCTGGAGACATAAGAGCTCCATTGCTCTGGGTGCGAAACATCAAATTCAGACAGCTTGCCAATCATAGCTGACTGTCGCTGAGTCTTTTCAATGCTGCTAAGGGCTTCTGTGCAAATCCTGGGGATGGATCCCTCAGGGTAATGATGCCTCCAGTGTGGCTTGCTGGCAGACAGAAGGGGGGAACACGGTTCCTACCAGGGGCTGATGCCTGGTCTTACCCCTTAGTGAGTTCTGGCTCTGTTCTTAGTGCTTCAGCTCTTTCTTCCTTAGCAGCAAACCCCACCTTTGTCACCACTGTTGTATGCTGGAATTGGTGAGGCATTAAGCAGTCTGAAGGTTAAGTAACAACTCTTTATTTGAATCAACACAGAAGCGACTCTAACAGCAGCTTGGCTTCTATTTATACCGGACTGCCACTAGCCGGCAGCCAATGAATTTAAAGCACTATTTGCCGCCTAAAGTGCTGGCTTGCAACAATACGCAAATAGTTAGAGACTTGTTTAAACATAATCGTTTTATAACTGCCATTATAAAATGGTTCAATACACAACATATTCCCTATGGCCAAGCTCAGTAAGCAGAAAAAGTATAATTTTCTCAAGACACAATCTCAGTTCTCAGAACACAAACTCAGCTATTTTCATTTCTCTTCCTTTTTATTATTATAAACTGTCTGGAGTAGTTCCACAGTGAGATAGGCAGCAAATTAATTAATTAATTAAAGAAAGAAACAAACGTCCAGTTCAGATTATAAGAAGGTACTTACTAGAATGAGTCTGTGAGCCTGTGAGAATTGCACTATCTGGATTCCTTTTTATAACTTATAATATTCTTTTGCATGGCTTTCTTAGATGTCATTTAGGGGCTTTTACAGAACATTCTCATCTTGTTGTCTCTGTCGGATTTGTTGCCAGGCTCTGAAATTCCTAGCCAAAATTCAAAATCAATCCTTGATTGACCTGAAGCTGGTGAAACCCTCTATGACCATGTAGAGCAAATGAGACAGATTTTTCAGAATCGTGAGCAGCTGAAGCTACTGGGTGATTACCTTGTCCTTTGTTGCAGTGGCGCCCTGAAGGAGATCAGTAAGAGGTGAGTCAGATGCATAAGAGGCCCTTCTCCAAATCAGTATATTAATCTGAATTGACTCCAACCTTCCAACACAAAGATAGGCAAGCATTCTGGCTTCTGGTTCCGGATCGCGGCTCGGGCAGACATGCGGGGTGATCGCTCCCTCCACCATCCAGTTTTGGAGTATTATGAAAATCATCCAGGGAGCCAGATGGCACTCATATTTCTTGATGCACAAAAAGCATTTGATAATTTAAATTGGCAATTTATGTTTCAACAATTACAGGAAATGGACTTTGGTGAAAACTTTTAGATCTGAGGGCGAAATATTCATCATTAAAAGAGGATAATTATGAGAGACTAATAAAACAAATAAAAATTGACCTGGAAAAATGGGGAAATCTCCAATTATCATTGTTAGGAAGAATAGCGACTGTTAAAATGAACATTTAACCAAAACTAATTTTTTTATTTCAAACAGTTCCTGTAAAGTTGGGTAAGAAATTTTTTGATGATTTAAACGCAATGATATTAAGATTCATATGGCAAAGAAAGAAAGAAAGAATTAAATGTAAACTTCCACAAGATTTGAAAGAGAGAGGGGGCTTTGGACTTTTGGATTGGAGACTTTATTATCAAGCAGCTATTTTGCTTTGGATTAAAGAATGGATTACTTTGAGAAATAAGCGAATTCTCTATTTAGAGGGATATGATCTTCAACTAGGCTGGCATGCCTTTTTATGGCATGAGAAAGCTAAAATATACAAGTACTTTCAAAACCATGCTATAAGAAATGCTTTACTCTTTGAACGGGGGAAAGTTAGACATAAAGTGGCTTTCAACGATGGAAGCATTTGCTTATCCAAATTTGATTAATTACGATAAACTTGTTAGTTATAAAGACATTTTGGACAAGGATTGAAAACTCAAAGACAGGCAAACCCTTCAACAATAAGGTATGGACTTAACATGGTGGTTCTATTTGCAAATTCAAACAAGATATGAAAAAGACATAAAAACAATGGGATTTTACAAAGAGCTGACTCCACTTGATAAAATACTTTTAACAACAGATGAACATTTGATTAAGAAACTTTATAAACATTTATTAAATTGGAAAATGGAAGAAGAACAAGTAAAAGAGACAATGATAGTATGGGCGAAGAACTTTGAATATTCTATAGAATTAGAAGATTGGCAAAAATTGTGGGATAAAAATATTAAACTTACTAAAGCAGTAACATACAAAGAAAACTTATATAAAATGTTTTATAGGTGGCATATGACCCCAGTTCGTTTAGCGAAAATGTTTAAAAATTTATCGGATACATGCTGGAAATGTAAGCAAAAACTGGGTACTTATTATCACGCCTGGTGGACATGTTCTATTGCAAAAAAATATTGGTCTTTCATAGATGGTTAGTAAAGATGATGAAAATTCAGATAGAATTTAAACCAGAACTGTTCTTGTTAGGTATATTAAGACCTAACTATGGTAAAGAAAATGATTATTTAATACTACATGTATTGACAGCTGCAAGAATAGTTTTCGCCCAGTTTTGGAAAAATGAAAACTTACCATCAGATCAGATTATAATTTTGAAAATTCTAAATTGTGCAGAAATGGACAGATGAACGTTAGAGATGAAGGAGAAAGAGGATTCAATCTTTTATAAAACTTGGGAAAAATTTTATCAGTGGGTTGAAACACGTTAGAATAAGAAGAGCTATTAGAGATTTAGTATATTAAGTATTGATGTTTAAAAATAGTTGCTATGTTATTAATTAAGCTAATTATTTAAAGGAATATTATTGCTTCACCAAAAGTTTGTTGTTATTATACTGATTTACTTTTATAAATGTTTAGTATTATATAAATAATAATATTCAATATGAAGACCCGGACGACAGCTTGTTCGTTGAATTACATATCTATTGTTACTATCCATACCCGGTCCCCTTTATCCCGGTTTCCCTGTACCCCTCCCGACCCCATCTTTACCTACCCATATAAAAATCTAATAAAATATATTTTAAGAAAAACCCAACAAATACCGCATACTGGAAACCTAGATAAACCTTGCACTTTTAAAGTGCAAACTTTTAAAGAAAAACTTTAAAGCTGGACATGACTATCTACCTAAACCAGAGGAAACCTGAGAAACAAGATGACCAAATTGTATGGAAGGAGCTACCAGCACAACAGCCTAATGACTATGAATGGACCAATTTCTGGAAAATTGATAACTAGATGATCTCCCTTGGTTCAAACAATATGTGCAAAAATGAAGGGAGATCTATCTGATGATTTAAAGGCATTGGTATGGAAGCCTAGTTGGCACAAAAAGAAAGCCAGAGTTAGATTTTTAAAAAATGGGATTTTTTAAATTTATGATAGAGAACCTTAAAGTCTCAACTAATGGGCTAAATGGAGATTTTTAGATGAAGGGAAATATGATTATTGCATTTAAATATTCTTGTTAAAGGATAAAAAATAAGGGATTAACTGGCTTAATATTCAGAATTTAGACTTATAAGGGAAATGAAAATTAACAAATAGGAATTAGCTTCAAACTATTGTTTAGCCCAAATAATCTAGATGATGGACTTGAGACAATAAAGGACATCTTATCAGCAAGTGATGATGTATTACAATGAGAAATAAAAATGTTTATGAAATGATAAGAATATATTTAAATAAGTAATATGTATATTCTAGATATGATAACTTTTATGTAATGAAATAAAGGAAATTTGGATTACCCGAAATTTAAACACTATGGATATTAAAGGTTAAATTGGAATACTGTAATAAAAATTAAATTGGGTCTGGTTGTCCCAAACCTGAGTAATTGATATGTGTAAAGTGTGCATTCTCATTGCAGAAAAAATGTGGCTAGAAAATTAAAGAAAAAATCTCAATGTATTGGTATCCAATTTGGCCCTGAGTACCATCAGTGTGTTTCCTGTGATCTCTGGGAAATGAAGAGAAACCAGCACAGGCATAGAGCAATGGCATAAGAAGTTGGTTTACCTGAAATCAAGAAATATGGGTCAAGTAAAAAGTATCTTGCGACATAACGGCTTGATGAAAGCAAGGATTGGGAGGAGAGGCACACAATAAAAGCAAACGAAGGAAAAAGCCTAAAGAGATCAGCTTGTGTGCAGAAATGGAGCACAAGAGTGAGAAATGGAGCAAGAGGTCTTGTTGCCCCATCAGGTTTTATTTTATGTTGTATAAAACTCCTGGGATAGTCTGGAGAACAAATTTTAATATACTAATGATGTTGTTCTTTGAAGGCTTGACCACCGGCACTATCTCCTGGAATGTCCCCATAAATACTGTACAGTGCTAAGCTGCATTAATAGAGGGATAGAATCAAGATCACATAAAATGTTAATACCACTTTACAATGCCTTGGTAAAGCTACACTTGGAATACTCCATCCAGTTTTGGTCACCACTATGTAAAAAAGATGTTGAGACTCTAGAAAGAGTACAGAGAAGAGCAATAAAAATGATTAGGGGACTGGAGGCTAAAACATATAAGGAACAGTTGGTGGAATTGGGTATGTCTAGTTTAACAAAGAGAAGGATGAGGGGGGGGGACATGATAGCAGTGTTCCAATATCTCAGGGGCTGCCACAAAGAAGAGGGAGTCAAGCTATTCTCCAAAGCATCTGAAGGCAAGACAAGAAGCAAGACAAGAAGCAGTCTTGTCATCAGCCACAGTCCCAGGGAAGCAGGATATGACCTTTGGGACATAATAGTATTAACCCACTACCAGAATACCAGAAAGGCACACTCAGACTCAAGTCAAAGTTCATGCCACAGGAACAACTCCAAACAAAAGCTCAAGAAGGTATAAAACACACTCCCTATTACATGTGCTCTTTCTTTTCTTCCAGAGCCATCTTTCTGCCTAGCTCTCCTCTTCAATAAACTACAACCTTTTTTCTAAAGCAGTCTCCATGTTGTTTATTCCTGGCTTGGACTGGACCCTGATAAAGACTTTTCCTTCAACAATTTGGCATCCAGGATAACCTCTCCAATGGACTGAGACTGGTAAGCCCCATCTTGCCGGCAGCAGACCCCTTGTGCCTGTGGATGGGTTTTCCTGACCCTGGCCATGTGGAGTGAGGGTAGTAAAAGGGAGTTTTGAGTTTGAGCTCAAGGACTGCTTTGGAAAGAAGGTTATTATTAATATTAATATTCTAAAGAACAAGCTGTTCTGGAAAACATTTTAACTTATTTAGGGTCATTTTTTGCTATTACTGCTTCTTTTTCCTGAGTAGTCATTTTTAACATTCTCAATGTTGATTTTATGTTTTTAGATTTACTGTGGGTCTTGTAAGTTGTCCCACAGATGGTACTTATATAAGCAAAATTTGGCTGCTTGCAATGTGACACAAAGACAATAAATAAATTTGAGTGGAAGAAAGATAGCTGGATATTGTACAGGGATTTCTGTTTATAATTTATCTGCTATCTTCTGCTTATCTTATATGGACTATTGCGGGCTAACTCTGCCCACAGTTGGGAGTTTGATACGGAAAGGCTCAAAGACCTTCCATCCTTCCAAGGTCAGTAAAGCAAGGAGCCAGATTGTTGGGGGCAATATGCTGACATTGGAAACTACTCAGAGAATTCTGTATAAAGCACTAAGGGGCAGTATATAAGTCTAAGTGCTCCTACCCTCCTCCCTCACTACATATCCCCCTTTTTTTCTAGCTTTACGTAATTTGCAATAATGTGTTTTAGTAGTTGGAGAATGATAGCCAGGTCTTACAATCTGATTTCCCTTTGAAATATATGATATTCCCCACTGTGATGCTGACCCCCCCCCCAAAAGTGCAAATATTTGAGTGATCTCATAAAATCAACTCATTATCTTAAAAAGAGACCTCTACCATGGTTCTGGCATTTCTATGATATCAGCAATTATGGTAAAATGATGTCACAACCAAACAGAATCCTTGGAATATCGTGGCCTTCTCCTGCAGCCTCCATATGGAATGACATGTGGTTGCTTAGTAACCACAGAGAGTGACCGCTAATGTTAGCTGCCATACTCTAAGGCATCCATTTTGGGGTCAAATGAGCAAAAGGAGATGTATAAAATGGGATGGGTTGCCATCTCTGCTACACACAACTTTTCTTAGTTGGGATCCTAGTGGTACCTCTTAAGAGGTTGGATGGAGTCACAGATTCATGCCCAGCTTCAAATATTAACTGCAGAAAGACTACCAATTCTGCCGGTCTGGATAATATGCTTATTCTGGACACAGGAATTTCAGAAGCTTCTGGTGACATCAGCCTGAGGTTTAAAAGACATCTGGAAAGGTTAAAGAGCCATAAGAAAAAAGTACAGAGAGATAATTGGCTTGGAAAAAATCCAAGGAAAGAAGTCCTATTTTTTAGGTTATTAACAAAAAGGCGAGGATTTGCAACAACCACTGGAAATCCTGCAGGAGAGCAAGGGAAACTTGTTTCAGTTATAGTGGCTGAAAAATGGGGGAAGTGGGCAGGGGGACTAGTGCCTCTAAAGCATAAGAGGTGGCTACAGGTGGCTCCCAAAGCAAAAAATACAGAATATGAAGAGAAAACCCTCGAGTTGGCAATCCAAGAGGAATTGGCTAAAGAAATTTCAAAACCCTCTGGTGAAATCAGCTTGAAAATTAAAAGCCATCTGGAAAGGTTAAAGAGCCACTATAAAGCAGTACAGAAAGGTCAATGGCTTGGAAAACATCCAACAGGAGAAGACGTATTTCTTAGCCTCCTAACAAAAAGACAAGGATTTGCAAAAACCACTGGGAAAAATGCAAGAGAACAAATAAAATCTACTTCAAGTAAAAGCCCTCTGGAACGATTAAAGAGCAATCAGGAAACATTACAGAGAGACCATTGGCTTGGAAAAAATCCAGCGGAATTTGTTAAGCTCCTAAGAAAAAGGCGAGGGTTTGCAAAAACCACTGGAAAACTTGCCGGAGAGCAAGTAAAACCTACTTCACATACTATGGCTGAAGAAATAGGGAAGCCTCAGCAGGTTTCTTCCCTTAACAGGCTTCATCGAGCATCAGGTCATTCCTTACAAAAGCGCTCCATTTTACATCTTCCAACAGAGCTCCCTCCTTTGACTTCTTCTATTGTAGTGGAGGATAGTGGTGAGGACTGGGATGGTAAGGTGGTCTTTGTTCTGAAGTCCACCAACAGATCAGCAAGGCCGAGCCATGTAAAACATATTATAATCACAGAGCAGGCAAAAAAGGAAAATACTCCAAGTGAACAAAACACAGAGAAAGTTATCAAGAAAGAAGTTGAGTCTGAGGAATCCAGAAAGGAAAACTCGCTCAGCCACTTAATTGGAGGAAGCAACTCCCAAATTCCTGCTGATGAACTCTTACCTGATATAATATTGTTTAATGAGACACATTGGGAGCATCATGGACAAACCACCTCTGTTCCCCCTTCATTTGATTTTTTGTCAACCACTAATAATTTTCTTCTTCGGCATTATGACTTTGAATCTGAGTGGCAAAAAAAGTTGGCAACTATCTTTCCAGATGAGGTTTCCAAGAACATAATTGCCCAGTTTATGCGTTTCATCAAAACACACTGCAACGAACTCGCTATCCAGATTTGTCCTGAATTTATCGCTACAGTGGATCATATCATGAAAGAAATCATTAAATCCGCAGAAATTGAGAGGTTATCTGCTCTGCGGAAGTTCTACTTGTTGTCAGCTAAAAATGTAAACCATATGCCTACAGCAAGCTCCAGAAAAATGGAGAAGCTTTCTGATGAGGTAAAAGCGACCTAGATAAGTAGTCATAAGAAACGCACTGTTAGGAGCTTTACCAAGATTTGATTACCTAGATGTGTCTCTCTCTTTTTTCCAGGAGACCAAATTGGTGTAAATTATTTGCACATTCATTTCTGTAAAAGCAGTTTTTTTTATTTTATATTTTGTACTTGTATTATTTGCTGTGAGCCGCCCTGAGTCTGAGGGCGGCATATAAGTCAAAATAAAGTAAAGTAAAGTAAAGTAAAGTTACTCTTTTAGAGTAAAAGCCCTTTTAGATTGCTTATAGTAATGTGCAAACACCATTTATCTTATGATTCTCATGTCTGTACTCAAGCAAAAGTGACATGTGTAATATATGTAAAGTTCTTACAAATGCTGATCAGCATCTGGGGAGAGTGGCGTATAGCATAAAGGTAAACAAAGAAAAACAGAATGAGATTCATCAGAATTAAATCAGAGATTTCAGATATAAATATATGGTTTTTAAAAAAACTTGATTGGTAGAACTGTTGTTGCTTTTAAAGGGTAAGTGGACCCAAATATACTCCTCCCCCCCGGAGATGGGAGGTTTTTTATGGATTGGAAGAACCGCAAGAGTTTGCAATATTTCTTGTGTCAAATTGATATCTGGCCTTTAAAGAAAATGGATTTACGGAACAGTGGTAGAGTTAAATGTTTCCTGCACAAGATGATGAAAATGACGATGACGATGATGACAATGATGACGATGATGAAGAATAATTGTCTCTGACTGATTTATCAACTTAATTAATGCTTTTGAAATTTGACACACTATTTTAAAGGGACAAAATGGATATTGTAATAAATATCTAAAGAATTTTTTTAGTACTAAATTCGGCAAAGGTTTCCTAAACAGTAGGTGAAAATGAAACTTGGACAATAATATACAGTAGATGTTGTGTCCTGGGCCTACTGAGGCAATTCAGCAGGCCCAGAAATGTTGCAAATGGTCCCGGACAACCTAAAAACTGCCTGGGACCAGACTGGTTGGCGCCGGCCTTGTGCACATGCACAAGGTGTGAAAAAGGGTGTTTGTGATTGGATGGGTTTGGAGACTATAAAAGGCCTGTGCACCTGTTTGTGAGTTGAGTAGTACAGTGGAATGAATAAAGAAAAAACTTGGTCAACAACTTGTGTGTCGCTTCAATGCCGCGAACCCCAATACGTAAAAGGGGCAACGAAGATGGGATTGCTGCAAAGAAGAAGACAACTCGAAGAACCTAGCCTCTACAAAAAGAGCTGGAAGCCGGGAAGTCGGCATCCAGACCTTCACTCACCTGCCAGTACGCAAACGCTGGAGGTGGGCTTGGCAAACGGGCCTCTTCCCAGCTGGAGTTGCAGTGAGGCTAAGAGAAGCTAGAAATATTGAAGATTGGCCGGTTGTCAGAATTTGACATGCCTCAGCCAGAGCGCTGGAACTCTTACATGGCCCAGGTAGAAAACTACCTGTGAGTTAACCAGGTTCGAGAAGATGGTTTGAAGGCAGTAACCCTGCTGTGCGTCTGCAGGTAGGACACTTTTGATGTGGCTGGAAATTTAGTAGCTCCTGCGCCGCTTGAGTCTGTCACGTACACAGACTTGAAGAATATGCTGAAGGACCATTTTCATCTAAAGCTATCTGTAATTGCGTGGAGGCACGCTTTTGAGCAGAGGGACCAGAAGCCTGGTGAGTCTGCTGCAGAATTCATCACTGCCTTGAGACAAGCTGCCAGGCCTTGTGAGTTCAAGGACCTGGAAGAACGCTTACGAGACCGTTTTGTCTGCGGCCTTAGAAGTAGAGAGCTGCAACAAAAAATCTTTGCTAAAGCTGAAGTCACATTCCAAGATGCCTTATGCGAAATTGCAGCTGAAGAAGCAGCAGGCGGCGCTGTGAAGGCCTTGCGACTTGCCAGAAGCACTACAGCAGTTGCGTCCATCCATCAAGAGGTCGCTCAAGAAGTGCAGGACCCGGATCCAGAAGAAGAGGTGGACAGACTTCACCAGCCTGCAGTACAAAGGCCATGAGAGAAGCCAGCCAAGACGCCGACAGCCCTTCAGTGTCTCGGATGTGGAGGACGCCACAAGTGCTCAGACTGCTGGTTCGCTCTGCCATTTGTAGGGCATGTGGTAAGCAAGGCCACGTTGCCATTGTCTGTTTGGGTCGTCAGCAGGTGCAACCTCGGGAAGAATTCCTTCAGAAAGGTACCAGGGTCCCCAGCCAACACAGGGTGGGTTTCTGCACATCGCGCAGAAGCATTTTGCGGACAGGGACATACAAGCCCCTTAAGAAGAAGCTTCATGTTGATGGACGCTGGGTCTGCTCTATCGATCATTTCACACAATACCTTTAAAAGGATTTGCAGCAGTAGTGGCCTTAGAGTCAAACTCAGGCCATCAAACTTAATCCTCACGGATTTTCAAAATTCAAGGGTTAAAGTACTTGGAGAAGCTACGCTCAAAGTGCAGCGTAAGGCTTTCCAGGGTCTATTAGATGTGGTGGTTGTTGGGGGTGAGCGTATGAGTCTAATTGGATTTGAGTGGTTTGAGGCCTTAGGAATCCAAGTAAATGGCATAAATAGTCTGCAAACTACAGGCCTTGCAGAAGTCTGCAATGAGTTTGCAGATGTGTTTAGCTCAGAGCTTGGGTCCTACAAGGAGCCTCCCATTTCCTTGCAATTAAACCCAGCCATCACACCCATTAGAATCAAGCCCAGGAGGGTGCCATTCTCCTTAAAGGGCAAGATTGATGCAGAGCTGGACAAGCTGCTCCAGCAGGGCATCTTGACACCGGTGGACTCATGTCCATGGGAAACCTCCATTGTGATGCCTTTAAAGGCTAACAGGGAAGTCTGAATTTGTGCGGACTACAAATGCAGCCTGATTACAGCTTTGCAACAACACGCATATCCTGTACCGGTAGTGAGTCATATTTTGGCCTCCCTCAAAGGGGGAAAACTGTTTGCAAAGCTTGATTTAGCACAGGCCTATCAACAGTTACCTGTTGACGAAGCAACTGTGGAGGCCCAAACAATAGTGACCCATAGGGGCGCTTTTAAGGTAAAGAGGTTACAATTTGGGGTGAATGTTGCTCCTGGTATATTTCAGAGCGTCATGGAGTGCACGCTCAAAGGAATGCCTGGGGTTTGCCCCTACTTTGATGACTTCCTCATTGCAGGGGAGTCATCACAAAATTTGGCAGAGAGGTTAAGGGCTGTATTATTGAGGTTCTGCCAAGTGAGCCTTAAATTGAAAAAAAAAATTCAAGATTGGAGTCACTTCCACAGAATTTTTAGGATTTAGAATAGATGCCCAAGACATCCACCCTGCAGAATCCAAACTAAAGGCCATTCAGGAGGCCCCAAGTCCCAAGTCTAAAAGTGAGCTTCAGGCTTTCTTGGAACTCCTCAATTTCTATCACACATTTCTTCCCCATAAGGCTGCAGTGGCTGAGCCATTACACTGGCTCTTAGATAAGCAAGCTCCATGGCAGTGGACTAAAGTCCATGACAAGAGCTTTAATGAGGTCAAGGCCTTGCTCTCATCAAACGCCATATTAGCGCATTTTAATGAGCAATTGCCTGTGTGCATTGCATGTGATGCATCCCCTTATGGGATGGGAGCAGTACTTAGTCACCTGAAGGCTGATGGGACACAAGTCCCTATAGCCTACTATTCAAGGACTTTGTAATCTGCAGAGCGTAATTACACTCACTGTGTGACACAGAATGCTGGACTCGATGGGCTTTGGCCTGATTCAGCATGGCTCTTCTTATGTTCTTATGTTCTTATGTTAGATTAACCCAGTCACTTAGCGCAATTAGAACCGCAGCATGATAATATAACTTAAGATTGGGCATTTTTAAACCACCTCTTTCCCTTGTATCCTGGATAATTTTTAATTTAACCCTCGGTTTCTTGCCATCCCAAATAAATCTGTTAATACCCTTCTGCCACTCCTCCAGGTTCACATCCTTTTTAAGTATAGGTAGCATTTGAAAAAGAAATAAAAATTTTGGCAATACATTCATTTTTACTGCAGCTATCCTGCCCAGCAGAGATAGTTGTAGTTTTTTCCATTTCTCCAATTCTATTTGTATCTTGTTCCACAAAACTTCATAATTATTTTTATATAGCTTCCCATTAGAAGCTTCAATATCAACTCCTAAGTATTTAACTTTCTTAACTATTTCACAGCCCATTATTCTTTCCAAGTCATGTTTTGAATTATTATCTAAATTTTTAACTAGCATCTTTGTCTTGGATATATTTAATTTAAAGCCTGATACCCTACCATAATCCTTAATTATCTCCATCAATCTCTTGGCTGACTGTGCTGGTTGAGTCAGTGTCACAAGCAAGTCATCCGCAAAAGCACATAATCTGTAGTCATGTTGCCTAATCCGTATACCTTTTAAATCATCTGCCGCTCGTATCTTGTTCAATAAAACCTCCAGCGTTAAAACAAACAGCAAAGGGGATAAAGTACATCCCTGTCTAGTACCTTTCTCCATATTAAATGAATCTGTTAAGTCCCCATTCACAATGATCTGGCCTGTTTGTTTCTGATAAATTGCCAATATGGAATTAATAAACTGTTCTCCCATTCTCATCCCACCAATTAATTTTTTCAAAAACAACCAGTTCAGTCTATCAAAGGCTTTTTCTGCATCCAAAAACATAAGAACAGCGGGCACCTGGATATGCTTTTCCAAGTATTCTACTATATTAAGAAATTGTCTTACATTAGTTTTCATCTGTCTTCCTTGTAAAAAACCAGTTTGGTCTGAGTGAATTATTTTTTGTAACACTGTCATTAATCTGTTAGCCAAATTTTTTGCAAAAATTTTATAATCCATATTCAATAATGAAATAGGTCTAAAATTTTCTGGTTGAACATTGTCTCTTCCCTCCTTAGGAATTAGAGAGATATAGGCTCTTTTCCATGACGGTGGAACCTGACCACCCTCTTGTATGTTGACAAATAGTTCTCTAAGAGGTTCCACCATCTCCATTTGAAGGTACTTTTAATAGGTCGCCGTTAACCCATCAGTCCCAGGGGATTTTCCCATTTTCAATTGTGTAATCACTGAAATTATTTCTTCTGATGTGATCAATGCATTTAATCTGTCTCTTTGTTCATCGGTAATTATCAATACCTTTTCATTTTGCAGAAACTTATCTATCTCGTTATGTTGTGTCTTCTCTTCAGCGTATAACTTGGAGTAAAATTCTAGAAAAGCTTTCTTGATAGTTTCTTGTTGAAACACTTCCTTCCCTTTATAATCTATTTTTTCAATTATACAGGATTTTTGTTTTTTCCTTAATATATAAGCCAACCATCTACCAGGTTTATTAGAATTAAAAAATGTATTATGTTTTGCATATTGTATATTCCTAGCAACTTGATCTGCCATCAACAAGTCAAATTGTTTTCGTAAAATCTTGATCCCCTCTTTAATGTTCTTATCCTCCGGTCTCTTTATTAATAGTTGCTCTTTCTTGCTTATTTCCTCTTCTAACTCCTTCCTTTTCTGCTCTTGTTTACAATGGTGCCTTTTGTTCATATCAATTAAAATCCCACACATGTACGCCTTACTTGCGTCCCATATCATTTCTATAGGTGTATCCTTGTTCATATTTAAGATAAAAAATTCCTTCATAACATTTTTGCATTCATCCACATTTATATCGTATTTAAACAAGTTTTCATTAAGTCTCCAGGATCTCTTAGGTCTCTGTCCAGCCCTTAATTCCATCCACACCGGGTTATGGTCTGTTAAAACTTTGGGTAGGATTTTCACCTTCTTTAAGCTAAAAAGCAAATCACTTGATGTTAATATAAAGTCGATTCTAGAAAATGACTGGTGTCTATCTGAAAAAAAGATAAATTCTTGCTCTTTACCATGTCTTTCTCTCCAAATGTCTATCAAGTCAAAATCATCCTTTATATCAAAAAAAGATCTGGGCAACTTGGAACATGTTTGAGGAATTGGTGATGTCTTCTTTTTATTTAAACCGATCTCTATAACACCATTCCAATCTCCCATTAAAATACAAGATCTATAATCAAATTGTATTAGCTTTTTATGTACCACTTTATAAAGTTTTCCTTGTTGTTGATTTGGTGCATATATGCCCATCAAAAGAACTTTCTTATCATCTTTTACAATTTCGATTGCTAGATATCTACCGTGTGCGTCTGATTCTATTAATTTAGCTCTTATATGATTTTTCACATAGATGACAATTCTATTCTTTTCAGCAGCCGCTGCAACAAACTGTGTGCCTAACTTATTGTTTACTAAGTATTTCTGGTCAGTAGTTCCAATATGTGTTTCTTGTAAGCAAATTACATCATTTTTACCTTGAGTCAAGTAATGAAATATTTTCTTCCTTTTCTGTGGAGAGTTTAAACCATTAACATTCCATGCCAAATATTTATTTGACATGATCAGCTTTGGAAAACTTTTGCAAGACCAAATCCACTTTTCCCCCTGATTTCTTCTTTGGTCAAGCTCCCATGGTTTCCAGACTTGTACTTGTACTGCCTTGTTGGTGCTTTTCTTGTTGTCCCATATGTTTAATAGTAGCTCTCGTCTGCCTTTGATCTTTAGGCTTTTCCACTTCCAAGAGTTGAAGGATATCAGTACTCCATGCAGATGCCTCCAGAGAAGCTCCTTTATCATCTCCTGTTGCTGCAGAGGGCTGTGTCTCCGGGGGTTGTGGTCGTTGTTTTAAGTCCATTCCTCTTTCTTGTGGCAGATCTATACTTTTTGGTGATGTGGGTGGGGGTCCCCCAGCCTTCAGCACATTTTCAAAAAATTCTTTTGCTTCCCCGACCGAGTTCAAGCGGTATCTTTTACCATTATAAAGCAATGACAGTCCAGCTGGGACCTCCCACCGAAATTGTAGAGCACGTGTTTTCAGTTCAGTGACCAAAAATGTGTAGTCTTTTCTCGCTCTTAACATCTTTGGAGGGATCTCCTTCAGAATCACCACCTCCTGACCAGCTACGTTTAATTTCTTTTTGTAAGATGTTGTAAGAATGTGATTTCTGAATCCCCTTACAAAATAAATAACAACATCTCTAGGTAAATTTCTTTGTCTTGCCAACCATGAGTTAACTCTGTGGATTCTATCAATCTGCCAAGAGAAATTTTTTGCATCGTCTTCTAGAAATGTTCCCAAAGCTTCTTCAAAGATTCTTCTCAAATCTTCTTGCTTCCCATTTGATACCTCTCTCAGCCCTCTGATCCTGATCGCTGTCATCATCTGGTTGTATTGCACCATAAGTGTGTGGTCTTGTATTTCACTTTTCATCTCAGCAAGTTGTCCCTCTACTTGTTGCTCAACCTCCTCCATCTTTTCTTCAACACTCTCCCAGACCCCCTTAAAAGTTTCCACAATATCTTCTCTTATTTCCTTATTGTGAGTCTGAATTGTTTCTTTTATTTTTTCTAAGTCATCAGTCACAGCTTTGCTTTGTTCCTCCATCTTCTTCTCCAATTCTTTGCTTTGATCCTCCATCTTCTTCTCCAATTCCTCAATCTTGTTCTCCAGTTTTTCCTCCAGTTTTTCAAACCTTTTTTCAAAATTGTCATTCATTATATCAAGCCTATTCTCTAAATTTTCAGTCATTGCTGACAATGCAGCCTGTAAATCTTTCACAGTAAGCATTTCTGGAGAGGCTTGAGTAGACAGGGGGGTCTGAGACTCTGTAGATATTGAGGAAGATGGAGGAGCAGGAAAATTATTTACTGGTTTTTTAGGGGGCTGAGCTGGGGAGGATGCTGCCACCTTTGATGGAACTATTTTTGTTTGTCTGGTAGCCATTCTATATTCAGTCCACTGTTAACAAGGTTTCTTTAAGTAGAGGAAAAATCCTTACACATATATTGCCAAAATGTATCCTCTTTTTTTTCTTCTTTAAGTACAGTTTGTAAAATTTTTAAGATATGCGTCTAAACTGTCTCTTTGCAATCTCTCTCGCATTGCGCTTTCACTTTCCACTTTCACTTCCGGTAACTTTCTCTATACAGTGAGAGCGATCACCATCTTGGATACAATGTGTTGATTGTGAAAGTAATTGAGCAGAAGTGAAATATAGAAAAATACTTGCAGTTTAAGATCCTGTGTTCAATCCGCCTGCCTCTAGGTCTCTTTTAAAAGTTTTTCTCTAGCGGAGGATGTTCGCAGCGTCTGGTCCCGTCCACAGACAGAATCGCCTCTGGGCTGGAGCTTCTTCAAGCGCCTGGGGAGCTCTCACTCTTTCCCCCTGAAAGCTTTTTCAGGGGGTTTTCAGAGGAGTTCAACCCCTGCTCGATACTCTTCACCTGAAGAGGGGTTTTTTTCGCCGCGAAAAACAGCTGATGTTCGCTGTTTTTGGGGCTTTACAAGCCCAAGAGCTCGGAGCCTCTAAAGGAGGCTGTAACGACGCCGGAGCAGCCACCGGAAGTCAAAATTTCATGATTTCTTATGTGGCCGCCATTTCACGGACTATACAGACCATAAGTCACTGCTGGGTTTGTTTACTACTAACAAACAAACCCCACACATCATTTCCCCACGTATGCTGAGGTGGTCTATTTTCCTGTCAGCATATGACTACACACTTATTCACAAACCTGGGAAAGAAATGGGCCATGCAGATGGCCTCAGTAGGCTACCTCTCACACAAATCAATGCAGATCCTGCCCCTGCTGTTAATATTCTCTCCATTCAGGAGCTGCCTGAATCTCCTCTCAATGCTAGGGACGTGGCTGCAGAAACTGCCACTGATCACATGCTTACACCCGTGCTGACATGAGTGTTGTCAGGATGGCCTGACACGTGTCCAGATGCTGCATTTCAAAGCTTCTGGCAAAGAAGACATGAAGTGTCTACATTTAAGGGGTGCCTTTTGTGGGGTAGTAGTTATCCCAGCCTCACTGAGGTCTAGAGTCTTGTCCTCTCTGCATGAGGGACATCCGGGCATTGTGTGCATGAAAGTGCTTGCACGCAGCCATCTTTGGTGGCCTGGGCTTGATAAAGCTATCGAGGCCCAGGTGCTCGGGTGTCAGGTGTGCCAGCAGTCATGGCCTGAAATGCCTTAGGCCTGGTACACAGGTGGGAGGAGACACAAACCCCTTGGTCAAGGGTACATTTAGATTATGCTGGGCCCTTTCAGGGGTAATTGTTCCTTATCCTGATTGATAGCCTCTCTAAGCGGCTAGAGGTTGTCCCTGTCTCCAGTCCCTACTACTGCTAGGACCATCCAGGTGTTGAGAGGAATTTTCGCTACTCATGGACTTCCTGATGCCCTCGTATCTGACAGTGGGCCTCAATTCACTTCTCTTGAGTTCCAGGCTTTCTTACAGGCCAACTTGATCAGGCATGCAACATCAGCACCCTTCCACCAATGGGCAAGCAGAAAGGATGGTACGCATAATGAAGGACGCACTCAAAAGACTCACACATGGTAGCTGGCATCACAGGTTAGCTGATTTCCTTCTTGCACACCACACCACACCATGCACTGCCACAGGGAAGAGCCCAGTGGAACTTCGCTGGGGTCACTGCTTCATCACAAAGTTGTACAGACTGCACCCAGACTGGGTGGCTTCACAGATGTCACAGCCATGGGCACCTAGGCGACTTCAGGTGGGCAATCCGATCTGGGCAAGAAATTATGGCACGGGTCATCTTTGGGTCACTGCTGTTGTCTGCAAGGTCTGGGGGTCGCTATCATACGAAGTGACTTTGGGAGATGGCCGCGTCATTTGGCGCCACGTTGACCAACTGCATTGGCGGCTGTCCAACCATGTCTCCGCTCCTGGCTCTGCTCTTGGGAGGGAGGGGGACCATGAACAAGCTCACATTTCAGGTCAAAATCCTGGAAACAGCCTTACAGTGCCAGTGGATTTTTGCAGGTTGCTGTTCCTGTCCTAGTGGATAAGCAAGGGCATTCTCAAGGTTCAACTATTGCTCCGAACAGGGAGTCTACAGATATGGGGCCATCCCAGGGTTCTGCAAGTGCTCCAAACAGGAATTCTCCTGAGAGGGGGTTTGCCATAGAGGCGGCTCCTGACTCTGGCACCTTGGCCACATATACGGGGGACTGGAACTACTAGGGCACTGCTGCAACTCAGGCCACTTCCAATGCTGGTCGCAGGCTCGAGGGACAATGTTCCCAAGAGGAGTCCATTGGGGACTGGGAGAATTCCACTCCACCATTGGGCTTGGGGATTTCCACCCCTCCGAGGAAACCTGGCTGGGATTCAGAGGATCCAGCCAGTCCGCTGCGGAGTGGGTGACCTGGAATCTGAAGGAATCAAAGTCCTGGTTTATCGAGCCCACCAGACGGGCCGGTAGGCCAGTCACCATTAAGTAGAAGTCCTGGTCTGCCTAGCCTGGAAGGTGAGCTGGCAGACCAGGCACCCTCCCTGACCTTGCGAACGAATAAAGAAAGAACTTGGTTAACAACTTGTGTGTCGCTTCAATGCCGTGAACCCCAATACATAAAAGTAGATATCTATATTTAAAAAATACCAAATAAGAATTACTTTAATTGATTTTTTGTAATAATCCATACACAGTATTGCACATAAAGAAATAATCATCGCTTGTTTACCTAATTGTTGAGTACTTTTTAAAAATATTTTTTACCCTGACATATATGGTTTCTGCCATGTCCTACCAGCAATAATACTTTTCCCATCTATAGTTATAGGACTACATTTGGTCAGTGATTTATGAAGACTTTTTAAAATGTTTTATAAACTTTTTTTATATAAAATATATGACTTGCGTATTCACTGTACTTTAATAATTCCAAAGTGGGTTTATTATGAACTTGCATTTATAAGACACTGCTTATAGGGTTTTTTTCTGATATAATACAATGGGTATTTTGTCAGGTTTTGTGGGGATAATAGATGATTTGGCAGACAGACTTCAGATTCTTCCATCTGTCTGGTATTCAGCAGACAAAACTGATGGGGAAAAGTTGCTAGGGAAAGTTACAAAACTGTGTGGAGGGGAACAAAAATTCTGTAACTTGCTTTTGTCTTGCCTTGAGTTTACCATGAATTGGTAAGGGCCTCTGGTATAGCAAAGTACAAACCAGTAATAAACCAGGGATCTAAGTTCAAGATAATAAAACCTGATAAAAACATATTATGGATTAGTAAACTAACTTCAAGATATGGGTTTACAGATTGGTTGTTGCTAAATTTTTATAGGTGTGATGATATGGGCTAAAACATTCAAATTAAGCAAATTCTAGCTTAGCATTATCTGAGAACTAAGCTGTTACAGAACAGTCTGATATATACTGATGAGTACAAGTTGCCCATTATATCATTAGTCAGGATGAAGAAAAAGTTGCAATACATAAAGGCTTTTGCTTCTCTTTGTTTAACCTTACAGACAGCAAAGCAGGGAATTCCACAATATGGCAATGTCTATATTATTTACTTGCTGTTGGCTTTTTCGGTGACAACATTTATAATGATTATTATTGTAATAATTCTTTCAATTAAGGTAAGCTAAAGTATTTTATTAGCGATCCTTATATTAATTTATTAATCCACTATCTCTCAAAGCCGAATAATGAAAAAACAAACTTCTCCAACTCTCAATATATTGCTTTAGTGAAGAGCTAACATTTCCTTTTTATGTACATATTTTATTAATTTTCTAATTTTACAATCATGACTACTTAATAAACAACGTGTTGTCTGGGTCCATTGGTAATTCAGTAGTACATACTAACTTTCTCAGTCTAGTTCTAATACTATACCATCCAGTGCTTCCTTGATCCTCTCTTCTTCTGGTGGTATGCATTTTTCCACATTGGGCAAATACAATTCTTATTACTGTTAATACATATACAATTAAATATAGACATCTTCATCACATTTTTCTGGTATTATACATAGTGTCAGTTTATAATATCTTTTTTAGCCAGAACATATCTCAATTGCATTTGCCCTTAAAATCCATTTGGTCAATCAATATCCTGTTTTTCCCACTTTTTTAAAAAAAATAATAATTTCCCATCTATGTTCAAAATATATTGCTTATAATTTTCTCATAATAAATTATATTTGGGTAACCAAAATCTTCCCTTATTCAACCCTTTTAGAATTTTCATATTTCCCATCACATAACAAAGTATAATATTCTAGTTACAAATTCTATCTATATATATATATATTGTACATATTGTTTGGAATGAGGAAGAAAATTTGATTGAAATATTTTTGGAAGACCGCTCAACCCATTTATATTCATTAAACAGCCTCCATCCTTCTCCTTCAGTTTTTCTTTTCCTTTTTTGTTTGTCAGTATTCAGCATTTCTCCTAACAGCTTTATCATCTATTCGATCAGCTCTTCTTCCTTATCCTCAAATGTGTTCTGAAATCTTGACAAGTAAGATATCTTTTCCATTACCGGTTGTATCACTGCATCTTCTAATTTTTCATTTGTCTGTATCTGTCTGTTAATTCCTTCCTTCAGGTCCTCCATCTTTAGATCTGTTTCTTCTAATTTTCCTTCTGTTTTCTTAGTTACTAGTTCCTTCTTTGTAGTCATTGTCTGGATTTGTAAGTTTAGGTTAGAAAATTGTTCTTTTATCTCATTTGCATTATTTTTAGTCTCATCATGAAAGGAAACAATTGTCTCTTGGATTGATTTTAAATAGAAAGAATTTCTTTCTGAGATTCATTAACATTTTTTGTTGGTATTCAAGCTGGGGGCTTCGGAGACAAGCGTTAAAGATGGGTTTTTTTACCATTTGAGGCCAAGTATGAAACACCCATTTTGTTTTTGTATGTAGTCTTTATAGTCCAACACAGATAAGCAGCCCAAGAGGTTTTTTTTCCTTTTCCCAGCTGCAGTCTTCAAAAGTGAAAGTTTTCAGGAACAACAGAGTCTTATCTAAGTCTGGGCTTCAAGCCAAGTTTCCTTTAAGCATAATAAATTGTAGTGCCGTGATTTGCCACTAGATGTCATTGACACCACCTTCCAGGTTTCCAAATCCAAGCCTATTTTGCAGACTTTCAAATATCTTTTCTAAAAAAAAAAGCCTCAAAGGTATTTAGTCCCCAAATTTCAAAGCTTTATATCTGTATTAATTCCAAATTAAAATTGTAGTTTTCTCTATTTTTTTCCCCAAAGCAATTAATTTGCCGCTTTTCTTTTCCTGATGGAGTGGGGCATCCCTCTCTCATCCGGGAGGATTCTTTGCTTTGGGCATTCTTTTTTCCAGGAAAGCAGTATTAAGGTCATAAAAAGAGGATAAAATCTCACCCAGTTTCATCCACATTGCTCAAAAATTGCTAGTTAGTGCTTATCTTAGGTTGTCAGGAGCTTCTGACTGGCCATACAAATATAGCAGAGTCGTTCCCCTACTGGTTTGGAGGGCTTCTTCAGATCCAGCAGAAGAACTGTCCCTCCATGACTGATGAGGGTCCTCTTCTTCTTCATCGCCTCTCCAGGGTGACTTTTGACCCTTTTAGGGTCCCCAATGGGCTGAAATCGAATGTGGAAGATAGAACCCATCTTCCTGTGCCAGTCACACTGCGATGCCTAACTGGACGTCCCCCAGAGCTAACATTTCCTTAAACACTTACTCAGGGAAACCACATTACTGCAGCCAGGATTTAATATAATATATTCAGCCTCAAAGAGCCACAGCAGATGTGGCAGTGATATAGCAACATCACAAAAAAGGGTGGCACTGATTTTTGAAAAAATATTGGTGAGGGGGGTCAAATAGAGATAACCAAATGGGTGTATTGAGTGGGATTCTTTCCACCTCCAGTTCTGATAGGGAACATCTGGCTGGTAGGCTTGATTTGGTCCATAAGACCTTCTTACAAGTCTTATCAAAACCAGGTTGAAGGCTGCAGACCTCTTCATACACAGAAGATGGAGAAGAGTTTCTCATTAAGAAACAAAGAAAAAAACATTGCTCTCTGTCCCAGTTGTTGATTCTTTTTCCTCACTGTGAAAAATCTTTAAATTTATCCCTCATAACCACATCTCTCTTTTTGGATTAAACAGAGTCGTTCCCATCAAACTGCCAAAGGAATGGAAGGGACTCCTCTGGAAAAACGGTAACTCTTGCCTGGAGATACTTAGTTATTTGCAACTCTCTACTCTGAAAAATCCTCTTTATGAAAACGTTGAGAATATGGCTGAATAATCTGTGTTTTTGCTGGCTGAATTTGTATGTATAGCATTGGCTTTCTGCTACATTCCCCAACTGGTCCCATATGTCCCCCTCTCCTCTTGGCAACTTTAAACTATTTTCAGTGCTGAACTAATGCTAAACTTGAGATTGCCAAGGTAAGCATGCATGCTAACAAAGCCAAAAATCCCCAAAGAAATACATGGTTACCTGCAACATGCACTCCTAAAGCTTTGGAGACAATTGCCAGTGTGTGTTTCAGCATAAGAGGCAATTAAGCTCTGTATTACTTGCACACTGCTTCTACGTGCACAGAAGTGTCTTGTAACTGAAAAGGCCTTTTGAGTCCATTTTGAGAAACAGAAATATATACCATGTTTCCCCAAAAATAAGATTGGGTCTTATATTAATTTTTGCTCCAAAAGAAGCATTAGGACTCATTTTCCACTTAGATCTTATTTTGGGGAAAATATGGTACTAAATGCGTCCGTTTGGCTAATGAGCTTAACTGGGGCTTATTTTAGGGAAACAGGATATACATCTTTCATATAAATGATAAAAGAGTTTGTGTAATCTTCCAATACAGAAATGTATGCCACGTTTTGTTTGAATATTGTCAAAAAGGTTTTATTCAGGCTAAGATCTCACCATTTTTTTTAATTGTTTGTTTAAGGACACTTCTGGATAGAATGGAGACGGGTACACTTGAAAAACAGGTGTGTAAATGCAGAAGCGACCACTGGTGATCTGCTACTTAGTTATTGGATCTGAAAAACATGGCCCCACAAGTATTACAGATGTGGCTTAGGCAAGCCTGAATTTAATAATAATAATAATAATAATAATAATAATAATAATAATAATAATAATAGTAGTAGTAGTAGTAGTAGTAGTAGTAGTAGTAGTAGTAGTAGTAGTAGTAGTATGACTGGATGGTGGATTTTTTGTAGATTTTGCAAGCTGGAATACTTATGTGTGAATCAGACAGTTACATAAATTTGTTTAAATAAATAAATAAAAATATAATCCTATCATTTTGGGAGTGTATTAAACTCAATGAGGCTTAGTTCTAAGTACATATACTTTAGGATTGGGTTGCAGTGTTTAACATAGGTTGGCTTTTACTTGGCAACTGATGTCTAGAGCCATCTGTTGTACTCTCTCTAAATGTAACTGTTCCTGTTTTAAAGTCTCCCATTGAATTTTAAAGTCATCTAAGCCACCATGTTGACACTAGTGTGGATAAAGATGGCAGTTTCCCAGTCATTCCTCCTGAATTTGCCATTTCCCCTTGCTTGTCTCCATTTCTTCTGGATCCTGTAAGCCAGCGGTTCTCAACCTGTTTGGGATCGAACGACCATTTCACGGGGGTCGCCAAACAACGCAGTCCGCTATTTCCCCCCTTTTCCTTAGCTGTGCTACTCCTTCTTATTCTATTGGCTTTTGAAAGCCAATAGAATAGACTCTCTTGGATAGAGTCTAATTCTATTGGCTTTCAAAAGCCAATAGGAATTGTTCAGGCTGTCTCTGCCCTGCTGAGCCTGCCAAAAGTCCCAGTCTGCAAACAGTGCTGCAAGTTGTCTGCAGCGAAGGCAAGCTGTCTGGAAGTTTCCACCCCTCCCTGCTGAGCAACTACTAAAAATGTAAGTAAAAGAGGGCCAGGGGTGGGAGGTGGGAGGCTGGCGGGTGCAGAGAGGGTTGCTGGTGCATGTGGGGCCCGGTGGGTGCCTTACCTCCCTTGGGCTGGGCCAGCTGGTGGCCAGGCCAGTGGTTGCTCTGTGCCGTCGCTGCCGCGGCCGCCCAGGAGCACCTGGGCCTGCCTGCTGCCACCCCGAATGGGCGGTGGCCAAGGTAAGGCTAGCGGAGCAGTGGCGGGCGCAGGAAGGGTTGCTGGCGCACATGGGGCCCAGCGGGCGCCTTACCTCCCTTGGGCTGGGCCAGCTGGTGGTCGCCCTGCGCCGTCGCTGCCCCTTGTCAGCTACGCCTCGGCTGGCACAGGGGGCGGCACCACGCATGTGCGGCGCTCCCGGGCAGGGAAATAGTCCTCGACTTATGACCGGTTGGGTAGTCCTTGACTTACGACCGGTTGGGTAGTCCTCGACTTACAACCGGTTGGGGGTCGCGGCATTAAAAAGGGTGAGAACCACTGCTGTAAGCCAATTCGTTGTCTTCAGGAACAGGAGGCACCCTGATTTTCTGCCCGCATAGAAGTAATTCAGAACCACTCTGGCTTCTCTGTGTAGAGGGAGAAGACTGTTGTAATAGCCATAGGTCTTGATCCCAGCCTGTCCTATACCTGTGATTTCTAGATGACTGACAACTTGAAATGTCCAAATATATGCTATAGTATTTAGAAAAAAGCAGTATTTTGAAACTTTTTGGTAGACATTTTTATGACATACTGTAGTTCCCACATTGTGCCAAACTGTGGATGACCAGAAACTTATTTCTGGAATAAATCACAAGGGCTGGATTCACAAAAAATTGAAGGGAAAATATGGCTTGTTTATAACTTAATGTGTGAAGTGTATTGACTCAAGTGCACAAACCATGTTGTACAGTTTTATGTATTTTGTCTATTATTCCGATGGGATCTTTTCAGAAGAAAAGTTTTGCTACAACCAGTTGTGACTTATTAAATATACCAATATTAACAAACATGGCTTGTGGAGGTTTTGTATACTGCAAGTATATTTGTATCAACCAGATGAATTGATAAAAACCTAATTCCCAAACAACATTAAAGCATGCATTCAGGTCATAGATCATAACTAAACCCAAATTAAATGACATATATTAAGCCCAACACCACTTGCAAAATTTAGGAATAGTAGGACTGGTGAATTTTTTTAAATTATAGCTACTAACTACTAAGGTTACTGGCTACTCACACTAATTGGCAGAAGTACAAAATATGTTCCAGGATTCCCTATCATAGATAAAGAGGGAGGTAAAACGGGTGACCTAATTAGGAGTTCACAATTAAGTTTACTCTAATTTGCTAGTCACATATTCCTTTAGGAAGAACCTCCATTCCAGGGATTGGAATTTGAGATACAAATAAAATGATAATGCAACATGTAAATTAAAATCTTTGAAGCTTTATGATCATTTTAAACATTCTTTCCTCATGCTCAGACGACAGCATCGTCATTTGAAAAGCCTCTTTGGTTTAAAGATATGTATCAACCTCTGGAGGAAATAAGGAAAAAAGACATGATTGATAAATTACATGATGAAGAGTCCTCAGAAGAGGAAAACATATACAATTGGGCTAGCGCAAGGTATTGTCTCTTCTCTTCTCTTCTCTTCTCTTCTCTTCTCTTCTCTTCTCTTCTCTTCTCTTCTCTTCTCTTCTCTTCTCTTCTCTTCTCTTCTCTTCTCTTCTCTCCTCTCCTCTTCTCTCCTCTCCTCTCCTCTCCTCTCCTCTCCCCTCCCCTCCCCTCCCCTCCCCTTCCCTTCCCTTCCCTTCCCTTCCCTTCTCCTCTCCTTCCCTCCCCTCCCCTCCCCTCTCCTTTCTTTTCCCTTTTCTTTTCTTTTTCCCTTTGGCACATATTTCAAGAAAGAAACGGAAAAAAAGCTGATGATGATGGTGACGATGCATTCAGTCATGTCCAACTCTTGGTGATTCTATGGGCCAACTCTCTCCACATCTTCCGATCTTGCAATAACTTCTTTGAGTTTTTGTCTGCTCTGACTAATGTCAGATTTGATGGTGTCAAGTCACCATGTTCTTTGATGGCCTGGCTTCCTTTTACCACTAACTCTTCCAAATATCTTTGCTTTCTCCAGTGAATTCCCCTTCATGATATGGCCAAAGTAAAATTATAGAGGGAATAGTCCCATTTTGTAAGTTAGAGGACATCTTTATTTTTTTCATTACAAAATTCTTGGGACAAATTTGGATTTGTTCAAATTTATATTACTGTAATGCACTTTACATGGGGCTGTCCTTGAAGATCACTTCAAATGCCCTTGAAGGCACTGGTCCAAAAAACAGTGGTACGTGCAGTATTGGGTAATCCTGTGTTTTCCCATGTTACACTTCTGTGGTAGGAGCTGTGCTGTCCCCCAGCTTCCTTCTGGGTGTAATTCAAGGTGCTGGTTGTCACTTTTAAATCCCTACATGGCAGGGACCAGGACATTTGTGGGATCACTTCTCCCTGACAGTATCTGCCCATCCTACCTGATCAGATGGGGTAGGTATGCTCCAGGTCCCTTCCCTGAAGTCTTGCCCTCTAGTGGGAGCTTGGAAGTGTGCCGTTTCCTGTGTCTGTGCCTACCTTATGGAATACTCTTCCCCAAATGATTCAGCAAGCCCTCATTCTTTTAGTCTTTTGGAAGGCTGTGTAGGGATGGAAGAAAGGAGATCTGAAGTTGATGGTGGTACATCCCAAAGGGATGACTGAGAAGACAGATTTTTGTTCTCATTTTAGGGTCTTATAGTTATTGGTTTCATTGTTATGAGCCACCCAGAATTATGGGCAGCCAGGCAAATGTTGAGAAGAATAGAATAGAATAGAATAGAATAGAATAGAATAGAATAGAATAGAATGGAATGGAATGGAATGGAATGGAATGGAATGGAATGGAGTGGAGTGGAGTGGAGTGGAGTGGAGTGGAGTGGAGTGGAGTGGAGTGGAGTGGAGTGGAGTGGAGTAGGTAGGGTAGGGTAGGGTAGAGTACAGTAGAGTGTAGAGTAGAGTGGAGTGGAGTGGAATGGAATGGAATGGAATGAAATGGAGCAGAGCGGAGCGAAGTGGAACAGAACAGAACAGAATAGAGCTGGAAGGGACATTGGAAGTCTTCTTGTCCAGCCCTCTGCTAAAGCAGGAGACCCTATATAATTTCAGACAAGTGGCTGCCCAGTCTCTTCTTAAAAACTCACAACGTCTGAAGGCAAGCTATTCCACTGGTTAATTGTCCTCACTGTTAGGAAGTTTATCCTTAATTCCAGCTTACGTCTTGCCTTGATTAGTTTCCATCCATTCTTTCTTTGTCTTGCCTTCTGGTGCTTTGGAAAATAAATTGACCTCCTCCTCTTGTGGCAGCCTCTCAAATACTGGAATACTGCTATCATGTCCCCCCTGGTCCTTCTTTTCTCTTCTTCCATTCTCAGATTCTGCAATTGTTCTTCATATGTTTTACTCTCCAGGCCTTTAATCATCTTAGTTGCTTTTCTTTGCAAATAAACTGAATAGAGGTAAATGTGTGGCATTCTATAGAACTTTTTCTTCCATTGAAAAAAACCACAACAATACTGCAATAATTAATAATGTGTGAAACTGTAGATGTTGCCTTTGCAGACTGCAAAATTTGGTTGTTCTATTCATACACTGCTTCTATAGTTTGCTGGGGATACTAATTTGCTTTTCTGGCTATGGCTGTTTTCTCTGAACATAGGCAGAAGAAATGTATGTAATATTGTTTTGAAAATAAGTTTGTTTACAACCTTCATAAACAAAAACTGTACATTAAAACTAACCATACTAGTTGCAAAAAAAAAATATCACACCTTATTGTTCTACAACAAACTCTGTAATTTCTGCTCTTCTTTACTTATCAGACCTCCAGAAATCCCTGAGCTTATTCCTGTGGAAAAACTGTAAGTATCTACATGTGCTACAAAACAGTTACTAATATTTGTGTGTTAAATTTATATTTACTGACAAAGAATTAAAGGGAGATTACTTTACTAATATTGTTTACCTGTTTAAAATTTCAAGCACCACAGCAATTCTTCTGCATTTTTGTTGAAAATGAAATTATTAGAAGAGTTGTTTCCAACATAACTGAATTAATTGAGCAGAGTTAAAGGTATTGTAAGAATAGTTATGGTACTTCATTGAATTTTTTAAATTTTGAATATATTAGGTATTTTATACTACCGTATGTATATAGGGGCTTATGACCTGCAATAAAGTGCTTTATTTTTCAAATGTAACTATATTTTCCTCACATTTTAGCAATCCAAAAGTGAGAATAAAATTAATATTTTAGAAACAGCTACAATTGATAGAGATCCAGTTTGATGCGGTGGTTTAGGCACCAGGAGAGAAACCAGGAGATGGTGAGTTCTAGTCTCACCTTGGGCATTATGACAGCTGGGTGAGCTTAGATCACTCACTCTCTGGGAAGGAGGGAATGGCAAACCACTTGTGAAATCTTTCCAAGAAAACTATAGGGATGAGTCTAGGCAGTTCCCAGGAGTGAACATTAATATGAAGACACGCACAGAAACAATAATTGTTAAATGAATAAATCCACCCCAAACCTCTATTTAAATCCCCCCAAACCTGTGAACCTAGAGTAGGGGTGTCAAACTTGCAACATCACGTAACGCAGTGGTTCTCAACCTGTCTAATGCCGCGACCCCATAATACAGTTCCTCATGTTGTGGTGACCCCCAACCATAAAATTATTTTCGTTTCTACATCGCTGGGTGCTGGGGGCGTGGCCAAGTGGGTGTGGCCACCGAGTGGGTGTGGCCACCAAATGGGCGTGGCAAGAAAGACAGCCCTGGCCACCATTAGTGCTGTGCCGCCGCTGCATGTATTTTAATGCATGTTTACCCTGCCTTTAAATGTGGGACCAAAATTTACAGAAAGTTAGTAAATAATAGATAAGAACAGGCTGCTTTCATTTGAACCATAGATTATAGTGGGGATCTGGAGGGATTTTCTTTCAGTGAAGATAAAAGAAAGTATATGAAAGAGAGGGAATAAAAAGCAAAGCAGAAAGGAATAAGAAGAGTGAGAAATGGCATGGAGGTTATAGGTTTCATGGATCAGAAATAAACAAAACAATTAAATCAGTTTTAAAAGAATAAATGGCAACAAATGGAAGATTCAAACTAGTTTTAAGGTAATAAAAGGAAATAAATGGAAATATTAAACCACTTTAAACAATAAATGGAAGAAGCAAAGCAGTTTAAAGGAAATAAATATCAGCAAACACGAATGCTTTAACCAAATTTTTGTAGCCCAGATGTGATAGCCTCCTCAGAGATTACATGCATATTTGTGCAGTTGTGCATTAGAATAGCACAAAATGTTGGTTTCAAATAATTTTATTGTGCAATAAATGAATGAATAAATGAAGCAACTTTGTTCAACCCCCCCTCCCATTTGCTAACAAAGTTAATAGCACATGGGAGTCCACCCAACCCAGGAGTAGGCAACCCAAAACACTCAAAGAGCCACTTTATTTCCCACTGAAAACAAAACACTGGGAGCCGCAAAACCCTTTTGATATCTAAAATGAAGATAACACTGCATATATCCTTTTTTACCTTTAATGTGTGTGTGTGTGTCTTTGTGTGTGTATATATAAAATAAAGGTTAAAAAAGGATATATGCAGTGTTATCTTCATTTTAGATGTCAAAAGGGTCTTTCTCTGTCACTTTCCTCTCTCTCTCTCTCTTTTTCTTTCCTCTCTTTCTCTTTCCTCTTTCCCTCTTTCCTCTAACTTTCTCTTTCTGTCTCTTTTATCCTCTTTCCTCTTTCTTTTCTTTCTTTCTCTTCTTTCTCTTTCCTTTCTCTCTTTTCTCAATCTTTTTTCTCTTTCCTCTCCCCCTTTCTCTTTCTTCTTTCTTTCTCTCCCTCTTTCCTCTTTCTCTCTTTCATCTCTCTCTTCTCTTTCTCTTTCCTCTCTTTCTCTTTCCTCTAACTTTCTCTTTCTTTCCTCTTTTTCTTCTCTTTCTCTTTCCTCTTTTTTCCTCTCTTTCTCTTTCCTTTCTCTTTCCTCTTTCTCTTATTTCTTTCTCTCTTTCTTCTAACTTTCTCTCTCTCTTTCCTCTCTTTCTCTTTCCTTTCCCTTATTTCTCTCTCTTTCCTCTAACTTTCTCTATCTTTCCTTTTTCTTCTTTCTCTTTCCTCTTTTTTCTCTCTTTCTTTTTCCTTTCTCTTTCCTCTTTCTCTTATTTCTCTTTCTTTCTCTTTCCTCTAACTTTCTCTTTCTTTCCTCTCTTTCTCTTTCCTCTCTTTTCTCAATCTTTTTTCTCTTTCCTCTTTTTCTCTTTCCTCTCCCCCTCTCTCTTTCTTTCTCTTTCCTCTCCCTCTTTTGCTCTCTCCCTTTCCTTTTTCTCTTTCCTCTTTCTCTTTCTCATCTAACTTTCTTTTTCCTCTCTCTCTCTCTCTTCTCTTTCTCTTTCCTCTTTCCTCTTTCTCTTCTCTTCCTTTCCTCTTTCTCTCTCTCTCCCTCTCCCTCCAGGTGAAGAGAGAGAGCGAAAGGCAGACGGTGCCAAACGGACAGGGTGAAGGAGCAGGATGGGAGACAGCAGCTCCCAGCTCCCCCCCCATCTTCAGCTGAACGGGCGGTGAGGGTGAGAAGGACAGGAGTCAGCGGCTCCCAGCCGCCCCCCATGTCCTCAACCAAACAGATGGGGAGGGGAGCAGGACGGGAGACAGCAGCTCCCAGCCGCTCCCCCTGCATCCTCAGCCGAATGGGTGGCGAGGGCAAGCAGGACGGGAGGCAGCGGCTCCCAGCTGCCCCCCACGTCCTCAGCCAAACAGATGGGGAGGGGAGCAGGACGGACGGCAGTGGCTCCCAGCCCCCCCGCATCTTCAGCCGAACGGGTGGCAAGGGCGAGCAGCACGGGAGGCAGCGGCTCCCAGCCTCCCCCCCACATCCTCAGCCAAACAGATGGGGAGGGGAGCAGGACAGACAGCAGGCAGCCAGCCTGGCTCACCTCTGGCCTCAGTCCATCTCTTCGCTGCTGCGCCTGTTGTCGGGAAAAATGCCCCGGCAGAAGCTGCCTTTGCCCAAAGGTTGGGAGGAAGTTCGCAACTATGATATTGACCATGCCACCAAAACCACCAGCTGGGTCACCACACGGGACAGGTGAGGAAGGATGGACCAGAGGAGGCTGAGCCAGTGGGCTGGGGAGGAGCCTTACGGGAATGCTGGCGGCTGCGGGGTGTTTTGTAGCCGGTGGGCTGGCTGCGAAATTGCAGGAAATGGGGGCAGGGTGTTCTTGGGCCACTGGGATGTCCGGTGGCCAAGCAGAGGAAGCTCAGCAGCAGGCCAGAGACAAAACTTACTGTTTTTGCTTGTTCTCTCTCTTGCTTTCTGCTGCTTGTTGTCTCTTGCTTTCTGCCGCTTGTTCCCTGACTCGCTTTCTGCCACGTGCTCCAAAACCGAAACTTCCTTAGTTTATATTGGCTTTCGAACGTCAATAGAATAGAGTCTCTTGAATAGAGTCTATTCTATTGGCTTTCAAAAGCCAATAGAATAAGCGGGAGTAGCATAACTAAGGAAAAGGGGAAAAAATGGCGGACTGCGTTGTCTGGCGACCCCCGTGAAATGGTCATTTGACCCCAAATGGGGTCATGACACACAGGTTGAGAACCGCTGACGTAACGTGTCTTGATGTATCACAACTTTTTTGCCATTGCTGGCAATGGGGTGGGCGTGGTTTCACTATGATGCATCTGGCCCGTGGGCCTGCAGTTTGACACCCCTGATCTAAAGCAGTAAAGGCGCAGAACCAATTAAACAAACACTTGTGTGAACAGATGTGCCTTTAATGAGTAGAAGCTTTCAGGTTCAGCATCAGTCCTAAAGGAACTGCAATAGAAATCCTTTAAGTTTGGATCAGCAACAAAAACTAAACAAAAAAGACCCTATTTTGTTCAGTGACAAATACAGATTTCATATGGGCCAAAATTAGCTTGTTGCATCTTCTCCTTTAGAATTGTTTTTTTTTCCGAAAATATTTTATTAGTTTTTTATAATTATTAACAAAAAGTCAAATTAAATAAAATACAACTTAATACAATCATTTTCAACTATGTCTCATACAAAACAAAACATAAAAACATATAAAATAGAATAACTATAGATGTTGCTCGGCGGCACCCCTACCATCACATCCCCCTCTTCCTACCTCCCTATCTCCTACTTCCCACCCCCTCCCTTTCTCCCTCCCTCACTCTCCACCCTCCTCTCCAACAACCTCCCTACTTCCCTCGACTCCTTCACTCCTCACTCTCCACCCCCTCCAGATGTGGTGCAGAGGTACCGCTCGAGCAGCTCCTCTTATATCAATAAGTACATCATCCTTATATATTGCAAGTATTACAGTTGAGTGCATTATAATACATTAGTAAACCCCCCCAACCCACCCACCCCCCGACTTCCCAAAGTGAATACAGGGTAGAATAAAAGAAAACCCACTAAGTTAAACTAAGTTATTATATAAATCCTAATAAACATTTAACTATATGATAAATACAATTTCTTAGATTGATATTTCCCTTGAATATAATCTATCCATTTTTTCCAGTCCAACATATATTTTTCATTTGAGTGATCTTTCAAATATGCAGATACTTTGGCCATTTCCGCCAAATTTATAACTTTCAAAATCCATTCCTCGATAGATGGTAATTCTGCCTTCTTCCAATATTGTCCAACCAACAATCTCTCTGCTGTGATCAAGTTCAAAATTAAGTTCATCTCTATGGTGGAGCAGTCCTTTATAATACCTAATAAGAACAACTGTGGTGAAAATTCAATACGTTTTTTCAAAATATTTTGCATTATCCACCATATTTTTATCCAAAAAACCTTGATTTTTCTACAGGTCCACCATACATGAAAATAAGTAGCCTCCGTACAATCACATCTCCAGCAATTAGGTTTAAAATTAGGGTACATACATGATAATTTCTTCTTGCTCTTTACCATTTCTTTCTCTCCATATATCTATCAAGTCAAAATCATCCTTTATATCAAAAAAAGATTTAGGCAACTTAGAACGTGTCTGAGGAATTGGTAATATCTTCTTTTTATCTAAGCCAATATCTATAACACCATTCCAATCTCCCATTAAAATACAAGACCTATAATCAAGTTGTAATAACTTTTTATGCATTAACTTATAAAATTTCCCTTGTTGTTGATTTGGTGCATATATACCCATCAAAAGAACTTTCTTCCCATCTTTTAAAATTTCAATTGCTAAATATCTACCTTGTATATCTAATTCTATTAATTTAGCTCTTATATGATTTTTAACATAGATAAAAATTCCATTCTTCTTCTCAGCGGCTGCTGCAACAAAATGTGTACCTAATTTGTTATTTATCAAATATTTCTGATCAGTAATTCTAATATGTGTTTCTTGTAAACAAATTACATCATTTTTACATTGCGTCAAATAATGAAATATCTTCTTCCTTTTCTGTGGAGAATTTAAACCATTGACATTCCATGTCAAATATTTATTTGACATGACCAACTTGAGAAAGCCTTTGCAAGACCAAATCAGCTTTTTCATCCATTTTCTTCTTTGGTCAAGCTCCCATGGCTTCCAGACTTGTAGAAACTGCTTGAGCTGTACGTTCTTGTTGTTTCTTTTCTTGTTGTTCCATGTGTTTAGTAGTTGCTCTTGTTTGCCATTGATCTTTAGCCATCTCTACTTCCAAAGGCTGAAAAATATCAATGCTCCGCGCGGGCAGTTCCACTCCTTTATCAACTCCTGTTGCTGCCTGAGGTTGTAACTCTGCAGACTGTGCTTGTTGTTTTAACTCCTTATCTCTTTCTTTTGGTGGATCTGCACTTTGGGGTATTGAAGATGGGGGTTTACCAGCCTTCATCACATTCTCAAAAAAATCTTTTGCTTTCCAAACAGAATTCAGGCGATATCTATTACCCTGATAAAATAATGATAGTCCAGCTGGAACCTCCCACCTAAATTGTAAACCATGTTTTTTAAATTCAGCCACCAAAAATGCATAATCTTTTCTTGCTCTTAACATCTTCGGAGGAATCTCCTTCAAAATCACAACCTCCTGACCAGCAACCATTAATTTCTTGTTGTAAGATATTGTAAGAACATGATTTCTGAATCTCCTTGTAACAAAATAAATAAACAATGTCTCTAGGTAAATTTCTTTGTCTTGCAATCCATGAATTAACTCTGTAGATCCTGTCAATCTGCCAGGAGATATTTTGTACTCCATCTTCTAGAAATTGTGCCAAAACTTCTCCAAAAATTCTTCTCAAATCCTCTTGATTCTCATTTGCTACCTCCTTGAGGCCTCTAATTCTGATGGCCCACATCATCTGATTATATTGTACCATGACAGCTTGATCTTGTATGTGACTTTTAATTTCATCAAACTTTTCCTCAATTTGTTGCTCCATCCCTTCCACCTTCTCTTCAACTCTCAAAGTATGGTCCCAAACCCCCTTAAAAGCTTCCACAATATCTTCTCTTATCGCTACATTATGAGTCTCAATTATGTCTTTAATTTTTTCCAGTTCATCAGTTACTCCTTTAATTTGATCATCAACATGAGTTATAATCTTTTTCTCCAACTTCTCCATACTTTTCTCTATATTATCAGTCATTGTTGATAATGCAGCCTACAGATCTTTCATAGTAAACATTTCTGGAGGGGATTGAGTAGACAAGAGGGCTTGAGGCTCTATAGATGTTAAAGAAGCTGGGGGAGCAGGAAAGCTACTTACTTGTAATTTAGAGGGCTGAGCCGGAGAAGATACTGCCACCTTCGCAGAGGGTATTTTAGTTTGTCTGGCAGCCATTCTATAATCAGTCCACTTTTTATAAAAACTCTCAAGAAATTACTTTAAATAAAAAAAATTTTATGCATATGTTGCCATTTTCTCCTCTTCTTTTTCCTTCTTATTTTCTTTCAAATCTAAATTTAGTTGAAGTTTAGTTGAAATTTATAAGATTTTAAAGTTTGAGCCTGAGCGATCGCTTTGGCTTTGCTTTAAAAAAATCACTTTCCCTTTCCAGACACTTTCACTTTACAGTGAAAGTGATCGCCATCTTGAATGCATTATGTAGATTGTAAAAATAGTTGTGGTCAGAAGTAAAATATAGAAAATTACTTGCAATATAGATCTCCTGTATTCACTCTGCCTGCATGTAGGTCTCTGTTAGATATTTATCTTGAGCAGGGGTGGTCGCGGCGTCTTATTCTGTCTGCAGACAGAAGCGTCCCGGGCAGGAGCGTCTTCGAGCGCCTGGGGAGCTCTCACTCTTTCCCCCTGAAAGCTTTTTCAGGTGGTTTTTAGAGAAGCTCAACCCACGCCTGATGCTCTTCACCCCTTCTTCGCCCGAAGGGGGGATTTTTCACCGCAAAAAATAGCTGATGTTCGCTGTTTTGCGGCTTAACAAAACCCAGGAGAACGGAGCCTCCGAAGGAGGCTGCGGCGACACCAACGGAGCCACCGGAAGTCTCCTTTAGAATTGTTAACAGTCTCTCAAGATATAAAAGAGACATGACTATTTTTCAACTAATCAGCTTCTGGTACCAATGCTAGAGAAATATTTGTTTATCTTTTTATTTGTTAGACATGTGTTTTACCATTTTTTTTCCTGTGGACTCAAGGTAGCATATAGGAGAATCCCCCTCATTTTATCCCAACAGCAACAATCCTGTGAGATAAGTTTATCCCAGGAAGTGACTGGCTCCAAATCAGAGGACTCCATGACATTTGTGGAGATTTGAACCTGGGTCTCTCCACACCTGGTCCAACAGTTTAACTCAGTTATCCTTTAATTCCAACTTTCAGCTATGAATTAACAAGCTGAAGCAATGAGAATACATAAAAGAAATAAATGTATGTAAGAATTAAAAGCTTGAAAAAAAGAATCAAGAGTCTGCTTAGGCATTTTGGGAAAGCTGGACTTGAAGGTAAGGCCCTGGGTACACACAAGCATTCTCTAACATGCAGGCAACACCTGGGTTTTGCAACAAAGCGAACTAGCAAATATACGATTGTTGCTTCCTTTAGAGAAAATATGAAATGCTGGGTTCATACAAAAGATCACAACTTTGATCTTTATTAACCCATTTAAACTTGGATTAATCTCTGTTTCTATTTTGTCTTCCTAGGGAGCTAATGCCGCCACCAGCACCAGCAGCCGCTGAACCTCTGGCTATGACTCCAGCTCCAGCTCCAGCTCCAGCTCCAGCTCTAGCTCCAGCTCCAGCTCCGGCTCCAGCTCCGGCTCCGGCTCCAGCTCCAGCTCCAGAGCCAGTTAAAAAGGCCAGTTCAAAGAAACTGTGAGTAGCTGTAGAGTTATACATGTGGGATCTTACTTATTTAATTGAAGATTGATCCACCCTTAGATTCTAATTCATTGAATTTATGAAAGAGCCCACGGTGGCACAGTGGTTAGAATGCAGTATTGCAGGCTAACTCACTGCTTACTGCCTGACTTGAGCCTAACTGTCTCAAGATTGACTCAGCCTTCATCCTGCCAATGTTGGTAAAATGAGGACTCAGATTGTTGGGGGAATATATTGACTCTATAAACCACTTAGAGAGAGTTGTAAAGCATTGTATGTAAGTTTTTGTGCCATTGCTATTGAATTTATAAATCATATTTATATAAAATGGTTGTGCTTCATAGTTGCTAGACAAAGAGAGGTCTCTCGAAATTGCTAGCAGTATCTAAAGGCAAGCAAATTGGGATGGAGCAATATTTTGTTTAATTTCTCCAGGAGAAAAAAAATTCTCCAATAGATTGGAGCTCATGGTAGTCATGTTCCAGAGGACAATTTGTCTTTAGCAGGGTTTCTCAGTCACAGGGCCTTTGAGATGTCTGGGTTTCAACTCCCAGAATTTCCTAGCCAGCCATGCTTAAGATTAACATCTTAAAGATGCTGAGATTGAGAAAAACTAGGTTAAAACTTCCTTCCATTTTAACAAATTTGAAAACAAATGAGCCATCATCCTTCCCATCCTGGAAGGGAGACAAGCTTAGCTTCAGCAGACTTCTTTTTAACTTCTGCTCTGTTAAAATGTCTTTCTGTTCTTTGTCAGGTCTGAAAAAGAGTCTCCCACTAGTGAAACTTCTCCAAACATTGAGTGAGTAGTACAGTCTGTCAAGGGCTGTTCTTTAACTTAGAACTTTTTTCTTCCAAGATATTTTCTTGGAAGAAGACAATCTTAACTGCACCAGAGTTCTTTTTAATTTCTGTTCTGCTAAAATGTTTGTCTGTTCTTTGTCAGATCTGAAAAAGAGACTCCCACTACTGAAACTTCTCCAAAGACAGAGTGAGTAGCATTTCTTTAAAACAACATCTAATATATACTATTACTACTGCAGTTTCATTGTTATTAAAATTAAGAAAAAGAAATTATAGCCCAACATACCAAAAAAACTACTGTAAAAGACGATCTAGAAATAAAAATTAAAATAAGCAAGAAAATAGTTAGAGAACACCTATCTGACCTCGAAGAATATAAATCACCGGGATCCAAAAGATTGCATCTCAGAGTGGCAGATGTTATCTCAGAACCATTGCACCATATCTTTCAAAAATTAAGATTAGGTGAGACCTAGCTCAAAAACAGTAACTGTGAGAGGGGCCTTGGAGTCCTAGTGGATGATCATTTGAATATGAGCCAGCAGTATGCAGCAGCAGCCAAAAAAGCTAACACAATCCTGGGTTATATAAACAGAGGCATAGAATCAAGATTACGCAAAGTATTAGTACCACATTATAAAACCCTAGTAAGACCACACCCGGAATACTGCAATCAATTTTGGTCACCATACTACAAAAAAGATGTTGAGACTTTGGAAAAAGTTCAGAGAAGAGCAACTAAAATGAACAAAGATCTAGAGACTAAAATATATAAAGAATGGCTGCAGCATTTGGGTTTGGCTAAAAAAAGGAAGTAATAGGGGTGACATAATAGCAGTATTCCAATATTTGAGGGGCTGCCACAAAGAAGAGGGGGTCAAATTATTCTTCAAAGCACCAGAGGGCAGGACAAGAAACAATGGTTGGAAACTGATCAAAGAGAGAAGCAACCTGGAATTAAGGAGAAACTTCCTAACAGTGAGGACAATTAACCAATGGAACAGCTTGCCTTCAGAAATCATGGGTGCTCCATCACTGGAGGTTTTTTAAGAGGTTTTGTTGTCTGAGATAATATAGGTTCTGCTGCTTGAGCAGGGGGCTGGACTAGAAGACCACCAAGGTCCCTTCCAGCTCTATTCTATTCTATCTTTAACAACTCTACACACCCAAAACTCTTTGCATATACAAATTAAATATAAAATACACTGCCTACAGAATGTTAATATCCTAATTTGTCTTGTACTGTAGTAGTGTAAAATGCAAAAAATAAAGGGTTCATTTTTAGTAGCTGAACATATTTCAGATTCTAAGAGCATTCTGAGTTAAATTCTTATTGGGGGAAGCAGAACTAAGAAGCAGAGGATGCCTCCTAGTACTAGCACTTGCTAATCTGGTTGAAAATACAAGGCAAAAATCTGCATTTTTTTTCCAGACAGTCCTATTTCACTAACCCAAATAAGAGTTCCTAGCTGATGCAGAAATCCTCTCACTGTCGCTCTCTTTAGCTGTAAGTGAATTGAGTTAATGACACTACAAAATTTCTTTGCTTGCTGGCACAATGGAGGATGGGAGAAGTGCCTTGCACAATGCTTTTGATGCTGTGCACAAAAAAAGGATTGTCCTCTTCTGCCACAAATTCATTTACCTGCAAAGTATGTTCCAACTTGACTGGGGCTTGGATAAGAAGGCTTAAATGTGAGGTTGACTTTCCTGCAAGCCCAACAGAAGAAACCACACTGTGAGATTAAAGAGCATCTTTTTGCTGATGTCCCATTCATAAAATCCTCAATGGCTGCAGTTGGAGAGACAAAGAAAAGCTAGTCTAAAGGCAGTAGTATTTGAAATGAAAGGACTGAAATGATAGATCCAGTGCATGGAGAACCCATAGAAAAAGCAAGCTTACATACAAATGTCAACTCATGTAAGGGTTGCTGCAACCCATGCAGTTCTTGGGGCCTCTAGAGAGATTCATGTTACATCACTGCTCTGTGAGCTGCACTGGTTGCTGGTTTACTTGCAGATGCAATTCAGAGTGTTAGTTATTACCCTTAAAGACCTGCACGGCATAGATCCAGTTTACTTGAGGAACAATCTCACCCCATTGTGGCTAGCCGACCCCACCCAGGCAGCAGAGGAGACAAGCTGCCAGCCAAGGAATTTGGGCTAGCAGAGTCCAGGAGCACCTCTGCTGTGGCTCCTCCCCTTTGGACCATCTTAGCTCCTGAGGTGAGATCAGTTTCCACCCTTCTGACCTTTCATATGGGCCTAAAGACCTGGCTCTGGTAGATGACTGGGGGCCCCAAGAGGAGATCATGACACTGGAGGTGGTTGATGAATTAAGAGAGAACCCCATATCTCTCCCACTG
This sequence comes from Bothrops alternatus, assembly GCA_034064705.1. Taxonomy (NCBI): domain Eukaryota; kingdom Metazoa; phylum Chordata; class Lepidosauria; order Squamata; family Viperidae; genus Bothrops; species Bothrops alternatus. Next base: position 19,514,404 of record JARGCV010000103.1, on the reverse strand, counting down.
TACATCCTGCTCCTTCTCTCCCCGACTTTTATCTTTTAGTTATCTTTCCTTTATTAACTTTGTCTTTGATTATAACCATTTTTATCATCTTAGAAATATTTATCTTAAATGGTTTTAATGCTTTCAATGCTGTAAGTATCCCAGGATCACTTTGAAACAAGACAGATGGCAATTATATCAAATAAATAAACAAATAAATGACTAGGCCAAGCTTGCCAGGGAATGAAGAAATATTCAACTGCTGCCAGAGCAATGCTTAAATTCTGCTTTTAATTTTTTATCAGCACTTCAGAAACAGAAGAAGAAGGCACTTCAAAGAAAACGTAAGTAGCTGCAGTGTGCAAATCAGAATTATTTCTCTTTAAGAATTTTTGAAGTGGTTCAGAATGCATCTGCTGATACACATTTATAGGATACCAAATGTGTAAAATATCTCATAAACTGCTTATTTCATTGTGCAACAGTGGAAAGAAGTTCTAGTAGGAGATAGGAAAAGGAAGGGGAAAACTAGAAAAGTGCAAAAGCCACCTTTGTAGTAAAAGATTGGCAATTTTGGAAAGAGCAGACAACATTTTTGACCACATCAAATGGATGGCTTTAAAGTTTGTGACAGAAATTAAGGAACTAAGATAATATTTTTGTTTTCTTGAAGTTAGATCATAGCTCTTAATGTCCTCAGTTAAGGACCAGAATGATGGAAACTATAATCCAGTTCATATAGGGGTTGTGGATGGAGACAGTTCCATACTTCCTTCATAATATCTGTATTTATCTTAGTTGAGGGTGATTCTTTTTATGCTTTACTCTAACACTTTTATTTCAAAAGATTTTCAGTTATACTATTTAAAGGCAGTTTTTATCTTTTCCAGTTCTGGAGTATCAAACATCTTTTACAAAAAGCAGCAGATGCTCTTTTTGTATATTTCTGTTGCATACACGTGGATGTAATTTCCTATCATTTTTCTTTCTCTCTGAATCTAACAGACTGGGGGCTTTTTCAAGTTTTGCTTTTGCATTTCTGTTTAAATTGGATCCCATATTTACTCTTTGAAGAACAGGCAGAAAACTCACAGTAAGCTTATGGACAAATGGCTCTTTTTAGAAATGGAAGTGCTTGGTAAATTAATAAAGCCCTCTGCTAGAGCACTGTATAATTAAAAAGGATAAAAATATAAAGAGGAATGGAGGTTTTTTTTTTCTTAGAAGATTTTCTTTCTGTGGCTTCTTTGCTAGAATACAGGATGCACCAAGCAAAGGTACATTTAGTGGATATGAAAAATTAGCTTCAAGCTTCAATGATTTTAGGTGGTTCTCCTATGTTTGTCAGATCTAGATCTTCTCAGAAAAAATATAAGACCTTTCTGAAAAATCTAGCCCAGCAACACTGCAATTTAGGAAGGGAGCATAAGAATTTGCACATGAAAACCTGACATTCCAGATTTTCTTAATATATTCATTTCAGAGGTTCATATGTTAAAATATATACAGGTAGTCCACAGGTTACGAATGTAATGGAGCCTGCCCATTCCATTCAAAACTCAAGAATTCGTGGGAGTGAATCACATACATCCAACGAGATCACTCCCTCCTTTTGCCCAAGCATTCACTAATTTAATGCGTGGGCAAACACATAGCTCATTAAATGCACATAAGCTACCTCAGGGTGGGGAAGGCCATGGGGAGGGGGGGTCTAGTGCTAGTATCTTGCAATCTTCCAATCTTGTTGGAAGGCCAGCACGAAGCCTCTGGAAGCTTGTTTTGCTGCTCACCTTAGGACCTCACTTCTCTCTTTCCCTATCCCTATCATAGATAAAAAGTGATGCTGCCAGACCAAAAGTAGCTGTTTTGAGAAGATTCTATGGGTGCTCACTGAGCCCCTCTTCGTTTCTTAGCAGAGGGCTAATAGCAACATGTCCATTCTATTTTCTGTTGGAAATAGGGTTGGAAACACCCCCTGCGCTCCAAACTCTTGTCATTTTTCATAACCCCTCAATATTCTTTTCAAGCTCTTTTTGGCAGAGTCATTGGCTCTGACACGAAATCAAAAAAAGGGGTAGTGATTTTCTATTATCTTCCTACCTTTAACTGCTTGGGGAGTTGGGAAAGCCAAGCAGGAGTTATCAAGAAGCAGAATTGTGACAGGCCTTTGATCTTTCCTATGTACAGTTGCTCTCTTCTGCATGGTACCTACTTCGCATGGCAGAAATTCAACAGCTCTGAAATACTGAAATTCTTACTCTTCTCAGAAAAAAAATCCAGCACCTCAATATATGGATGTTACTTTAGAAGCAGCTGAGAATAAGGATACTGGATCTATTATAATAATAATAGCTTGACAAAGGTTGAACAGCCTGATTAGAAGACTGTGTAGTTTTAAAAGCACATTGTAACATCATCTTTTATTCCTTTTGTATCTATAGAAGTTCAGAAGAGGGAGAGGGAGAGGAAGAAGAAGAAGACTAATCCTACTTATCTAGAGCACTGTTTATTATTAAATATTTTATTAAATACATTATTTGTTATGCACCTTTTTATTGTTATCCTTATCTTGAGGTTTAAAAACATTTCAGAATAGCCATTCTCCCATCTGGAGCAAATGCAGTTATGTTGGGCTAAGGTTCCTATTACTCATGGCCCTAGTGGCTACCAATGATAAAATCTATAGATTTCCTGGTATCAGAAGAATGTTTTACAAATGTGTAGAACATTCACATGACGTTTGTATATAGCAAGATTACCTCACATGTATGTATTCATTTATTTATTGCATCTCTATAAAATTTTCAATAATATTTTCAGGTTCCCAAATGTCAAGGTTCTAACTAATGAAACACTTCAAAGAACTTTCAGGCATTGTTTATCCTAAAAAGTATTTTTATTCATGTGACAAAATGTCGGCACGGCATGAAGAGGGGATGCTAAGATCTGAAATCTCCACATACACACACAGCAGTTATTTTTGCTAGCATTTTCCCTCCCTTATTTTGCTGTCATGATTCATGTTCTCCAATTAGTTTGAAGGGCAAAGGTTCTCTTCTGTTTGCAACTCATACATTCTTCCTTCTTTCTTCCCAGCATCTTCTGAGTTAACTCTAAAAATACCACACAGTTCTGCATATTTTGTCAGAGCAAGAACATCCAACGTTAGCAGCTTTGACAAAATACAGTATCAGATCTTTTTGTATCTGTAACTAAAAGTATAACTATAAAGTATAACATAAAAAAGTAGCAGGAAGTGAAATAAGATTCACAGAGTGATTAAATCCACAACATTTGCAGTACAAAATGAAAATGTAACTGTTGTGTTCTGAGCCTGCAAAAGCAGGCTCGGGACATTACATTGGCCCCGGGCATTCCAAAAGCTGCCCGGGACCAGACAGAGTGGCGCCAGCCTTGTGCGCATGTGCAAGGCGTGAAAACGCTCTGTTCCTATTGGTTGACACTGTCCGGGTTTCTGGCCATATAAAAAGACCTGCGTGCCTTTTGCTTTTTGCTCGGTTGTTGGAGAAGGAGAATAAAGAGTAGTTAACTGTTACCATGTGTCTTCATCATTTGCCTGCGAACAAAGGATTCAGCACTGGCGACAAAGGTGGGATCCTTTGCAAGCTGCAAAGGACTTACCCAGGAAGTCCGATGAAGGCAAAAATGGCGTCTGAATCAGCCTGCCAGTACAGCGTCGCTGGAGGGTGAGCTCGGCTAAAGGACCCTTTCCCAAAAAACAGCTTGCAGAGGAAGCAATTGAAGATCGTAAAGTTTACGATGTCGAAGATTGGCCGCTTGTCTGATTTCAATTTCTCCCACCCAGAGAGATGGAATTCCTACATAGCACGGGTGGAGAACTACTTCAGAGTAAATCAGATAAGAAAAGATGGCCTGAAGGCAGCAACTCTTTTGTGTGCCTGTGGACAAGAAGCTTTTGACATCGCAGAAAATCTGGTGGCCCCTGCACCTCTAGAGTCAGTAACATATACTGACTTGAAAAAGATGTTGAAGGAGCACTTTCAGCTGAAGTTATCCATCATTGCTTGGAGGCACGCGTTCGAGCAGAGAGACCAGAGGCCGGGTGAATCTGCTGCGGACTTTATTGCTGCCTTAAGGCAAGCGGCCAGGCCTTGTGAGTTCAAGGATCTGGTAGAGAGGCTGCGAGATCGCTTCGTATGTGGTTTGAGGAGCAGAGACTTACAACAGAAGATTTTTGCAAAAGAAGATGTCTCCTTCCAAGACGCACTACGAGAGGTGGCAGCTAAGGAAGCAGCAGGCGGGGCTGTGAAGGCCTTGCAGCTTACCAGAAACCCTCCAGACACAGTTACCATCCTTTCGAGAAGGATCGAAAGCGGATCCTGAACAGGAGGTGGACAGGCTTCACCAGCCAGCTGAAAGGAGGCAGAAGGGACGTATGGACAAGGCCCCAGCATCTCTTCAATGCTTTGGGTGTGGAGGACACCACAAGCGAGCTGACTGCAGGTTCCGCTCTACCATTTGCAGGGCATATGGCAGGCAAGATCACATCGCATCTGTCTGTTTGGGTCGCCAGAAGGTCCAACCTCGTGAAGAATTGCTTCTGAAAGGTACCAGGGTCCCCAGCCAACATAGGGTGGGTTTCTGCACATCGCACAGGAGTATTCTGAGGACAGGGACACACAAGCCCTTAAGAAGAAACTTTCCATTAATGTAAGGTTGCAAGGGGTTCCCTTATCAATGGAGTTGGACACTGGGTCCGCTCTCTCAATTATTTCAATTTACACATTCAAAAGGATATGTAGCAGCAATGGCCTTCGAGTTAAACTCAGGCCATCGAATCTAATACTTACTGATTTTCAGAATTCTATTGTGTGTGTTAAGGGGGAGGCCACCCTTAGAGTACAGTATAAGCATTTTGAAGGTCCCCTAGATGTGGTGGTAGTTGGGGGCGAACGTACGAGTCTCATTGGACTCGATTGGTTCGAAGCTCTGGGAATCCAGGTAACTGGGCTGCACCATTTGCAAACGCTGAGCCTTGCAGAAGTCTGCAAGGAGTTTGCAGATGTGTTTAGTTCAGAGCTAGGATCCTACAAGGGGCCCCTCATTGCGCTACAGTTAGACCCAACTATCACGCCCATCAGGGTCAAGCCTAGGAGGGTACCTTTTGCCCTCAAAAGTAAAATAGATGCTGAGCTGGACAAATTGCTCCAGCAAGGCATTTTAGAACCTGTGGATTCTAGTCCATGGGAAACCCCCATAGTAATGCCTCTAAAGGCTAATGGGGAAATACGTATATGTGCAGACTATAAGTGTACACTGAATAAGGCATTGCAACAGCATGCTTATCCAGTCCCTGTTGTAAGCCACATCCTGGCCTCCCTCAAGGGAGGGCACATTTTTGCAAAGGCTTATCAACAGCTACCTGTTGATGAGGCAGCTGCAGAGGCCCAGACTATTGTAACTCACAAGGGAGCCTTCAATGTCAAAAGACTGCAATTTGGGGTAAATGTAGCCCCTAGCATATTCCAAAGTATCATGGAGAGCACACTTCAAGGTATTCCTGGGGTCTGTTCCTACTTCGATGATGTCCTCATCACTGGGGAGTCATCTCAAAATTTAGCAGAAAGGTTAAGGGCTGTCTTGCTTTGTTTTTGAAAAGCAGGCCTTAAGCTGAAGCAGGATAAATGCAAAATAGGAGTCACTTCCACTGACTTCTTAGGTTTCAGGATTGATGCCCAAGGCATTCACTCTGCTGAAGCTAAATTACAAGCTATTCAACAGGCCCCAAGCCCCAAGTCCAAGAGTGAGCTGCAAGCCTTCTTGGGGCTCTTAAATTTTTACCATGCATTTCTCCCACATAAGGCTGCAGTGGCAGAGCCGTTACATAGGCTCTTAGACAAGCAGGCTCCATGGCAGTGGACTAAAGTCCATGACAGGAGTTTCAATGAGGTTAAGGCCTTGCTCACTTCAAATGCTGATTTAGCACATTTCAATGAGCAATTGCCTGTATGCATCGCATGCGATGCATCTCCTTATGGGGTGGGAGCTGTACTTAGTCATCTGAAGGCTGATGGGACACAGGTGCTTGTGGCCTATTACTCGAGGACTCTGTCATCTGCAGAGTGGAATTATGCTCAGATTGACAGGAAAGCTTTGGCCATAGTGGCTGGCACAAAGAAATTCCATGATTTCTTATATGGCCGCCACTTCACGGTCTATACAGACCATAAAGTAAGTCCAGATCTGACCGAACCAGATTGAGCTTATTTATTAAAGCCTATCTGAAGGTGATTAAGGTGGCAAGATCTTTGTATCTTTCTGCTTTGATCGCGTCTGCGGAATCTCGTCCGGCCGCCCTATTTAGGGTGACCCAATCCCTCATTAACCCAAGGGGTCCAGGGCCTCCCTTGCAGGGTAGTGCCAAGGACTTTAATAACTGTTTCGCAGACAAAGTGGCTCAGATCCGGGCTGACCTAGACTCCAATTGTGTAGCAGAGTCAACTGATAATGATTCAGTTGAGGGGACAGGGCCATGTTCTTGTCCAGTCATCTGGGGACAGTTTGAGGCTGTTACGCCTGAGGAAGTGGACAGGGCCATTGGATCTGTATGTTCTGCCACCTGTTTGTTGGACCCGTGTCCCTCCTGGCTGGTTTCGGCCAGTAGGGTGGTGACACGTACCTGGATCCAGGAGATTGTCAACGCTTCTTTGAGGGAGGGGTCCTTTCCGGCTCCCTTAAAGGAGGCACTTGTGCGCCCCCTCCTCAAGAAGCCTTCCCTGGGTCCAGTAATTTTGACCAACTATCGTCCGGTCTCCAACCTTCCCTTTGTGGGGAAGGTTGTTGAGAAGGTGGTGGCGCATCAGCTCCAGCGGTCTCTGGAGGAAGCCGATTATCTGGGCCCTCTGCAGTCGGGGTTCAGGCCTTGCTACAGCACCGAAACTGCTTTGGTCGCTCTGATGGATGATCTCTGGCGAGCCCGGGATAGAGGCCAGTCCTCTGTCCTGGTGCTTCTTGACTTCTCAGCAGCGTTCGATACCATTGACCATGGTGTCCTTCTGCGCCGGCTGGAGGGATTGGGAGTGGGGGACACCGTATTGCGGTGGTTCTCCTCCTATCTCACTGGTCGGTCGCAGTCGGTGTTTGTGGGGGGCCAGAGGTCAGTTCTCTCCCCCCTACTTTTTAACATTTACATGAAGCCACTGGGTGAGATCATCCACTGCCACGGAGTGAGATACCATCAGTACGCTGATGATACTCAGCTGTACATTTCCACTTCTGGCCATATCAGTGAAGCGGTTGAGGTGATGTGCCGTTGTCTGGAGGCTGTGAGGGTTTGGATGGGTGTTAACAGATTAAGGCTCAACCTCGATAAGACAGAGTGGCTGTGGGTGATGCCTCCCAAGGACACTTCTATCCGTCCTTCGATTACCCTGGGGGGTGAATCTATAAACCCCTCAGAGAAGGTTCGCAACTTGGGAGTCCTCCTCGATCCACAGCTGACATTGGATCATCATTTGTCGGCAGTGGCGAGGGGGGCATTTGCCCAGGTTCGCCTGGTGCACCAGTTGCATCCTTATTTGGATCGGAAGTCTCTCCTCACAGTCACACATGCCCTTGTCACCTCGAGGATCGACTACTGCAACGCTCTCTACATGGGGCAACCCTCGAAGAGTGTTCGGAGACTACAATTAGTGCAAAATGCAGCTGCGCGAGCAGTTGTCGGCCTTCCTCATTGTGCCCACATTTCATCAACTCTCCGCATGCTGCATTGGTTGCCTATTGGTCTCCGAGCCCAATTCAAGGTGTTGGTTATTACCTATAAAGCCCTTCATGGCATGGGACCAGGATACTTACGGGACCGCCTTCTGCCACATACTTCCACATACTTCTCTACGACCGGTGAGAGCGCTCAGGGTCGGCCTCCTCCAGGTCCTGTCAGCGAAACAATGTCGTCTGGCGGGCCCTAGGGGGAGGGCTTTCTCTGTTGTGGCGCCCGCCCTCTGGATCCAACTGCCTCCTGAAGTCCGCGTTTCCCCGACTCTACCGGCCTTCCGAAAGAATTTAAAAACCTACCTCTGCCGGCAGGCCTGGGGATGATTGTTGATTGTGGTGCGATTGATGAGTATGTATGGGGTTTTATTTTTAATGTTTTTTGTTCGGATTTAGTTGAAATTGTTTTATATATGTGTTGTGAGCCGCTCCGCGTCTTCGGAGAGGAGCGGCAAACAAATCCGAATAAAATAAATAAATAAAAATAAGCCTCTGCTGGGTTTGTTTACCACCAACAGACACCACATATCATTTTTCCTCGTATGCTGAGATGGTCCATTTTCCTGTCAGCATATGACTACATTTTAGTTCACAAACCTGGAAAAGAAATAGGCCATGCAGATGGCCTAAGCAGATTACCTCTAAAACAGGTAGAAGCAGACCCTGTTCCTGCCATCAATATTCTCTCCATTCAGGAGTTGCCTGAATCTTCCCTCAGTGCTAGGGACGGGGCTGCAGAAACTGCCACTGATCACATGCTTACACGCATGCTGACATGGGTGTTGTCAGGATGGCCTGACAAGTGCCCAAATACTGAGTTCCAAAGCTTCTGGCACAAGAAGCATGAGTTTTCCACTTTCAAGGGTTGCCTGCTATGGGGTAGCAGGGTAGTTATCCCAGCCTCATTGAGGTCTAAAATCTTGATCTCTCTGCATGAGGGACATGCTGGAATTGTCAGGATGAAAGCGCTTGCGCGCAGCCATCTTTGGTGGCCTGGGCTCAATGAAGCTATCGAGGCTCAGGTGCACGGGTGCCAGCTGTGCCAATGGTCACGGCCTGAAATGCCTCAGGGCCCAGTACATAGGTGGGAGGAAACTCAAACCCCATGGTCTAGGGTGCATATATATTATGCTGGCCCTTTCAGGGGCAATTCTTCCTGGTTGTTGTTGATAGCCATTCCAAGTGGCTAGAGGTTGTTCCTGTTTCCTCCGCTACTACTGCCAGGACCATCCAGGTGTTGAGAGGAATTTTTGCATCACACGGACTTTCCTTCAGGCCAACCTGATCCGGCATGCAACGTCGGCTCCCTTCCACCCATCCTCCAATGGCTTGGCAGAGAGAATGGTGTGCACACCAAAGATGCTCTCAAGAAACTGACTTACGGTAATTGGCATCACATGTTAGCAGATTTCCTTCTTGCACACCGCACCACCACTCCATGCACAGCCACAGGGAAGAGCCCTGCTGAACTCTGCTGGGGTCACTGCCTCATCACCAAACTGGACAGGCTGCACCCTGACCGGGTAGCTTCACAGGTGTCACAACCACGGGCACCTAGGAGACTCCAGGTGAGACTACCCGGTTTGGGTAAGAAACTGTGGGCCTGGATATCTCTGGGTCACAGCTTTGATCTGCAAAGGCTCTGGGCCATTGTCATACGAAGTTGCCTTGGGTGACGGCCGCGTTCTTCACAGACACATAAACCAACTGTGTTGGAGATTGGACTGTCCTGACTCTGCTCTGGGGGGGGGAGGAGGACCATAATATGCATTCTGGGCCACAGGTTCCCAGGTCTAACAGGCCTTCACTAGCTCCTGCTGAGGCAAATTGGGATTCATCCCAAGGTTCAGCAAGTGCTCCAAACAGGAATTCACTGGATAGGGGGTCATCCCATACATCCATAATTACTCCAGACAGGGAATCACACCGGGGATATCCACAGTATCCACATATGTCAGATCATGCTCCAGACAGGGAGACTGACCGGGGGTATCCACATAAATCACACACAGCCATAGAAAGGGAATTCAATCAGGGCACTTGCATAATTCAGCAATTGCTCCCAAGAGGAAGTCACCAGCAAAGGAGGTTGCCGTGGAGGCGGTTCCTGACTCTGGCACCTCTGGCACGTGGTTAGGGGCAACAGAGTACTGGGGCACTTCCGCTACCCAGGCCTCTCCATATGCTGGCCTTGGGCTCGAGGGATAGTGTTCCCAAGAGGAGTCCATTGTGGACTTGGGGACTTCCACCCCTCCAAGGTATTCTGGTCTGGACTCAGAGGGTCCAGCCAGTCAGCAGCTGGGAGGGTCAACCGGGTATCCAGTGCACCATAGGCCAGGTCTGCCTAGCCTGGTAGATGAGCAGGTAGGCCAGATACCCTCACCAGGGTCACCTAGATATTTGGGGCGGCAACACTCTGTCCTGCCTAGCTTGGTAGGCAAGCAGGTCGGCCAGGCAACATCACCAGCCCTTAGAAGGTCGCAGCGGGCCAAGTGCCCACCCAAACTGAGAGACTTTGTGAGGTTGCTGTCAAATCATGAGGGACCTTCTTATGAGGCCCCTGAATGAAGGGAGTAACTCATGGGTAGATTACTTTGCATTATTTTGATTTCAGATACATTTATTTGTGTTGATAAATATTGAAGGGGGTTTGCCTGAGTGCAGAAACCAGTATTCCACACTTTTTGCATTTGAATAATGCAGCTGTATGTCACCCTTCCCAGTGCACGACGTACATGTGCGTACGTGAAGTATGTTCTGTCTATGGGGGAGGGGTGTTGTGTCATGAGCCTGCTCGGGATGTTGCATTGGCCCCGGGCATTCCAAAAGCTGCCCAGGACCAGACAGAGCGGTGCCAGCCTTGAGTGCATGCGCAAGGCGCGAAAATGCTCTGTTCCTATTGGTTGACACTGTCCGGGTTTCTGGCCATATAAAAAGGCCTATGTGCCTTTTGCTTTTTGCTCGGTTGTTGGAGAAGGAGAATAAAGAGTAGTTAACTGTTACCATGTGACTTCATCATTCGCCTGTGAATGAAGGATTCAACAGTAACATATTAAAAAAGACTGGGGAATATAACAATATTGATTTGATGGCAAAATAGAAAAATTAGCTGTATAAGACTATTCTCTTTTTTTAGTGAAAACATTCTATTTTCCTCACTTCATTTTTCAGGAGCATCTGAAAATAATATTTGAGAAAGCTTTCATAGTTCTAACAGAGATGTGAGAATATAAACTCTTTCTAAAATGTTGGTCATAGATGTTGAGCCCATTCCAACTGTGGCAGAAGTGGAAGGTTACAAATCCTAGGAATCTGATTTGCTGGCAATGTTGGGGAAGTTTGGCAAGTCGTTGTCTGAGCATCTGGGATTATTTCTTTTGTTAGGAAAAGCAACCATTTCACAGAGGCAGCAGAGCAGGCAAAATCCATTGTTAAAACATGGAACCTCAAGACAATAAGTCTGACTGAAGATGGAGGGATGAAGTTTGGTCAGAGTTGATCCCTGGAGACTGCTTGGAGAAGTCCAGAACTCCAGAAGACAGGCTTAAGATACAGAAGGATCTTGACAGACTTCAACATTGGGTGCTATCTAACAAAATGAAATTAAATGGTGAAAAAAGTAAGGTTCTACACACTAAGGTAAGAAAAACTAAATGCACAGGTATAGTACAGGTGGTACCTTGCTCAATAGTAGCAACTGTGAAAGGGATCTTGGGGTCCTAGTGGACAATCACTTAAATATGAGCTAGCAGTGTGCTGCAGCTGCCAAAAAAAGCCAACACAGTGCTAGGCTGCATTAACAGAGGGATAGAATCAAGATCATGTGAAGTATTAATAACACTTTACAATGTCTTGGTAAGGCCACACTTGGAATACTGCATCTAGTTTTGGTCATCATGATGTAAAAAAGATGTTGAGACTCTAGAAAGAGTACAGAGAACAGCAACAAAGATGATTAGGGGGCTGGAGGCTAAAACATAAGGAATGGTTGCTGGAATTGGGTATGTCAAGTTTAATGAAGAGAAGGATGAGGGGTGACATGATAGCAATGTTCCAATATCTCACAGTTTGCCACATAGAAGAGGGAATCAACCTATTCTCCAAAGCACCTGAAAGCAGAATAAGAAGCAACAGATGGAAACTAACTAAAGAGATCAGCAACCTAGAACTAAGGAGAAATTTCCTGACAGAACAATTAAGCAGTGGAACAACTTGCCTCCAGAAGTTGTGAATGCTCCAACACTGGAAGTTTTTAAGAAGAGACTGGACAGCCATTTGTCTGAAATGGTATAGGGTTTCCTGCCTGAGCACACGGTTGGACTAGATGATCGCTAAGATCCCTTCTAACTGTAAGGTCCCAGTTCCTTACGTGAACTTGAGATACCATATCAATCTAATCAGATAACCCAAGTGGAGACTTCTTGATCAAGCAGCACTTTATTTGATCAAATTAAGCAGCTGGGTGGCCAATAATCTGGAATGCTGGCAGAGTTACGTCCAGAAGTGCCACACTTTAGAAAGTTGGTAGCATTGCTTTATAAACTTTGTTAGCCAATGAAAATCAGACAAAAGAGCTATTACATCATAAGAAAGACATCAATCATTCCTGTACACTCCCTTATTCCCTCCTTCAGTATATTGCATCCATGTACATGTTTCCCACACTTGCCTGAGATTTCCCTGGTATAAAAGCCGATTACAAAAAGCAAGAAAGGAACAGTTAAACTAAACAATTTCCCTTTATTCCAGAACCCTTCATTCCCCCCTTCAATTTTGTAACAGAATGCTTTCTGTTACTTGGTGAACAATGACGTATATTCCTTTGTTATTGCAGTGAAAATCAGGACCTTGGCTGGCTTATGGGGTTTATCACTACTTACAGAGGATGCTATGGCCCTCATCCCCGAGATGATTTTTTTTACTCAAATCAATCATAATATTAAAATAAACAATCATCCATAAACACAACACAACATAGGTACATATTTCAATACAACTCAACTGAAAATAATCATAGACCAGCTTTACCAAACATTTAACATTGCTGCTCAGAACCCCCACCACCACATCCCCCCTAACCCTAACCTCCCCTCACTTACCAACTAACTACGTACTTCTCCCCCCTTCTCTATCTCCATCCTACTAATCCACCCATCTATCCCTACCTTTCCCCCTTCTTATCTACTTACATCAGCCCTCACTCCTCCTTTCTCTTTCCATCAGATGTGGTGCCCAGAGGCCACCCAAGCAACCCCTTAATAACAATAATTAACTATTCCACCCCAATTACAGCTGAGAAAACATAAAATATAAAATATAAACTTATAAATCCTCCCTAACCCCCCCCCCGGACTTCCCAGAGTGAATACAGGGTATAATAAAGGAAAACCCGCTTCATCAAACAAAATTATAATATAATCCTAACAAGAATTAAAAAATATACTACATACAATCTCTACCTTACATTTCTCAATTCTAATACATATCTAATCCCAAACAGATCACCTTGTTAAGAATAACAAGTTTCATTTACGTATCTAGTCCATCAATCTAAGTCAAACTTTTAAAACACTTCAATTCATTAAGAGGTTATATAGAGTCACTGTAAACACGTAATATCAGTAAACCCCTCAATTCAAAAAGTATATTCTTAATCAATTTAATATATCATCCAATAAACATCCTCTCTTCGTTTAAATCTTCCCTTCAACTTCCTCTCATACCTTTTATTCATAAACTTAATATTAAAATCAACCCATAAACTTAGATTGCTTTAGTACCTTACATATAATTTAAATTTCACTTTTCAAGCGGTTTCTGGGCTTTCCCATCTATCAAATAAACCCCATAACAGATACAAACTAATTACACCATTTCCAGCTTGCATTCCTTCAGCCATCAAATCACATAATGCATATCCACCAATCTGTATTGTCAACCCTTAAATCATTTCAGTCCAAATACATTCTTCCATTACTCATCTTCTCTTGCACTTTGTTCAGAATCTTGAACCTTGAATCCATCCATACTTTTAACTTGTCCTTCAGTCGAATTCGGGGTTTTCTCCTTTGCCAGTCAAATCTCGAAAACAGAGCCTCCCTTCCAAGTAATAAGTCTCTCTTTTTTCCTTGCAGTATTTTTTGAATCCATAGAAACCATCTTAACCTAGGCATTAATCCTCTATTTCTCTTGACCATATAATTTCATTGCAATAACATTTCAAATCTTTGTCCTTGTTTATCCTGATCTTCTTGCTGCTCCCTATCTTGAAACAAATCCTCTTCCTCCCCAATACAATCAAACCATTTCCCTTTATCCTCTTTATTCTGAGTACTGTCCTCTTCTTGTATAGGTTGTTTTATAAAGAACTCAACAGTCAATTGCAAATCATTTTCATTTGGAGGAGAGAATCTGGTTAATATTCCTGTAGCACATTCTTTCAGTACTGCATGCAGTTCCTCTTTAAATCCTCTAATTCTGGCAGCAAACTGCATCTGGTGAAATTGTGTCATAATAACCTGGTCCTGTGCATCCTCACTTTGTTGCTCAACATTTTCCAATTTTTCTTCTTCATCAGCTCCAATAGTATAGTTCCATACTCCTTTCATGGCTTCAACTATATCTTCTCTCATCTCTAAATTACAAGCTTCTGACAAGCTTCCGGTGGCTTCGCCGGCGTCGCTGGAGTCTCTACTGTGAGGCTCCGTTCTCTGGGTTTGTAAAGCCGCTAACAACAGCGTTCATCAGCTGTTTGTTGCGGTGGAAAAACCCCTCTTCGGGTAAAGAAGAGGTGTAGAGCCTCAAGAGCAAGGTTGAGCCCTTCTAAGATCCCTGGAAAAAATTTTCAGGGGCAGAGAAGGTGTGTTCCCTAGGCACTTGAAATGCTCCTGCCCAGAGACGCTTCTGTCGGCTGACAGAAATAGACGTCGCGACCGCCTCTGCTTTTAAGAGAGAATAATAAGGATCTTATACAGACGGAGTGATTACAGGAGACCTTTGAGTATTGCAAGTATTTTGTTACTTTGTTTCTGCCTTTGTACTTATAACTTTTTTGAATCAACATAATCCCTTCAAAATGGCGATTGTTCTTTGTACTCAGTGAAAGTGAAGAAAATGAAAGTGATCAAAGCGCTGGAAAGTGAAACTGAATTTTCTCTTCTCTTTTTGAAGTGATGCTTGAGAGACTATTTAGACTTGAATTATTTACTAAACTATAATGCAAATTGGATTTTAAAAGAAATTGAGAAGGGAGGAATTGGCAATTTTTAAAAATTTTTCTTATTCTTTCCTTTTTTTTTTTTAACTATGACTATGAGACAAAAGGCAGCAATTGCGAAGGCGGCTATGCCCTCTCCAGGGCAGCTTGTAAAATCACAATCTGCTCCTTTAGTATCTCAAGAGCCTATACAGCCTCCTCCAGAAATGCTTACAATGAAAGATTTACAGTCTGCATTAACTGTTGCATTATCTTCAGTAAATGTTGCATTATTTTCAGTTAATGATAGGTTGGAGAAACTGGAGGATAAACTGGAGAAAAAGATGGCAGAACAGAAAAAAGATTTTAAAGCTATCCCCGAGATGATTGAAGTAACTGTTCTTTGGATAACAGGAATCAAAGATGGCAAAACCAAAAGACCTCTAAATGCTAACATAATCAGAAAATTTTCCCTTCGCCAATCACCAAAGATCTCTCCAAACCAGCTTGTGTCCATGGCAGCTGTCCAGGTTTCTGAAGAAGCTGGGTGTATTTCCTCCACACACACACAGGCAGCAATATGTAAAAAGGAAAGCCATACCCCCCTTGTTTTCACAAAATTTTCTTTTGTGGTGTTATTTTAACCAATTAATTTTCTTTATCTTTCTGTACATGTACTTCTCACCTCGGGCTAATGGAGGTTCCTGTGCAAGCAAAGTATAGAGAAGCAAAATAGCATTATTTTGCATTATAATGCCCTTGATTTGTAATTATTTCTAATACAGCTTGCAGTCTAACAATTCTATTAAGCATATTAAACAAGAGTCCTATAACTTATACATTCCACCTTCTTGCCATGTAATAAGCCTGTCTGGGGCAGTCCAGTTGAGAGGGCATCTATTAGATTAGTCCATAAGGCAGACTATTGGGGAATGTTTGCCATGGGAGTTTGGGGTTAGGTCAAATCGGTGGTAATCCACCAAAAGGATACTGAGGTGCTCATCTACAAGAGATGTTCACACCTAAGTCTCCCCAAGGTTTTTAGCAGAAACTTCTCTTTTTAAAACAGAGGCTTCCCACTATGGAAGTGGTCAGAGGCCACATGTTGGGTCTATTGGTGGCTTTTCCAGTGAGATTTTGACATAAAATTTATTTCACGTGCTTTCCAAGGCCATTGTTCACCCATGCTAGTACCAACACACATATAACAGTTAGTCACATTTAGAGAAGAAGCAATTTTTTTGGGCCAGATCAATAAAAAGATTATTTGATACTGAGGAAATTTCAATTATGGTTTCCAGTTCATCATAAAAAGAATCTGGGATGGTGGTATAATAGTGTCAAACTGAACCCATATTTGTGTCCAGTTCAATTGATAGCTGGTCCAAATGATGCTGAGAAGTTTGCTGGTCTGGTTATCTCGAAGCACATTGGGTTGCAGGAATCAGCATTGCACTGAGAATGCTGACTCCTTTAATCATATTGAATTTTCTTTCGATTGTGTCAGGTTGGGTAAGAAGTATAAACGTATTTTGCATTAAATGAGTAAGCCTGTCTCCATACTTAGGCCATTTAGCTTGATTATAGTCAAAAGGTTTTCATGCACCAAAGGAGACTCTAGCACAGTGGTTCTCAACCTTTCTGAGGTTGAGACCCCACTTGCCACGCCCATGTGTGCCGCGACCCCGACCTGGGGGTGTGCGCAAAAAAAAAATTAAAATTTTTTTTTAAAAAATCAAAAAAACAAAAAACAAAATGGCGCCCGCGATGGGCGGATCTGTGCATGCGCGGATCGGCCTGTCGCACGTGCCACGCATGCGCGCATCTGCCCGTCGCGGGCCGCCATTTTGTTTTTTTTATTTTTTTTTTAATTTTTTTTAAAAAACCAAAAAACCAAAAAAACAAAATGGCGGCCGCGACGGGCGAATCTGCGCCTGTGCGGATCGGCCTGTCGCACGCGCCACGCATGCGCGCATCCACCCGTCGCGGGCCGCCATTTTGTTTTTTTATTTTTGCTTAATTTTTTTTTAAAAAAACCAAAAAAACAAAAAAACAAAATGGCGGCCGCGACGGGCGAATCTGCGCCTGCGCGGATCGGGCCGTCACACGCACCGCGCATGCACAGATCCGCCCGTTGCAGTCCGCCATTTTGTTTTTATTTTATTTTATTTTTTTTAATTTTTTTTAATTTTTTTTAATTTTTTTTAATTTTTTTTAATTTTTTTTCCCAGCGCGACGGGCGGATCTGAGCGCGCGCGGCGCGCACGCGCCAAAAAAATAAAAAAATTTAAAAAAATAACCACTGCTCTAGCACCATCCATAAGTCTCGTGTTATTCTTCTCAAGAGGTATAATCTGTGCATCCTTCCATATGTCCAGGTTTGAAGTTGTTGGTAGGACTTTACTGTATTGACAGAAGCATAACAAATGACCCTATCCCCCACTTTGTGAGTGGAATATGTAGTCTTGTTATAAACACAACTCCCTTTTGTTCCTTTAATTATTGAGCCCATGGTCTGAAGAAGATGTGGAGGAAACAACAGCAACAAAGTTAAAAAAAATGTAACAATACACAGTCTATATACTATGAACCCAAGTTCTAGGATAGTTCAGTCCATTGGAGTTTTTCTCCTAGTTAGATGGAAACAGTTCAACAGGCGAGGCAGGTAGAAATTTCACTTTCAGGCCATCCAGCTGTGGAGATTATCACTGGAGAAGGAATGATGGGACTTTCTATGGACTCACGCTTTGATTCCTTCACTCTCACTGCAGTTGAGCTCAGAAGGACTTGGCATGATTGGGACCACTCAGGACTGGGTGGTGACAGTTCTTTCACTTGAACACACTCTCCAGGAGCAATAATGGTCAGAGACAGATGGTAGGGCAGCCTGGACCTGTACTGGAGTAGAAGATAAAACCTGTGCCAGATTATGAAAATACTGAGTAATATTCTTCTCTTCTTCACTGACATTCGTGAACCTTCATGCAACTCCCATCCACCATTTCAAACAGGACAAGGCAAATTTTCCAGAGTTGAGGCTTGTAAATGGCCTCACCACTAGATGTCACAACCTGTCCAGCCATTGTGTACCATCCACAACATCAGCCAAAACCAAAACACATAACACCTCCCCCTCTCAACATTCATTTCCTTCATGTACCTGCCTGCCCCATTTTAGCTTCCTATGTGTGTTCTCTTCTTTCAACTTTATGTGAGTAACTTTTTTCCCTTTTACTATTAATCTTTCTTCCAATATCCAAAACTATCCACATTCTCTTCTCCTTACTAACAAATTCAGTTAACTACAGGGAGGACCCCCCCCCCGCTCCCACTAACATTCTCTTCTCCAGCATCCAACATCCACTATGTCCTTTTTTTTTCAGCTACTTTGCTAAATCCATCCATAAAAAAAATACCTGAGGGGCTGTCACAGTGCAGAGGGATCAACCCTGTTCTCACTTGCCCAAGGAAGGACTAGAAACAATGGGATGAAACTGCAGGGGAAAAGATTCAGATTAAATGTTAGAAAAAAATTTCTAACAGTAAGGGTGATCGACCAGTGGAACAGGTTGCCACAGGAGGTGGTGAGCTCCCCTTCGATGGAGGTCTTCAAGCAGAGACTGGATGGCCATCTATCTGGGATGGTTTAGGGAATCCTGCCTCGAGCAGGGGGTTGGACTCGATGACCCGGGAGGTCCCCTCCAACTCTACGATTCTATGATTCTATGATAAACAATCAGGCTGAACCTTTGTCTGCAATTCTATCACTTCATGTTCTAATCAGATCAGTTTAGTGAGTTCAAGAACTGGACAGGTTCTAAATCATCTAACAGCTCAGTCCTTTTGCTCAAAACAACTTTTGCTATTCCAGAACCAACACTCATAAAGAGATAAAAAAAACTTATTTTTTTCCAGTACAGCTCACAAAAGGAAAAAATATATATGAGGTATTCTGAATTAATCTACTGAAAATATGCAAAGACTGAAATTAGAGCATCAAACTTTTTGAAAACATTTAAAAATCTAAGCAAAACAATTCAGAATCATTTTCCTAAGGTTTTTCCTTTTATAATGCGTTTAGCTTTAGTAGAAGGGAGAGCTCAGTTGTCATTGGTTACGTTATCTATCAGGTCAGTCACATTGCTTTCCTTTTGCACACACACAATCATTGGCAACCAGCCCAAAAACTTTAAACCAAAAGGGACACATTTGCAGGAAAAAAGGGAAGGGGATGGGGATGTTACAGATTCTGCATTTCTAAGCTCTGAACACAAACTGCAACAGGGAAACGAAATGACACATTTGTGATGAGAAGCCATGTGAAGCATGTTAACTTTGTTCTTTGTCCCTGAGCAAAATTAGAACAGAAGCCAAAAAACTACAATTTCAGACTTCACCCACCCACCCCTTTCTCCTTTCCCTCCACCTTCCAGGCCAGAGTTAAGCAGAGAGAAAAAAAGATTTAAGATGATCAACCCCAAACCTCCCTCTTCTCCTTTTTCTTTTCTTTTTTTCCCCTTCTCCCTTTTTCATCTCTCTCTTCCAGAGCAAAGAAAAAAACCTAACAAGTTGATAACAAGAAAGCTGAACAAAATTAAAAAAAATTGCACAGGGATTTTGGCCGCTTTTGAATTTCTCTCACTTACAGCATTCTTTCAACAAAATAATTTTCTCTTTTCTCTCATGCAACCACCTTTGACTTAGTTCACAACAACAAAAGCTGCAATTTACTGTTTCTGTCACACCCTGGGGTGGCGTGGGGAACTTTTTCTCACACATATATACATTTGCACATCAACATACTCACACAATTCTCTTCCATTCAGATTGCCTGCATACATAATTTCACATATAGATATTTCATTTTCATGCTTTTTCCAGGCAAACCATTTATTTTTAAATAAGGCTTTTTTGTTTGTTATTATCAGAGGGTTTTGTCCCTCTCCCAAGACACATATATACACAGATACCATTAAGACAACATTTCTAGGCCTGTTGCTTGTCCTCCAAGAAATGAGAAAAATCAAGATGTGATTCCAGTCAAAATGTGATGTTGGGCAGTGAACCATCTCTTATTTTTCTCACCATTCCAAGCCCAAACTAATTTTTTTGGATGGCCAAATATTTAAAACTCATCAATTTGGAGTTTGAGGCCAAAGCAGTCTCCCTTTTAATCTTTCTCCAAAAAGGCAGGGGAACATTTATGGTTGCTTCCAATGTTAGAGCCTAAAAAGTCCTCCAGGACACTCTCGGGGCCGGCCCTCTTTCCCTGGCCACAGGAGAAGGGGCGGTGCAGGGTCTCCACCCGGGTGAGCAGGTGAGCGAAACCCCGAAATCTTTCATGTTTGTTTGCAAAGAGAAGCACGCCGCATTAGCTGGCACCGCAGGGGGTGGTCCCACGGCAACGCTGGCAGTCCGGGCCGTGCGCCACCGGCATCTTCTCTTTGCAAACAAACGCAAAATGTTTTGGGGTTTTGCTTGCCCGCCCGCCCGGGTGGAGACCAGAGTTGGCGGCTCTAACATCATACTATCGTTGGCTGCAATCCTATCCACCTGTTTTGCCCAACCGATCACAAGCCAACCGCTGCCTGGTTGCTAGATTAATAGCCACCAGATGGCTCCGCAGTGGCCACTGCAGCCGGAGATGAGCAGGCTGTTGCTCCCGCAGTCGCCGTCCCACCGTTATGGAAGATAGCCTGGTCCGTACCTTCGGGGGCTTCAGCCTCCAGCAGCCCCACCGTGCCCAAGGCAGGCCTCCAGGTCGCTGCTTCAGCAAAAGAGGGAGAGTGCGGGGCAGTCTTTTCCAAGGGAAAGAGAAGCTGGATGGGGGCAGGGCTGGTGCATGTGTTGCTTAGGCTCCACTCTTTAATCAAGCCCCGTTATGTGCATGTGCACATTTTGCGGCTCCTAGTTTTTTCTTTTGTGAGGGAAATGGGTCCAAGTGGCTCTTTCACCATTTCAGGTTGCCAACCCCTGATCTAGGTAATGCAAGCCATGGTCTAGGAAGACAAAGTTCTGTTGACAACACCAGTTTTTAAGCCAGTGGTTTG
The DNA here is from genome assembly GCA_034064705.1 of Bothrops alternatus. NCBI lineage: Eukaryota > Metazoa > Chordata > Lepidosauria > Squamata > Viperidae > Bothrops > Bothrops alternatus. Next base: position 19,493,428 of record JARGCV010000103.1, on the reverse strand, counting down.
TTTCTAAAAATCTTTGCTCCCTCATTGGATGTTGGCCTTTTGTTGGAAGTGTAGATGAAAACACCATTTGTGCTCCTAAGTCTTTAACTTTCTTCCCTAGCTGTTCATAATCTCTTGCTATTGTTTTAAGATTTATTGTTGTGTCATTGGTCCCCACATAAAAGAACGGGGTATTTATCCATGGGGTTGATTATTTTAGTAAGGTAATCAGTTACATCTTTGATTTTTGCTATACCTCCCTAGACTGACTGACTTTTTCTGTTCCCCTATGAATTGAATCTCCTATAGCTAATATTCGCCCTTTTTTTTAGAGGAGTCTGGAATACTTTTCTTGTCACAGGAATGCTGGGTTGTGCCTCTTTTTTTTAGAAACTATTGATGAATGCTCTGTTGTGTCTGTATATTTTCTTCTGGGAAGATACTATGAAAACAAACACTCAGTTCCAGAAGGGCTTCATTTGAGTGGGTTAGGGGATTTGCTCTTGGTTGTTTTCTTCTAAGAGTGACATATTCCCATCAGTCTTGCTCTTTAGGTAGAGAGGCAAAAGTTAGGTCCCAATTACATAGGGCCTTTCCACATCGTCCGGATTGTAAATCTGGTGATGGTGGAGCTGAAGTTTCCTAGAAGCCTCAGGCAAATTCATCCAGTATTTCATTGCAGCCTTTTAAAACCTTTTCAGTGATCTGGTTTGAGACCAGTCAAAGAACCACCTCCTCCTCTCATCTTAATAAAGGGAGAGGAACACTACAAGATCAAAAAGATTCTTGACTTCAGATATTACAAGATAAAATTACAGTATCTAGTACTGTGGAAAAGCCATCCATTAGCAAATACTAAGTGGGTGGACAGTGAAGTTAGTTAAGAAATTTCACATTAGGTATTCTCAACAGCTCCATTAAGGGATATAGCAGTAATTGGGTTGTACATAATAATGTGTATATATGTTTATTGTTGTCCCAGGTCTGCCTTTTTTCCAGGGGGGTTGGCATGTCAAAACAGATTTGCCCTTTCACCTACATTTTCTCACTTTGCTCATATCTTGACAATGAGATGGAATGCAAAATGGGGAGGAGTGGTATCTAGGCAACCGAGGCTTCTGAGAGCCAAAGTCACTAATGCAGGTGCTTGATGGAGAAGTGGACTATTTCCATCACAAGAAGAAACGTTACTATTGGACAATGTGAACACCCAGTGGGTGGGAACAAGGGAGTCTATTGTTTAACTAAGCAAGCCTTTGAGTGGGAAAATCAGAGCTGGTTTTGCTTTTTCTGTGCCAATGTAGATTTTCAGTAAAGTATTATACTTTTGGTAAAATCATGTCCCAGGATTTTTTTCCCCTGAAAATACCAATTGGATAGTTGACAGGATCCTTGAGAAAACTGTACTCCCCAAAGCAAGATGTTGACAGATGCTGAACTGGAACCCCAACTGACACCATGTATCACATGGTATTTCCTCTGCTTCATGACTGAAGCTATATTATTAGCTTTGCTCTATGGAAAAAAGGAAGTTTGTAGAAATACAAAAGAAAAATCCTTTTAAAATACATGGGTGATCACGGAGGAGGGAGCAGAAATGTTGGTATGTCCAGTGATGCAGGTTAACTATGCTGATGAAATATGTAATCATACTTCAAATATGTGGTGATGTAATTACATCATTGTGAATTTTCATTTTTATTTAACCAGTTTGGTCCTGTACTATTGGGCTTAGAGAATCCTTGGAATGGACATGACCAATATTCCAGGTTCTTCCAGTTTCATAGATTTTAAGAAGCAAAATATGTACCCTACTCCTCTGGAAACCTTAGACCAATCTTTTTACTACAATACCCTCTAAGAAAGGCAAGTCCTCCCTATTCCAGCTGCAACATCATCATCTACCTGGGGCCCAGCATGTGTAAGGACCTGTTTTTTGGTTGTCCTAGCGATTATAGGATATATTTCTCAACTGCTATTATATATTTTAATTTTTGTATTCCTGCAATTGTTGGTATTTGAAGTATTTTAAATTTGTCCACTGCCTAGAGTAACTTATTGAGAAGTGCAGTTGTACAAATTGAATGAATGAATGAAAGAAAGAATCCAGTTTCTTCCAGCATCCAGGCTCCAACCTTTTATCCTTAGTATTATTAAGATTCTCTGTGGCACATATTCCTGAATACAGGATGTTACTGATCTCCGTTTGAACATAAACCCACAAGAAGCCTATAGTCACTTTACAAATAAGCTGCTGTACAGAAGTAATGAATTTATAAAAGACATCTGTTGTTTATTAAATAAAGCTAATTATCTGCATAGGAGAATAAAAGAAAATATTAAAATCAAGTTTGGAATACACTTGAGTGGTTTTTTTTAAAAAGAGAAGAATAATAGCTTATTTATAAGAAGGTCACTTTGCTTGAGTAGGACACCAAGGATGGAGTGCCTTTCTAAAGAATTCAGCAGCTATTTTGGCACAAGACATTTTAAGAGCAGTCTGCAAAGTGTAGAAGGCACAAGAAATCTGCTGGAAAGTGCATTTGTTAAAGGTAAAATAAAATTCCTTTTCTCTGGCAATTTAAATCAAGACACATGCACTAATGTCAGTCTTTTTAGGAGTTCTTGCTACATATTCCTTTAATATATCCAATATTCACCAAATGTCAGGATAAGGATGAATTTGCCTGGGAAGGCAGGAATGCATGAAAATTAATAGCAATACTGGGTGAATTCAAAGAAGTATCTCTGTGGGCTCCTTTCCCAGAGCTGATGGCAAGGTGCACTGGTTGTTGTAGGACTGTAATCCGGACAGAAAGTGTGCAGCTGGCAGTGGCCTTCTATTGCTCCTAAGCTTCTGTTTCCCAATTGCCTTCTGGACAATTCCAGAATTTTTATCCAATTCCAGAATCTGATCCAAAGGACTGGCATGGTTGAGATCATTTCCAAAGGAATTCTCGCAGTTCCTGATATTTCTGCCGGCGGACACAACGAGGACAGAAATTGGCATTTGCCTGACAACTGTTGTGGAAGACAGTCTTGCACTCACTACACCTGTAAGGAAAAAGAAGTATGTCAATTCTAGAAACAACTCATCATCTGTGAGCAGTTGGCTACTTGAGTATGTCACATTAGAGCTCAACAACCAAGTTGGAATTGTAGTCCAATAGACTGGAAGGTATTAGATATTCTCATTCTGTATTATTGGCTTCAAAGGCCAGCCTCCCTCTTATAATAGCTTTACATTTCAAGCATGAAAGTGGAATCACAAATAAAGTCAGTGTGTTCCTTCTACCAGTTCTCCTTAATTGAACTCTTGAAACAACTTTCCACTCAGAGATTCCAATTCTGTAAAGAAAACATGGTTTTTCTCCCTTGGTACTCAGGTATCATTTCACGGGAGAGAACATCTGTTGCACATATGGTTCCAGTTGTTGTTCCAATCGTTACCAGGTCAAAAGGAACAAGGGGGCAGGTATAGAAAGAAGTCCTGGACAGCTAGTGAAAGGGCAAAAAGAAGAGTGTAGGGCTGCAGAGAAATCTCCAGATTTATTAAATTGCATTTTTAATCTCACTTAAGGGGAATATGTAACTAGATTCACCACATTACTTAAAATTCATTTCAATCACATTAGATGTGGAAATGAAATGTGATGAAATTTAATTTTGATTAACAACCAAAAACCCCAGAGAAATGTGCACCCTCATGGGTTAGATTAGGTCAGTGTTTTTCAAACTTGCCAACTTTATGATGTGTGGACATCAACTCTTAGAATTTCCCAGCCAATAAGCTGGGAGCTGAAGTACACATACTTTAAAGTTGGCACATTTGAAAAAAAACTGTTCGATGGTTAAGTAATTTTACTAGCTATTAGGCAACTTTAAAGCTTTCTTCACACTTAGGCTTACACGTTGCTTTACTTTTTTGGAACTCTCCCTCTGCCTGACAGCTAAGAAGGGATTATGAGATTACTCCCTGTATCTAAGCTATGTTTATTAAAATAACAGATCATCACTGCCTATCGTTCCAGAAGGGTCCCTCAAATGATGAATAGCATTGGTTGACTCTGCTGGCCACTGAGTGTGGGTGAGTGTGAGTGTGCCTCTGGCTGAGGAGGTGTGCATGAGAAAATTATCCCCAGCTGCCAGCTATGCAGGTGATGATTAAGGAAGTGACTATTGCTGTGCTGCTGCCAGAATCAAAAAACTCCCCAGAGGTTTCCGAGAACATCCTGTTTCATAGGTAAATTGTCTGGCTGAGGAAGCAGGAAGTAAGTTTGTCTGAGCTTGGAGGCACTCTTCCTGCTCTAATACATAGACAAAGGGAAAAATTGATATATGTGTCATTGCATTGTTATAGTTTTGGGGGATGAGCAATTATATCTAAAGGCTACTCAAAGATGGATCTGATGAATGAAATCTTTTTTAGGATTTTGACTGCCTCATGGAAGGTGGATCTCTATGGCACTGAGATCTGCCTTCCCCAACCTCTGGAGGCTCTCTTGATGTGCTTTGTTACGGCATACATAATCTTCATCTAGTGGGCCAAAAACTTGCCAAACTGGGGAAGGATGTCCTATAGTCACAGATCTGGAAAAAACATGGTGGGCTAAGGCTATTATTTTAATTTTTTGTATCCTCTCAGTAATCTCTCAGTCAAAGGGCCTGACCCCCGACTCGAACAAATAAATGTTTTCTAAGAAGGACATTTATATGTTTATAAGCATTCTGTTACTTATCATTATGATAAGGATTTAAGGATTTCATTAACATTCAATTAATTATCTTGACTCTTACCTGATCTAGTTCTGACTATGCTATGTAAATGAATGAAAGGATGGACTTATTTATTCATTTACAAATATATATGCCCAACCCACCTGGAAATGCCATTCTGGTCAGCTGATTAAAAAAAAAGAAAGAAGAAAGAACCAAAATAAAACTACAATGAACAACAATAATAGGTAATAGGCAACTTGGCTAACATTTGTACCCTCTTCCGGTGGGAACTTGCACACCTTGGTCCAATGCTTGGAGAAATGATCATGTTTTTAAAATTTTCCTAAAGGCCAGCAGGATCCAGGTCAACTTAGCATCCTTTGTGTGTGTGTGTGTGGGGGGGTAAGATCATCCCAAGGCACTGCTAATGAGAAGGAGTGCAATCTAGCTCCTATCAGATGGCACTACTTCAAAGAGGGGACCCCAAGTCTGCCTATCATATTAGAGCAAAGTGGGGCAGGCAGCTATCTTTAGGGACTGTCATGGGTGGCTGTCCTAAGGGAGAGATAATGCCACAAATAATCCAGTTTCCTGATGTCTGATCACAGCGAGTTCCAAGATATGGTCAATATATACTAAAGAACTCAATTTTATTTTTAGTTTCTTTAAAATGTGTATTCAGTTCTAGAGGAAAGGACATGTGTAAAACTTACCTGCTGGTTGTATCAAATTCAAAGGGAAAGATGATGTCATTCTTGTTGCATATTTGGCAGATGAAGCCCCTCTGAGTACAAAGATCACAGCTATATACATGGTGGGAGGCAAATTGGATCAGCGACTGAAGAAAAGTTTCAAATATACCATCTGCTATCTAAGAGGAGAGAAGGGCCATGAGCAGTTGGTGAGGAGCAGGGAAACCACTTCTATTTCTGCTTTCACAGGAATTCTCAAAATTCACATGTCATTCAGCAAAAAATGGCCAAGGCCCTTATGATGCCAGTCTGATTTAAAACATTTGAAGGCATGAAACAGCTGGTTTTGGCTGGTCCATGTCAAAATCAGAATAGGTTGTGTTTCATATGTTTTGGCTTATGCATGAATTTAAAACAGCTTGCTTTGTAATATACTGTGCATGGCGTGTCTAGGTAGAAGTAGTTCAGAGGAGGTTAGGTAAGGATTATGGAATGGACACAGGCAGCAGCTGATGGCTGGCAGGGAAGTGATGGTGTTGAGAAGATCGGGGAGTGAGTGGCAAGATATGCCATGGTAGGATAAGAAACAGATGGAGAAATAAGTTACATTAGCAAAGATAACCAAGATGAGGGAGGTAAGGGAAAGCACATGAAGGATCATGGGGGAGGATAGTAGGAGTGGGTCGGAATGGTACAACTTGCTGTGGCCATGTTGCCCCAGCCAAGTTGCTGTGGGACAACTCGCACAGGAAACTCATCTTGGGATAGTTCCACATGAGATAACTCAATGCCTTGCTTCGGTTTGGCAAGCCCTCCAGGTTTTTTTGCATGGAAAAAGAGGCTTAAGGAATTTGGTCCTCCTTTTCATGGAGGTTCCCAGCACCATGGGCATTTTGCCCCTGGAGAGCAGTTGTCGAAATCCCAGGGCTATGTCTGCCTTGGAATCCTTGCCCCTGCCCTACCAGATCACCCGGAGAGCCCTGGCCATGCTGAGGCTGTGGGAAAGGATCAAACCTTCTTCTCCTCCGCTGTAAGTCAGGTCAATCTCTTGATCCAGGGGGACCCCCATCTTTCTCCACTGTGATCTGTCTTGGAGAGGTGATGCCAGAAATGATAAACTGCTGCTGCTGTCAGTAGTTAAATGGGAAATTAATCAAGGATCGAGCCCTCTAGCGAGCGTTCCCCAGAAATTGCACTTCACACACACCAGCCAGCTATGCTGCCCTCACTCCCTGCTGGTGCCAGATGGATTTCATCAGTTGATCCCCCAAGCTACCTAACAGAATTGGCAGAGCAATGCCTTCTTTTTCAGCTGGGCAAGGAGTGTCTGGATGGACAGAGTTGGACTTGGGGGGGGTGCAGATCCATCCCCTCCTGGTCTCCTTTACTGCTTGTAGCTAGGAGTTCCGCAGGCTCTGGGGAAGGGAGATCCAGTGTTGGCAGGAAGCAAGGGCAGCGTAGCCAGGGAGCGCTTGGGCAGGATGCAATTCTTGATTAATTTACCCATCTAGACAGTGGTGGCAGCATTGGCTCTGGCATCACCTCTCTGAGCCAGATTACAGTGGGGGAAGATGGGGTAACCCTGGATCCAGGGATTGACTACTCAGAGTGGAGGAGGAGGAGGTTCAATGCTTTCCCACAGTCTCAGCATGGCCAGGGCTCTCGGGGTAATCTGATAGGGCATAGATGAGGGTGGTTCCAAGGTTGGGATGGCCTCTAGGTCTTGATACCCCCCTCCAGATGCACAATGCCCCCAGGGCTGGGGGCTTCCATGAAAAGGAGGACCAAATTCTCCAAGCCTCTTTTCCATGCAAAGAAACCGGGAAGGCTTGCCAGGTAGAAGCAAGGCGTTGAGTTATCCCACATGGAATTGTCCCACAGCAAATTGTCCCGCAGTGAGTTGGCTGTAGTGACATGGCTGCGGGAAATTGTCCTAGACCTGGAATGGGGAGATTAATGGGACATGCGGAACTTGGACACTGCCAGCAACAGCAGGAAAGGCAGGCTAGGGAAAGTGCTGGAAAGATGAGAGGGGTTGAGGATATGCGACATACTATACAGAAAATTAACGAAAGAAAAAAAGGAGTGAATGCATCCTTCTTGCCCTGTAAAAAGAATCTGGCATCCCTTCAGATTTTATTTCATCCAAACCCTCCAAATGGTTCGGGGGGGGGTGCAGTGGCTCAGTGGTTACGACACTGGGCTTGTCGGCAGGAAAGCTGACAACCCAGGTTCAAGACCCGAGTGCCATGTCATGGGGTGAGCCCCCATGCTCACTCCAGTTCCTTGCCAATCTAGTAGTTCAAAAGCATACAAATGTGAGTAAATAGGTTCACATTTGGTGGGAAGGTAACAGCGCTCTGTGATGTCATGCTAGCCACAAGACTGCGGCAACATCTTCGGACAGTGCTGCTTTAACGGCTAGAAACAGAAATGAACAGTGCCCCCTATAGTGGGCAACAACTAGTGGAATAAAATCTGCAGGAACTCCTAAAACCCTCAAACAACTAAAACAAATACTCTGGGTTTTGTTTTTGCTGAACTGAAGCTGATCCAAAATGGCTTGGCAGAACTTCTAGAACACAGCAAATTGTTCTAGAATTGTAACAACTTAGATTTTCCATTTTGTGCATACTTATTTTTAAAACCATTTCAGCAGCTGTTAATGCAGATCCAGTGCAGGTAACAAAAAGTTTGCAATATACAGTACTAGGGGGAAAAAATTGGTAAGCAGAAGCAAATGGGCCAGAGAATTCCTGGAGAGCTTAGCTGTCTATCTGCTATACTCTTCAGATAGGACTAAGTTATGAGAGGAAAAGATTGCATCTGAACATGCACAGACCAGGTCTGAAAAGTTTCTTGCTATCTGCTCTACACTGAGTGATGCAACAATTCATGGTGTGTCAAATAATTTGTAGGGAAGCCTGCTAGGCTGTGATTTGGGGGAATCCAGCTTAGAGGATGAAGGAATGGGTAATATTTTCTTGAACTGCCTCTAGATTGAAACATTTCTTTTTTCCAGATTTCCTACCTGCCTCAGGTCAGCCACACTGTATTTATGGGGACATTCCAGGAGATAGTGCCGGTGGTCAAGCCTTCAAAGAACAACATCATTAGTGCACTAAAATTTGTTCTCCACAGTATCCCAAGAGTTTTATACAATATAAAACAAAACCTCTTGCTCCATTTCTCACTCTTGTGCTCATTTCTGCACACAAGCTGATCTCTTTAGGCTTTTTCCTTCATTCTGCTTTTATTATATGCCTCTCCTCCCAATCCTTGCTTTCATCAAGCCGTTGTGTCACAAGATACTTTTTACTTGACCCATATTTTTTTATTTCAGGTAAACCGATTTCTTACACCATTGCTCTATGCCTGTGCTGGTTTCTCTTCATTTCCCAGAGATCACAGGAAACACACTGATGGTACTCAGGGCTAAATTGGATACCAATACATTGAGATTTTTTCTTTAATTTTCTAGCCACATTTTTTTTGCAATGAGAATGTACACTTTACACATATCAATTACTCAGGTTTGGGACAACCAGACCCAACAATATCCCTAGGAGTCTTCTGTGTCATCCAATACAAGCCCCTATCCTCTTGACTTGAAGAGATGGAAACAATCTGTCTCTCCTTTTCTCTATCTCTTGCAATGCTTCTGGAATCCATTTGGGACCAGACCACTTTTCAGACAGAAAGAGAGAGAGAAAAGGATAGCTGAAGACTAGAATTCTGTTATGTCCAAAACAGCCAACACAGAAACAAAAGTATTCCACTATTCTTGCATGTGGGATGAGGATGGCAATAAGCTTGGGAACATGTACATAAAGACTTCTGTGGAGGCAGCATACAATCTCTGACTGAATAGCCAGCACCATTTGGAAACAGAATGCTTGTTTATCTTGTGTTGGAAGGCTGGAGTCAATTCAGATTAATATACTGATTTGGAGAAGGGCCGCTTATGCCTCTGACTCACCTCTTACTGATCTCCTTCAGGGCGCCACTGCGACAAAGGACAAGGTAATCACCCAGTAGCTTCAGCTGCTCACGATTCTGAAAAATCTGTCTCATTTGTTCTATGTGGTCATAGAGGGTTTCATTCACCAGCTTCAGGTCAATCAAAGGTTGATTTTGAATTTTGGCTAGGAATTTCAGAGCCTGGCAACAAATCTGACAGAGACAACAAGATGAGAATGTTCTGTAAAAGCCCGAGTGACATCTAAGAAAGCCATGCAAAAGAATATTATAAGTTATAAAAAGGAATCCAGATAGTGCAATTCTCACAGGCTCACATTCTAGTAAGTACTTTCTTATAATCTGAACTGGATGTTTGTTTGTTTCTTTAATTAATTAATTAATTTGCTGCCCAACTCGCTGTGGGACTACTCCAGACAGTTTATAATAATAAAAAGGAAGAGAAATGAAAGCAGCTGAGTTTGTGTTCTGAGAACTGAGATTGTATCTGGAGAAAATTATACTTTTTCTGTTTACTGAGCTTGGCCGTGGAGAATACATATATATATATATGTAAAAAAAAAACCAGTAGCAGTTCACAAATTGAAAAATCCTAATCAGAATGCTACCTTGCCCATAGATTTCATACTTTATGGTCTCTTATTATTCAAGGACACTTTCCCCTGTGGAAAGAAATTGTGCACAAATTAACAAGGAGGCATTAGCAATAGTAGCTGGAATAAAAAAAATCCACGATTTCCTTTATGGTCGCCCATTTATGGTCTTTACAGACCACAAGCCTCTTCTAGGTCTGTTTACTGCAGACAAGCAAACCCCTCAGATCCTTTCCCCTAGGATGCTGAGGTGGTCAATTTTTATGACAGCCTACAATTACAGGCTAGTCCATATGCCTGACAAGGAAATGGGCCATGCTAATGCACTCAGCAGGCTGCCCCTGCCTAAATCAGAGCCAGATCCTGCACTTGCTGCACGTATCCTGGCAATCAAGGATCTGCCAGAGTCTCCCCTTCACGCTGGGGATGTGGCTGCTGAAACAGCGACTGAAAAAACACTCAGTCGTATTTTGAAGTGGGTGTTGAGGGGGTGGCCTGAAGCCAGTCTGGGACAGAATTTCACAGCTTCATCAGAAGACAAGATGAGCTATCACAGTGGTTCTCAACCTTTCTGAGGTTGAGACCCCACTTGCCCCGCCCATGCGCGTTGTGACCCCAACCCGGGGGCGCGCGCGTGCGCGCAAAAAATTTTTTTTTAAATTTTTTTTTTTAAAATAAAAAAAAAATGGTGGCTGGGACGGGCGGATCTGCGCATGCGCGGATCGGCCCGTCGCACGCGCCACGCATGTGCGCATCCACCTGTCGCGGGCCGCCATTTTGTTTTTTTTAAATTTTTTTTTAAAAATTTTTTTAAAAAATCAAAAAAAAAATGGTGGCCGCGACAGGCAGATCTGCGCATGCGCGGATTGGCCCGTTGCACGTGCCACGCATGCGCACATCCGCCCGTCGCGGGCCGCCATTTTGTTTTTTTAATTTAAAATTTTTTTAAAAAAAACAAAAAAAAACACAAAATGGCGGCCGCGACGGGCGGATCTGTGCCTGCGCGGATTGGCCCGTCGCACGCGCCGCGCATGCGCGGATCCGCCCGTTGCGGTCCACCATTTTGTTTTTATTTTATTTTATTTTATTTTATTTTTATTTTTTTAAAAAATTTTTTAATTTTTTTTTTCGGTGCGACGGGCGGATCTGAGCATGTGCGGCGCGCGCGCCAAAAAAATAAAAAAAATAAAAAAAAAATAAAAAAAATAAAAATAAAAAAAACAAAATGGTGGCCAGCGGTGCCCGGCGACCCCCGCGAAATGGTCTCGCGACCCCAAATGGGGTCGCGACCCCAAGGTTGAGAACCACTGAGCTATCAGCTTACAAGGGCTGCCTTCTATGGGGAAGTCGGGTTATAGTCCCACACAAATTAAAAGCAAGTGTCTTAGAATCTCTGCATGAGGGACATCCTGGAATATCAGGGTGAAGGCACTCACGAGAAACTACCTGTGGAGGCCAGGGTTGGATAAGGATATAGAGGCTCAAGTAAAAGGATGCCAGGTTTGTCAGCAGATCAGACCTGAAATGCCTCAAGCCCCAGTACATCACTGGGAGACCATGCAAACTCCCTGGTCTAGAATTCATATAGACTTTGCAGGACCTTTCCAAGGACAGGTGTTCCTCATTGCAGCGGACAGTTACTCTAAATGGCTTGAGGTAGCACCTGTCCCTACTATGACTAGTGCCAGGACCATCCAGGAACTGCGCAGAATCTTTGCCACGCATGGCTTGCCTGATGTGATTGTGTCCGATAATGGGGCACAATTCACTGCTGCTGAGTTTCAGTCTTTCTTACGGACTAACATGATTACACATGCTACCTCTGCCCCTTTTCACCCAGCTTCTAATGGTCAAGCAGAACGTATGGTCAGGACGACCAAGGAAGCGCTAAAAAGAATAACGACTGGTGATTGGCATCATTGGCAGGCAGACTTTTTGCTCTGCCAACACACAACTCCGTGCACTTCAACGGGCCTGAGATAGGGATGCCGGCTAACCATGAAGCTGGACTGTCTCCATCCAGACCGGGCAACTGCGGAAATAGCACAACCCAAGCCCCCCGCAGAATCTGCAAATCGGTGACAAAGTTTGGGCAAGGAACTATGGTCAAGGGGCACCAAGGGTGGTAGCTGTGGTTTGTAAGGTGTCAGGGCCACAGTTGTACGAGGTGGCCTTGGAAGATGGTCATGTGGTTTGGTGCTAATCAAACCCTGACCACTGACAGTGAGGAGAGTCCCCTGATTCTTGTGAGACTCGCAGGGAGAGGCAAGGTGACTTATCCATGTCCGAGTCACCACAAACGTCAGAGACTATGTCAACAGAAAGGGATTTGTTGACGGACTTGTTTCCCAGACTGTCAGTGGGTGATGCGAGCAGGACATTCCGAGAGGCACCGGGCTACCCAGCCAGGACATTCCAAGAGGCACTGGTCTACCAAGCCAGAACGTCCAGGAAGGCACCGGTCTACCCGAGGCGAGCGGCTCTAGGAACCCTGATATACCCGGCTCATCAAAGGGGCTGGTAGACCGGGAGCCTCCAACGGCACTACAATGATTGGGGTGGGTGCAAAATCCGCCTGCCTACTTACAAGACTATATACATTATTGTGATATGTGATTACCTAGGGGGAAGGGGTGTTGTGTATTGAACCATTTTATAATGGCAGTTATAAAGCAGTTAAATGATTATGTTTAAACAAGACTCTAACCCAGCGGCTCTCAACCTGTGGGTCGCGACCCCATTTGGGGTCGAACGACCATTTCACAGGGGTCGCCAAACAACGCAGTCCTCCATTTTTTCCCCTTTTCCCCTCGGCTGGCGCAGGGGGCAGCATGTGCGCTGCGGGCCGTCATGCCGTGCATGCGCAATGCGGGCCGTCGCGCCGCGCATGCGCGCTGCAGGTCGGGGTCGCGGCCCGGAAAAGGTTGAGAACCGCTGCTCTAACCGTTTGTGTATTGTTACAAGCCAGCACTTTAGGTGGCAAATACCGTGTTTCCCCGACAGCAAGACAGCGTCACACTTTCTTTTTATCCACAAAACCCCCACTGCGTGTTACCTTCGGGGCATGTTATATGTACGGTATATACGGTATCTCCTGCTTACGGTAGTCAGGAAGTCAGGAGATTACAAGATACGGTAATTACAAGATAATTTGTTTCCTACCCGCTATAAACTCATTTGTCTCTTTCAGATCGTAAACTTCAGTTATCTCAAACATATACGGTAGCCTGAGGATTTGTTTGTTTTTGTGTAAGCCAACAGTTGAGCAGTCTTTTGATCTGAACAATTGTAAATCAGGCAATTACCGGTAGCACAGCCAAAAGGGTAGAAGCTTTTTGAATACACGAAATGCTTACGGCCAGTTCAAGTGGGGTGCCAAGGAATAACTGAACTTGACAAGTTAGGGTTAACAAAATCAGATGTACTTTTGTTTTATCGTAAGGAGAGTGGTGGGGAGGAAGAGGGAGAATTTGTAAGCCCACGTAAAGGCGAACCAGCTGGAGATACCTGTACACTGCCTTATGGTTAATTATTCGTTTATCCAGCGAACAACGTGGGTCTATTTTGGCCACTTTCCTGTCTTTTTAAAAAGTAATTTTTCAGGACTGATTAATATTTTGGTGGTTTGGGCTTGTCGTTGACTTTTGCTGTGCAAGACCTTTGCCCCTCCCGTCAATTTCTGGTAGAAAAGGTGCGGGTGAAATCTTTCCATTCCCAGCGGGCGCCACGAAGCTTTGCCTGTGTGGCAGGGGCGGCGCGCACCGCCCCAGACCCGCGCGCCGGCAGGACGCAGCCAGCGCCCACAAATGCGGCCCGTGCCGGCAGAATGCTCCCCTCGCTCCCCGCCACGCCAGCCCCATCGCTGGCGCGATGAAGGGGTGGGTGGTTGGGTGAGCGGTGGCGGGGTGGGGAGGGGAGCGAAATCCAGAGGTTTGCTCCGCTCCCCTCCCTTCCCTTCCCCACCCCGCCGCCGCCGCCAGCCCAGAGAAGGCCTGCGCACCGCCCCAGACCCGCGCGCTCTGCTGCCAGGTGGATGGGGAGGCGGCAGCGGCAGGGATTGGGTTGAGAGGCCGGCAGGACGCGGCCAGCGCCCACAAATGCGGCCCGTGCCGGCGGAATGCTCCCCGCGCTTTTTCCGGCGATCAAGTGTGTGAGCCGATGGGGCTGGCGTGGTGGGGGTGCATACCGGTAGAGGAGCTCCGAGGAGCTCTGGATTCGCTCCCCCCCCCACTCCGCCGCCACGCCAGCCCCAGCGCCGCACACACACACACACACACCGCTTTCCGGCGACCAAGTGTGTGAGCCGATGGGGCTGGCGTGGTGGGGGTGCATACCGGTAGAGGAGCTCCGAGGAGCTCTGGATTCGCTCCCCCCCCCACTCCGCCGCCACGCCAGCCCCAGCGCCGCACACACACACACACACACCGCTTTCCGGCGACCAAGTGTGTGAGCCGATGGGGCTGGCGTGGTGGGGGTGCATACCGGTAAGGAGCTCCGAGGAGCTCTGGATTCGCTCCCCCCCCCACTCCGCCGCCACGCCAGCCCCAGCGCCGCACACACACACACACACACCGCTTTCCGGCGACCAAGTGTGTGAGCCGATGGGGCTGGCGTGGTGGGGGTGCATACCGGTAGAGGAGCTCCGAGGAGCTCTGGATTCGCTCCCCCCCCCACTCCGCCGCCACGCCAGCCCCAGCGCCGCACACACACACACACACACCGCTTTCCGGCGACCAAGTGTGTGAGCCGATGGGGCTGGCGTGGTGGGGGTGCATACCGGTAGAGGAGCTCCGAGGAGCTCTGGATTCGCTCCCCCCCCCACTCCGCCGCCACGCCAGCCCCAGCGCCGCACACACACACACACACACCGCTTTCCGGCGACCAAGTGTGTGAGCCGATGGGGCTGGCGTGGTGGGGGTGCATACCGGTAGAGGAGCTCCGAGGAGCTCTGGATTCGCTCCCCCCCCCACTCCGCCGCCACGCCAGCCCCAGCGCCGCACACACACACACACACACCGCTTTCCGGCGACCAAGTGTGTGAGCCGATGGGGCTGGCGTGGTGGGGGTGCATACCGGTAGAGGAGCTCCGAGGAGCTCTGGATTCGCTCCCCCCCCCACTCCGCCGCCACGCCAGCCCCAGCGCCGCACACACACACACACACACCGCTTTCCGGCGACCAAGTGTGTGAGCCGATGGGGCTGGCGTGGTGGGGGTGCATACCGGTAGAGGAGCTCCTCTATGCACCCCCACCACGCCAGCCCCATCGGCTCACACACTTGGTCGCCGGAAAGCGGTGTGTGTGTGTGTGTGTGCGGCGCTGGGGCTGGCGTGGCGGCGGAGTGGGGGGGGGAGCGAATCCAGAGCTCCTCGGAGCTCCTCTACCGGTATGCACCCCCACCACGCCAGCCCCATCGGCTCACACACTTGGTCGCCGGAAAGCGGTGTGTGTGTGTGTGTGTGCGGCGCTGGGGCTGGCGTGGCGGCGGAGTGGGGGGGGGGAGCGAATCCAGAGCTCCTCGGAGCTCCTCTACCGGTATGCACCCCCACCACGCCAGCCCCATCGGCTCACACACTTGGTCGCCGGAAAGCGGTGTGTGTGTGTGTGTGTGCGGCGCTGGGGCTGGCGTGGCGGCGGAGTGGGGGGGGAGCGAATCCAGAGCTCCTCGGAGCTCCTCTACCGGTATGCACCCCCACCACGCCAGCCCCATCGGCTCACACACTTGGTCGCCGGAAAGCGGTGTGTGTGTGTGTGTGTGCGGCGCTGGGGCTGGCGTGGCGGCGGAGTGGGGGGGGGAGCGAATCCAGAGCTCCTCGGAGCTCCTCTACCGGTATGCACCCCCACCACGCCAGCCCCATCGGCTCACACACTTGGTCGCCGGAAAGCGGTGTGTGTGTGTGTGTGTGCGGCGCTGGGGCTGGCGTGGCGGCGGAGTGGGGGGGGGGAGCGAATCCAGAGCTCCTCGGAGCTCCTCTACCGGTATGCACCCCCACCACGCCAGCCCCATCGGCTCACACACTTGGTCGCCGGAAAGCGGTGTGTGTGTGTGTGTGTGAGCCGATGGGGCTGGCGTGGTGGGGGTGCATAGAGGAGCTCCGAGGAGCTCTGGATTCGCTCCCCCCCCACCACGCCGCCGCTCACCCAACCACCCACCCCTTCATCGCGCCAGCGATGGGGCTGGCGTGGCGGGGGGGGAGCGAGGGGAGCATTTCGCCGGCACGGGCCGCATTTGTGGGCGCTGGCCGCGTCCTGCCAGCCTCTCAACCCAATCCCTGCCGCTGTCGCCTCCCCATCCACCGGGCAGCAGAGCGCGCGGGTCTGGGGCGGTGCGCAGGCCTGCTCTGGGCTGGCGGCGGCGGCGGCGGCGGCGGCGGCGTAGGGAAGGGAGGGGAGCGGAGCAAACCTCTGGATTTCGCTCCCCTCCCCAGCCCGCCTCCGCTCACCCAACCACCCACCCCTTCATCGCGCCAGCGATGGGGCTGGCGTGGCGGGGGGGGGGAGCGAGGGGAGCATTTCGCCGGCACGGGCCGCATTTGTGGGCGCTGGCCGCGTCCTGCCAGCCTCTCAACCCAATCCCTGCCGCTGTCGCCTCCCCATCCACCGGGCAGCAGAGCGCGCGGGTCTGGGGCGGTGCGCAGGCCTGCTCTGGGCTGGCGGCGGCGGCGGCGGCGTGGGGAAGGGAAGGGAGGGGAGCGGAGCAAACCTCTGGATTTCGCTCCCCTCCCCAGCCCGCCTCCGCTCACCCAACCACCCACCCCTTCATCGCGCCAGCGATGGGGCTGGCGTGGCGGGGGGGGAGCGAGGGGAGCATTTCGCCGGCACGGGCCGCATTTGTGGGCGCTGGCCGCGTCCTGCCAGCCTCTCAACCCAATCCCTGCCGCTGTCGCCTCCCCATCCACCGGGCAGCAGAGCGCGCAGGTCTGGGGCGGTGCGCAGGCCTGCTCTGGGCTGGCGGCGGCGGCGGCGGCGGCGGCGGCGGCGGCGTGGGGAAGGGAAGGGAGGGGAGCGGAGCAAACCTCTGGATTTCGCTCCCCTCCCCAGCCCGCCTCCGCTCACCCAACCACCCACCCCTTCATCGCGCCAGCGATGGGGCTGGCGTGGCGGGGGGGGGAGCGAGGGGAGCATTTCGCCGGCACGGGCCGCATTTGTGGGCGCTGGCCGCGTCCTGCCAGCCTCTCAACCCAATCCCTGCCGCTGTCGCCTCCCCATCCACCGGGCAGCAGAGCGCGAGGGTCTGGGGCGGTGCGCAGGCCTGCTCTGGGCTGGCGGCGGCGGCGGCGTGGGGAAGGGAAGGGAGGGGAGCGGAGCAAACCTCTGGATTTCGCTCCCCTCCCCAGCCCGCCTCCGCTCACCCAACCACCCACCCCTTCATCGCGCCAGCGATGGGGCTGGCGTGGCGGGGGGGGGGGAGCGGAATCCAGAGCTTTGCTCTGCGATGAAGCGGTGGGTGGGTGAGCGGGGGCGGGGAGGGGAGTGGCGCAAAGCTCTGGATTCCGCTCCCCCCCCCCCCGCCACGCTCCGCTCTTGCAGCGCGTCCATCTTCCCTCCCCTCCGCCCCCGTGTTTCCCCAAAAGTAAAATACCGTATAAGATATACCGTCTTACGATTGGGGCACGGCTTACACTAGCCGACCCCCTGAAAACCCCGATACGTCTGACAATCGGGTGTGTCCTGCTTTCGGGGAAACACGGTAGTGCTTTAAATTCATTGGCTGCCGCCTAGTGGCAGTCCAATATAAATAGAAGCCAAGCGGTTGTTAGAGTCGCTTCTGTGTTGATTCAAATGAAGAGTTGATACTTAACCTTCCGACTGCTCAATGCCTCACCGATCCCAGTATACAACAGAATGTATATTAAAAAAAACAGTAGCAGCTCACAAATTGAAAAATCCTAATCAGAATACTACCTTGCTCATAGATTTCATACTTTATGGTCCTTGACATCTTAAGCTAAATCATTGTTTCTCAACCTTAACAAATTTAAAATGTGTATACTCTGATTCCCCAAATCCACTTGTTAAGGAGGAGAAACACTCAGAGGGAGGAAAGGTCAAATTTTGCTAATCTGCTTTTTAAAACCTGCACCTATCTGAGCTAACTTGCAATGCAGGTAAGACACAAAGGAAGGAGATCCTTACAGATACTCTCAAGCTTCTCTCTTTCATAATGAAAACAACAATCATTTTGTGACTATAGTTATGCAGCTGGAATTTAAAAGAGACAATTTCACAAACAGAGCTTATATACTCTATGTCCCCTCCCACCATAACTGGGCATACCGGATATCTGGAAAGATCCCAGTTATGAATTAGACGTGAAGGTATCACAGACTCTTCATCTTGGTGGCAATTGTCACAGAAATAGAGGCCAGTGAATGAACACAGCTTAGGCTTCACAAAGTAGAAGCCAATCTGCCTGGAGCAGCCTGGAAAGGAAAGACAAAATGTTAGCGATATCTTAAAATGCCAGAATCTGACTCCTGGTTATTGGAGAAGCTTTTGCATTTAAACAGACTATTCCCCAATTGCTGTCTCCAAAGAAGTCAGTTTTCCATTCCCACAATCCATTTGCTGACTAGGAAGATATTAAGAGTTGAACCAAAGTTGACAAATCAGCTATTGCTCAGCCTTAGTCTCTAGATCTGTGTTTCTCAAGTATGGATGTGCTTGTGTGTGTAATATGTGTACACACACACACACACACACACACACAAATGCCTCCTGCCTTTATTACATATCAATATATTTTTATCTATTGCTCTTTATTTTTAGCAAAAGAAAGGTCAAGGCCAAAACTGTTTTACAACAGAACTATTTGTTATTCTGATTTTAGTGGATAGAAATATAATAACTGTTCTACTCTGTGGCTGGAAAGAAAGATAGATCTTTTCAGAAATCAGGAAATGTGGCCTGATCTTTGGCTTTATTATCAGATTTACTACAAAAGGTATAACCTTTAGCTTTCCTTTTGTTCACAAAATTATCTTAGGAGTAAAATGGATTCCCGTATTTTCTGGCCAATAGAAATTCCTGCATTTCATTGTGAGAGGCTCATAGGCACTATCTTGTTTCTAGACTGAACTCTATGCTGAAGGATTCTTGGACCTTTCTCAGTTATCCAAATTGCAAAAACTGGATATTTTTTGAATAATTACAGATACAGGAATAGCCCAATATAAGCAAGGAAATTCATTATTCATTCAAACAAACAAACAGAGAAAAGTGCAGTCAAATCAACAAGTAGATTAGTCTATGGTCTATTTAGAGATGACAGTGAAGATTATGAACTAGAGAATGATATCAGCAGCTGGCTTCACAAACTGCATTTGCTCATAAGACCTGCCTGTTACACATTGTCTGACCTTCCTACATCTTTCTTCCTGTGTACTTGCAACCTCTGAACATTTAATAGACCAGCTTTTCACTGAGCCAGAGATGAATTTATGCTAATTAGAGATTCACAAACAAAATCACTTCAAATAATCTAGGCATGCACCTCTAAAATTTTTCAAGCTTTACTTTACCATCTTCTTGGGCAAATAGCCCTGAAAACAAAGTGTGGTTTTGGCATTCAAAATGAATCAATTACAAAAAAACAGAACAATTAGACATTTAAGGATTGCCCCCCCTCCCCTTCAGTTATTCCAGTTTAAGAATTTCTTGTTATTTCTATTAGTTAAATTAATATTTAGTCATTAGAAGACTGAAGAGATCTAGTGAAACAAAGGCTTATGGTAATAATGACTTGTTTAAGAGTTACATATTTCAATGACTTACCACTACATAATTAATCTGAACTTATGTTAACACTGTAATAACAATGACCATCAACATCTTGTGTTCTAAAATCACATTAAACTACAAATGAACACATGGAGAAGTAAAATCCTCAATCTTAGTTGTTTAATTGGAAGGGAAAATACATTATTTAAAAAAAGGCTTGACATAAGTTATCTTTTTGCAAGCATCCCATACATGCCTACCTGCACATATGAAACTTTGGCAGTCCAGGCCTTTCTCCATGGGGATGGCAACCAGATACTGCAGCAAATATCCATTTTCCTTAACAGTATTCTTCAGGATAGCCTGTGAACTGCCATCCAGATGGCCTCCAAGTGTGAGGGCCTCCTCAGCCACTTCCAGATAGGACATGAGCACCCGGCGGACCAGGTCTCGCCAATCAGTTGCCTCCTCTGTGTTCTCAGCTCTCAACTTCAGCACTGCTTTTGAAGTGATGATCTTGAAGAATGAAGGTCCACCCAAGCTCACATCTGGCAGGATATCCTGGATGGTCTCAATTCCAAAGCTGTTGCTCAGTATCTTTTTATCATTTCTGGCTTTGAAGCATTTCAAGGCTTCTAAGGACAGGGAGAACACCAAAGGGACCCATGCTTTCTCAACTTCCAAGTACAGGACAGATTCCTTGACTGCATCTAGCTCAGGTTTCAAGGCACAGGACCAGTCCAACTCAGTTGGGCCAGTTCTACTGTACACCGAGAAGGAAGGCAAATCACCAAGTGGTCCACCTCCGAAGAAATCCTCAGAATCCTCTGCAGCCTCAGGGCACTCTAGAGTTTTCCACCCTTCATCCTTCTGTAGCCTAAACTTTTTTAGGGCTTCATGCAGCCGGTCCAACCAGTCCTCTGCTTCATCCCGAGAGGAAGCCCGAAGACACAATCGTTTGTTGGAAAAGACCAGCTCAAAGCGCCCATCACTGTGAGCCTGTCCTAAGGACTCACATCTCAGCAAAGAATAGTTTTCTACACATACTCGCTCCTCACAGTCTACAAATAGCCGCAACTCTAGAGGTGAGAGCTCACAGAAAAACTCCTTCCAAATGCCCAGAGCTCCTCGACGTTCCAGAGTCCCCAATTTCAGCAGACCCCGAAATGGATTGGAAAGACCTACAAGTGGGATGAGAGAGGAATAGCTTTATGCACTCTCTAGCACAAGTGACATTTCTGTAAAGCAGCAAAATGGATGATGCTTCCATTACTATAATTTCTTCTAACCGCCATAGAAATCTCTCCTCCCATTCCACTTCATCTTTCCTCCCTTAGTTAAAACACAAGTTACCTATTTCTCTCCGATGAACAACACTAAAGCCCTTCAGCTCCCTCCTAGGAGACAGTTTGAGTTTGCTGAGCTCTGCTGAGGATACAGAGAGCTTGCCTTGATCTGGGGCTCTCAATGGCATAGCAAGTTGGATACTGGTAAGCCTCTCTAGTGAGGTACTGGGAGAACTGGAGAAGCTTTTTTCTGTTTCCTCAGGAGGGGAAGGAAGGTAAAAATCATCCTCAGTGATCCAGCTTCTTTTCTGTTGGGAAATAACAAAAGATAACATTTGTGCTATTACCCAAACAAGCTATTCTTCTGGCTCTGAGTTTACAGAATTCAAGCAGCTGGGCTGATGCGAGAAAATAATAAATTGTCCTTAGCAGGACAGCCTTCTCTTATGGCTGTCATGCATTTACTTTTGACATAGCTCAGATCTAATGGAGCCCAGGCCAAGATGGGAAGCAAGAATAAATGAAAAGAAGGGCGGTAATTAAGAAATGTGGAAAGAATGGCGGGATGATTCTGAGCTTTACTAGATTTAAAAAGAAATAAAATTCAAGTTCGATAATAGCAATATTCTTTTGAGAGTTTTTTCTTGCAAGTGACCAGCAAAGCAGCCATCTTCTAACTGAGTATTATATTGAATGACTTGATCTGAGACCTTGCACTGTAACTACAGGTCATTATCATTACTGTCTTTGGTTGGACTGGTTAGGTAAAAAAACATGATCCAAACATACAATTTAAAGCACCAAGAAAAATGGTCAACTAATTTAAACAACCTGATTTAAAAAATTCAGCCTGTGACAAATCAGATATCAATGCTGTGACAATTAAAAAATTGCAGCCATTTTACCTTTTACTTTACTTGTGCTTTTTCTGTTGCTTGGGATTCTCAGATGTAAAAGGGGTGGGTGGGAGGAATGCTTGAGCTTTTTAAGTTAGCCTAAACCAGGGGTAGGCAACCTTGGCTCTTTTATGACTCGTGGACTTCAACTCCCAGAATTCCTGAGCCAGCATAAAAGAGCCAAGGTTGCCTACCCCTGGGCTAAACAATTGCAGCTGTGTGAGCTTTAAGGTCAATTCTAGATAAAGTTTTGGAGGGCTATAAAGTGAGGAGGATTTTAGATTAATTGGTGAATGTGATTTATGACAGCCTTTCTGGGGTGGGAATTGCAGCTTGTTACTTTGTAACAGAGGGAGAGAACTTTTAGTCTTGGGTTCAGCTATGTAAGTGCCTACTTTGTTTCCTGAATAAAATGGTCTTTAAGGAAGAAATCCTTGCCTTGAAGTTCTTTTAATTGGTTTCATCTATCGGAACCATGACATCAGCATTTAATTTTTAAACTTCTATTAATTTTGAACAATTTAAACACCTACATATATACACAGAAATATAAGCAAACCTGAAATTTTGTTTTTTCCCCCTAAATTTTCATATTATCAGGAGTCATCTTTAAAGAAATTTGGAAATGGCTGGGAAAATATTAGACACTGTTTTACAAAGGTATTCCATAGTCTTTCTTCTGAATGTCAATGGACTAGATAGGTGATATTTGGGAAAAGTGATCTGGGAAAGGTGATATCACTTATTAAATATGACATACAGACTAGCTCAAAGCCAGGAATAAGGCACTGTAGCTAGAGGAAATGAAGCCAAGGACAGGAAGTTTCAGTGAAGTTGCAGGAAAAGCATTTCTGGAGCTGTAAAGGAACTTCTTGATCAACATCATACATTCATTGTGAGGCCCATAGCTGTGAATGTGACAGGATTTGCTATTTCTCATCTTTATAAAAAAGTGATAACAATATGATAATACTTTACATGTATGGTAAATCTGTACAGGTATAGCAAGTGTCTGTTTGCATTTTAGTAGATTTGTTTGTAGTTTTCTTTTTTATCTTGGATTTATGTTAATTTAATTATCTGATAGTGTTTGTTAATCATAGCTCAATAAATACAAATTAAAAAAAATATGTAGGGAGATGCCCAAACATTGAATTAGTATCCCATGATAAACAACTGGCTCAACTTCCAATGGGCTGCTTCAGGGAGATTCAAAATTAAAAAAAAAATTAATGCTTTTGGGAGGGTACTGAAAATTAAGGTCTATTTGGCATGCCTCGTGTACAAATTTTGGCAACATAAATAGCCTTCCAGAACTTACTGAATTATGGTAGAAATACAAAAGATGGCCAAGGACCACTTTATTATTTGAGGAGAGCCAAAAGCCTCATTAGACAAAGCAAGCCAGACAAGCCAGGATTTCCCTTTGCTATATTAAGCTTATTTTTTAAAAACCATCCTAAGCTTGTTCTAGAATTACACTAATTGAAGTTCCCCACTTCAAAACAATAGAGAACTAGACTGACTCTTTTGGCAGTTTTATTGCCAATTTTTGGCAATGTGGCCAGAAAGAGCTCCAGAAGCTGCAAAAACATAACAGAACGAAACAAGTAATTCTTACAGGGCAGACCACTGGTGAGATTGGTGAAAGAAGCTGGTCTGTTCCTGGGAGGCTTCCTTCATAACCATTGACTTCATCGGTCCGGCTTTCAGCTCCTCTCTTGTTGCAATGAATTTGGGACACATCCACAGGTTCTTTGGTCACAATTATTGTGGTTAGCGTAGAGGTCTGTTGGACACTGGTACTACTAACAAATTCTCCAGTCTTAGGTAAATTGGGAAGCTGTGAATTTATCATTATTGCAGGTAGCATGATGTCAACAGGACCTTTTGCCAGTACAGTATGAGGAAGGTGCACAGTGCAGAAACTGGTGGCAGGGCAGGGGCACTCTGGTGGGGAAGACTGAGAGATGATGTGTGCTTCACGAACTCCTACAGATTCCAACTTTCTCTGTGTCCTGGTAAATTCTGCTAACACCCTAGAAAGAAATATAAAAATTTAAAACATTTGCAAGAGAGAGATCATCTCCAGTAATTCTATCTCTTAATGTACCACATGGAATCCAAAGATAAGGTATCAAAGATGACTGAGGTTAGTCACATATTATTCAACGCATTCAATAACTGTTAACTTGCTCTTTCAAGCATAAAAATAAACTGTTTTAATACATGAATAGAATTGATACATTCTATACTATGTGTTAAGTTGGTCTAAAGGATTAGAACTGACAAGGTAAATATCCATTATACACAGTATTTTGAGAGTGAAGTTTCTAATTGCAGACGAAATATATAGAAAACTGGCCAAGAGTTCAAATTGCTCCTTAGTTGTGGATTTACTGAGAGAATCATCCAGACAAGACTACAGCTTTCTCAAGCTCTGAAAAGGGTGCCACTGTCAAACCTATAACTGATAAACTCTTATTATCATATATAAACATTAAACACTTTCAATGTTTAAGTTTGTAGATAATGTAACATGCAGTGAAAAAACCCACAAACTACTGATTATGCTTCTGTGATGTAACACAAATGCTGAAAAGAAAATTAGAACACTTGCATGAATGAAATGGAAAGATTGTTTGACCAAGACAGCATCTCACATATGGTCAAAGAAAAATCGCAGAAACAGGACCAATGATAGGAGAAGCAACATTCTATTTTAGACTTGGAAAAAAGGCAGAAAAGATATGCAGGTTGATTTCCCTTATTGACATGCCAACCACATTATTAAGAATCCAGGAATTATTATTTTAGTGTTATGCTGAATTCCAGTAAAATTCTGCTTTAATACTTGCAGAGTTAAAATATTGTGTGGTATATCACTTTCACTCTCATACTCACTCTTGGAGGTCCTGGTCTAAGTCTGCTGTTGCTGTTGTCATCTCCACTTCAGAGTCATTGGAGATGGGCTCTTTCTCCTGAGCAGGGCTGTGAGTGCTGGTAGAATTGGCTGGGAGAAGAATGTCAGAATCCAGGCTGGAAGAGTGCTGTGAGGAACCAGTTGTGCTGATGCTCAAGTTGGAAGCTGTGAGTTTATCTGCCTGTTCACTTTTAGGGGCAGGCAGGATGGCTGGGTGAGCTTCAACTTCATCAGAGCCAGAAGATTGTGAGAGAGAACTAAGTGATTCCTTTCTTTGAGGTTCCAGTCCCACAAGAGGGTCCAACAGTTCCCAGGCAGGGCAAAGGCCTGACAAGGATAAAGGTGTGATAGTCCACTCATTCAATACTGCTGACTTATAGGAGAGGCCAAAGGCCAAAGAAGATAAGCCCTGCAAATAGCTGAGGAGAAATTCAACCTCCTCAGTATCCAGAAGCAGAGCAGATGAATGATAATATTCAAAGAGTTGAGACTTTTCATGAAGCAAGAGTTTTAGATAACACTCCATCAGGCCATCATTCAAAGCCAGCCTCAACCATGCACGACAACGCCCTACATCTGTATTGATGAAGATCAAGTTTTCCAGTTCAGAAATTATGTTTCTGGAAAAGGAGAAATAACCAGGAAGGGGAAAACACAACATCCATTAAAAGGACAGCTCCCAAAGGCAAGGGAAAGCAAGATTATGACTGGTGGTAAAAGTTGGGTTTGATGCATTCTTGTCTGATGAAAACATCAGGAGGTAAAAAGATAAAGGAGACACTGTGGATTTTACTCCACTAATCATTGCCAACAATAGCGGGCATCCTTATCTTCATTTCAAGGGCTATTGAGCCAGTGCTGTCAAAAAACGTTTCCGTGGTCTTGTGGCCAGCATGATGTCATGGAATGCTGTTACCTTCCCACTGAAGTAGTACCTATTTATCTAAGCACATCTGCATGCTTTCAAATGGCTAGGTGAGGATGGGAGCTCATTCTATCACGCAACGCTCATGTCTCAAACCTGTCTTTACTGAACTATGGCTGAAATACCATAGTTAACCGATGAACCATTTTGCTGCCACATCAAGAGATAACTGAGACACATACAATTACAACATGGGGCTTTTTTATCTACTAAATCTATACAAGAAGAGACAAGTTCTCTAGCATTCCAAACATCATATGATTTTCTGCAGCCAAAAATCTCACTCTTACATCATACTGTATACTCACCATGTAAATAAACATTGGACACTATTGTAACTTCCCAAATCAAAATTGTAGCATTTCTCAGTCTCACCTGTGTGTGACAGATTTTAGCAGAGTCCAAAACACTGGCTGAGGAAGGCGCCCTCCATGTTTTTTCCCTTTTGCTCCAATTTCTGCTTTGATGTGCTTAGTTTTCAAACCATGTACAAACACAGCCTCCAATACACAACAAAGAGTATTAGCATCTTGATCATCACTTGTTACAAGAGCATCAGAAGTCACGTAATGTTTCTGCAAGGCCTTGATGGAGTTCACCAGCTGCTTCTTGATCAACTAAAGTAACATAAATACAGGTTGTCTTAGGTTGCACCAACATTAAATAAAGCACCCCACTTCCAAGTTACTATTAATACTATGCAAACACTGGCAGATCTCAATGGGTGAATATATTAGTAACGTCTGGGCAATGCAGTTCAAGAAAGATGCTAAAAAAATAGAAAATATATGAAAAATAATAATGCAACAAATAAACTAAGTCTTGTTTGAAACAGATCATTTGTTTTAACATTGATGCAGCACAGGCTTGGAAACATTCAAAATTTTGATCTCAGATAATAAAAATACTTTTAAAAAGTATTATATTATGAATTATCCCTTGAAGCAAAAGACAGGAGGCTGATTAAAGACCCCTGGCTCTTATTATCTTAAGGTTGATGTAGCCTAAAAGCACTATTTCCAATATTTATACTTTCAAGTTAATTTACTTGGGTCTGACTTTTAAAATACCCCATTGAACAACATGTTTTAAGGAGCTTCTGCTTCTTTCCTAAGTTCCAGTACAATCCATAAATTTTCTGCTATTGGAAAACCAGTTATTTTTATTGACAGGCAAGAAAGGGATCTTGGGGTTTTGGTGGACAGCTTGATGAAGATGTCAACCCAATGCGCAGCAGCAGTAAAAAAAGCAAATTCCATGCTTGGCATGATTAGGAAGGGAATCGAAAATAAGTCAGCAAGTGTTGTATTGCCTCTGTACAAATCGATGGTGAGACCACACTTGGAGTACTGTGTACAGTTCTGGTCACCGCACCTCAAGAAGGATATAATGGAACTGGAAAAGGTGCAAAAAAGGGCAACAAGAATGATCAAGAAAATGGAGTGCCTCCCTTATGAAACCAGATTGCAACACCTTGGTCTCTTCAGCCTTGAAAGATGGCGTTTAAGGGGTGACTTGATCGAAGTGTATAAAATCATGCATGGGATAGAAAATGTGGATAGAGAAAAATTCTTTTCTCTATCACACAATACCAGGACAAGGGGGCACTCCCTAAAGCTTATAGCTAAGAAAGTGAGGACAAATAAAGGGAAATATTTCTTCACCCAGAGGGTCGTTGATTTATGGAATTCACTTCCTGAAGGGGTCGTGACAGCTGTCAGCCTTGACAGCTTCAAGGCAGGGCTAGATAGATTCATGGATGCAAAGTGTATTGGTGGTTATTAAAACAGATGTCCATGTGCCGCCTCTATGTTGGTTGAGGCAGGCAGGATTCCCTTGAGTACCATTTGTTTGGGGGTCAAGGGAAAGGGAGGGTTTTGCCTTCTCTTTCTGCTCAAGATCCCCATGTACATTTGGTGGGCCACTGTGTGACACAGAATGCTGGACTCGATGGGCTTTGGCCTGATTCAGCATGGCTCTTCTTATGTTCTTATGTTCTTAAATGAAAAAAAAAAGTGGTGGGAGAGGGAAGATAAATTTTATAATTGTACCTAATTTTCCCTGTTCACACTGTAACCTCATATTGAAGTTTTCCTCTGTCACAATCTTGAAGCCCAGGAACATAATAGTGTTGCACCAATAAAGGAGAATATTTGTAGCTCAGGGTTGGAATGAGGGGCCTTGGTGCTCTCTGAATTTGGTTGTTTTCTTTCGTTTCGTTTTATTACCCAAACTAGCTAATATTATCAATGCTAGTAAGGCTTTCGCTCAATTTATAGCAGCCCCGCTGAAGCATCCCCTGGCCTTTCTGGGTGACAGTGGCCCGGAAAAGGTCTCCGACGTCCGGATCAGGCCTTCGGAACCCCGCTGAAGCATCCCCTGGTTTCATTTCCAGATGTCAGAGGCCTTTTCTGGACTGCTGTCACTCAGAAAGGACGCCAGGGAACATTTCAGCAGGGCCCAATCTGGACCTCGGAGGCCTTTTCTGGGCACTGTCACCCAGAAAGGAGGCCGAGGGATGCTTCAACAGGGCTTCGAAGGCCTGATCCGGCCCTCAGAGGCCTTTTCCGGGCCACTACCACCCAGAAAGGATGTCGGGAGACATTTCAGCATGGTTCCAAAGGTCTGATCTGGGCGTCGGAGGCTTTTCTCAAGCTGCTGCTGCCCGGAAATGACACTGGGGGATGCTTCAGAGGGGCTCTGAAGGCCTCTTCTGGGCCTCAGAGGCCTCCTCAGAGCCTCTAAGGCCCAGTACAGAGGCCAGGAGGTGGCCACATGTTTCCGGAGGTCCATTCTGAGCCTCAGAGGCCTTCCTCTGTTCTTGCCGGGAGCCGAGAAAGAAATAGAGAGGCTGGAGAGGAGTCATATCTTCACAAGATGGGAGGGAGCAATTGTGGGCCCCCAGGGAAGGGAGCATGAGGTATTTCAGTGGGTCCGGGGAGACCTTGGGTGGTCAGAAGCACTAAGTCCCCGCCATGGCCTTCCCCACCCTGAAATACCCCATGTTCACTTAACAAGCCATGCATTCGCCCATGCATTAAATTAGCGAATTTGTGGGCGAAAGCTGGGAGTGAATCGCATTCACAGTACGAGATTCATTACTACAAATCCTTGAGTTACGAATGGAATGGACAGACTCCATTACATTTGTAACTTGAGGACTACCTGTACTATTCAAAAGAGACAATCAACAAGCCAAAAAAGGAACAAAAAGACTGAAATACCTCCCCACCAGCAATCAGCATCCAAATGAGCATAGGTTAACTCCAAGATTAACATCAGACCAACAATCAAGTAAACAATACCTCAGTCAAGGAACTGCAAACAAGCCAACAGTAAACAGCTCAACAAAAGAACCTCCAAGACCATCCCCCAGCAACACTGACAGGATAAGCCACTAGAATGAGAGCAAGCCCCACTCCTTATTAGCACAGATGTTATCTAGATGACGGCAAGAAAACAACCAAGCTCAGAAAGCACCAAGAACCCCTAATAATAACATTGTAAAAAGGTGGTTTAGATAATGAGGATGGATTTTAGAGGAAAATAAATGAAGATACTAATTGGAACAAAAGAAAATTAAAGAATAGTTACCAATTATCGATACCAATTTGCACCAATAATATTAATAAGTACCAATAATATAATGTTGAGCTTTGCTTTGAAAAATGGAAGATGACCCAATGTGCTGTGTCAAAATAAATCCCAGAACAGAACTCCAAAATTGAATTATGTATAATTGGCAGAAATAGTAGCCTGTTTTGATAGGGCAGAAAGGAATTATACTATAATCCCTTTCTGCCCTATCAAAAGAGGCTACTATTTCTGCCAATTATACATAACTCAGTTTTAGAGTTTTGTATAGTATACAGATAGTGCTCGACTTATGACCACATTTGAGCTCACAGTTTCTGTTGCTAAGCAATATATTAGTTAAGTGATCCTTCTACAATTTTTTTTGCCATAGTTAAGTGACTCAGTGTGGTTTTTTAAAGCAAATCTGACTTTCCGCACAAATTTTGCTTGTCAGAAGCCAGCTGGGAAGGTTACAAACAGTGATCATATGAACTCAGGACAACACAACTGTCATAAGGACATGTCAGTCGCAAAGTGCCCAAATCTTGATCATGTGACCATGGGGATGCTGCAATGCTGCAATTTAAATGTGAAAACCATTCATTGGTCACATTTTCAGTACTATTGTAACTTTGAATGTTTACTTAACAAATGGATGTAAGTTGAGAGCTAACTACCCATAGCAATTATACCATTTCCATGTTAAACTCAGCTCTTTAATCAGACAACTTTCTTCCACCTACTGGATATGAGTCCCTACACCCAAAGCAGCCTTATTTCCAGATATCAGTTCAGGAATCTGTATTCACCTGCATAACTTCCTGTAGTCGGCAGCCATTCCTAGTTGTGTGGTTGGAATGCATGTTTATCTTTGCTTCTGTCTCACACTTACATCACCTGAGGAAAAATAAACATAGAGTAGAATTTTTACCATAGCCCCATGTAAGCAAATCAGAATTGCTGATAAGTAGTCTAGGCTATCTGTCACTTTCCTACTTATTTACTCAAAAGTAGATATTGGTGGGTGAATATACATTTGAGTATGGATGGGGAGCGAACAGTTTGCAAGATCTTTCCAACTGTCCTTCCAGCAATTTTTCTTCCTCACTAACCCTACAAGTTAGGTTTGCTGAGTGGTGACAGAGGCATTTCTATTTGTGAGGAATATAAAAAGAAATATTTTCTATGATGGTAGTGACTAAAAAAACCTGGCTTATTACTGACCGCTTCATTAGACAACCTTTTGGGTCTTCTTAATAAAGCCTTTAATGGTCAATAATAATTCCTCTTTCCCTTAAGAAGAACAAAAGAAACTGGCCTAAAAACATGCAGGTGCCACAACATTATAAGCAGAACACAAGTTAGCCACGGAAACACATTTATGAAGCAACAATTCCAGGTGACTCAAGCAAATGCTCTATATACCTTATCCCAAAATCCAACCAGTAATAAAATTGTTTCACCACCCCAAATTTCATCACTTGCCTAGATTTGGATATGTGTAAATATACTTCCAAAGACTTCCCCAAAGTTCCTGGGAACTTGATTCCCCACAACACTTAGCAAAGTGTTACATTTCTTATTATATTGCAATTCCCATCCTTCTTTCCCTCCCTTTATTTCATTTCCTCTGAAGCCCACTTACCAGTAACAACAGGTTCACCCCACGACATTAGCAACTCCTTTCCACCATAAAGCAAACACAAACTGATACAATTAATGCTTAAACACCATGTACTCCATTGAGGTGGGTAGGTTGTCTGAATAGGGTCATGGAAGCTCAGGAGACCAAGGGCAAAAGCTGCATTGCTCCTCTGAAGTAGGGGTAGAATGGAGAAAACAAGCCCTTGGTTTTGAGGCTGATCTTGTCACAAGACTTCCTGAACTCTGAACACTGCAGTTTTAAAAGCAGAGCACAGCAACCACAGGGTGAATTTCTTTTAAACTCTGACCTCCTATTGATGGAGAGAACCTTCACCTCTTCATATTTGTACAGACTAGATTTCCTTCCATGGACAACAAAATTATAATGTAGCATAGTGGTCACATCTTTGGAACCTCACAAATCCAAATTAAAATCCTATCCTAGTTGAGTCACTGGATGGGCTTTTAGGAGTATTCCCCCTCCCTTTTCCTAAAATATATTCACAGTAGAATTAACTGGTGATAGGTTGATTTTCCAGCATTACGGGAAAAATTGGAGCCATAGACCAGTAGAATGCTACTTTGCAAACAGAAAGCTGAGTTCAATACTTAGCATCCCCAGTCATAATGCTATGAAAATCTCTGAATGAAACCTAGTGATTTTCTGCACAGATAGGCATCTTGGCAATTGCCAGATACTTTAAACTTCAACTCCTATCAAACCACTCAGCACAGTCAATGCAAAGGAATCTGGGAATCATTCATTCTAAATAGCAGGAACCACCCACGCCTGTCCAGTATTAATCTACATAGACTATAGGCAGAAAGCAACACAATTTTTTCTTTATTATTCTCAAGAACTGAGTCTGGATACTTATAATTAGTATTATGTTATTATAAAGTGGCCAACATATGACCAGAATCTACGGAAATTTGGAAGAAAGGACACTGAATGCCCATAGATCTAGGTATGTGCATATGTTACTTGGAAGAAATGGCATTCAGTTACTCAGATAAGTTTCTGCAAACTCACAAAAACTAAGCAAGTTAGACATGTTTAACACCAAGATGACAGACTAAGACAGGTTATGAAAATTGAGCCAACATCCCCGAATAAAGCTCTGAGCTAGCCATCTCCAAACTGTTGCCAACAATGTGAATCCTGAGACTTCAATTTGAGAGAGATTGAGGTACAAAACACACAAACACAAAAAAACTCTGTCCCGGAATACATAAGCAATAAGGAAACCAGCATCTTTCCTCCATTATTTCACAGATATTATCACACATAACAAGCTTGTTTTCAGGATGCACTTAGGTCCTATCTACACACTCCAGAAACAGGTCTTCTTAAATGTTTACACATGAAAGGGATGAAAGCATATGCTGTTTGACACAAACACTTGGAGTCTGTGAACTGCTGAATGTATTGACAAATCTGGAATTGCTTACTGTTGTCGTGTGCTTCTCATAACAGAATTCTGAAAAACACCAGGCAAAGTGCCAGCATGAGCAACTCCAAGGCACTGTTGGAAATTAAGCAGACATTGAAAAAAAAAGTATTGGGGAATGGGGAGGGGGAGCAGAAAGAATCTTGCTGAAGAGCTGTGTGGCACACCAATATTAAAGCACAAAGCAGTGCAAGCTCTCACTATAATGGAGCCCCAGCTCTCTGTAACTAACACAATAGCAAATATATACTCTATCTCAATGGACACTAATAATAATGTTTGATGGGACAGGGTGGGAGACACAATGCCATCTGGCTCAACATCTGTCTATCTCAGCGGTTCTCACCCTATGGGTCGCGACCCCATTTGGGGGTCGCCAAACAACGCAGTCCAACATTTTTCCCCCTTTTCCTTAGTCTAATTCTATTGGCTTTCAAAAGCCAATAGGAATTGTCCAAGCTGTCTCTGCCCTGCTGAGCCCGCCAAAAGTCCCAGTCTGCAAACGGTGCTGCAAGTTGTCTGCAGTGAAGGCGAGCTGTCTGGAAGTTTCCACCCCTCCCTGCTGAGCAACTACTAAAAATGTAAGTAAAAGAGGGCCAGAGGTGGGAGGCCAGCGGGCGCAGGGAGGGTTGCTGGCGTGCATAGGGCCCGGCGGGTGCCTTACCTCCCTTGGGCTGGGCCAGCTGGTGGCCCAGCCAGTGGTTGCTCTGCGCCGTCGCTGCCCCTTGCCAGCTACGCCTCGGCCGGCGCAGGGGGCGGCACCACAGATGCGTGGTGCTCCCGGGCAGGAAAATAGTCGACTTACGACCGGTTGGGGGTCACAGCATTAAAAAGGTTGAGAACCACTGGTCTATCTAAACAGTTACATTAAAACCAGTGCATGAGAGTATAAAGATGCTTACGCTTATCTGATATAACCCTCTGATTTAAAAGCAGAAACTTTCCAACTGGTATCATTTTTATCTTTAAAAATAAAATAGTCCAAATCATGACAGGCAAAACTGCATCCAAACATACAAAGTGAATACAATCAGACCTGTAGATCTTGTACTGCAAGCATAGATTCTGGCATGACCGCTAGTCTTAGTCACACCATTCCACTTACCTTAATTTCACAGACTATAAAACAGCATTAGCTGTACCTGCTAGTCATGTCCCAAAATTAGTACTTTGAAACAACAAAGATGATCCAGTTCCTCCTCTTGTGGATCAGCTCTCTTTAAGTGGGAGTAGATGATAGATACCAAGTCAGCATTTCGGGACAGAAAACTTTTAAACAATAAAGCCAAATCACTCAGTTACTAACTTAGATCCTGGAAATGGTTAAGCATGATCTCCCAGGCATGATTGTATTGTTCCACATAACATGATGACAAAGCTTTTTCCCATCATCTGACTGAAGCTGCCTTCTTGCATTTTAAGTTGTGATTTAATATGCTGAAAGGTGAAGTTTATCAGATGTTGAGCTTGACTTTTATGATGATGGGGAAGAGTTTAAGAAATCTTTTCTTTTTCTTTTTAATCTATATTTTTATTTTATTCAAGACAAGGTTAAAATACAAAATAGAAAACCCCAAAGGAAAAAATCCCACAGAAAACAAAAAAAGAAAAAGAAAAAAACAAGACAAAAAACAAAAACAATCAAAACATTTTAAAAAGGTGCATCAAAACAATACATATAGACATATTATCCCCTCTAGTTGAATACTGATCTACATTAGTACATTAGCTGTAATAAATATATCCAGTCTCCCTCAATCTTCATAGAAGAAAAGAATTTGTCACTTCCCTTTTCAGTCAGAGGCTGGATATTGTAGTAGAAACATATAGGCTTGAACTTTGGGACAACAGATGAAATCCATTTTGTTAGTTCTCCAGCTGCAAAAATATCTCTTCGAACTCGAACTGGATCAAAGTCCTTCTGTGTGTCTTCATCCAAAGTTCCATGCCCTAACATTTTTTGCAAAAAGATTACAGTCTTGTCCAGTTTTTTAAAGAGAAATTCAGCTAAAGGCTGAATATTTCCTCACTCTCCTTTCTTAGATTTCAGCCACTCTTCAGTTATTTTAATCTGTGAAACTTGACCAGGGAACAAGAACAGACAAGATATGTTTTCCTTTATATTTCAGTTATAAGAAGGTTATAAGAAAAAAAATCAATAAAAATAAATTCCAGATATTTTGCAAATTCAAAAAATACAGAATCTAGTGGTGAGAGTCTGAGAGCTCTTCACCCACGCAAATGCTGCCTTGCTTCCATACGGAAGGGACAGAGGTTATCTAGAATAATATATCAAAAAGTAAAAAGAGAAAAAGCATTTAGAATCCAACAAGGGGTTGAGATAAATCAGCATTCAACCACTATTCAACTTTTAAAGCAAAATAAAATAAATCCCAAAAGTGAAAGTTAATACTCAGGCATGCTTAGAAAATGAAACTACTTCACTGGAAAATGTATATGCCAAGTGACTTCAATTGCTTCCAGAAGAAATTAGAATCTTTGGAAGTGAAATCAAGATATCATTGATAAATGGAAGAAGAAACCCTTATTGTGCAGCAGCCATATTGAGAGGAAGTTGTAAGGTCCTACTTCAACTAATCCTCCCAAGAAAGCAGAACTCTTGAAACAGGCATTGTTCCAAAAGGAACTTTTATTGAGAGGCAATGATAGCAAGAAAATAAAGCAAGATCTGATATTTTCCCGCACAAAACATACTAAAGCATCCCATTCGAACCCCACCCCAACGGCCAAATGTCCGGTTTAATTTCATCCAATCCCCAGGTGTGAGGTTGTTATGGGAACCAAGGTGATAAGCAGAGTTCCCAGGTGCAATCCTCTGGGTTTCGTTTCATGACATCCTGCTCCTACCAGAGCAGAGTGGAGATAAGGCAGATGACCCATGGCACATTCCTTCCTCCTTCACACCCTAATGCATCAAAAGGGTAAAGAATAAAGCAGAGGAAACACAGAGCCTCCCCCCTTCCATCAATAGAACAGATCCTCCCCATCCCAAGCAACGAGCAACCCCCCAAAATTTAAGAAATGTTTTCAATTCACATGATTAGTGATGTTAAAATGTTCCTCTCCCTTTTACACAAAAAAGACTGACAATGCTCCTCCAGCTACTGCAGCTCCTACTCCTGCTGAGTGCTGGGGTGAAAGGAGCCAGTATCGCTGCTGGGAGAAGAGCAGAGCCCCCTCGGGGATTTAGGATCCAGCCATGGGACTAGCTCTCCTTCTTGGACCTCTAGGCTGCTAAACTTCTGCCTCAGTTGCTCCACTGATTGGCTGCCACACCTTGGCAAGTAGCGCTCCTTATGTGCTGTCCACTCTGAGGCTTCTCGCTCCCACCA
Organism: Bothrops alternatus; assembly: GCA_034064705.1. Lineage (NCBI taxonomy): Eukaryota > Metazoa > Chordata > Lepidosauria > Squamata > Viperidae > Bothrops > Bothrops alternatus. The sequence continues at coordinate 19,457,694 of JARGCV010000103.1, read as the reverse complement.
CTCCAGCTTTCGGCTCCATTCAGGCCGATGGTAGTACAACAAGAATTCGGCTTCAGCAGCTTTCCACAGCCCCTTTCGCCACTCCTCCAACTTGAGTCGGTTGAACACCACTGCTCCACCCATCCATTCCGGGGCCAGAGTTGGCCCCTTTTGTTCAATTTGCTCCTTGGGGCATGTCAAGGCCAATCGGGTTACGAAGCTGCTTTCGGCCCCAGCCAGAGTCCCGCTGGTTGAGCCCAAACCGGCTCTAGCCGGCTGTTCCGTTTCAGGCATCTTCTTCTGAGTCTTCACTATCTCTTTGAAGGCTACCAGAAGGGCGTAGGGGCTCAAGACCCTTTAATGGAATTGGAATTGTTTAGAGAACTAGCTCAGTGTCAAAGTCCTGCTGAGAAGCCCAATGAAGCAAAACCCCACAGACACCGCATTCTCTAATGTATTAGGCATTAACAAACCAATAAGATAGAAAGGAAGCTAGCTCTGAGAATATGGCAGGAAACAGATAATTGAAAAAGTAAAACTCTTCTTCCCCTCTCTGACAGTTCAGGTCACATTGTCCAATTAAACTTTCAGCAATTTTTATGAGAAGAAACTTCAATCTGCCAAAACATCTCCTCAGCGGTTTTGGTTCTCACGTTGATAAGGAGCACCTATGGCTCCCAAACTCTCCCTCCCCCCCAGTAACTATAAACAAGTCTAGAAACACAATGGCAGTCCTAAAGACAGTAGGGCTTGTAGCTTGATACCAACAACCCCAGAAGAAAAAACAAGAGTCATCTACAACAAGGCTTTTCATTGGTAGTACGTGTACCACCAATGGTACATTAACACCTGGCAGGTACATGGCCATCATAGAGAAGTGGTAGCAGGGGAAGGAATGAGCTGAACCGGTGGCAGCACCGCACAAGCCTGAGTGAGAGACGGCTGGAGCTGCTGGGCTGTCAGGCTCAGAAGCGCCAGGATCAGCACCGCTTTCCAGCTGATCGGTGCTTCTTCAGGATTGACAGGGCTCAGCGGAAGCGCCAGGATCAGCACAGCTTTCCAGCTGATCAGTGCTTTTTTAGGGCTGAGGGCTCAGCGGAAGCGCCAAGATCAGCACCACTTTCCAACTGATCAGCGCTTCTTCGGGGCTGTCAGGCATTGATCCTGGTGCTTCTGCTGAGCCCAGAAGCGCTGATCAGCTGGAACCCTGCCACTACGCCACAGAAGGTAGATCCTCATCATCCCCAGCCCAGCAGAGGTCTTCCTGATGCACCATTGCAAACAAAGGGGTGCTCTGGTGAGGAGGAAGTGGAGGCAGAGGATTTAAGCAAGTTTAGCAACCAGAGTGGGGATCCCCCCAAAAAAACAAACGTGCTTCGTGGGTAACTTCCCAGCATGACAGAAGTGACCAAAACCTGACTTTCGCTTCTGGATTGTGGCACTTCAGTCATACAAAGAGACCTCTCTCTGTCGGCTGTTTTCCCTCCGCCGGTAGACCCTTATGCGGGTCTTAAATCGCCCTGGAGGGGCAACTACCATCGAGGAGGCTTTGCTCGGTTGCGGTGGAGCAGCGGCTCCCCCTACAGTCCGAACTAACTCCGTAGGGCCGACGGAGAAAATCAGCCAATAAAATGGCCGATCACTTAGCTGTGCCAGCTGAAGTCAGAAAATCATCTAAGCATAAAGAACCACCTTGTGAATCCGGGTGAGATCTTTCCTCCCTCTCTCTGTCCTGACTATTTTGCCTGTAAAAAGTTTTTGATCACTTCCCTGTCTTAAGAGAGCAGCTTCTATCTACTTGGGAAAGAAAGTTTTAAAAGAACTAAAATAATTAAAGCTTTATTGACTACTTGATTTTTGTTTCTGGATACCTAGGGGCCTTGAAAAAAATAAAATAAAAAAGAAACAATATATTTTTTACTTTATCTATTATATTGGAGATATTGGCTTTTGTTTTTTCTGCTTCAGAAAGAGATAATTTTTTACCTATTTGGAAGAAAAGAGTTTACAGTCCACTGAGGACATCTTGTGGCAAAAAATCTCATTACAACTCTATTTTCTTTTGCTATTTGATGAATTTGACTTTCAAATAAAGAGAAAAGATAAAAGATTTGTAACAGCTGTGGTGAATTTGTTTATTAGAATTTTGGAGGTGGATATTTGTTGATCTTTTTGAAATATAGCCTTCATTAAAAGATTAAAGACTATTCTTTTGTAAAAAAGTTTTATTGGTTTTTTCCATTTTTATAAAAGCTGGTGGTCAGGGTGACAAATCAATTGAAGACAAATCAGTATAGCTCAGATTAATTATCAAAAATTTCCTCTCTATTTCCTAAATATAATATTGCTTATTAAAATTAATAGAGTTTTAGGTAAAGTTCAATCAAGCAAAAGACATCAATCACATTGCAATTATAATAATCTATATCCTGTTTTTAAGCTTTACTAATTACAGTTCTCATACTCCAATTACGTTTTAATGAACATATACCGTAGTTGGGATTTCAGGTATCCTTAATGATAGATCATTCATTGAGACTAATTTTTTTCCTATCACAAATAGCTCTTCCTCACTCTCTATTACAACATGATTATCATATTTAAAATAATAATATAACTTCAACAAATACAATTTTATTTTTAAGAACATATTCTGTCATTTCATCAATCTACGTCAGTAAAAAATCTTTTTAACCCCTTTAATAAAGTTTAGACCTTCAAATACTTATCAACTATAGTATCAGAAAATTCCCATCCTTCATTCATTATTAAATCAGACAAAATCTCTCTCTATTACAGCATAATTATCATGTTTAAAATAATAATGTAAGTCCAACAAATACATTTCTATTTTTAAAAATATGTTCTATCATTTCATCTATCTACATCTATCAAATCTTTTTAACCCCTAATAAAGTTTACTCCTAATAAAGTTTACTCCTTTAGCTATGATAACAGTAAATTCACATCCTTCATACGTTATTAAATCAGACAAAATCTCTAAAGCCTTTTTAACTCATCAAGTAACATTTTATATCACGTTTAAACCTAACTCTAGCTTTCTTTCTATGCCAAGTTGGTTCTCATATTAAAGCTTTTCAGTTATCGAGCCTCAAAATTTGGTTACAAAAATTTCTGACCAATTCAAACTGAACAAAGTTTTCTTCCCTTTCTGCCAATATCATCTGAATGTTATAGTCACTTTTATTCCATGTTATAGTTAAAAGTAAGTTATCCGCTTTGTTGTAATTTTCGAAGAATTGTATCTGGATGTCAATTTCTGTTGTTTTTGGTAGTTGAACTGAGTCAATTATGGTGATTTCTTGGTCATCGAAGTTGTCCGACAGTTGTAAGTAATGTTGTGTAAAATTAGTAGACTCAGTGGTTTCCTCATTTTCTCCCAGTGTAAGTTCACAATTGGGTTGTAAGCATAGTTCCTCTGTCTCTTTAAATTGTATATCTTGATGTATAGAGGCCTGTTCAGGATTACTCTGCTCTTCCTCTATTAATCCTTTTTCTATAACTTGATTCATTATTGGAGGGTCAATTTGAAGTTCCAAAGTAGCATCTTTAAGTTTTCTCCGAGGTTTCAAATAGGTTTTGAAGTCTTCTGTGAATTCTAAAAAAATTTCCAGTATTAAATCATAGTCAAGGTGTGGGTAACTTTCTTCCATTTTGGTGGTAACTAGCCTATTCCTTTATTAGAGACTGTATTTGAAAAAAACCCACAAATTTCTGCCTCCAAAGGTCTAATAGCCAGCTTCACCACCCAGCTGTCAAGTCATCTTTTCTCTTCTATTATCATATGAAAGTCCAATCCCTCTTCAAATAACAAGAAGTACGGTTGCAATGTCACTTTTCGCCACCAGATATCCTCAGTGGACTGTAAAGTTCTTTTTCCAAGTTAATGAAGTTAAAGAAAAAAATTTTTTTCTTTCTTTAAAAAGTTAACAAGAGAGGTATCTCCAACATTATAAAAATTGAAGATAAGTGTCCCCTTTTTCTTCTTTTCACCTAAATATCCCCCCAAAAAAGAAGTCCAATAGTAAGAAAAATAAGCAGAAAAACAAAAAATTCTTAATTTCTTTCTTTTTAGCTTTTTTCCCCCATATAGGCAGCCGCCGCTTTCTTAAAAAAGGGAAATAGTCAACAACTCTTTACAGGAAAGTAATCAGGAGAGCGAGAGAAGGGAAAGGTCTCACCCAGATTCACCACAGTGGTTCTTCATGCTTAGATGGTCTTTTGACTTGCGGTTGGTGCAGCTAGGTGATCAGCCATTTTACTGGCCGATCTTCTTCTCTGTCGGCCCTCAGAGTTAGCTCAGAGAGCTGGAGGAGCCATCGCTCCTCCGCAACCGAGCTAAGCCTCCTCGATGATAGTCGCGCCCTCCAGGGTGACTTTCGACCCATATAAGGGTCTACTGGCGGAGGGAAGCTAGCCGACGAAGAGACGGATCTCTTTGTGCGACTAGAGGCGCCGCAATCCGGAACCGGAAGTCAAAAGATTAACGACTATTCTTGATCAAAAACTATTTCACCATTGAAATGGAGGAACCTTATCCACAGCTCGACTATGAACTTATATTGGAAAAGATTTTGGAAACTACAAACTATATGAAAACTTATATCAAATCTTGGAGAAAAATCAAAGATGATACTAGAGAACCACAAATTGACTTTCAACCATCAGTTCAAAATATAGACCAAAGAATAACAGAGGAAGAACAGAGTAACCCTAGAGAGGTTCTTACTCTCCAAGATATACATCTGAATGAGACAGAGGAACTGCACTTACAATTTAATTATGAACTTACAGTAGAAACTACTGAGCAAATTAATTCTACACAATCCTACTTACGACTTATGGAGAACATTGATGATCAAAGAATAACATTAACTGAGCTATTTGATCTTCCAAAAATAACAGAGCTTGACATTCAGCTACAAGTCATTGAAAATTGTGATAATGTGGACAATCAACTAGCAGCTACAATAAGGAATAAAATTGACTATACTATTCAGATGATATTGGAAGAAAGAGAAGAGAACTTTGATTATTTTGATGTATTGAGAAATAGCTTTACTCAAATGTTGAGGTTTGATGATTCAGAGGCTTTATTATGGAAACCAGCTTGATATAGAAAGAAAGCTAGAGTTAGGTTTTAAAATGTGGCTTAAAATTCCACTGAATGGGTTAAAAAGATTGTTGACACTCGGATTGTTTTAATAACAAATGAAATAGGTGATTTTATAAAAGGATATTTTTGTAACAATATTGGGTATTAGAGATGATAAGTAGTTGGAGGGGTAAATGTTATTTAATTGATTGATAGAATATATATTTAAAATAGACAGAAATGTAGTCTTTTGGACTGATATCTTTATTTTAACCAAGATAACTATTTTGTAATAGAGGGAGAAGAGGAAGTATTTGTGATAAGAGAAGTAATAGTATTAATAAATGATGTATTAGTTTAAACAATAGGCTATATCTAAAAAAATGTAAGGATGTTGCTTTTTGGGATAATATATTTACCTTAGATAGAATCATGATGATAGGGAAAGAGAAATGAGGGATGGCCGAAGTGCTAATATGTCTATATAAGCTTAATTGGAATATGGTAATTTTTAAAATAGTAAAGCTTAAAAACATGATTTGGATTCTTATAATTGAAATGTGATTGATGATCGATTGGATTGATTGAGCTTTTTTAATAAATGTAATAATTTCAATTGGTAAAATATTATGTGGGAAATAAAGAGGGAATTTCTAAAAAATTAATTTGTGTGATTATATGTATGATTTTGTTTTAGGATAATTGATAGCCCAATCACCACATTGTTTCTCAAGCATTTTTATGTAAAAATGAAAAAACCAATAAAATTTCTTCATTAAAAAAAAGAAAGAAAAGAAAAAAAGAAGTGACCAAAACCTGCTGCATCCACCCAGCAGACAGGGAGGGGAATAAAAACCAAACACACACACACACTGCTGCCAATCCTCAACAGAAATGCTCACAACAACAAAAACCTTGGACAGGAGGAAAAGCGCGGCCGGGCGGGCAGGGAGGTGTCTTGCTCGGCTGTGGCTTGGGGGGGGGAGGCGGCAGCTTCACTCCCTCCAAATGTTGCCCTCTCACGAAAGCAGGATGAAAACTCAAAAAAAACGACAAGGGAAAAACATTAAAAAAGAGGAGTGTCTTGCGATGGCTTGCTTCCCCACGTCCTTCTAGCAATTTAAATATGTAAAGACAAAAAAGAAAAAACTTGGTTTTCTTTCATTGTAATTCAGAACCGCGAAATGGGAGGATTTGGGGGGGAAGATTGGTTGTTTCAAAGGAAGGAAAAGAAGGGATTTGGGTCTGTGGGGGTGCAGCAGGCGAACGGTGATGGTGCGCAGCTTCTGGTGTTGGGGAGGTCTTTTTAAATTAGTAAAATGAGGCAAAAAATAAAAATCCCTCACTCCACCCTCAAGAACTGGATGCAGATGTGATCTTTTTTTTCTTGTTCTGTTTTAACCTTTTTTCCTGGTTTTTTAGAGTTTTCATCCTGCTTTCGTGAGAGGGCAGTATTTCGGGGAGGTGAAGCTGCCCTCTTTCCCCCTTCCAAGCCACCAGCCGAGCAATACGCCCACCTGCCTGTGCTCTTTCCCATCCAAGGTTTTCATTGTTGTGAGCATTTCTGTTGAGAATTGGCAGGGGGGGCTGTTTGGTTTTTATTCCCCTGTCTGCTGAGTGGTTGCAGCAGGTTTTGGTCACTTCTGTCATGCTGGGTGGTTACCCATGAAGCACGTTTTTTGGGGGGGGATCCCCACTCTGGTTGCTAAGCTTTCTTAAACCCTCTTCCTTCTCCTTCTCATTGGAGCCTCCCTTTGTCTGCAACGGTGGGGCAGAAAGACCTGTCGGGCTGGGGATGATGGGGATCTGCCCTCTGCAGAGTAGGGGCAGGGTTACTATGCTCCCTGTCAATCAGGTATGATTTTGTTTCTTTGCCTCCCCCTCCCTCCCCTGCTTGTAGCTGCCTCTGAGTCCCTCATTTTTGGAAGTTAGTATTGCCGGCATCTCTTTCTTCTGAGCCCCTCATGCTGGGTAACTGTTGTCAGCCAAGAGCTGTTTTAAAGTAAGGGAATCTTTGGGGAAGGGTGTTTCAACCAGTGGTACAGGTAGCACCTGTGGTACATTGGCACCTGACAGGTGGTACGCGACCATCCTAGAAAAGTGGTAGCGGGGGAGGGGAATGAGCTGAACCGGTGGCACCGCACAAGCCTGAGCGAGAGATGGCTGGAGCTGTCAGGGCTCAGTGGAAGCGCCAGGATCAGTGCTGCTTTCCAGCTGATCGGCACTTCTTCAGGGCTGTCAGGGCTTAGTGGAAGTGCCAGGATCAGTGCCAGGCTCCAGCTGGAGCTCGGCACTGATCCTGGTGCTTCTGCTGAGCCCTGAAGAAGCACCAATCAGCTGGAAAGCAGCACTGATCCTAGTGTTTCTGCTGAGCCCAGAAGAAGCACCGATCAGCTGGCATGTTGCAGCATCTTCAGGATCTTGTGATTTACATTCAGATGCTTGGCAACTGATTCATATTTATGATGGTCACAGTGTCCCAGGGTCATGTGAAGTGACCAAAACCTGCTGCAACCACCCAGCAGATGGGGGGAATAAAAACCAAACACCACCCCACACCACCCCCACTGCCAATCCTCAACAGAAATATTCACAACAATGAAAATCTCGGACAGGAGGAAGAGCGCCACCGCATGGGCAGGCAGATGTCTTGCTCGGCTTTGGCTTGGGGGGCACTTTTTTGAGTGCCACTGTAACTTCGAACAGTCACTAAGCGAACTGTTGTAAGTCGAGGACCACCTGTACTTTATCACTTTTTTCCCTTTTTTTTTCTGGTCATCAAGTTTTTGACACCTTGCTAGGCGACTGGTGGTCCTTGGATATTGCCATATCCTGAAAGTGGTACAATAGGTAAAAAGGTTGAAAAGCCCTGGACTAGATGACTAGATGTATTAAACGGAATATTTAAAGATTAAACGTATTTTTAATTATGGTTAAAAAGAATAAAAAAATTTGGAAACAAATATATATTAGCTTAGGAGGGATATATATTTTAAGTAGTATGTTATTTTTTGTTTCTTTACTCTTGCTCTCCTTTCTTTCTTTTTCACTGTTTTATCTATTCCTTAAGAAATGTAAATGTGTGAAATGGTTCATATGGAAAAATAGAGTTAAAATTTTAAATGTAATTAATTTTTGAGAAAATCTTAACCAATAAGAATATCTAGAATTTGGTGGGAGAAACAAATTAAAATAAGGACTGTAACAGGATCTATGATAAGGAACCAGAATGATTGGATAGAAAAGAAATATTATATTGATGTGATTATTATTTTTAGGAATATTGGGGAAAATTATATATTTAATTATTATCTATCAAAACAATAAGAATTGTATTAACTCAATGTTTGCAAAAGAGAATATTTTAGGAAAAGTGGAAATCAACTAAAACTATTATGTGGATTATAGATTATAGAAATCAATTGTTAGTGATTGTTTTACAAATGTAAACCAAGACAACACACTTGTTCACTAACTATTGTGATTTATGTTTTTAAAAAATCAATAAAATATATTTTTTTAAAAATGGGGGAGGATTTGCAAAATATGCTTTGCTAATTGGAATAGCTTTAAGATGTGTGTATTTCAACTCCCAGAATTCCCTAGCCATATTTTAAAGTTGTCAAAACTTAAAGTTGTCAAAAACACTTAAATTATATTACTCTTACACAAACATTTTATATTTATACACTATAATACAATCCTTTGTATCTATCAAGATGAAGTTGCACTATATGTAAGGGAGCATTACATATCTACAGATATGCATGTGATCAAAGATTAAAAACCCTCCAGAATGTATATGGGTCAATATAAAGGGGAACAAAAAATGACATTGCCATAGGTATATAGTACAGGTCACCCAGCCAATAAGAAGAAATAGATGAACTCTTTGCCAAACAGTTAACAGGTGTATGTAGGAAACATACCACAGTAGTAATGAGAAATTTCAACTATCCAGATATTAATTGGGAGACAAACTCTGCGGTGAGTGGGAGATCAAACAGATTCCTAACCAACCTAGCCAACAACTTTGTCTCCAAAAGGTGAAGGAGGGAACTAGACGTAAAGCCATACTGGACTTAATTCTAACTAATAGAGAAGTGATAGAGGGACTGACAAGTTGCCAGAACGTGGGCGAAAGTGACTATATCATACTGGAATTTAATACAACGCAAACATTAGCAACAGAAAACAATCCAACCAGTGTCTTGAAGTTCAAAAGAGCTGAATTTAACAAACTCACAGAGTACCTAGGAAAGATCCCATGGATGAAAATCCTAAAGAGGGAAACAACCCAAGAAGCATGGGAAACCCTGAAAAATGCAATCGTAAAAGCCCAGACCAGCACAATGCCACTGAAAAAGGAAAAACAAGAAATTCAAGAAAAAATCAGCATGGCTACACAAAGATCTCCCTGACAAACTGAAAGACAAAAAGGACAAATAAAAAAATCAAAAGAGGTGCACATAACTAAGGCCGATAATCGGCAGACAGCCAAAACATGCAAAGATGAAGTCAGGAAAGCAAAGGCTCCAAATGAACAAAGACTTGCAACACAAATCATGGATAATAAAAAAAAGTTTCTTACAACATATTAAGAACAAGAAAAAAGTCAAGGGAACTGTAGGTCCACTAAAGAGAGAAGATGGCAAGGAAATAACAGGCAACAGGGACAAAGCAGAGCTGCTTAACTCATACTTTGCACCAGTCTTTACACAAAAAGAAACTATAGCCCAAAATACCAAAAAGCCACTGCAAAAGACAAATTAGAAACAAAAATTAAAATAAGTAAGAAAATGGTAAGAGACCACCTATTCGACTTTGACGAATATAAATAACCAGGGCCTGACAGATTACATCCCAGAGTTCTGAAGGAGCTGGCAGATGTTATCTCAGAACCATTGCACCACATCTTTCAAAAATCTTGGAGCACCGGGGAAGTACATGAGGATTGGAAAAGGACTGATGTGGTTCCCACGTTCAAGAAAGGGGGGGGGAGAAACAGACCCAGGAAACTACAGAGCAATCAGTTTAACATCAATACCTGAGAAGATCCTAGAAAAGATAATCAAAAAATAAATCTGCAAACAATTAGAAGCAAACAAAGTTATAACTAGTAGCCAGCACAGGTTTGTTAAAAACAGATGATGCCAAACCAATCTTATTTCATTCTTCGACAAAGTGACTAAACTAATAGACCAGCAAAATACTGTGGGTGTAGTATACTTAGACTTCAGTAAGGCATTTGATAAAGTAAACCACAACCTACTCCTAGAAAAAGGTGGAATAGACAACATCACCCCCAGATGGATCTGTAGCTGGCTGGTAAACCGTACTCAATGAGTAGTCCTCAATGGCACTACATCCACATGGAGAGAAGTAAGCGGTGGGGTACCACAAGATTCTGTCTTAGGCCCAGTGCTCTTCAATATCTTCATCAATGACTTAGATGAGGGAATTGAAGGGAAACTCATCAAATGTGCAGCCAACACCCTAGAAGACAAACTCAGGATCCAAAAAGATCTTGACAAAGTTGAACAATGGGCCCTATCCAACCAAATGAGTTTCAATGTGGAGAAAAGCAAAGTTTTACATTTAGGTAGGAAAAATCAAAGGCACAAGTACAGCTTGGGCAAGACTTGGTGTAAAAACAGTAACTGTTAGAGGGACCTTGGAGTCCTAGTGGACGATCACTTAACCATGAACCAGCAGTGTGAAGCAGCCACCAAAAAAGCTAATACAATCCTGTAGAAACAGAGGCATAGAATCAAGATCACACAAGGTATTAGTACCACTTTATAAAACCCTAGTAAGACTATACCAGGAATACTGCAGCCAATTTTGGTCACCACATCACAAAAAAGATGTTGAGAGTTTGGAAAAAATTCAGAGAAGAGCAACTAAGATGATTGAAGGCCTGGAGACTAAAACATATGAAGAAAGGCTGCAGGATTTGGGTTTGGCTAGTCTAAAGAAAAGAAGAAATGGGGGAGACATGATAGCAGTATTCTAATATTTGAGGGGCTGCCAATGGTTGGAAAGTGATCAAAAAGAGAAGCAACCTGGAATTAAGGAGAAACTTCCTGACAGTGAGGACAATTAACCAGTGGAATAGATTGTCCCCAGAAATCGTGGTCACTCCATCACTGGAGATTTTTAAAAAGAGGTTAGACAGTCACCTTACCACTACACTAAAGTGGCTCAACAGCTAAGCCTGACAGAAATGATACTTTACTTTTGCTTTCCGTAACTGCAATTGTAAGCATTATTTTCAAAGAATCTTTTTCCTCCTAAGAAAGATGAAGCTTGCTAGGATACAAGAGTACTTCAGCTATGCTTTTTTTCTTTTATTTCCTGTTAAAATTTTCACAGCAACCAATCAACTATTCATTCAATTCATACAATGTTGATTATGTCTATAATCTTATTGCCTCTAAATATGCCTTAGGAGCCATGGATCAGGAGATGGAAACTGGACATGTATTCTCCCCTCCTAACATCAGTATAAATGTCATAATCCTACTGTTTCCAACTCAGAAAGGGAATGGGCAGCTATCAGACTAGAAATGAGATGACAATGACAGGACAACAAAAGAGTTTTCCATGTCTGTTTGCTGCCCAGATCTGATCATCTTAGAAATGAGAAATGCCAAGAATGAAATAGAGAAGGATATTTTCGTTAGTTCTTGAGTGGATCAAAATTTTTCTTCCAATGGAAAGACCTTTTAAAAAAAAGCAAAACACTAAAGAATACTTATCTTAAAGAATATTTAAGAACCGTGGTGGCCCAGTGGTTAGAATTCAGTACTGCAGGCTACTTCTGCTGACTGCAGGCTGCCAGCAGTTCAGCAGTTCAATTCTTACCGGCTCAAGATTGACTCAGGATTCCATCCTTCTGAGGTAGGCAAAATGAGGACCCACTTGTGGGAGCAATATACTGTCTCTGTAAACCGCTTAGAGAGGGCTGTAAAGCACTGTGAAGTGGTATATAAGTCTATGTGCTATTGCTATTTATTATAATGATTAATTAGCATGAAAGAAATACTGCACAATGGGCATGTTCATTGTTAATTGAATCATGATTTAATTGCTGAGGCAGTGTTGCAAAAGCTAGAATTCATAACGATGAAGGGTTACAAGCCCAAATTTTGGGCCAGGTATGTGGACACATTTGTAGTCATCAAGTGCCATGACAAAGCTTCCTTCATGGAAAAGCTGAATGCCATCTACCCTAACATCCAATTCACGGCTGAAGAAGAGGCAAATAACATCTTACCCTTTCTGGACATACTAATAGCCGTGAGCATAATGGCACACTGGTTACCAGCGTGTACCGCAAAGCCACCCACACTGACAGAATACTCCATAGTGACAGCAATCATCCTATGGCCCACAAAATTGGCTGCATTCGCACCCTGTTTAATAAACACACACTGCAGCACGGCAAGTGAAAAAGCCAAGGAATATGGACACCTTTTTCAGGTGTGCATACAGAACGGCCATTCCACCGACTTCATCCAACGTCATCACCAGCAACGGGCACCATGTGCTGCAGATGACAGGCTTCCAATCATTACTACTTGGACCATACTCCCCTATATCCATGGAGTGTCAGAGACAGCTGCAAGAATATTATCTGAGCATAATATTAGAATGGCGCATAGACCCAATCAGAATCTTCGAACACAGGTAATACGCTCCAAAGAACCCTTCCCGTGAGTGAGATGTCATCAGTGGTATATCAAATTAATTGTAATAATTGCACATGCAATTACGTAGGTGAGACCACGAAGTGTCTTCAGACAAGACTGCATGAACATCAGTTGGCCATCAAACGCCATGAGCAGCGATCCCAAATGTGGGCTCACACTGTAGAACACAACCACACATTTAACTCTACTGAGGCAAGGGTCATTGCTCATGATGCAACAAAGGACAGCCGTCTGCTAAAAGAGGCATGGCTATCCAAGAAGCATTCCATCAACTGGCATATTGAACTGTTATCAGCTTATCAGTCATTACACCAGCAGATACCTTTAAATAAGAAAACTGCAAAGATGAAACAGCCACAGATCCTCACTGATGCAAAAAGGTCAACAGAGGATCATATCACTTCCTCAATGGACTTAGGATCACAGCAGATGATTGAGGGGAGGCAGATGGTGCCGATGAGTGACAGCAGGGGACTTGGAGCCAACATGGACAGTGACAATGACAGCAAGAAGGAACAGCCCGCTGAAATGGCAGCATCGCATATGGAAATGCCAGAAAAACAGTGAGATGACTGCGCACGGCAGAATACACACTTCACACGGGTGGGGCATGAGGAGAGGAGCAGGGTGCCTAAATTTAAACAGCCGTCAATAAGTGTGATGGAAACAACACAGCAATTAACTACAGGGGGGCAGGAGCTGAATAGACCGGTAACACACTCTTTAGCCAAACCCTGGCGTTACAGAGACTATAAGAACATGATTCTCAGAACTCTGATGATGTCCGCAGACGCTGACGAAAGCTAGGTTTTTAAATAAATACTTCAGTTTTGGTGATCTGTGTTTTAGTTTTTGAATATGAATATACCTGAGACTCGTATCTTCAAAACTATTATATCTATGTATGTATGTAGGTAGGTAGGTAGGTAGGTCTTTGGTTATTCGGGTTTTCTCTCATGTAAAATTGGAAGTGTCTTGGCGACGTTTCGACGAAGTCCCATTCGTCATCTTCAGGCTGGTGTTTTCGGCTTCGTGCTTCTAGGAGCAATGTGTAATCGTAGCTGTTTCTTCCTTTTAACTGCCAGTGGGGGTATGAACTGATTGGGTGGGAGCTTGGCTGTGTTCTAATTGGGTGGAGGTGTGTTCTGATTGGTTAGGGGCTTGGCTGTGCTCTGATTGGATGGGGGGTTGGCTGTGCTCTGATTGGATGGGGGAGTGTTCTGTTTGGGTGGGGGCTTTGTTGTGCTCATGATAGTCTGAGTTGCAGGGGGATTTGAGATGGGGAGCTGCATTGCTGTTGTTTGGCTTCGCGTTCGTGGTCGTGCCTCATCTTCATGGTGGGTGTCAGTTTGCTTCATGTATGGATTGGAGGGGTTTAAAGTGGCTAATGATGCAGCTATGGTCTGGCTTCTGGTTTGTGGTCGTGCCTCATCATCGGTGTGGGTTTGGGTTTGCTTTTTGTGTGGATGTGTGGTGGTGACATCCTGTGTGGTTTTCGTGAGTGTGGGTCTGGTGTCATTCTTTGTGTTAGGGACTCGTTTGTCAATAAGGGCGGGTTTCCAAATGGCTGGCAGGCGGGAGGTATCATCTCGTTTATTCATGCTGTGTGGGCGTTTTTCTATCTCGATGGCTTCTCTGATTATTCTGTTATTAAAATGTTCAGTTGTGGCGATAGTTCTGGTTTTGGGGTGTAGGCAAAATACAGTTCACCATGGAAACAGAAGCTAATAACCAACTTCCCTTCCTGGATGTCTTAGTCTACAAGAAATCCAATGGCTCCCTAGGACACACCATCTACCAGAAGAAAACACACACAAACCGCTATCTGCATGCACTCTCACACCACCACCCAGCACAGATCAACTCCGTAGCCAAGACACTCATCTCCAGAACAAAACGCTTAGCTGACGAACAACACCTAAAAACCGAACTACATACTCTCACTAATGTACTAACATCCAATGGATTCCAAAGAAATAAGATTACCAACCTAATACAAAAAGAAACCCCCACTAAAATCCAAGACAGAGAACAAGAAAATGGCAAAGCCCTCCTCCCATACATAAGAGGCACCACAGACAGAATCAGCAAGATCCTCCACAAACACAACATCAAGACAGCATTCTGCACAAACAGAAATATCCACCATCCTAAGAAACCCCAAAGACAAAATTGAGTTACAAAATCAAGGAGTATATGAAATCCCATGCACCGCTTGCCCCACCACATACATCGGACAAACCAACAGAAGAATAAGTGCACGCATTGAAGAACACAAGAACTCAGTCAAAAAAGAGGAACCAAGTTCTTCCCTGGTCCAACACCTTAAAGCCACAGGACACGAAATTGACTTTAAAAAGACCAGAACTATTGCCAAAACTGAACACACACACACATACACACACGCATACATACATGGATACATATATGTATATATGTATATATGTATATATGTATGTATGTGTGTATATATGTATATATGTATGTGTGTATATATATATACATACATACATACATGCATACATATATATATACATATATACATACATAATTGCGAAAAGAATAAAAGACATACAAATGTACAAACAAATGCTGAATAAGTAAGAGCTTCACATGTACAATCAACCAAAATTCATTACAGGATAGGAAAAACAATTTACTTATCAATTAAATATGATGTTGTTCCCATATTTCCTTTTAATATATAATCTTACAGTGAATCCAGTGATCTGGTTAAGTAATGCTTATAGTAGAGTCAAAGAAGAGAAATTTGATGCTTTGGGTCTACTTACAAGGAGAATTGTAATAATTTTGGTTGCATATCCTGCTAAACTGCCAATAAAAAATGTAAAAGTGACTCCTAGAACCACACAAATGCTTATTAAAAGACATATTATTAAAGCTTCCCTGCAGCACAGCTATAGTGGGGTACACTGAGATGTGGAATTAGTATGTCTACACATCTGGGAGTTGTTCTGGTAGAAGAGTGAATTAACAGAACTATTTCTGTTGAAACTGTTAAATGATAAGAGGTGTTCTTGAAGGTAATGATTTTTGTAAGCAAACTTGCAATAGGCATGATTCAGGTAGTCCTCGAGTTATGACCACAATTTCTGTTGCGAAGCAAGGCTGTTGTTAGGTGAGTTTTGCCCCATTTTACATAATTTCTTGCCACAGTTGTTAAGTTAGTAATCCGGTTGTTGAGTTAATCTGGCTTCTCCATTTGACTTTGCTTGTCAGAAGGTGATAAAATGTGTTTGCATGATTCCAGGACACTGCAATCGTCATAAAGACATGCCAGTTACCAAGCATCTGAATTTTGATCATGCGACAGGGATGCTGTGATAGTTGTAAGTATGAAAAACGGGTCATATGTTGCTTTTTTCAATGCCATTGTAATTTTGAGAAGAAAAAAGGACACTAAACAAACAGTTGTAAGCAGAGGACAACCTATATACATAAACTTGACGCTTTTCGGAGGGATCTCTTTCAGCAATGCTCTCAGCAATGTAAATGGCACCGCGCTAATGAACTACTAGAGCGCTATCCCGACTTTGATCTGTTTTCCCCTTTAAAGCGTAACTGCTGTATTTCGGGACAGAGGGAAAAATCTTCTCCCTAGCAACGTTTCTCTCCTACTACCTACCTTTTAGCCTTCTTTCCCGCACCTTCCTACAGTTTTCCTCACCAAATCTTCCCCCACCTGCGTTCCTTCAACTCCATTTCGCCTTCTTTCCCCAAGAAGCTCACTACCGACTCGTTCCCCCACCAGGAGGCGGGGCTTGGGGGGGGAACGAATCTCACCAGCTCCGCGACGCGACCCCAACGAAACTCCACGGGGAAACCCGGAAGTGAGCTGAAACAGCGGCCGCATTCAGCGCAAGCGCACCTCATACGTCATCGTGCCGCTTAGAGCTTCGAAAATGGAAAAAGTTTAGAGTGAACTAAGTTTCAATAGCCGTTTCTCTCCCACTCTGAGATTGAGAACGGCAGCTTCAAGTGGAGAAATTGAACCAATGTGATTGGGCAATAACACGCTTTTGCTTCTTCCTTTTTTAGATCCGTTGGATGCAAAAAGAGACTACTATTTCATACAGCTATAGTACGAATTCCAAAGTGTCCCGAAGTACTCTGAAATCTGCACAACAAATAGCACAAAAGGTAGTGATGGCAAAAGATAATGATTAGGCACATACATGCTAGTTATCAATTGCGCCTATTATCTTCAGTACCGAAGCAGCGTATTTGCCTTCCAGTATCTATTGCTAAGGCGAAGGAGAGGGGAAATGCCATTGTGATCCCGCCCTGTCGCCGCTTTTCGCAGACGTACGCTTATACTAAGATGAGGCTTGCATTGACCAGCCTATCTTTTTTAAAAAGGCAAATTATAGCAGGAAATTAGTCCATTCGTTGCTACCATTTAGATCAGCGGTGTCAAACTCAATTTTATTAAGAGCCGCATCAGCATTGCGGTTTCCCTGGGGGGGGCTGGGGGTGTGGCCTATTGGGTGGGTGTAGATGGAGTGGGTGTGGCCTATTGGGTGGGCATGGGCAGCTCTATATCGTTCACATCAAGGGTGCCTGTGGGGGCCTGGGCAGGAGTGGGACAGATCTGAGGGTCTCAGACAGAAGGGAGTGGGACCGGGGCAAGTGCCAAGGCATGGTCCACTGGAGGAGCCTCACTGTCTGCTGAAACCCCTCCCCCGGAGCCCATCAAGTAGGTGAGGGCTATTTGCTGGCCACTTCCAGGCGATGGTGCATTTCTTCATTCCTCACAAAAGTTGACACTTCCCCAGCATGCACCTAGGAGGTGGAGCAGATGCAGCAGGGGCTGGTTCCTCGCTGTTTCTAGATGGCCTTGTGGAGCTAAGACTGAATGTGTTTCAGCATAGATGGTCACCAAAAAATTGTACATTGGCTCCCGCCTGGTCTGGGTCAGGGCCAAGGCAGCGGGGGTGTTCCCTCACTGTTTCCAGGATGGCTTTGCGGGCCACATGAAACCACTTTGCTGGCCGCATCCGGCTCCCAGGCCTTGTGTTAGACATGTCTGATTTAGATTATCTCCGCTTGATAGTATTCAGGTGGTGCAATTATACTAGACTCCCCATAAAAGTTATGATTCTAACATGGATTTCTCTATCATAGTTTATAGAGAAAAGGCTAGTTTTTTGTGGGATGCTTAAAAATGATTTATGATGGACTAAACGCGCAAATCAAAAGGAACTAGTGTTCCATTCTAAGTAGGAGAGTTGTTAACTCTACTTGTTAACTCTCAACCAAAATGCAATATCTTCCCGTCCTCACTGTTACAGACTTCCAGATCAAAAAATAATTAGGAGGACATTCTTGTTTTCTACACTAAGCTTTAACAATTATTCTTTCGAAGAAATCCAGATACTTTTAGAAGATACCTGCCAGACAAAAATACAGTATGAGCAGTGAAAGAAAGCCGGACTTGATTTATAAAGCAAAAAAAACCGCAGTATCATTTGATGCAAAAAGATTTATCCATCGGTGGTGAGAATAAACTATGATCTGTGCCACACTCTTCATTGTTGAGGGGGGTCGAGTGCTGAAATTTTGCTCTTCAGACAGACAATACTGAGGACTGCCAACTTCTACTAGGCTAGATGATTGAAAATATGAGAAAATTAAGGTCACCTCCAATTCTGGTCACCTTTTAGTGAACTAGCTTTTCAAAATCAAATTTGGATTCAAGTATAGCTTCAAGACAGAAATTATGTGGTTGGATTACCATGAATGAGAAAAAAATGGAAAATGATCCTATTGAGGTCTGAGACAAATTTATCACGGATTTTCTTTTTGCTAACTCTCCCTATACCCCTCCTGAATCCCCTGCAGTTCCATTTAAAGCAAAGAATGGAAGCGTCCCTCACTAGATCACAGGACAGTTCAAGGATTGCCCTAATAAGGGAATTGCACATGGCACATGGAAAGAGACCCAGTGCAGTGAAGTGCCAATAATAATAATAATAATAATAATAATAACTAAAAATAAAAAGTTGGAAGGGACCTTGGAGATCATCTAGTCCAGCGGTTCTCAACCTGTGGGTCGCGACCCCATTTGGGGTCAAACGACCATTTCACAGGGGTTGCCAAACAACGCAGTCCGCCATTTTTTCCCCTTTTCCTTAGCTGTGCTATGCCATATTTTTTTTGCCTTTTCCTTAGCTGTGCTACTCCCTCTTATTCTATTGGCTTTTGAAAGCCAATAGAATAGACTCTCTTGAATAGAGTCTAATTCTATTGGCTTTCAAAAGCCAATAGGAATTGTCCAGGCTGTCTCCGCCCTGCTGAGCCCGCCAAAAGTCCCAGTCTGCAAACGGTGCTGCAAGTTGTCTGCAGAGCGAAGGCGAGCTCTCCGGAAGTTTCCACCCCTCCCTGCTGAGAACTACTAAAACTGTAAGTAAAAGAGGGCCAGGGGTGGGAGGTGGGAGGCCGGCGGGCGCAGGGAGGGTTTTTGGCGCGCGTGGGGCCCGGTGGGTGGCTTACCTCCCTTGGGCTGGGCCAGCTGGTGGCCCAGCCCGTGGTCGCCCTTTACCGTCGCTGCCGCAGCCGCCCAGGAGCACCTGAGCACCTGGGCCTACCTGCCACCGCCCCAAACGGGCGGCGGCCTACGCCTCGGCCAGCGCAGGGGGCAGCACCACGCATGCGCGGGCAGCACCGCGCATGCACGATGCAGGTTGTCGTGCCGCGCATGCGCGATGCAGGCCGTCGCGCCGCGCATGCCTGATGCAGGCCGTCGCGCCGCGCATGCGTGATGCAGGCCGTTGCGCTGTGCATGCGCGGTGCAGGCCGTCGCGCCGCGCATGCGCGGTGCAGGCCAGGGTCACAGCCTGAAAAAGTCCAATTCTCTGCTCAGGCAGGAAACCCTACACCATTTCAGACAAATGGCTGTCCAGTCTCTTCTTAAAAACTTCCAGTGTTGGAGCATTCACAACTTTTGGAGGCAGATTGTTCCACTGATTAATTGTTCTAACTGTCAGGAAATTTCTCCTTAGTTCTAGGTTGCTTCTCTCTTTGGTTAGTTTCCATCCATTGCTTCTTATTCTGCCTTCAGGTGCTTTGGAGAATAGTTTGACTCCCTCTTCTATGTGGCAGTCCCTGAGATATGGGAACACTGCCATCATGTCACCCCTTGTCCTTCTCTTCATTAAACTTGACTTATCCAATTCCCGCAACCGTTCCTTATATGTTTTAGCCTCCAGTCCCCTAATCATCTTTGTTGCTCTTCTCTGTACTCATTCTAGAGTCTCAACATCTTTTTTACATCATGGTGACCAAAACTAGATGCAGTATTCCAAGTGTGGCCTTACGAAGGCATTGTAAAGTGGTATTAACACTTCACGTGATCTTGATTCTATCCCTCTGGGTTTTTTTTAATGTTTTATTAATTTTCTATTTTCAAAAACAAGCGCTCAATAGACAGCATAATGATTGAGTCCATTAAAAATTCGGTAATACATACAAGTTTTTCCAACTAGGTCCAATGTTATACCTGCCAGTATATCCTCTCTTCTTCTGGTAATAACAATTTTTTCACATTAAGCAAATACAATCCTTATTATTGCTAGTAAACATACAATTACATATCAACAGTCGTTACATTTTTCTAATAATATCAGTTTAGAATATCTTTCCTAACTAAAACATACCTTAATTGCATTTGCATTCAATTTCCACTTATTTAATCCATATCCTATTTTTGCCTTATTTTAAATTTTAATTTCCCATCCATGTTCAAAGTGTCCCAATCATTTATAATTTCAGAACAAGTTATATTTGGGCAACCGAAAGAATCCCTTATTCAAAGTTCTTAACATAGTCTTATTTCCCTTTTCCTACCGAAATATAATATTCTGATTACAAATCCTAGCTATGTAGTTATAAAAATACTTCTATTTCTAACAATCTATTCTTAACCATATTCAAACTTCTAATCAATAATCCTTTATTCAAAGTTCTTAACGTATTCTTATTTTCCTTTTCATACCAAGATATAATATTCTGATTACAAATCCTAGCTATCTAGTTATAAAAATGCTTTTATTTCTAACCATCTATTCTTAATCATATTCAAACCTCTAATCAATCAATCCCCTATGTTAGGTCAAAGCTTCTATTTCTTTCAATCTTACTCTAGCTTTCTTTGCCAACTAACTTTCCAAGTCAGTGCATTTGGATCATCAAATAATTCTTCTATTTTTGTATATATTATTTGGAACAAGAAAAACAATTTGGTTAAAATGTTTTTGGAAGAGCTAGCTAGCCCATAGATATTCATTAAACCGCCTCCCTCCGTCTCTAGTACCCCACAGTTCTAATAACGACTTTATCTTCCATTCCATCAGCTCTCCTTCCTTGTCATCCAGTATGTTCTGAAACCTTAGTTTATAAAATGTCTTTTCTGTTCCAATATTATCATTATATCTTCTGAATTTTCATTTATCTGGGTCTGGTCATTTATTTCCTCCTTTAGATCATCAATGTTTATGTCAGCATTCTCTAGGTTTCCTTCTATTTTCTGGGTTGCTGGTTTCTTCTCTGTAATTGTCTTCTGAGTTTGTAGATTTGAATTAGAAAATTGTTCTTTTATCTCTTTTATGTTAGTAACCTGCTCACAAGCTAGAATAATTGTTTTTTGTATTAATTTCAGCATGGAAAGAATTTATTTCTGTATTTCATCAGTATTTTCTTGATGATATGGCAAGTTAAGGCTGCTAGGAACAAATGTTAAAGATGATGTTTTACTATTTAACACTGAGTATGAAACTTTTATTTTATTTTATTTTATTTTATTTTATTTTATTTTATTTTATTTTATTTTATTTTATTTTATTTTATTTTATTTTATTTTATTTTATTTTATTTTATTTTATTTTATTTTATTTTATTTTATTTTATTTTATTTTATTTTATTTTATTTATTTTATTTTATTTTATTTTTATAAGTAGCCTTTATAGCAGTGATGGCAAACCTTTTAGAGACCAAGTGCCCAAACTGCAACTCAAAACCCACTTATGCATCGTCGGGTGCCGGGTGGATGTGGCCCATTGGGTAAGTGTGGCCTATTAGGTGGACATGGCTACAGTGGTAACAGACTGGGTGGGACTAAAAAGTTCAATCAATCAATTCCAACTATGCAAGATCTTTTTTTCCCCGCAAGAAGTTGAAATTGACTGATTGAACCTTTTTTTTTGTACATGACAGCGGAGGCCTAAAGTGAAAAGGTTTATAAAACCCAGCTGAAGGCCTAGGACTGGGGCAACAGTGCGTGCCCACAGAGAGGGCTCTGAGTGCCACCTCTGGCACCCATGCCATAGGCTCACCACCACTGCTTTATAGATTTATCCAACTGACTGTCCATTCCTGAATCTTCCCTAAGCATATATAAGTAAAATTCAAATTTTCTGACCAATTAAAAAAAAATCCTTTCTGTCCAGGGAGAGAGAAGAATCTTTGAGGATTCTTTAACAATCAAGATTTATAATCCAAAGTGTTCCCTCCAAAAAACTCCACCATACAATTCTGAATTTATGTTCAAAATTCAGACAGGCCAAATTTAAAATGTTTATCATCTCTGCCACATAGATAAGCAGCCCCCAAGCCTATTCCTTTTTTTTCAACTGTAATTCTCAATAATAAAATAGTTCAAAGGCCAGCCAACATCTTATCTAGTTCTGGGTTTCAAGCCAGGTGTCTTTTAGGCATAAATAAGTTGTACTGCTGTAATTCACCACTAGATATCAACACCACTTTCCAGTTTTTAAATCCAAAATTATATTATTAAACTTTTTCTTTAGAAAAAAATAAAAAGATCTTAAAAACACTTTTGGTCCCCAAATTTTCAAACTGTAAGTATATTTTAATTCCAAATAAGTCTTATAGGTTTCGCCAGTGTGCCCAAGTATTAATTTGCCGCTTTTCTTTTCTGAGAGAATGGGGTAGAAATTCCCTCTTTCATCTGGGGGGGGGAATTTTGGGCAGATTTTTAGGAAGAGTCTTAAAATCATGAAGAAAGGATCAGGTCTCACCAGTTTCATCCATGTTGCTGTAAAGTTGCTTGGTAGTGCTTGTTGACTTCCGTTGTCCGCAGCTTAGGACTGGCTACACGAATGCAGCCAGTCTTTCCTCCGCCTGTTTGGAGGGCTTCCTTGGATCAAACAGGGGGGCTGCCACTCCCTCACGATCAACGAGAATACCCTCCTTGCTTGCCGCCTCTACGGGGCAACTTTGGACCCTTTCCAGGGTCCCCCAGCAGGGTGAACCCAGATGCAAAAGATGGAGCCCCGTGTTCCTGCATCTGCATCACTGCATCCCAACCGGAAGTTGATTCTATCCTTCTGTTAATGCAGCTTAGCATTGTGTTGGCTTTTTTGGCAGCAGCAGCACACTGCTGGCTCATATTTAAGTGATTGTCCACTAGGACTCCAAGATCCTTCTCGCAATTGCTACTATTGAGCAAGGTACCACCTGTACTATACCTGTGCATTTGGTTTTTCTTACCTTAGTGTGTAGAACCTTACTTTTTTCACCATTTAATTTCATTTTGTTAGATAGCGCCCAATGTTGAAGTCTGTCAAGATCCTTCTGTATCTTAAGCCTGTCTTCTGGAGTTCTGGACTTCTCCAAGCAGTCTCCAGGGATCAACTCTGACCAAACTTCATCCCTCCATCTTCAGTCAGACTTATTGTCTTGAGGTTCCATGTTTTAACAATGGATTTTGCCTGCTCTGCTGCCTCTGTGAAATGGTTGCTTTTCCTAACAAAAGAAATAATCCCAGATGCTCAGACAACGACTTGCCAAACTTCCCCAACATTGCCAGCAAATCAGATTCCTAGGATTTGTAACCTTCCACTTCTGCCACAGTTGGAATGGGCTCAACATCTATGACCAACATTTTAGAAAGAGTTTATATTCTCACATCTCTGTTAGAACTATGAAAGCTTTCTCAAATATTGTTTTCAGATGCTCCTGAAAAATTAAGTGAGGAAAATAGAATGTTTTCACTAAAAAAAGAGAATAGTCTTATACAGCTAATTTTTCTATTTTTCCATCAAATCAATATTGTTATATTCCCCAGTCTTTTTTAATATGTTACATTTTCATTTTGTACTGCAAATGTTGTGGATTTAATCACACTGTGAGTCTTATTTCACTTCCTGCTACTTTTTTTATATTATAGTTTATAGTCATAACTTTTAGTTACAGATATAAAAAGATCTGATACTGTATTCTGCATTTGGGAACCTGAAAATATTATTGAAAATTTTATAGAGAGGCAATAAATAAATGAATACATACAAGAGTAATCTTGCTATATACAAACGTCATGTGAATGTTCTACACATTTGTAAAACATTCTTCTGACACCAGGAAATCTATAGATTTTATCATTGGTAGCCACTAGGGCCATGAGTAATAGGAACCTTAGCCCAACACAACTACATTTGCTCCAGATGGGAGAATGGCTATTCTGAAATGTTTTTAAACCTCAAGATAAGGATAACAATAAAAAGGTGCATAACAAATAATGTATTTAATAATATAATATTTAATAATAAACAGTGCTCTAGATAAGTAGGATTAGTCTTCTTCATCTTCCACTCCCTCTTCTGAACTTCTGTAGATAGAAAAGGAATAAAAGATGATGTTACAATGTGCTTTTATTTATTTATTTATTTGACTTATATGCCGCCCTTCTCCCCAGACTCAGGGCGGCTCACAACAGAATACAAGTACAAAGATATATAAATCATTTAAAATAATGATACAATATAAAACTATAAAACTATCCACTCATACAACATACAATCCCAATCAAAGGCCCAGGGGCAGAGTGTAGCTCACACGCCCCAGGCCTATCTGCATAGATGCGTTTTTAAAAGTTTTCGGAAAGCTAGGAGGGAGGGAGCAGTATGAACCTCTGAGGGAAGTTGGTTCCAGAGGGCTGGGGCAGCAACAGAGAAGGCCCTAACCCTAGGTCCCGCCAAACGACACTGTCTAACAGACGGGACCCATAGGAGGCCAACCCTATGTGCCCTAACCAGTCGCTGGGATTCGTGGGGCAGAAGACGGTCCCGCAAGTATCCTGGCCCATTGCCATATAGGGCTTTATAGGTCATAACCAACACTTTGAATTGTGTTCGGAGACCAATTGGTAGCCAGTGCAGCTCACGAAGGGCTGGAGTAATATGAGCATGTCTTGGGAGACCCAAGACAGCTCACGCGGCCGCATTCTGAACCACCTGCAGTCTCCAGACATTCTTCAAAGGTTGCCCCATGTAGAGAGCATTACAGTAGTCGAATCTCGAGGTGACAAGGGCATGGGTGACTGTGAGGAGTGACTCCCGATCCAAATAGGGCCGCAACTGACACACCAGGCGAACGCCCCCCTCGCCACAGCCGAAAGATGGTATTCTAAACTTAGCTGTGGATCGAGGAGGACACCCAAGTTGCGAACCCTCTCCGACGGGGGTAAAACCTCCCCACCCAGAGTGATGGATGGACAGATGGAACTGTCCTTGGGAGGCAAAACCCATAGCCACTCCGTCTTGTCGGGATTGAGTCTGAGCCTGTTGGCACCCATCCAGACCCCATCAGCCTCCAGGCACCGGTTCATCACTTCCACTGCTCCGCTGTAATGACGCGGGGTAGAGATGTAAAGCTGAGTATCATCAGCATATTGATGAAAACTCACCCCGTGTCGACGGATGATCTAACCCAACGGTTTCATGTATATGTTAAAAAGCAGAGGTGAGAGAACAGACCCCTGAGGGACTCCACACAGAAGAGACCTCGGAGCCGATCTCTGACCTCCTGCAAACACCGACTGCGACTGGCCAGAGAGGTAGGAGGTAAACCACCGTAAAACGGTGCCCCACACTCCAAGCCCCTCCAACCGACGCAGAAGGATACCATGGTCGATGGTATCAAAAGCCGCTGAGAGGTCAAGAAGCACCAGGATAGTGGAATAACCTCTATCCCGGACCCGCCAGAGATCATCGGTCAGCGCGACCAAAGCAGTTTCCGTGCTGTAACCAGACCTGAACCCAGACTGCTGAGGGCCCAGATAATCAGTTTCATTCAAGGACCATTGGAGTTGGAGTGCCACCACCTTCTCAACAACCTTCCCTAAAAAGGGAAGGTTGGAGACTGGACGATAGTTATTTATGCACCTGGCCGGATGCATCCCAGCACCCATGTGCTCACTGGCCTCTGTGTGCAGGGGCCGATGGTGTCAGGCAGCAGCTGCCCTGGCCCCTGCCTCACCTTTCCCTGTGACAATGGCACCCCTGCCCTGCCTTGCTTTGCCTCGCCTCACCCCGCAGGACGAGCTCCTTCCCACCACCCCTCCTGCCAGAGACCCCCTGGATCTCCCCCAATCCTGTCCGGCCCCCACAGATGTCCCTCCCCATGAGCAACATTAAGGTGATCACGCCCACCTTGGCCACAACCACCCAATCTGCCATGACCACCACAGCCACGCCCACCTAGTGGGCCACGCCCACCTGGCACCCAGCGATAAATAAGTGGGTTTTGGGTTGCAGTTTGGGCACTTGGTCTCTAAAAGGTTCGCCATCACTAGTCTAGGTTATCTAGATTCTTGATGTGTTGTACTTGTTCCATCTTAGTGTTGCTTTCTTCAGTTTCTGTTGCTTTTTGAATTGCAGATTCTTTATTTGAAATCAGAGTTTGACTGTCAAAGTTCTCAGTAGATTATTATTATTATTATTATTATTATTATTATTATTATTATTTATTAAATTTCTATACCGCCCCTCTCCCGAAGGACTCGGGGCGGTTTACAGCCTTAAAATTTAAAAAAACATAAATGTACAAAATTTAAAATATTTAAAAATAAATTAAACAAATTAGGCCATAAAATCCCATATAAAACCCAATATATACAAATCCTAAAATCCTAAAAATTACAAAAATCCTAAAAATTACACAATCCCCCTAAAACATTTTCACCCGGTTGGAGCCGGAGCTTCTATGCCAGGCCAGCCTGTTGAAAAAGGAAAGTTTTCAGATTGTCCTTGTTGTTCTATAAAATCCTCTTTGATATTAGTTTGATCCTCTTTTGTTGCTTTTTGGGTTGTAGGTTCATCCACTGGAATCTGGGCTTCATTTTGTAAATTTAAAGTGGCATCTTTGTCTTTCTGTCTGGAATTCATTAGCTTGGTAGTTTTAAGGATTTTTTCTAGTATACGTTTATAGTTATGTTGTGGGTAGTATTCCTCCATTTCTATGGTGTTTACAGATAATCCTTTAGTGGAGACTATTTTTAATAAGAGTCAGTGAATGTCCACTTCCACTATTCCTAGAAGTTGTTTTCACCACCCAGCTGTTTCAAATTCATATCTTTTTTAGATAGTACCAAGGACAAATCTAGGCAAAGAACAGTTCTCACAGTAAAAAAAAAATCACTTGCTATTCCAGGCTTCAGTATTTTAGAGCTGTTGAATTTCTGCCATGCTGAGTAGTTACCATGCAGAAGAGAGAAACTGTACATAGGAAAGATCAAAGGAGTCCTAAGACAGGCCTGTCACAATTCTGCTTCTTGATAACTCCTGCTTGCTTTCCCAACTCCTCAAGCAGTTAAAGATAGGAAGTTAATAGAAAATCACTACCCCTTTTTATCAATTTTGTGTCAGAGCCAATGACTCTGCCAAAAAGAGCTTGAAAAGAATATTGAGGGGTTATGAATAACCAGGCAGGATGGCAAAAGTTTGGAGTGCAGGGGGTGTTTCCAACCATATTTCCAACAGAAAGTAGAATGGACATGTTGCTATTAGCCCTCTGCTAAGAAGCAAAGAATCAGCAATGTTGCCAGTTTGCTTTCCTATCAACTTTTCCTAGTGATCCCTATCTTGCTAAGAACTTTATTGGTACAACACACTGCCTCATGAGAAGTGAACTCATTTACTGAATTAGCCCAGTTTCCTGGGTGGGCACAACACATGGAGGCATAAACTAGCCAACCACATTTTGACTTAGTATCTCAAGTGAACCCAGACCAAACATAGTTGCCACGAGGACAGTTTGGGTCCTGAGAATATTAACCATTCTAGGAGCTGTTCTAAGAGGATTCTAATACAGAACGCAGGATGAGAAGCAATTTCAACAGCACTCTGGTGGCCCACCGCTCTAAGTGAAGAGGGCTCAGTGAGCACCCATAGAATCTTCTCACCACAGCTACTTTTGGTCTGGCAGCATCACTTTCTATCTATGATAAGGATAGGGAAAGAGAGAAGTGAGGCTCTAAGATGAGCAGTAAAACAAGCTTCCAGAGGCCTCGTGCTGGCCCTCCAACAAGACTGGGGAAAGAACTACTTCAGCTTCTCTTTCTTGGGAACTTGAATGAAAGTAATTGTTTACAACATTGATGTTGTAAGCAAAACTAAAAAAGTCTCCAATCTTTAGAATCAGAAAGAAAGAAAATTGGGTCTAGGACCTTTATGCTCCCACCATTGGCTTTGCTTCCGGCCATCTGCCTCAGCCAGCTTTCCTCCTCCACTGGCCTTCCCCTGGCCAATGGGCCCCTGGCCCTCCGCCTTGGCCCTTCGGTCCATCCCATTCACCCAGGCACCCTTTGTCTCGGATGTTTCGCTCCTCAGGATAATTGGGTGGCAGGCCAAGGGGGCTGTGATTGGTGACAGGGAGAGAGCAAGATCTATGGGGGTGGGGTGGTGGCAGCAGCAGGCCATCGGTGCTTGTACATGCCTGGGGAGGCAGCAGTTTGGCCTAATCATTTTTTTGTATTTTTATTCGATTTAACTGTCACCCATCTTATTTCAAAGTGACCCTGGAAGATTTACAACATTAAAACCATTAAAGATATTTTTAAGATGATAAAAATGGTTATAATCAAAGACAAAGTTAATAAAGGAAAGATAACTAAAAGATAAAAATCGGGGAGAGAGGGAGCAGGATGTACAATGGGAGAGATGTGGGATTCTCTCTTAATTCATCAACTACCTCCAGTGTCATGCTCTCCTCTTGGGGTCCCAGTCATCTACCAGAGCCAGGTCTTCAGGCCCATATGGAAGGTCAGAAGGGTGGAAACTGATCTCACCTCAGGAGCTAAGATGGTCCAAAGGGGAGGAGCCACAGCAGAGGTGGTCCTTCTCCTGGACTCTGCTAGCCCAAATTCCTTGGCTGGCAAGGCCTGCAGCTTGTTTCCTCTGCTGCCTGGGTGGAGTCGGCTAGCCACAATGGGGTGAGATTGTTCCTCAAGTAAACTGGATCTATGCCGTGCAGGTCTTTAAGGGTAATAACTAACACTCTGAATTGCATCTGCAAGTAAACCAGCAACCAGTGCAGCTCACAGAGCAGTGATGTAACATGGGTCTCTCTAGAGGCCCCAAGAACTGCATAGGTTGCAGCAGCCCTTACATCAGTTGACAATTGTATGTAAGCTTGCTTTTTCTATGGGTTCTCCATGCACTGGATCTATCATTTCAGTCCTTTCATTTCAAATACTACTGCCTTTAGACTAGCTTTTGTTTGTCTCTCCAACTGCAGCCATTGAGGATTTTATGAATGGGACATCAGCAAAAAGATGCTCTTTAATCTCACAGTGTGGTCTCTTCTGTTGGGCTTGCAGGAAAGTCAACCTCACATTTAAGCCTTCTTATCCAAGCCCCAGTCAAGTTGGAACATACTTTGCAGGTAAATGAATTTGTAGCAGAAGAGGACAATCCTCTTTTGTGCACAGCATCAAAAGCATTGTGCAAGGCACTTCTCCCATCCTCCATTGTGCCAGCAAGCAAAGAAATTTTGTAGTGTCATTAACTCAGTTCACTTACAGCTAAAGAGAGTGAGAGGATTTCATAAAATCTTCCTTAATGGGCGGCAAAATTGATTAAGCCTCCTTGGGAGGGAGGCACTCTCTGCTGCTCAGATTTGGGCAGCAAATTATTTTGGGTGGTTTTCTGCACTCAGCTAGGAACTCTCATTTGGGTTTAGTGAAATAGGGCAGTCTGAAAAAAAAAAGCAGATTTTTACCTTGTATTTTCAACCAGGTTAGTGAGTGCTAGTACTAGGAGGTGTCCTCTGCTTCCTAGGTCTGCTTCCCCCAATCTGAATTTTTAACTCAGAATGCTCTTTCAATCTGAAATATGTTCAGCTACTAAAAATGGACACTTTATTTTTTGCAATGATTTTATACTACTACAGTACAAGAAAAATTAGGATATTAACATTCTGTAGGCAGTATATTTTATATATAGTTTGTATATGCAAAGAGTTTTGAGTGTGTAGAGTTGTTAATTTTAATAATGATGAAACTGCAATAGTAACAGTATATATTACATGTAGTTTTAAACAAATGCATCATGTAGAAGTATCTTGGGGGAAAAGGAAGTCCTACATTAAGAACAATCCTTGACAGCCTGTACTACTCAGTCAGTTGTTGAGGAGGTTTCACTAGTGGGAGTCTCTTTTTCAGACCTGACAAAGAACAGACAAATGTTTTAGCAGAACAGAAGTGTAATCTTGTCTCCACCCCAGGATAGGAAAGATGATGGTTCAGGAACGAAGGAAGAAGTTTTAACCTGGTTTTTCTCATCCTAAGCAATTTTAAAATATTAATCTTAAGCATGGCTGGCTAGGAAATTCTGGGAGTTGAAACCCAGACATCTTAAAGGCCCTGTGACTAAGAAATCCTGCTAAAGACAAATTGTCCTCTGGAACATGGCTACCATGAGCTCCAATCTATTGAAGAATTTTTTTTTTCTCCTGGACAAATTAAACAAAATATTGCTCCATCCCAATTTGCTTGCCTTTAGATATGGCTAACAATTTCAAGAGACCTCTCTTTGTCTAGCAACTATGAAGCACAACCACTTTATATAAATATAATTCATAAATTCAATGGCAATAGCACTAAAATTTATATACTGCTTCACAGTGCTTTACAGCTCTCTTTAAGCGGTTTATAGAGTCAATATATTCCCCCAACTATCTCAGTCCTCATTTTACTGACATCAGCAGGATGAATGGCTGAGTCAATCTTGAGACAGTCAGGCTCGAACTCCTGGCTGTGAGCAGTGAGTTAGCCTTCTATTCCGGAACCATGAACTAAGATGCCTTGTAGTTTTGGTCTGGAATAGTAAAGAAATATTGACTAATTTCTCTATGCCTTACTCAACTAGTAAATGGACAGGCATGTACCAGCTTGCTATTGGATTTGTTTGCCCGTCAACATTTTAAAAGTAAAGAAGCATTGTTTCTCTTCACTAGTTAACTGAAATAAAAGGACTTGATTTTCTGTTGCATAAAACAGGGAGGAAAAGAGTTAAAATTGGGGGCAGCCTCCCTCCCCAAATGTTTCTGCTCATTGCATCTCGTTGCCAGAATTTCTTGCATGCAAACGGAAAGAAAGGTTATGGTAATTGACTTGTCATTCCAGTGAAGAATTAATGCTAGTACATTGCACCCTTTCTCTTGGAATTGAAAGAATTTGGACGGGGAAAAAGGGTATCTGGTTTCAAAGGCAGAACCAAACCCACATTTATGTTACCTGCTAACAAAGCCTGACTTCAACTGTCTGCAAATAGCCACCAGCCAGGTGGTTTATGTAAAAGTATCTTGGCTCTGGAATGCTAATCATTATGACTGCAAGTTTTTAAGACCCAAGTTGGAATTTTGACTTAGACAAAGTAATTCCTTAAAAATTACACTACAGGTGACTTCTGGTTCTGGATTGTGGCGATCCCGGTCATGTTTGGAGACTTGTCTCCACACCGGCTGTATTTTCTTCGCCAATAGACACCCTAGTGTGTTGAAAGTCACCTTGGAGGGGCAACCACTGAGGAGGAGGCTTGCTGATGACTGTGGGAGGGCAGCAGCTTCTCCCACGGCCCCAACTATCTCCTTAGGACCAACGGAGCAAAGATCGTCCAGTAAAATGGCTGATTATCCTGCTGCACCAGCCGAAAGTCACAGGAACATCTAAGCGTTAAAGACCCATCATGGATGATCCGGGTGAAACCCCTCCTGCTCCTCTCTTCATCCTATTTTGTCTTTTTTTCCCCTGTAAAAGCTTCGTTGGAATTATTTCCGTCTTGAAAAAGCAGCTTTTGTTTATGTGGGAACAAAGGCGTTGAACAAAAGGATAAAATAAATAATTTTAATGATCACATTTTATTTTTTATCTACTTTGAGGTACAGAAAAAATACTTTTTTAGAGCTGTACTATTATTTTATACTGGAAGATTATTTCTTTTTCCACCTTTTTCTTTAAAAGACAGAAAAAAGGGAAAAATGGTATCTGGGAACAATTTTTTAATCTACTGAGGACATCTAGTGGCAAAAAACTAACATTGCAACTGCTGGTTATTGTTTGGAGATGAGGTGGATTTGACCTTCAAACTACTCTTGAAGAGAAAAGATAAGCTGATGCAGCTGTGGGAATTGTGGGGGTGGATATTACTTAACTTTTATTAAATACAGCCTCCACTAAAAGAAAAAAGGGACTCTCTTCAATTACTATTAAAATGGAGAAACCTCATTCTCAATTAAACTGTAAACTTATATTGGAAAAGATTTATGAGGCTACTGAAGAAATATGTGCTAAAATGAAAGAGATTACTACAGAATTAAGAGCCAGAAGCCTTACCCCAAATGCTCAAACTGACTTTCAGACTGCACCTGACCATTCTATAAATCAAAATACACCAGAAGAGGAATCAATTGAGATTAAAGAGGAATTTATTACAAACACTTCATCTACATCTTTGAGGATCAGAAGAACCAAGGACTGAGATTTGAGCCTTTAAAGCAATGAGGCTTTAAGGACAAGAGAAATAGATATCCAATCCAGAGGATGGTATGCTGTTTATTGACTCAAATGACATAATAAGCAACAGAAGGAGATCTATCGGCTGAAAGGGAAGCTTTGTTATGGAAACCTGCCTGGCACAAAAAGAAGGCCAGAATAAGACTGAAAAGAGAAACATAAAATTATATGGGATGGATTAAAAGGCACTGTAGAACTATGGACTGGTTTAAGGATTAAGATTTAGAGTTAGAAGTAAGAGAAAAATGGGTGATTACTAGAATATATATTTTAAATAGACTAAAAATGTACTTTTAGAATAATAGGTTTATTTGTATGAAAAGTACTATGTAATGGAATGAAGAAAATCTTTTAGATCTGGATTGACTCAATAATTAATTGAACATGTTAAATTAGTAAGATGATGTTTTTGTGTGATAATATGGGTGTTTTTAGGCATGATAATTACTTGGATGAAATTTGAATTTTGCCTAACAGCCTGAAATAATTTAAGGTTTGATATTACTTTGCTAGGTTAAAGAGACTGATTGATGTATGGATTATATATGTATAGGGTAGACTAATATTTTATTTTAATCAGGATACATAGTGTGTAGTGAAAGAAGAAATAAACAAGATTTGTGATAAAATTAAGGATTTAAGAGATCAGAACTAGAATATATCTGGAAAGGATACCTGAAGTGATAATGTGTTTATTTAAGGTTAAATTTGACTATGGTAACTGTAAATTTATAAAGCTGAAAAACAAGTTTAGAATGTATAGAAATTTAATTTAGAAATGGATTATTTTAAATATATTATGCTATTTGAGGGAAATAGAGAGGGAATATTTAATGCATTGATTTGAGTTATTCATATATGGCTTTGGATGTTTGATTGCCCCAGCACCATGGTGTGTCTCAAGCACTTTGTTCTAAGAAATAAAAAACCAATAAAATTTGTTTTTTAAAAAATACACTACAGCCTTCTGCCTTATAGCCCTGCTGGAAGAACAGGACCCCCATCTCAGTAGCTGACCTGCAAATAGCAGGCTTGCACAAACCCAAGCAAACAGCACCTCCTAGAGAGCAAAGAGTGAACTTCACCTGAAATAATCACTTACGCAAGCAGTGAACCCTAGTGGGCAAGGAGTGAACATCACTCATGCAAGCAGTAAACCCTAGTGGTGCCTTTGCTGAATGCAAGTTAAGGAAAAACAAGCAACAATTAACCTTGCTTATTATCACAAAGCCATAACAGCCAGGTGGATATTTACTAGGAGCCAATCAGAGATCAGTAATCTCCAGGCAGCTAACAGCTTGCAACATGGTTCTAAGAAGATAGAATTTAGCTGGCTTTTCTCCAAGTGCCAGCCAGTAGTTAAAGAAGGAACTTCACGGAAGCCTTTAAGCACACACAGAGAGAGCCCTTTAGCAGACAAAGGGTGAACTTCGCTGAAGTACCCATGAACACAATCAGCACCCCCTAATGGTGCCTCTGCAGACAGACAGAGCATCCTGGATGATCTGCAACTAACAGGCTTGCATTTACCTATGCACAAGCCTACCCTGGTGGCCAAAGAGGGAATTTCCCTGAAGTGCCCACCCAGATAGAGAGACCCCTAGTGGTCAAAGAGTGAACTTCACTGAAACACTCACTCACGTGAACAGTGTACCCTGGCAGCCAAGGAAGGATTTTCCTTGAAGTTGCTACTTAGATAGCAGCCCCTAGTGGTCAAAGAGCAAAGTTCGCTGAATTCACTTCAAAATAGCTAGGAAGTTTTCTGAGCCTGTCCTAGCCATGGCGAAGTGTCTCCTTGATTTAGAAGAGTGGGTTCAACCAACCAGCCTAGATGAGCCGCTCCAGCCAGCCAGCCTAAGAGAAATGCTGCAACTAGGCAACCTTGACTGGTACACCAAAGCTGATATCCAAGCTTCAGTTAGGCCAGAGACACCTCAGAAACCCTATGACCTGAGGCAACAAAGAAAGCTTATAGAAGTCATGCGGTCAAATCTGATGGAGAAATGGAAGATGTTCCATGAATGTCACAAAAGGAACTGGGAGAAATTACAGGAACTCTGTCAAGTGCCCAAAGAGGAGCTTTCTCCAGAATGCACTCATACATTGAAGGAGTTTTTCTTCAAGTGGAAAGATTACGGGTGCCGTCTCAAAAGGGTCCAGTCACAGTTAGAAGACCACACACTCAAAAAGGAACTGCAACAACTCAGGCTAATAAACAAGGAGTGCGAGTGTCTCTTAGAAAGTAAAAGATGCCTCCCCAATATTGAGTTACAATGAAAGAGACACTATGCGAGAAGGCTGAGTCCGAAGCTTCCCAACCACCACAATCTGAAGTGCACAGCCGAGTGTCACAACAATCTCACGTTACGGGTGCCTCCCACCATACAAAAGTGTCATCCCGTTACTCTATGGCATCTTCCCACCTTGCCAGCGTGTCACAATATTTCATCTCAAGCACCTTCCATCATTCAAAAGTGTCTTCTCATCATAGCCAAGTGTCCCGAATTTCTATGGCAGAGAGCTTGGCCATTCAAACCGAAGTAGCAAACATCGAAGTTGAAGCTGCTAATGCAGTCTTTTGTGTGTTAGAAGCGGAGCAGTGGAAAAAGAAAGAATTGGTGACGATGGCAGCCAAACAGAAAGCTGAAACAGCTCAAATAGAGGCCAAATTAAAGAATGCTCAAAACGAGCTTCATATAAAGCTGATGAGAAGTGGCACACAAAACAGCAAGAGCGGAAGCCCTTCAGAAGACACTTCAATGGGCCACCTTTTCACACAATTTGGAACGACTGGAGATTGAGAGTCAGCATAGCCACGTGCAGGCCTATGTTGATAACCAGTGTGCATTTCAACAGAGGCAGGCTGGAGCACTGCGGCTACCCACAAGTTCCCCAAGACCAGGTAGAGAGGCAAAGAATCTCAACGACCAGATGTGCCAATCAGCCAGAGAGCCGATATCGCAACATCTGGATCACAAGCTGTAACTGGATAGGTCCATCTGCACTGGTGGCAGCTCCATGGCAGGAACAGCTGCCACTAAAGGATGATATTGCCAGGACTCGAGCCAGATTAGAGTCCCTACTGCATCAACACGAAACAGTATCCCGACACGCCGTCTTCATGCCCGACCACGGAGGAGAATCTCGATCAGCAAATGTGCCAATTGGCCAGGGAGCCGGCAACACCTGAACGACGAGAAACACCCCCCCCCGAAAAGTGAGCACACAGGTATTCAGGCCAGACCTTCAAGGTTCCTTGTCCGTGCCCCTGGACGTTAACCCCAACAAGAAGTTTTCTGACGAAAAATGTCAGCCATCTGTGCCACGTTTCCCTACTCTTGGAAACAATGTTTATGAGGTTCAACAAAAAGCCACTGATCATGCTCCAGATGACCTCAACACTGTACCAACCCAGCCTGATGGCAAACCCTGCACATCACCATCAGATCCTCCAACACCCTGGACTTAGGAGAGTACAAGGTTGGCTTCAAATGCTGTGAGTCTCCGGAAGACGCAGCCAAAGCTGGCGAAGCTAAGGGGAAGTGTCACCTGAGCAAGAGTGACAAACACCCAGGAGCCCTGCATCCACACCCTGGACAGCTACAACAAGCAGCTTCTACTCCTCCTTCAACTGAGGAGCCCCAGCACGGCTCCAAAGAGCGCCCAGAGGTGCCCGCCAAGGTCAACTGCACATTAGTGCATAACAACCCACATTCCCCAGTGAACTCCCAAGCAAAGAAACATCTTTCACAACGTGCTCTGTCCCACAGAGCATGGCGGGGAGGAAAGTCACTGGACTCCACATCCAGCTGTTAGATGGGAGCTCACAGTTCCTAAATCCTGAAGCCTTACAGTTCCTAAATCCTGAAGCCAAAATCTTGGCTCCGTTGAGAGTAGACGCACCTGACACCTTTGCCTATCACGGAATGGTCAGAGGCTCAACAAGCTCCTCAACTACCTTTGAGATGGAACCTGAATGGATCATCCCAGGAATAGTCTGTGTTAATCAACTACAAACTCCAACCCAGGTGAATAACTCAACAACCTCCATTCTCAGTAATGGAAGAGCTCCTCACCTAAAACCACACCAAGAACACTTCACGCTTGTGACAACCAAACCCGTTTTGGAAGTGTGTTCCAGACCAATGAGAATCACAATGACTCAGCCTTGTCCATAGTGGACAAACAATTTCTGCAGCTATGCGCGTTCTCCCAGAGGACTACATATTGGGACAGGCCGCGTCTGCCAGAAACAAGACTGAGAGTCGTGGAGCACACTCCTAAGTTGTCTCCAAAGCATACACGTGCAATGTGTGTGTATCTCCAGCTCACCCACCACCGTACAAAAGAAAGAATTGTATGCTTTCTCAGGTGTGTCAACAAAGGTGATTGTAGCCATAGGATACATCAGAGTCTACAGCGGGGAAAGCCATATTTACATTGTTTTTGTCACTGGAAAAATGAAATTAACAACACAATAAGGCCACACCGTACCAAGGTTAGAACTCTGTGGTACCATATTGGCCGTAAAACTCACCAACCTGACAACGAAAACAATAGGTCTTGAGCTACAATCTACCACTTTCTACACAAACAGCAAGATGATGTCAAGCTGCATCTGCAACCAAACAGATGCTTCTATGTCTATGTAAGCAATAGAGTAGAAAAGATTGAAACATCTTCAAGCCCTGAACAATGGCAACATGTGCCAACAAATAAGAACTTTGTGGACCAAGCTAAGTGGTGCACCTTTGCATCACAGTTGATAGAATGGATCTGGCTAAAAGGTCCTCTTGGCTTATCCAGACAGCCTGATGCCACAGGCACCAAAACGCTATACGCTTCTAGCTCCAGATCAACATGCCAACATTCAACCTCAGGCACCCAATAAATTTCTCAGACAGGACAAGAAAACCACCGTCCAGACCATCTGCTTGTCCTCAATGGGCAAAGAGACAGAGAAACTGCCTTCTAGACAATTCCTAGAACCAACCCGCTTCGAACACTCCTCTAAATGGAGACCCCTGAGATTGGGCATAGTGTTGATCATCCTGATTACTTGTCTTAGCATCCAAAGAACTAACTTTGTAGGAGCCTGCAAGGACTTACAGACTATTGAAGGTATTTGTCATGACTCAGTGATTGACAAATGCCTGAAGGCCAAAAATTACCCTCCCATGCATCCCACATGGGAGAAGCATGGGAGCACATGATTGGTGTACCCCGCAAAATCATGGACTCTATGCCCACACATGAGGTCGTCACTACCCTCATGACAAAAGTAGCAGCCATCATCAACACTCCACTGGTGGTTCCAGCTCCTTCAGTTCCTGAGTTTCCTGTGGTTCCAGCTTCTTCTGTTCCTGAGTATCCTGTGGATCCAGGTTCCTTTGTTCCTGAGAATTTGTGGATTCCAGTTTTTCTGATCTAGAAATTCCTTTGGTTCCAGTTTCTCCTATAGGAAGGAGACCTTGTCTTGCTGAGAGACAAGGGCGCATACCAGAACTATTGGCCCATGGGACTTATGCATCGGGCCCCACCCAGTTCTGATGGACTAGTTCGCAAAGTTGAGGTCCAGATCGTGAAGCCACTTGAGTCAGATCTCTCATGAAAAGGCTTTACACCCGGCCAATTACCGACCTGGTCCTGCTGCTGAAGAAGACCAAACTGGAAGATTGATCCTCAAACTATCTATATTGTGTTTACCTCATGATTACATTGTTTGATGTTAACACCTTTTTTATCTCTGTTATAGTTGTGCATGTCTTGTATTTACCTTATAGTTATGCATGTTTTGATACCATGTTTTTGCCTATTTTAGTTAATAGTCAGTTAGTAATGAGAATTGCATGCTTTGATGCTATGTTTTTTTTGCTTATTTTAGTTAGTTGGTAGTGGAAATTTATATTTCCAAGCAGGGAGTGTCCTGAACCAGTATAACTCTGGCCAGAGCACCTAATAGCTTTAAGATCTGTATGTTAGAATGTTTGGCAGTTAAAGGGTTAAACGCTGTTTCCTTAAGAGATGGCTTATGGGTAATGTAGTTCTAGCTGTTAATGTTATATGGGAGGAGTTTCAAAGTTTATGACTGTACTTCTTGGCTTTGTGCCTTTTGTATTATCTCTGCATGGCTCCATGCCAACATGTGATTCTACACAGGATGGAGGAATTCACTATTTCTTTACCTATGGGGATGAACAATATCCTAATGATTCAGATGTATCTTCTGCAAAGTAAGTCTCTGCTAAGGATTCCTGGAAATAAATATTGTTTTAAAATCATCCTCATTGAGTTTATGCTGTCCGGACCAAAACTACAAGGCATCTTAGTTCATGGTTCCGGAATACCTGCAATATTGCATTCTAACCACTGCGCCACCATGGGCTCTTTCATAAATTCAATGAATTAGAATCTAAGGGTGGATCTACCTTCAATTAAATAAATAATATCTGACATGTATAATCCTATGGCTACTCACAGTTTCTTTGAACTGGTCTTTTTAACAGGTGCTGGAGCTGGAGCTGGAACTACAGCTGGAGCTTCACCCGGAGCTGGAACTGCAGTTATGCCGATTCTCAGATGTGGTTCCAGAAGTTGCCTTGAAGTTTATGTGTGTATTCAGCTGAACAAAGATGGGCCCCTTTAAAGGAGAGGAAGTCCTGAACAACAAGAAATGCTTGTTTTTATATTCTTTTTATGGCATACGTAATCCACCAGCAAGGTTGGCACACAACAGATAAAGAAGTCACCCAGCAAGGCTGGCACACTATAGATAAGATAATAAAGCACAGAAATAACTAAAGATCTTCTTAGTACTTTTAGTTGGTTTCCTAAGAACACTGGATGCCCCTGGGTGTCTTAATATATGGGGTGTTCCCTTCTTGGTGACCTCCAATGGCCCTGCAGGTAGCCAGAGATAGTGGGGCCATCTGCACATATATGCCTTCTATGCTTTTTCCAGATTCCTGGTCAACAGAAATGCAGTTGGAGTCGGAGCTTCACCTGGAGCTGCAGCCAGAGCCGGAGCTGGAGCTTCAGATGGAGTCATAGCCAGAGGTTCAGCGGCTGCTGGTGCTGGTGGCGACATTAGCTCCCTAGGAAGACAAAATAGAAACAGAGATTAATCCAAGTTTAAATGGGTTAATAAAGATCAAAGTTGTGATCTTTTGTGTGAACCCAGCATTTCACATTTTCTCTAAAGGAAGCAACAATCGTATAGTTGCTAGTTTGCTTTGTTGCAAAACCCAGGTGTTGCCTGCATGTTAGAGAATGCTTGTGTGTACCCAGGGCCTTACCTTCAAGTCCAGCTTTCCCAAAATGCCTAAGCAGACTCTTGATTCTTTTTTTCAAGCTTTTAATTCTTATATACATTTATTTCTTTTATGTATTCTCATTGCTTCAGCTTGTTAATTCATAGCTGAAAGTGGGAATTAAAGGATAACTGAGTTAAACTGTTGGACCAGGTGTGGGGAGACCCAGGTTCAAATCTCCACAAATGTCATGGAGTCCTCTGATTTGGAGCCAGTCACTTCCTGGGATAAACTTATCTCACAGGATTGTTGCTGTTGGGATAAAATGAGGGGGATTCTCCTATATGCTACCTTGAGTCCACAGGAAAAAAAATGGTAAAACACATGTCTAACAAATAAAAAGATAAACAAATATTTCTCTAGCATTGGTACCAGAAGCTGATTAGTTGAAAAATAGTCATGTCTCTTCTATATCTCGAGAGACTGTTAACAATTCTAAAGGAGAGGATGCAACAAGCTAATTTTGGCCCATATGAAATCTGTATTTGTCACTGAACAAAATAGGGTCTTTTTTGTTTAGTTTTTGTTGCTGATCCAAACATAAAGGATTTCTATTGCAGTTCCTTTAGGACTAATGCTGAACCTGAAAGCTTCTACTCATTAAAGGCACATCTGTTCACACACTGTGTTTGTTTAATTGGTTCTGCGCCCTTACTGCTTTAGATTAGGGGTGTCAA
Source organism: Bothrops alternatus (assembly GCA_034064705.1). Classification (NCBI taxonomy): domain Eukaryota; kingdom Metazoa; phylum Chordata; class Lepidosauria; order Squamata; family Viperidae; genus Bothrops; species Bothrops alternatus. Next base: position 19,417,068 of record JARGCV010000103.1, on the reverse strand, counting down.
ACTGCAGGCCCACGGGCCAGATGCATCATAGTGAAACCACGCCCACCCCATTGCCAGCAATGGCAAAAAAGTTGTGATACATCATGACACGTTACGTGATGTTGCAAGTTTGACACCCCTGCTCTAGGTTCACAGGTTTGGGGGGATTTAAATAGAGTTTTTGGGTGGATTTATTCATTTAACAATTATTGTTTCTGTGCATGTCTTCATATTAATGTTCACTCCTGGGAACTGCCTAGACTCATCCCTATAGTTTTCTTGGAAAGATTTCACAAGTGGTTTGCCATTCCCTCCTTCCCAGAGAGTGACTGATCTAAGGTCACCCAGCTGTCATAATGCCCAAGGTGAGACTAGAACTCACCATCTCCCGGTTTCTCTCCTGGTGCCTAAACCACCGCATCAAACTGGATCTCTATCAATTGTAGCTGTTTCTAAAATGTTAATTTTATTCTCACTTTTGGATTGCTAAAATGTGAGGAAAATATAGTTAAAAATAAAGTACTTTATTGCAAAGGGTAAGCCCCTATATACATAGTATAAAATACCTAATATATTCAAAATTAAAATATTCACTGAAGTATTACTGTGTTTTCCAGAAAATAAGACCCAGTCTTATATTATTATTATTATTATTATTATTATTATTATTATTATTTAATCAAAAGACCCATTAAGGCTTATTTTGGGAGGATGTCTGACTTTGCAGCTGCCCGCCCATTCCATCCCACCATCTGGTTGCTCGTGGCTGCAATGGGGAAGGAGAGTCCGCGTCACACCCATGCCACCGCCATGAGGTGAGGTGAGGCAGGTAGGGTGGAGTTGCCCCACATAGCCCATACCCACTTACCTCAGGAGGCAGCAGGAGAGGCTTGTATAGCCCGGTCAGAGCACAAACCACAGGAGAGTTGGCGGAGAAGGAGACAGCTGCTCCGCTGGCAGGTGATCTGCGGGACAAAGCGGGGGTGCTGGGATCGAAGAAAGCCCCTTCAGTGGTGGACGTAGCTGTTGCTCAGTGGTGGCAGAGCCTATTGCCGTCACTTCCCCCTGGCTCCGAAACAGTGGAGGGAAGGTGACCAAGCCTCCCCAACCCAGAGGATGGGTTATTTTCAAAACAATATTACATACATTTCCTATGTCCATGTTCAGAGAAAAAAGCTACAGTCAGAAAAGTGAATTATTATCCCCACCAAACTATAGAAGCATATATGAATAGGACATCCAAATTTTGCAGTCTGCAAGGGCAACATCTACAGTTTCATACATTATTAGTTGTGGCATTTTTCAATGGAAGAAGAAAGTAAGCATTTCTGTAGAATGCCACACTTTTACCCAGTGGTGGGATTCAGCCTGTTCGCACCAGTTCGGAAGAACCGGTAGCTAATTTTTTGTTGCCCAGGCCCATAATGGACTTCCGGAAGTGGCATCCACACAGAGAACTGGTTGTTCACATATTTGAATCCCACCACTGCTTTTACTTCTATTCAGTTTATTTATTTAGAATATTTGCCTGGCTGCCCATAATTCTGGGTGGCTCATAACAATGAAACCAATAACTATAAGACCCTAAAATGAGAACAAAAATCTGTCTTCTCAGTCATCCCCTTGGGATGTACCACCATCAACTTCAGACATCCTTTCTTCCATCCCTCCACAGCCTTCCAAAAGACTAAAAGAATGAGGGCTTGCTGAATCATTTGGGGAAGAGTATTCCATAAGGTAGGCACAGCCACAGGAAATGGCACACTTCCAAGCTCCCACTAGAGGGCAAGACTTCAGGGAAGGGACCTGGAGCATACCTACCCCCATCTGATCGGGTAGGATGGGCAGATAACTGTCAGGGAGAAGATCCCGCTTTTGCTTTTTTTCATTGTTGAGTTCAAATGCTATCCAGAAGATCCCTGCATTGGCAGAAAAGTGCATCTGACTTTGCCTCTGATGAATAGGTACTGAAGCATAACAGATTTTACACCTCTTATGACTAAAGGGGTTAAATACCAATACAGCTAAGAGCAGACATGCTATATTTGGGGTGCAAACAAAATGAATGACAACAAAAGATATTCTTTATTTCTGTACAGAATCTCTATCTTAGTAATATAAGGAAAATTAACTTTTGCAGCCTGGGAAATATGCCTAGAGAAAAGACAGCTTAAATATGTCTTACTCGTGGGTTTGCGGTCAAGATAAAGGCAACATCAAGGGGGGGAAAAGATATTGCCAGAGCATGTTTGTGCCGTGGTTAAATGCAAGAGAGGCACAGCCTATGTCTAGATCATTGCCTGAATTTTTGCCAGATATTTGAAATTTGCAAATGACATAATGCAGAGTTTCTAATGCTCTGTCCTCTAGGACATTGCAGCCATAAATATGAACTAGTTGCCAAGCACCTTAATTCTGATCATGTGACCATGGTGGTGCTGCAACGGTTGTAAAAACAATCATGTCATTTTTTCAGAGCTCTTGTAACTTTGAACAGTCACTAAATGAACTGTTGTAAGTCGAGGACTACCTGTATTTAGAATACACTTCCTGCTCTTTGTGGAATACTTCTTGGTTCTTTTCAATTCTGGCCCAAAACATTTCATAACTATTTCATAACTAAAAGTACATCTGCCTTCCAGTGTCCATACCACTTTCTACAGAGGGACGATCAAGAGCATCCTGTCATACAGCATCGCAGTCTGATTTGGAAGCATTACTGCTTCAAGCAGAAAAGCGGTGCAGAGAGTGGTGAGAAAAGTGGTGAAAAGATTATTGGCAGTTCCCTCCCTTCCATCCAGGACATAGCATATAAGTGTTGCTTGAGCAGGGTCCGCAAGATTATCTGGGACACTACACGTCCTCTTCACGACCTGTTTTTCTTGTTATCTTCTGGGAGGAGGCTTCATGACATCTGAAGCAAAGCATCTAGATTCAGTCACAGTTTTGTTCCATACAGTGTTAACCTTGTGAACTCTATAAAGTTTCCTCTTTCCACTATGTATTCAAGATGGACAGTGATTGGTATTTATATGTTACTTATATGTAAGGGTGTAGCTCTATATGTTGTATATAATATGTTTAAATGTGTGTTATGTATGTGTACATTTTGAGAGCAAGCAACTAAATTTCATTTTTAATGTGTGCCATTGTGCCCACAGTAAAAGATGACAATAAAGGCTATCTATCTATCTATCTATCTATCTATCTATCTATCTATCTATCTATCTATCTATCTATCTATCTATCTATCTATCTATCTATCTATCTATCTATCTATCTATCTATCTATCTATCTATCTATCTATCTATCTATCTATCTAGGTTTGGAGGTAAAGGACCAGAAATATAAATTACAAACTTTCTCAGATGATTTGGTCTTTATCTTGGAATAAAGAAACATCTACTAAATTGTTGTAGAAAATAGAAAAATTTGGAGAAGTGGCTGGCTTGAAAATAAACAGAGAAAAGACTAAGGTATTAACAAAAAACCTAACAGACAAACAGAAAACTTATCTTACAAAAAAGACAAATCTCCAAATAGTCAAAAAAGTGAAATATTTAGGCATTTACCTACCACCAAGATGCGCAACACTAAAAGAAGACAATTATGAAAGATTGTTGAAACAAATAAAATTAGACTTGGAAAAGTGGAAAAATCTCCAACTATCACTGTTAGGTCGAATAGCGACAGTGAAGATGAGTATCCTACCGAAACTACTCTTTCTATTTCAAACAATTCCTGTAAAATTGGGGAAGATATTTTTTGACGATCTAAATGCAACAATACTGAGATTTATAAGGCAATGGAAGAAAGCACAAATTAAAGTTAAAATGTTACAAGAAGCCAAAGATAGTGGAGGATTTGGACTGCCGGTTTGGAGACTTTACTATCAAGCAGCTATTTTACCATGGATCAAAGAATGGGTAACACTGAGAAATAAAAGACTCCTCTACCTAGAGGGGCATGACCTACAATTGGATTGGCATGCCTTTCTGTGGTATGGGAAAAATAAAATACATAGATATTTCTAAAATCATGTTACAGTAGAATGGGAGAGAATAAAACAAAAAAATTATATTGAAATACCAGAGTGGCTTTCAACAATGGAAGCTTTTGCATACCCAAATTTAAATCAATTACGACAAACCTATTACCTATAGAGACATTTTGGATAAGGATAAGAACATAAGAACATAAGAAGAGCCATGCTGAATCAGGCCAAAGCCCATTGAGTCCAGCATTCTGTGTCACACAGTGGCCCACCAATTGTACATGGGGATCTTGAGCAGAAAGAGAAGGCAAAATCCTCCCTTTCCCTTGACCCCCAACAAATGGTACTCAAGGGAATCCTGCCTGCCTCAACCAACATAGAGGCAGCACATGGACATCCGTTTTAATAACCACCGATACACTTGGCATCCATGAATCTATCTAACCCTGCCTTGAAGCTGTCAAGGCTGACAGCTGTCACGACCCCTTCTGGAAGTGAATTCCATAAATCAACGACCCTCTGGGTGAAGAAATATTTCCCTTTATTTGTCCTCACTTTCTTAGCTATGAGCTTTAGGGAATGGATGGAAAACTTAAAGACAGACAAGACCTACAACAATAAGGTATTGACTTATCATGGTGGCTTTATTTACAAATTCAATCAAGATACGAGAAAGATTTAAAGGCACAGGGATTTTACAAAGAACAGATAGAATTTGATCAAACTCTCTTGAAAACAGATGAAAATTTGATTAAGAAACTTTATAGATTTCTGCTAACATGGAAGATAGAAGAAAAACAAGTAAAAGACAATGATAATTTGGGCATTTTTTTTGGATATTCTATTGATTTAGAAGCTTGGCAAAAGTTATGGGATAGAAATATTAAATTGACTAAAGCAGTTTCTTATAAAGAAAACTTGTATAAAATGTTTTATAGATGGCACATGACACCAGTAAGGTTAGCGAAAATGTTTAAAAATGTTTCGAATGATTGTTGGAAATGTAAACAAAAGCCAGGCACCTACTACCATATCTGGTGGGTATGTCCTAGTGCAAAGAAATTTTGGTTTAAGATTCATATATGGCTGGAAAAGATAACTAAAATACAGATAGAATTTAAGCCAGAATTGTTTCTGTTAGGAATATTAGGATCTAACTATGGTAAAGAAAATGAGTATTTAATATTACACATACTGACAGCTGCAAGAATAGCATTTGCCCAATATTGGAAAAATGAGAATGTACCATCTGATGAGATTATAATTAGGAAAATTTTAGAATGTGCAGAAATGGACAAATTAACTCTAGAGATTAAAGAGAAAGAAGACTCAGTCTATTTTAAAACATGGGAAAATTTTATCAATGATTAGCAAAACGAATCAACGAAAAACGAGTGTGAAGCTTATTAAGAGGATTGATGTTTATTGATTAATTGACATGGTTTATAACTATAGTTATTTTTGTTGACCGCAAACACGTATTATTATATTAATTATTCCCACTGAATACCTGTATCTGGACGATAGTTTGCTTGCTAAAGCATGAAAGGTTATTGGGGGCAACCCCATTGTTGTACCCCACTGTTGTATCTACCCCATCCCAACCCCCTCCCTAAACCCCACCCTGAATCCCACCCCCTATCTACACTGACCTTACCCTTTTCTTACCCTTATAAAATCCAATAAAATATTTTCAAAAAAACCACAATCTTGTGAACTCTAAAGTTTCCTCTTTCCACTATGTATTCAAGATGGACAGTGATTAGTATTTATAAGTTACTTATATGTAAGGGTGTAGGTCTATATGTTGTATATAGTATGTTTAAATATGTTGTGTTTGTGTACACTTTGAGAGCAAGCAACTAAATTTCATTTTTAATATGTGCCATTGTGCCCACAGTAAAAGATGACAATAAAGGTTATCTATCTGTCTGTCTGTCTGTCTGTCCGTCCGTCCGTCCGTCCATCCATCTATCTATCTAGTGCTTTTTTTCTAAAAAAAAAAAAAAAAAAAAAGGTGCCGGAACTCACACACATCATACAACCCACCTTGCCTACCCTTCAAGGTTCCATCCAAAAAAGATGCCGGAACTCCGTTCTGGGCGTTCTATGAGGGGGAAAAAGCCCTATATCTGTCTGTCTGTTTATCTGTTTATCTGTCTGTCTGTCTATCTATCTATCTATCTATCTATCTATCTATCTATCTATCTATCTATCTATCTATCTATCTATCTATCTATCTATGCTTTGCAGACTTCAAATATGCAAAAAAGAATAATGACACCAGTTTCACCCTAAACCATCTGCTTCTCATGGTACTGCCTCAAGCAGATAGCTTTTAAGAAGAAGGCTTTTAAGAAGAGGTTGGACAGCCACTTGTTTGAAATGGTATAGGATCTCCTGCTCAAGGAGGGGTTTGGACTAGAAGACCTCTAAAGTCCCTTCCAACTTTGTTATTCTATGTTCTATGCTTTGCACTGTTAATATATCTGCTTTCCTGCTGAACAAAGTTTTCTCAGCCGAATGTTTTTGTTTAGTACTGTTGGGGGGGGTAGAAATATTGATAAATTATATTAGTAGCCCACCATTTATTCAGGAGGTCTAGGTGGAAGACATGGCTCCCTCTCGTGTTTTTCCCATATGCAAACATTTTTTCTACTCATTTATGGAAATGCTTTTGGACATACAAGCAGTGGTATGGAACTTTAGGCTATTGATCTAGATTGAGAGTGACATATAAGCAAAAGGTTCCATAGCAAAACTGTGACATTTCCATTTCAAAGAATCAAGTGGTAGGGAATGAGAAAGCTTCCCTTCCTTCAATCATAGGAAATGCTTAGAATGATCATTGGGAATATATGGCCACTAGCCCAAGCAGCCCTTTTGTGTGTCTTGCTGAGACTAGAGAGCCCCACTCACTTTCCAAACCCTATTTAAAGAATGGGTAACTGTTTCTGCCCTGGAATGCTATGCTTTGCCTTTACATTCTGCCTGGAACCCCAGGAATCATGGCACTATTGGACTGGGTATAGCTAACAGTTCAGAAGAGACTAAAGGATGATGATATACAGACCTTCTTCCAAACAGAGAAAAATAAACCTGTTTTGTGGTGGTGGTGGTGGTTATGAAATAGTTAAGTGGACTGGGTGGCTTTTTGTTCACTTTCTACTTCCCTCTCACAAACCTTTAAAAGGTCCACCAATTTTGGCTTGTCACCTTGGGAGGGGTTTTGAATTGGAAAAATAGTTCTTGAAGTTGTGTGGGCCCACAAATTGCTCAACTCTGAACTAGCTGATCAGCCAGGATGCTGGGGAAGAGATAAGCAGCAACACCAGGACTGGAGTCTTCATAAAGATTCAGGATGGGGAGTTTTAATTTTGTTCGCCCAGCATTTTGGGGTACATGGTAGTTTGGGTATTGTATAATTTTATACTTCTGTGCTGCCTTCTGTGGGTTTTCTAGCTCATCCCAGCTGCCTACATACTTTTTTTCTCCTTTGGGGCAGAAAAGAATGGCCTTCATTGAGAAGACACTTTAAAAGTAAGGAGTTCACACTGCCGAAATTCCGCACCCTGAGGACTTGAATGTGCACCAAAGGAAAAACTGTACTTCCAAAATGTGTGTGCAGGGGAAAGAACAGGTATGTATATGTTTCTGTGCACTGGTTTATTTTATGTGGGTGAATGGTGCATATTCTGTTCTCACTATACATTACTCTATGTGCAGCTTGACATATAGCTAAACCCACTATCCTCCAATACAACAGACAACGTATGTAGATCTGGATGCTTTATTAAAGGAACAAGATGGGTGAAACTGGGAAAAACAGAAATACATAAAATAAGAATTCAAATACAAAATAAGCAGTATTGAGTTACTGGTGAGCATAACAACAACAAATACAGATAAATCTAAACCTCACCAGTGATGCTTTGTGTATGGGATGTGGATTTTTGTACTCAGATGAACATGTGCCTCGGATTATGCTGGATTCTTCCTGGTACATCTCTTTCTTTTCAAATGCTAAAGGAAATGGAGTCTTGTTTTGAGAGTGAGGGTTGCTGGGACTCTTAAAGTGGGGGTCAGCTTCCAAACAACACAGATTGGTATTTGGCCCTGACCACTAGATGAGATTGGTATTTTGCCCTGACCACTAGATAGGGCTAGAGAACAACAAAATTTTGTATATACACAAATTTATTTATTTATTACTCGAACTTATATGCCGCCCTTCTCCTATATACTGGGGAGGTGGTAATGACAATGCAGGTGTCTGTTTAAGAATGTGTGGCAGGGAGAACAGTGGAAAGATTGTCATTGTCTGTATGAATACATGCATGCTCTTGCCACTTAGCATGTGGAAAAGTAGCTGTCCATCCTGGTTTCCATGAACAATAGACTCTTAAGATAATGCATTGATTTTTATGAACAAAATGTAAATGACATTTGAAAATATTATATTCTTTCTATTTCATAATTCAGGGGAAAGTAGCACTGATTTCAAAGTTCAGTCTGTAGGAAAAGGGAATTCTTTCTTCCTGACTTTTCAATATGTCTTCCATCTTCTTTGATATCTCAGGTACTTCAAACTTTTTAGAAGGAATTAAAGTCCCAGGGTGCTGACACAAGAGTATTCAGTGCATGAACTCTGTTGCATCTTTGTCTTTCCAAAAGACCCCATTCTTATTGTGCTACTTTTTATACTAATTTAAATTAATGCTAAAGCAGGTCTATACATTTGTTAGCTTCACACCCTAACACTGTAAAAATATTTTTTAGAAGAACAACCATGCAATTATATGTAGGTAAAGGCACTAGTTAAATATTTAAAACACTTTGGAAAATGTTCTTTAAAGCAAGCATATCAAAGCAATATTAAGAATTCATTTCCTGAAAATTATTTCTTTACAATATTTTTATGCTGCCTATTATGCTATATCTTTCTCTAGAACCCATCACTTAAACAATTTCTTCTAGTGAGAGCCAAGAGACATGTTTCTCTATTGCTGTGCCTGCTTTATGGAACAACTTGAAATGTGGATGGCCTTGTTTCTGCTGCCTTTCCTATGCATTGAGTCTGGAGATTTTGTGCCCATCTGCATTGTTCTTGATTGGATGAAGTTGGCCATGATATGCTTTGTTAGTTTTAATGTATGTTTTGTCATTGTCAGATGCAAAGTATCTGGAGCATACAGTAATTTGCAGTTCAGAAGATGTATTGCTCAAGCCTATACGCAAGAATCTAGTCAATTAAAAATTCAGCACTACATTGGCACCAAATAAGGGTCAGTGGAATTCAAGAGGGGTTGGACTTAGATCATTTATGGGAACGTAATGACTCTAGCCAGGGGTAGGCAACCTTGGCTCTTTTATGACTCGTGGACTTCAACTCCCAGAATTCCTGAGCCAACATGGCTGGCTCAGGAATTCTGGGAATTGAAGTCCACGAGTCATAAAAGAGCCAAGGTTGCCTACCCCCACACTAGGCTAATGTTTAATACACACCCCTCCAGCTCTGGCTATGTCTTCTTCTGCAGTCATTACACGTTATTTCCATTTGTGTGTGCTGCCCTAAATAACTTGCTGATTGGGTAGCTGTATAAACTGTTTAAATATATAAGATGCAGAACTTTAAAGCATCTTTTGCATAATTTAAAAGTTGCTAATAATTGTCATTGTGGAAGAGAAGTGTGAGTTTGTCTCCATTCCTTAAAAATCCCTTTTGGATTCTAGACAATGGTAACAACTACTGCCATTTGTATAATGTTTCATAAGGCACAATTATGGCATTGATTTCTCTTTCTGTATGAAACGTTTAGGCTTTAGTCCCATTGAGGACTAAAAACTTTTTTTTCTTTTGAAATCTGTAAATGTGCTTAAGAAACATTTTGGCCAGTTTCTGGGCCAATAGGAGTCCCTTGCAGGCAATAAAATGAGCCTGGATTTGTATATTTAAATTGGCATCTTGTTCCTTCATGTTGCTTCTTATTTCATCATGAGCCAAAAGGATTGTTTCATGAATTGATTTCAACATGGAAAGGATTTTTTCCTGATCTTCATCCATATTCTCTTAGTAGTATGTTAAGTTGAAGACTTTAAAGTCAAATGTTAAAAATAGTTTTTTGTCTTTTGTAGCTGGGTATGGGACATCTATTTCATGTGTTATAGATGGTCTTTATAGTAGAAATTGTTTATCAAATAAGAGTTTATAGTGCAAGGTGTTCCATCATCTCGTATAATAACATATGCTTTTCATGTAAAGAAATAGGAAAGCAATTCCCCAAGTATAGCTCTGAGAGTCAGTAAAAATTTACATTCATAGTTCAAACAGGCCAGATATGCCACCAAGATGTTCCTTCTTTGCAGCTGGATTTTTCATAGGTGGTAACTGTCAAGGTCCAGGAAATTTTATCTAAAGTCTGGGCTTCAAGCCAAATCTGTTTTAGGTAATAACAAATTGTAATACCATACTTCGTCACAAGATGTCACCAGCACCATTTTAAAGCTTTTTAAGTCCAAAACTTATAAGGTGGTTTTTCAAGACTTTTTTAAAAAAATAAAAAACAAATATCTCCAATGGGAAAAGGAACACTTTTAGTCCCCAAGTTTCCAAAAAAATATACATCCAATTAAATTAAAATTGTTCTTATAGTTGTTCTGTTTCCCCTGGGTAGTTAGTCACCACTTTTCTTAGAAGGTAGGGTAAAAAGTCCCTTCCCTCTCTTCTCACGGGGAAAAATACTTTGGCCAACTTTTACAGGAAAAAATACTTAAAATCTTAAAGAGAGGATCAGGTATCACCCAGTTTCATCCGCGTTGTTTTAAAGTTGCTTGGTGGTGCTTTTGACTTCGGCTGTCAGCAGCTTAGTGGCCAGTCATCTCGGTATGGCCAGTCTTTCCCCTGGATCAAACAGAAGGGCTGCTGCCCTCCCGCAATCAAACGGGAGTCCCCTCGTTTGTCGCCCCCACAAGGTGACTTTCGACCCTTTCCAGTGTCCCCCAGTTGAATGAATTTGGATGCAGAAGTCGGAGCTCATCCTTCTGCGTCCACGGCACTGTGATGGCAACCTGGAAGTCAGCAGTTTCCTTTCTAATACACCAGGCAACAATAAACCAAAGTGATAGGCAGGTTGCTATAAAACTGAACAACAAGAGGTCAGGAATCCAGGTCATCAAAAATGTCTGCAGGTGAAGCTGGGGTTTGTTGCAAACGTAGCTTCAAATCGGTGATGGGCTGACATTCCCACTTGGGGCGGTGGAATCTTCTTTAATCTGGAAACATGGATCCAATCTTTGATGTCTTCGACTTTAGCTGCTGTGGGTGTGCTGAGAAGAACTTGATGGGGATTTGATCATTTGGCATTGGTTGCATTCAGGAAGAGTTTCTTTACACAAATCCACTTTTCAGGCTGTACACATGGTAGTGCTGTTGTCACAGGCGATAAGGCATCCTGCACCTGTTTAGAAATATGACAGAACCTGGGCCAGTTTTTACAAATATTGGGTTATATTAATCTCTCCTTCATCCCTTGATATTGACTGGGATGAAAAAGGTCTACCATAGACCATCTCAAAGGGTGACAATTTCCATTACCTTCAATGTAATGCCCTGATGCAGGTTAAGGCAATGGGCAAGACCTATGGCCAAGGCAACTGGGTCTCCTGACATAACTTGGCTAAATGTGTCTTTAATGTTTGTTTAAATTGTTCTGCTTGTGCCAAGGCCTGGGGCCTGTAGCTTGAATGAAGGCTCCAGGTAATCCCTAAGTAGTTACTAACTTCCTGAACTATTTGGGATGTAAAATGTCTATAATTGTCAGATTCAATACTTCTTAGTACTCCATATCTAGGAATAATTATTTCTATCATGATCTTGACAACTTTTTTATGTCAGAATCCAGTTATATTTCCTTTCTATCTATCTTCTCTGATCTAAAACTAATTCTTACCTAGATCCTGCCATACTCCCAAGGGGGAGGGGGATATGCATGTGGGTTTTATTACTCTCACTTCCTCTATTCACTACAAAGTAACCTTTTGTTAATTCGCCTTCGGGTCTACTAACCATTACAATGTAACCATTTGCCTCTTATCCTATGTCCCTCTGAACTTCTCCTCCTTATCGGCCAGCTAGGAAAAGGGGGGTGAAAATATACATCAAAATAAGGTGTGAGGAGTTGTTGAATGATCATGCACAATGGAACCGGACTGATGTTATCTTTCCTGGATTTAACACCTAGAAATCTGCCAGTCTGAATCACCTGGAAGAACTGCGGGGTGGGGGCTGCTTAGGGACACTTTAAAACATCGATTTATAAGGAAATCCCTCAGATCCTGTCTATCATGCCTGCTATCAATTTCTCTTAATAAAAGTTCCTGTTGGAAGAGATCGTTTCCAAGAGTTCTGCTTTCTTAAGATATGAATTGAAGTGGTTCCTATACTTTAGCTGTTTGGGTAGCTGTGGGGATGGCTTCTGGCCATCCAGTGAACATGTTGACTAAAACCAAAAGGTGAATCAGTTAAAGCATTGATTTCTTCTATATCCACAGAACCTTCTTTTGGCCATGGCAAAAATTTAGATCGAAGAAAATATATGGGCCAGATGATGCTACAAAAGATTCGAAGTTTGTTGTTACTAAAATTTATCTTAGTGGCCACCAGGGGTTTTAATGCTTCCCAGTTACTAAAAGCACATTCTAATGGAGTGCACTCTTTCTCTAAGATAGTTAGACCAACAATTCTGCCCTATTTCCCATTGTCTTTAAAAAGTTTCTTGGTTCCTTTCTCTTGGAATTGGGGCCAGTTGCTCCCCTCTTTGTATGTTGGACTGGGACCTGTCCTAAAATATTCAACAATCACTCTTTGTCTGCTGCTTTGGAAGTCAACGGCCATTCCCCTTGAGGGGAAATGGAAACACAGATCATTCATCCACACTCGCTTCGGTGCAAACCTCTAATAGGAATTTTTCCATCTCATTCTTCCATTCAGACAACACTCCCCACCTCCCCCCTAACAAAATTATACTCACCACCAGGTTGGTCTCCCTTCCCCACCTCCTAAACCGTCAGTGCCTTGATTTAGCCAGGGCATTCTGGTCCTCTCACAGCAGAGTCCTCCATATTCGGTGATTGCGAAATCACTAGGTGCAATGGCCCTGGGAGAGCTCTTGACACCGAGGTCCACCGGGTCTGGTTTCCTCCGGAAGATTACAAGAAGGCTCTCAGTCTGTCCAAAAACGACAATGGCTCATGGGAACGGTACCTTCAAGCTCCACCTTCAGGATCAGGAAATATGTAAGGTTTTTCAGCTCAGAATCTAAACAAATCTCAATGAGACTCTGAATACAAGGCTACTGCAAAAGAAACAGCTTTATTCTTTGATCAAAGCCAAAGTCGGTTGTTTCCCAATCTCCTGTCTACGACACAGTGAGACAAAAGAGAAAAAAACACACACACATTAATCAAAAAGTTTTTCTCTTTTATAGCGAATGTACTTTCTCATGCTAATAGTTTCTGCATAGCTAAAGATTTCTTTTTCATCTGAATGCACATTTCTTTATCTATCAAGTTAAGCACAGCTTGTTACAATTCTATGCTCTGACTACACAATTGTTGGCATGCAGCCCCTGGCTTTTCTCCTTAAGCAGTAAATTTAAAGTTACAGCTAAACTTTTTCTCTTTGCTTAGCACAATTTTAGGTTACATCAAGGCGAGGTACAGAAAGCAAGCAGGAAAGAATGAACAATAACTGAGTTATTCATAAAAGATTATATTCTGATCCCTTCAATAGGATAAAAAGTTAGTATATGGAAGACTGTATGAAATTACAAAATTCTCTAAACTAGGGGCTCTTTAAAATCTAGCAGATCATCAAGCAATGAATTTTGAGCATTGCTGAATGGAATTTGGCATATTTCAATATAATTATTATTTCGAAAGGGCTATAAAAGTCCAGCTCCCTGTCCCTTTCTCCCAGGTAACTTGGGGTCTTTCAGCTTACAATCACTGATCTAGCATCTCAGGATCTCTTGTTCTGATCATTTGCCCAGTTGTCTGTGCTTGCCTGGGTCAATTCACCTTCACAGTTCTCCTAGTGTGTCTAGCACCCCCTCTGGTCGCTGGTTCTCTCTCACCTGGGCTGGCTCTCCTCCGCAGCCTCCTGGTGTGTCTGATGCCCCCTCTGGTCACTGGCTCGCTCTCGCACCACTCTCTCTCTGGGTGATCTCTCATTCTGCAGTTCTGGCTGTTGCATGGAATGCTCATTGGTCTCCCTTACCTGTTCCCCTATGATGTCCTCATGTTCCTGCACATGGGGTACAAATGCAGGTGTTTCTTTTTTTTTTTTTGTAAATATTGTATTAGTTTTATAATTATAAACAAAGAATCAAATTAAGTACAACTCAACTTAATACAATCTTTTTCAACTTTCTCCCACACAAAACAAAACATATATTCTTATAAAAACTTACATAAAATAAAATAACTATGGGTGTTGCTCGGCAGAACCCCCTCCACCACATCCCCCTCTTCCTTCCTCCCTATCTCGTACTTCCCTCCCCCTCCCCTCTCTCCCTTCCTCACTCTCCACCCTCCTCTCCTACAACCTTCCTACTTCCCTCCACTCCTTCACTCCTCACTCTCACCCCCTCCAGATGTGGTCCAGAGGTACTGCCCGAGCAATTCCTCTTATATCAATAAATATATCATTTTTATATAATGCAAGTATTACAGTTGAGTACATTATTACACCTCCCCCAGCCCACCCACCCCCCGACTTCCCAAAGTGAATACAGGGTAAAACAAAAGAAAACCCACTAGATTAAACAAAATTATTATATAAATCCTAATAAAAATTTAACTATATGCTAAATACAGTTTCTTAAATTGATATTTCCCTTGAATATAGTCTATCCATTTTTTCCAGTCCAGCATATATTTTTCATTTGAATGATCTTTCAAATATGCAGATACTTTAGCCATTTCCGCCAACTTTATGACTTTCAAAGTCCATTCCTCGATGGATGGTAATTCTGCCTTCTTCCAATATTGTCCAACTAACAGTCTCGCTGCTGTAATCAAGTTCAGAATTAAATTTGTCTCTATGGTGGTGCAATCTTTTATAATACCTAATAAAAACAACTGTGGTGAAAATTCAATACGTTTTTTCAAAATATTTTGAAGTATCCACCATATTTTTATCCAAAAAGCCTTGATTTTTCTACAAGTCCACCATACATGAAAATAAGTAGCATCCATACATTCACATCTCCAACAGTTAGGTTTTAAGTTAGGGTACTGTTGTATCTAGCCCCTCTCAGCTCAGTAAAATCCACATAAATATGTCTTTAAGAGTTTTATTTAACACATTTCAAAAGGATTCAATTCAAAGCAAGCTGCTGGCAGTTTGCTGGCCGGAACGGCCAATTCTGATTTATTTACATTTAGATTAAACATGCTCTCCCCCCACCTTCCAATTAACTCACTCTTTATCAATCACATTGTCCAAGACCTCATTATTCTTCCGTAGATTTCAAAAAACACCAGAAAACTGAGTTTAAACGCGCTGCTCAAGGTATCAGGCTACTCCTTGATTAACGTTGCTCGTGACAAAGGCGTAGTCTCTCTTTCCCCTTCTAATATAGTTTCCGATACGTCATTTCCCCCATTACTTCCTTTTCCCACTTAACTGACACCTTCGCTTATCAAACCTTCTGAATCTCGGATCAAGCCATCTATCTTCTTGTTCCAAATCTGACTCATCACTTTGAGAGTCTGACTCAGAATGCATACAAAGCTCCTCATTGTCTAGCTCGGCTGCCGGGAGGGGAAAATACCCAGAGGGGCCTGGTTCTGCTTCGTCATCCTCTGATATGTCCCCAGCTGGTCTAGAAACACCCACAACAGGTACATACATGATAATTTCTTCGGATCCAAATGCCATCTATAAAACATTTTATAAAAATTTTCTCTTAAATGTTGCGCTTGTGTAAATTTTACATTTTTCACCCAGATCCTCTCCCAAATTTCCATCATAATTGGTTGTCCGAAATTTTGTCCCCACTTTTTCAACTTTCTCCCACACAAAACAAAACATATATTCTTGTTGTCTAATCTTTATACCTTTTAAATCATCTGCTCTTCTTATCCTATTCAATTAAACTTCTAAAGTTAAAACAAACAACAGAGGGGATAATGGACATCCCTGTCTGGTACCTTTCTCTATATTAAATGAATCTGTTAAATCCCCATTCACAATCATCTGTCCTGTTTGTTTCTGATAAATCGCCATTATAGAATTAATAAACTGATCCCCCATTTCCATCCGAACAATCAATTTTTTCAAAAACAACCAATTCAATCTATCAAATGCTTTTTCCGCATCCAAAAACATAAGAACTGCGGGCACCTGAATATGCTTCTCCAAATATTATATTATATTAATAAGTTGTCTAACATTAGTTTTCATCTGCCTCCCTTGTAAAAAACCGGTGAAAATGAATAGTTTGTTGTAAAACTGTCATTAATCTATTAGCCATCACTTTTGCAAAAATCTTGTAGTCCGTATTCAACAATTAAATAGGTCTAAAATTTTCTGGTTGAACATTATCTCTTCCCTCTTTGGGAATTAAAGAAACATAGGCTGTTTTCCATGAAGGTGGAACCTGACCACCCTCTTGTATATTAACAAATAGCTCTCTAAGAGGTTCCACCATTTCCATTTGAAGCTGCTTATAATAAATTGCCGTTAACCCATCCATCCCAAGAGATTTTCCCATTTTCAATTGTTTAATCACTGAAATTATTTCTTCTGATGTAATCAATGCGTTTAATCTATATCTTTGTTCATTGCTAATTACTGGCAAATTTTCATTTTGCAAAAAAGTATCTATCTCATTCTCTTGTATCTTCTCTTCAGCGTATAACCTAGAATAAAATTCTAAAAAAGCTTTCTTAATAATTTCTTGTTGGAACACCTCTTTCCCTTTATACTCTATTTTTTCAATTATTCGGGATTTTTGTTTTTTCCTTAATGTATAAGCCAACCATCTGCCAGGCTTGTTAGAATTAAAAAATGTATTATGTTTTGCATATTGTATATTCCTAGCAACTTGGTCTGCCATCAACAAATCCAATTGTTTCCATAAAACCTTAATCCCCTCTTTAATATTTTTGTCATCTGATCTCTTTATTAATAACTGTTCCTTCTTTCTTATTTCCTCTTCCAACTCCTTCCTTTTTTTCTCTTGTTTACATCTGTGCCTTTTATTCAAATCAATTAAAATCCCACGCATATACGCTTTACTTGCATCCCATACCATTTCTATAGTTGTGTCCTTATGCAACTTTAGCATACAAAATTCCTTCATAACATTTTTACATTTATTCACATTTATATCATATTTAAACAAGTTTTCATTAAGTCTCCAAGATCTTTTAGGTCTTTGTCCTTCCGTTAATTCCATCCAAACCGGATTATGATCTGTTAAAACTTTAGGTGGGATCTTCACCTTCTTTAAACTAAGAAGAAAGTCACTTGAAGTTAATATAAAATCAATTCTAGAAAATGACTGATGTCTATCAGAAAAGAAAGTAAATTCTTGCTCTTTACCATTTCTTTCTCTCCATATATCTATCAAATCAAAATCATCCTTTATATCAAAAAAAGATTTAGGCAGCTTAGAACGTGATTGAGGAATTGGTAATATCTTCTTTTTATCCAAGCCAATATCTATAACAGCATTCCAATCTCCCATTATAATACAAGACCTATAATCAAATTGTATTAACTTTTTATGTATTAACTTGTAAAATTTTCCTTGTTGTTGATTTGGTGCATATATACCCATCAAAGGTACTTTCTTCCCATCTTTTAAAATTTCAATCGCTAAATATCTACCTTGTATATCAGATTCTATTAATTTAGCTCTTATATGATTTTTAACATAGATAACAATTCCATTCTTCTTCTCATCGGCCGCTGCAACAAAATGTGTGCCTAATTTATTATTTATCAAATATTTCTGATCAGTAATTCTAATATGTGTTTCTTGTAAGCAAGTTACATCATTTTTACATTGAATCAAATAATGAAATATCTTCTTCCTTTTCTGTGGAGAATTTAAACCATTGACATTCCATGTCAAATAAATATTTGACATGACCAATTTCAGAAAGCCTTTGCAAATGCAGGTGTTTCTGACCTAAATACTCCTGGTTCAGTACTTGTGCCTAACATGGGTGGATCCATTTCAAAATGCTCAAAAGGCAATAACCATACAGCTCTCTTCCTGATCACTCATTAGGGTTTAGACCTGGAATCTAATTCTGATTTCTAGAATCAACTCAGTCAAGTAAAAAGAACTAAGCAGACATTCTGATTCAGAAAATGCTATACACACACACACACACACTGTAAATAGTTGTTTTTATTGCTTTAATTTTTTTAACAATAAACAGCTGATTTATATTTATCCCGGAGTTCGAAGATTGTGTAGTATTGAATAGATATGCCTGGGATTCTGATTTTTACAGTTATTATATATATATATATATATATTCTAGAGAGCTATAATAACATATCTTAAAAATTGAAACACTGATTCACAGGAAGGTAAGCAGATATAATCATATTGTTTCAGTAACAGCCAAATATAACAGAAATAAATAGCTAGTATTTCCATTCTACTCCACATAGTGTATTATGTATATTTATTTAGTGGTTTACTAAAACAGAATCTCAGTGGTTACTGTGAGGAAATCTTTCCAGTGTACAAAGCTACCATTATCTCATTGTACTTAAAAGATCCAGGGATCTTTTGAGCAGAAAGAATTGCAAGGTGACTAAAATAGGAAAAATATGGTTTAAACTGATTTGATTATTTTAGGAACATCTAATATGTTGGGGACCATGATTGCAATTGTGTTTCATTTATAATCCTCTTATGCTTCCCAGATACATTTTATTTTATTTACATCTTTATTATTTTCATAATGCATAAATCTGTGGCAGAGATTTTGCAATCACTAAATTTTTCCATTTGGATAAACCCCAGGTTATTTATCTGATTTCATCTATTGCCTTTATTTCCACATAGTTTATATACTTATAGTTTATAGCCATATTATTCCAGAAGCCTTTGGGGAATTATCATTGCCTATTACCACTTTACAGTTGTTTATGTGTCCATTTGTCTTACTCTTTTATTCTGTTTCTATGTTTTTATGCTGTAACCTGCCAGTATTTTTGTTGAATCCAGTGGTAGTGATTGTGGTAGTAGTAGAGAAGGAGGATGAAAAAGAAGAGGAATAATTTGTCTATAGGATGGTTTAATTATGAACTCTTCATGTATAAGGTAGTTATTAACAATATATCTGGAGTTAGACATTTCATATCTGCATAATTGTGTTATATATTATATTAGCACTGCTACATCTGCCTTGCTTCTTCCTATCTCATTAATTCCAGCACAACTTTCTAATTTTATTTTTAAGTTATACTGTTCAATTATGCCTGTTAGACTAAAGAAGTTTCAAGCATGACAAGATGTGTAAGATAGTATACCACAAACTGATTAACTCATGCCAGAGTTTCCCATGAGAAGATTCATTTTCTCTTTGCAAAATTATTCATGGAATATGAAGGCCCATTGTACTGTAATTTTCTTGAATTTGAAGTTTCAAATTAAACTTGAAAGTTTCAATTCACTGTTTCAAATAATGTGTATAAAGAAAACTTTGTATTCAGTGATTCCCATAACAGTTTGGGTTTCTTTGTGTTCTTTAATTATTATGTCTAACTGCTATTTATCATTTCTCAATGTTATTTAATCTTTTCTCCACTGAAAGAAAATGAAAGGCCTTTGTTCTTCCCTTTATTTGATATTCCCTCATATATGATATGACTCCTGAAAATGTGACCAGTATTTCTAATATTTAAATTTATTTGATTTTTATACTGTAATCTTCAGATCATATACGTTTTCCTAAAAAAAATCAACCTTCCTCCCCCACTCTTGCTAACAATTTTCTCTTCTCAAATATCTAAAATAACAATGTCTATTTATCCACAACTAATATTGATTTAATGAGGGATGGAGTGGGAAATGCGACTGGTCTGAGGGCAGATTTAGCCCTCCACATATCCTGGAGGGCATGAAAGTGGGACATAATGTAGTACTATCGAAAGTATCTTAAATCCCACCACCTTGCTTCATCTGTTTTCTCTGGCTTGGAGAATCTAGTATCTGTAGCTCTCAGTCAAGAGTGAGATCAGCAGGCTTGCTGGGGAGAGATTCAGTGGTGGGATTCAATCAGTTTGCACCACTTTGGCAGAACTGGTAGCTAATTTTTTGTTGCCCGGGCCCAGAATGGACGTCCGGAAGTGGCATCCACACAGAAAATCGGTTGTTCACATATTTGAATCCCACCACTGGAGAGATTCCTCTGGTGTAAAGGAGTGTATGTATATGGACAGTTACTAACCTGTCACCTGGTCTGGGCATTGTGATTGATGCTTTGGCATCACCTAGCCAGCTTGATTTCACAAAGCTGAACAAGTGTGGGTTTAGCTAGGACAGTGGTTCTCAACCTTTTTAATGCTGCGACCCCTAACCGGTCGTAAGTTGAGGACTACCCAACCGGTCGTAAGTCGAGGACTACCCAATCGGTCGTAAGTCGAGGACCCCAACTGGTCGTAAGTTGAGGACTTTCCTGCCCGGGAGCACCGCGCATGCGTGGTGCCGCCCCCTGCGCTGGCCGAGGCTTAGCTGGCAAGGAGCAGCGATGGCACAGGGCGACCACCGGCTGGGCCACCAGCTGGCCCAGCCCAAGGGAGGTAAGGCACCCGCCGGGCCCCACGCGCACCAGCAACCCTCCCTGCGCCCGCCGGCCTCCCACCTCTGGCCCTCTTTTACTTACATTTTTAGTAGTTGCTCAGCAGGGAGGGGTGGAAACTTCTAGAAAGCTCACCTTCGCTGCAGACAACTTGCAGCACCGTTTGCAGACTGGGACTTTTGGTGGGCTCAGCAGGGCAGAGACAGCCTGGACAATTCCTATTGGCTTTTGAAAGCCAATAGAATTAGACTCTATTCAAGAGTCTATTCTATTGGCTTTCAAAAGCCAATAGAATAAGAGGGAGTAGCACAGCTAAGGAAAAGGGGGAAAAATGGCGGACTGCATTGTTTGGCGACCCCCGTGAAATGGTCGTTCGGCCCCAAATGGGGTCCCGACCCACAGGTTGAGAACCGCTGAGCTAGGACTAGGATGAGGGATACAGGAAATCTGAGAGCTATAGATTAGACTGGAAAACTTTAAAAATCTAAAACAAGCAAACCATTAAATCATTATAACCCCCCCCCAAAAAAACCCTCCAAACTAATCCTGGGAAAAAGCAGTGGCAAACCACTTCCATATTTTTTTACATAAGTTAAATAAGAAAGGTCTTAGAATACATTAAAACTTTTTTATCAGAAACAATAGGCTTTCAATGCTTTGTGGGATTCTAAGACACATTATCTTTCTTGACTACTGGGATTTGCATAATTTGGAGCCTAAAATGACAAGTTGACTTGAGAAAATATATAACTTTCAGAAGTCTGCATTATAATAGAAAATTCAGCAGAATAGAGAACAACATTAAGGAGATGCAACCATTTCTTCAATTATGGTTAGAGTTCAGCTTTATAAGAAAGAGGAACAGAGAACAATAGAAAAGTAAGACCTTTCATAAGAATTTTGAATTGTAGACCAGGAAATTTATTGACAGGATCATAACCATAAAAAGAAAACTGGATAGGTTAGATTGTGGGAGGAGAGCTTTCTTTACAAAACCTACACTTGTTATAGGCAGCAGCAGGGCTGAAAGTTAAGAGCAGAGAAACATTAATGGAAGGAACATATTTTATTGCAATTTCATTATTAAATTTTCTTTAATCAATCAGATCAGACTGCATCTTTGTGGCCCTTATTTAATTTCCTTCTGCCTTTGTTAATCCTGAGTAACACGCTTTCTTATCAACAATGAAAGGATTGAAGAGGGGCTTTGTTTAGGGGTAGGAATAGTTCCTCCGGGTCTAACAGAATTATGTAAAGTGGGAACTGAACCTGGTCACTGTCACTTTTGCAAGATCAGGGGGAAATGTCCTGGAATAAGCTCTTAACTCATTTTAGCCATAACATGCATTGATTAGAATACATCATAGTCCTTAAATACTGATAGAAATCTAGCTTAATCAATATTCAGAGTCTGAATACTGGGTGAGATGGGCAGCTGTATAAATGTTACAAATATATCAATAACTGGGGTTAAAAAATAACCAAAGATTCAAGTCTTAAAAATTAAGTTCCTAAGCAAAAGTACAGCTTAGTACAATCATTGTGAATGTAAAATATGGAAGAAGCCGAAAATGGCGACACTCGCACAAGTGGGCTGTGCACAAACATGCGCGCACCAGCCAGCCAGCCATGTGGCCTGGTGGCTAATAGGCAGTGGCCCAGTAGTGGGCTACGGTCTATAGGTTGGGGACCCCTGTTCTACTTCAATCCCTTGCTCATGACAGGTGACCTTATATTATCTCAGACAAATGATTGTCCAATCTTTTCTTGAAAATCTCCAGCAATGGTACACCTATAACTCTTGAGAGAAAGTTGTTCCATTGGTTAATTGTTCTCACTGACAGGAAGTTTCTCCTTAGTTCCAGGTTGGATCTTATTTTAACAAGCTTCCATAAATTGCTTCTTGTCCTACCTTCAGAAAATTTGGAGAACAGGCCGACCCCATCTCTGTGTGGCAGCACCTCTTGTTTTGAAAAACAGCTATCATGTCACCTCTAATTCTTCTCCTTGTTAACTAAATATATCTATTTTTCTTAACTGTTCATTATACAATTTAGATTCCAGACCCCTTATCATCTTTATTGATCTTCTCTTCACTCCTTTTAGGACCTCAGCATCTTTTTTGTATCATCTTCTACTCCAGGGGTTCTCAACCTTGGCAACTTTAAGACTTGTGGACTTCAACTCCCAGAATTCCTCAGCCAGCAAAGCTGAGGAATTCTGGGAGTTGAAGTCCACAAGTCTTAAAGTTGCCAAGGTTGAGAACCCCTGTTCTACTCACTTGTGCAGTATAAAGTAGTACTATGATTCTCACAATCCTGATATTATCCCTCCAATTTAGGATTGCATTGGCTTTTTTGACAGCTACAGCATACTGGTGGCTTATATTTAAGTAGTGATCTGAGTAGGACACCTAGATCCATCTCATAGTTAATATTGTTGAGCCAGGTACCACCTATTCAGTAGCTGTGCAATTTATTTTTCCTGTCTAGGAGCAGAATCTATTCCCCTCAACTTGGTGTCATCTGTAAATTTGACAAGGTCTTTTTCTATCTCATCTAGTTTATGAAGATACTGAAGAGCAGTAAATTAGTGGATCAAGGAAATATAGTATATATTTATACTGCGTACTATATAGTATACTTACTTCCATAAAGCATTTGATAAAGTAAACAACAGCCTACTTCTTGATAAGATAGAACAATGTAGGATAGACAGTACAACACTAGATAGATTTGCAATTGGCTAACCAACGGCACTCAGCACATGGTCCTCAATGGAACTACATCTATGTGGAGGGAAGCATGCAGTGCGGTATTTTAATATTCTGGTTTGGGCCCATTGCTCTTCAGTATCTTCATAAACAAACTAGATGAGGAGACAGAAAAAGATCTTGTCAAATTTGCAGATGAGACTAAGTTGAGGGAATTGCTGACAAAAGTTAGATTCTGCACCCAGTAAGCAAAAGAATGCCAAACCATAAATTAGAAATGGACAAAAATACATACAAGAGTTTCTATGAAATTAGATACAAATATCACATTTACTCATTTTTGAAATTTTAATTGTTTTCAACAAGTGAAAGAATAACAATAAAAATGATGTACATGGTTCACAACAGAAAGAAATGCCAGGAAGGAGATGATAAGAAGTAGATGTATAAGCCAAATGAACAGATTAAAAAGAAATGATGAATGCATTGCCTTCAGAAGTTAACAATTTATGGGTTAAATAAAATAGAATAGGATCAGCAATATATATCAGCTATTAGAAAGGAAAAGGGGAGAGCTGGACATTTAAAAACTAGCAAAAGTTCACCCTAATTTTTATTATTAAAGCATAAGTATTATCAATTTGATAATAATTCAAGGCAAATACATTTAAAATATTATTTGTAAAATTAATATTAATAGTCATATAGTTATCAACAATAAACAGCTTGAATTTTTCAAAAGGATTATGCATTTCTACATATTCAATAGAATAAAAGTAACATACATTTTGTATGATTAACTCTTCCAGAACTATCTGTAATAGATGCCCAATGTTTAGATTTCTTGTTCAGTAGTTCTTGAAATTTGCCAAAGGATATAAAATGGAAAAATCCACAGATCCAGAGGATTTATGAATTGGCAAACACTTTGAAAATCAGATGTGTTTTTATCAGTTTCTAAACAAAAGTTGAATATGTGAGAAAAGATACACCTTTCTGGAAGGAACTATTCAAAGAAATATTATAACTAAACAAAGAGTAGAATATTTTTCAGAATACTATTATTACATACCTTCAAAGGAGAAAATATTAAATTACATAATAAGGACTTATTTAATAACTAAAATAATTAATTAATAGTGGATGTTGGTAGACAATTTAGCAACTGAGAAACAATGCAGGAAGCCATGGTCAAATGCCTTCCTTCCAAAAACTATTGATAAAATTCAAATACTAAGTTCACAGGACTTTCTACTTTTATCAAGTCTGAATGATTACATATACAGCTGTAGGTTTGGCAAATCTAGAGATTTATGGCAACTATGAAAGAATTTTGATTTATGTTGTAAATGGATTTGTTTTAAAAAATAATTTATATGGCCACCTAAGAGACTGTGATTCTGATTCTGAGGTGACATACAAATATTAATATTATATTAGCTAAAATACTGGTTCAAGCACATTTTTGGATGAGATTCACTTTTTCATGCAAAAATAAAGGTTTTTGTTCCTTTTTTGTCCTCCAAATTGTTTTGCTCACCAATGAATTTCATGTACCAATTGATTACATCTACTTCTTTTAACTATTTGTTTTTCTTCTACTAGATAAATTAGATTAGGATTATTAACCAATGGTTGACAGTTCATTCTGCAAATTTAAGTTACTGCTGTAATCACAATGTCATATCGCATTGTCCACTATGGGCAAAATCCTTTGGGACATGACATTTTGATACCATAAAAAGAAACAAGAGTTAAAATCAAATTTTATCCTAGTTTATTGCTTGCCAAGTTCTGTTTATGATGGCCTGAAAAAAAGCCTGACGTTAAACAAAGAATTCAGGGTTGCAACAGACCTACCATTTCATATATCCACCTTTCATTACTCTCAAGTACATAATTAGAATTCTAGGATAGGAAGGGATTTGGAATGATTTACAGGGTTAGGTGGTGGTGAAGGACAATTAAAAAAGGCAGTGATGGGGGAGGGGGACAGGCAAGTGGGGGGAGTTGAAGCAGAGATGACTGAGGCAGAGGAAAAGTGTGAGGACAGCACTTAACAAAGATGCAGTCTTTGCCTAATGACCATAACCAATTTCCTTGGTGAGAGAAATTCTGGTTCCTGTTAGGATCTTTGAGTGAGTCTGACAGCAATACAGTTTGAATTGCTGTCAGAAGCTACTGGACTTAATTGGAATTGACTTATTGTAAAATTTGTAACATCCTTTTCTTCAATTAGTGTACTCACATCCTGTTTCTCCATTTTCTTTTTCATTAATGGATGTTTTTATTTTGCACTACATTACTATGATATGTGACCAATAAATGTTATTTTAAGCTGCTGGTCTAAGGCTCCAATAAAGTTTTATCTGTCTAGGCCCCCAATTTTAAGATGTGTAGTCTTTGACTCCAGTTGTGGGATTCAAATGTGTCAACAACCGGTTCTCTGTGTGGATGCCACTTCCAGAAGTCCATTCTGGGCCTGGGCAAGAAAAAAATTAGCTATTAGTTCTGCCGAACTGGTACGAGCTGGCAGAATCCCACCACTGATCCACTCCCAGAATTCCCTAGCCTGCAGTTATACTATCTCCTCTACAATCCATGTTCCCTCCCAATAACAATATATATAGCTTTTTAATAATAAAACGTATGTAAATCTGACGAATAAAGTGTTTCTATATACGTGATAAAAGTTCTCCGATATAGGCCATTCTTCTTGACAAAAGGGAAGTTCAAATTTTATCTCCAAATTTGCTACTGGTTTCCTTTTCCAGTCCAAATCTGGCTTCCGCGTGCAGAAATTATGCATTCCATTCAGACATTTTGCCATTTGGAACACTCAAAGCCTCCCATTTTCCCGCAGGAAACAGTTGATACGAGAAAAATCAATGCCTATTTTTTAAAAAAGACTAATACCAGGTCGCAATTGCGCAAAACCCACAGTAACACCACCAGAACGCTCGGCTTTCGTTTTCATCACAATGAGCGGCGTTAACTTAACCCGGAAGCTAAGCCTTTGTTTTCGATCTGAAAGCGTCTGAAGGATCTGAGGTCACGTCTCGTTTCCTGTTTGGGGTCGGCAGTCGGCGATTTCTTCTATTCTCTATGGCCGGTGCCCGGGCGCTGGGCGAAAGTGGCGGGGCTGGTGTAGCCGTCATGGACTATTCAGTACACGAGGCTTGGAACGAAGCCACCAACATTTATTTACTGGCGGTGCTGGCTAGCTTGGCTTTGTTGGTGTACGCCCGCAGGTGGGAATCTCAACGGGGAAGGAAGTGACTCCTACAACTGCTATTTGTATATTGTTTAAGAATACGTAAGCGTCTTAGCCCGGTAGATCATTATACTTTTCTGCCCAATGTAGGTGCGGAGACCGAGAGAAAAACCACTTTTTGCTGAATTCTGATTGGCAGATTAGGCGTTCTAATTCACGGTTTATCGAGTGTTGGGCTGCTTTTCCTAGATAATTCCTAGATAATAGATCTTAGTGGAAATTTGCGATATTGCCAAAGCTTCTGGCAATAACGTTACAAACTTTCAGGTCATATGGCTAGGCTTGCAAATGCTGGCTGTTGCATCAGCAATTGGTTATCTCGAGATTTAGGTCCATGCTTCTAGGCTAATAGTTACAAACTTTTGTCAGCTCTGGAAGTGGCAACAAAACAGGAACTTCTGTGAATAAAATAAAGTTTATTTATTTATTTAGGGATTTGGAGAAAGGATGTCAGAAATATGTTCTGTTCAATGAATATGCCTGCCTATTCTGGTTCTGTCTCAGCACTTCACATCTCACCATGTAGTATTAAGCAACCCCTTTCTATCGGTGCATTTTTATGAGGATGATGATTAATTTTTATTCAAATAAATGTCCCAAAGTTGCTTTTTCAAAAGACAACTGGACTTTCTTTGTTTTTGTTTGAAGACATTTTGCTTCTCATCCAAGAAGCTTCTTCAGTTCTGCTGAAGCATCATTGGGACAACCATGACCTGGATGATTGATAGATAGATATGTTCAAATAAATGTTTATTATGAGTATTGTATGACTGTTTTCAATTGTTGAATTAGTTGCTGCCTAAGGGTTCAGAGTTTTGCAACTTTCGTTATTTTTTTCAGTAGCTAATAATTGCCTTTTCAATAAGTTAAGATAAGTATGGTTTAGCTAATATTAAAAACAAACTTCATAAAAATAAAAACTCATCATTATTGCTATTGTGTTAAAAAAATCTCTTTGAAAGAAACTATACCTTTATCAATAACAGAAACATCTGCAAGCAGAATGGCAAGAAGATGAAATAATAAGCTGTTAAATATCTATTTCAACCAGATTTTTAAATCTTATCTAGCTGCAATCTGATAAAATCTAATTAATATTGATCCCTCACTGAGTATTAGAATAAAGAATAAATTGTGTGCATAAAAGACTTAGGACAATTAGGGACATGTGAAATTTGCACTGGATAGTTCTTAATTTACAAACTCTGTTTCTGAAACACTTACTGTATATTAGCTCTTTTGAAAAGTCTCAGGTACTAGCTATTTGAATATCAGCTAAAGAAGCAGACATTTCCTTGCTGTAATTGAAAAACTTTGCAGGACTGATCTGTACAATGACTGATCTGTACAAGCTGATACAGCTAATTTACACTGGCTTTCATGTCCAGGCTAAGTATAACATCTAAATACTGAACCTATGCATTTCACATTTAAGTGAACACACAGACTCTTCACAGGACATAAATGTCTGTTAGAGGCCTTTGCATGAAATATGATATTAGAATGCAATGAACAGGAAGCCTTTCTATTATGTGACATTTAAACATTCATAGCCTAATTTCTTTCAGTGATGGTAACATTTGTTTTTTCAGGAAATTGGAGATAATCATTGCCACTTCTAATTGAAATTCCAATTGTATTTCTATTCCTTTGCTGTAGAAATTAAGACAGGTTGCGTATTTCATTTACCATTAAGGGAAACATCTGCTTTTGTATTACTTATGTTTTTTTTATTTCTTTTGGGCTTCAGAAATAAGAGGAAGATTATGAGGATTTTTACATTACCTCCAACTGTAGAAATATCTGAACCAAATTTTTATGACAGCATGAAAAAAGTCCGTCTTCGGCAGCAATTAGAGATGTATTCTATTGGTAAGTAAAATATATTTACTTTGAGATTATTAAAGTTTGGGTAAGCTATAGATCCCATTTTTAAAAAAAATGGAATTTGATACTAAATATATACGATGAAACATAAATCTGACTCCTAACATTTGCACAGCTTGAAGTTACTATTATTCTCAATGTAAAAATATTTAATGCTCCAGGGTTGTGATTGTTCTGCTCCTCTACTCATGGAACTGTAATGTGTATGGATCATGGAGGTAATGAAATCTATTAGATTGCAGGCTTGCTAATGATCCTTGATCCATACTCTACATTTTACACTGATCAGAAATGCACAGTAGCACAGTTGAATCTTTATGTGTTTCTCATGCTTTTCTTCCTATTCTGTTTATTTGCAGAATTGGGATGGTATTCTTCCTTATAACATGGTTCTGAGAAATGGATGTTAAAATGTCATCAGACAGAAAGATCTCTAGAAGATCTAACAATCTCTAGAAAATACGTGAATTGAATATTCATAAAACGTTGAAATATCTAGTCTTCCCAATTAGGATTCTACCCATGTTCTTTTCTAGAATTCTCAATTTCTCCTGTATCTCTACCCCCAGTATTTAGCATTTTGTGTATGCTTAATCATTGGACTCTTTGGAAATGATTACTCCCTGAAACTTGTGAGTGATGATGATAAAGTATGTGCAAAACTGTTTATCTTTGTAACAGTTGTGCCATTTGGGCTACAAAAGGAATAAGACTTAGGGAATGAGATTGCTATTAATTATTCCTATTAGAGTACGGAATAAAATGTTCTGTTTTCCAAGGTATTCTGATCCCCATGATGGAAACAAAGAAAGAACAAAGAACAATCAATCTAGTGAGGTTAGTCTTCCAGGAGCAATTATCAAAGATGTTACTGAGGGGCTTATTAAAATAATTAAATCCACAGATTATTATTCTTTTTCTATTCCCCATCTATGACACCGCAAAGACTTTGAAAACAATATCAAGAGACTATGAACAACTAGGCATGAAAGTCAAAGAAATGAGTGCCTTGGTGGTGTTCTCACACCCAGTGAAGATGTGCAGGACTTTTGAAACAAACCATTTGGGATGGTGCTATCAAGAGAACTTTGGATTCTTACACCATGAACTACAATACCTCATTTCTGGCAGGGAATGAGTTACACCTCACAAGAACTGGGAAGAATATCTTAGGAAACCAATTGGCTTTTGTTATCCATAGGGCTTTAAACTAAAACTGGAAGCAGAGGGAAACAAATATTTAGAAGCTAATTCCAAGCACAAAGCTCAAATCAACCAAATGTTTTTTAAAAAGGGGAACTCAGACACAAAACAGGAGAAGTAGAAAATAAACACAGTGTTAGTTATAAAGGACTCTGATGCCTGTACACTAATACTCAAAATATGAGGAACAAACAGAATGAATTTGAAATTCTAGTATAGAAGGCAGACGTGACATCACTACCATTACAAAACGTGGGGTGAAATTCATGACTGGAATGTATAGCTAGAAGGATTTAAACTGTTCAAAAGAAACAGACCTAATAAAAGAGGACATGGAGTTGCACTATATATAAGAAATAACTACACGTCTATAGAAATGCAACACAACAGTGATGAAAAACTTCTTGAAACCATTTGGATTAATATAAAAGGAAAAGGAGAGGAAATAGAAGAACTGTTTACTAATCAGTTAGCTACTGGAACTATATAAAAACCTAATTCATAAGCTACAACCACTAATAGCATGTGACCTTGTTTCTCAGTTAAGAGGCCTTGCAATTGCTTCCAAAGCATGGTTTGACAAGGACTGTGTAGAAGCCAAGAAAGCTCTTACCCTAGCATATAAAATGCACAAAACTGAGGCTGGAAATGGCAGTAAAACAACTCTTAAAGATCTCACACTTACCACCGGAAAGCATTTTTGCTTGCAAGGTGCCATGTACTTCATTGGCTGTCCTGCATGACAAATATAAAATGATACCATTGATTGAAAGACTGTGGCTCAGGAAAAGTGGGTCAGGAGAGATGGGAACGGTTGGACATATATTCCTTTGAAGCTCATTTTATAGAGATATTAAAAAAACATGTTCTCCCAATAATCAATAGATATCCTGGCTATTCCAGAACTACTTATCTCCAGTGACTGCTTAAGGATGAACAGACTGTGAATATATGCAGGTGGTTAGATTCTGTGCAGCAGCACTGGGAATTTGTCGGAAACACATGATTAACCCATCAGAGCTATTTTACACAATGCAGCGAACATTTTGCATTATTACTCTTTTGCATTTTAGTATTTAATGACTGCAGGCCTCACAGTTTAAGGATTGATATTATGATATAGTTAGGCCATGTTGTGTTTTGCTTGTATGTGACAGATTGGATACCAAATTGTGATTTTAATATTGATTTTATCTAATATTTATTATTTTATTCTAGAATGTTTAACTGGATATTCCTTCAGTGTTTTGAACTTGCTCTGGTTTTTGGTTTCTGACTGTAATAAACATTAACTTGTAGTTAGCCACAATGTGCAGGATGCACACCACAATAGTAATGGGGGACTTTAACTACCCTGACATCAGCTGGGAGACAAACTCTGTACCTACTGGAAAACTAAACGGATTCCTGATGAACCTAGCACACAATTTTATCTCCCAAAAGATAGAGAAGGGAACTAGAGAGTCAACCATACTGGACTTAATTCTCACTAACAGAGATGAAATGATAGAAGGGGTTGAAGTTACAGGAACTTGGGGGTGGGCGAGCAACCATGCAATATTGGAATTTATTGCAAGCTCAGGCAATGGAGCAAAATCAAAGAGTCTTGAACTTTAAGAAAGCTGACTTCAACAAAGAGTACTTGGGAAGGATTCCAGGGATGGAAATCCTTAAGGGAAAAACAATTCAAGAAATTTGGGAAACTTTAAAAAGTGAAATTATAAAAACTTAGTCTAGCACAATACTACTGGTTGCACAAAAAACTTTCTGATAAAAGGACAAATATAAAAAGTAGGAAGAAGGGCATATAACCAAGGTAGAATATCAACAGATAACCCAAAACTGCAAAGATGAAAACTAAAGCTTAGAATGAAGGCTGGGAGGATCGTGGAAAAAGATAAGCTATGAATCTGCAAACACCTAGAGACAAACAAAGTTATAACCAAAAGTCTATATTTTGACAAAAATAGATCAGACAAAACTTACTACACTTTTTGACAAAGTGTAGACCAGTGAAATGCTATAGACATAATTTACTTAGATTTTAGTAAGGCATTTGATAAAGGAGACCACAATCTTCTCTTTTGTAATATAGAAAAAATTGAGTTAGACAACATCATCAGATGAATTCATAAGTGGCTGACCTAACCACACTCAATATGTAGTTGTTAATGGAACCCATATCTACATAGAGGGAAGTATGTAGGAGAGTACCTACAGTACCCAGTACTCTTCAGTGTCTTCATAAATGATCTAAATGAGGGAATAGAAGGGGAACTCATCAAATTTGCAGACAACACTAAGCTGGCAGGAATAGCCAACACTTCAAAAGATAGGCTCAAGTTCCAGAAGGAACTTAACAGACTTGAACACTGGGCTTTATTCAACAAAATAAAATCCATTGGTGAGAAAAGTAAGATTTTACACTTAGGCAAAAAAAACCAAACGTACGAGTGTAAAATAGGTGGTACTTAGCTCAACAGTAGTAACTGTGAAAGGGATCTTGGAGTTGTAGTGGACAGTTACTTAAATATGAGCCAGTAGTGTGCTGCAGCTGCCAAAAAAGCCAAAGCAGTTCTATGCTGCATTAACAAAAAGATAGAATCAAGATCATGCAAAGTGTTAATATCATTTTATAAAGCCTTAGTAAGACCACACATGGAATACTGCATCTAGTTTTGGTCATCAGAATATAAAAAAGATGTTTATTTCTATTTTTATTTTTTTGAGGGTGCAAGGAAGAGCAACAAAGACTGCTCTTAAGGGACTGCAAGGTAAAATATTATGAAGAACAGTTGCAGAAATTGGATATGTCTAGTCTAATGAAAAGAAGGACTAGGGGTAACGTGATACGGTAGTAGTGTTCCAATATCTAAAGGCTGCCACAAAGAAGACAGGGTCAACCTATTCTCAAAAGTACCTTAAGGCAGGATAAGAAGCAATGGATGGAAACTAATCAGGGAGAGATTCAACTTAGAAATAAGGAGAAATTTCCTAACAGTGAGAATAATAAATCAGTAAAACTGTTAGCTTTCAGAAATTATGGGTGTTCCATCACTGGAGATTTTTAAAGAAGAGATTGGACAACCATTTGTCTGAAATGGTACAGGGACTCCTGCTTGAACGGGGTTGGACTAAAATACCTGAAAGGTCTTTCCAGTCCTGTAATTCTATTAAGTGAGGTTTGTATAAAGCCAAGTCCTAAACAGCTAATTGGAAGTTTAACTGTGTCTCCATATAAGTAAGGTCTAGAAATATTTTTTTCTGATTTAAACAGGGCGATTAAAGGATATGACCAGTTCACTTAATCCAGACATGTCAAACACAAGGCCCTGGGGCCGGATGCGGCCCGCGATGTGGTTTCATGTGGCCTGCGAAGCCATCCTGAAAACTGAGGGAACGCCCCCCACTGCCTTGGCCCTGGCCCAGGGTGGCCAGGAGCCAATGTACAATTTTGTGGTGGCCATCTATGCTGAAACGCATACAGTCTTAGCTCCA
This sequence comes from Bothrops alternatus, assembly GCA_034064705.1. NCBI lineage: Eukaryota > Metazoa > Chordata > Lepidosauria > Squamata > Viperidae > Bothrops > Bothrops alternatus. The sequence continues at coordinate 19,383,686 of JARGCV010000103.1, read as the reverse complement.
CAAGGCCATCTGGAAACAGCAAGGGACCGGTCCCTGCTGCATTGGCCCTGTTCCCTGGGTGCGCGCTGGGGAAGTGTCACCCTTTGTGAGGAATGAATAAATGCACCATTGCCTGGAAGTGGCCAGCAAATGGCCCTCGCCTACTTCACATATCCAGCTTGATGGGCTCCGGGGGAGGGGTTTCAGCAGGCAGTGTGGCGCTGTTCTCATAGCACCGAGAGGCTGAGCCAGGCGGCATGAATCCAAAAAGAAGCGCACTGCTACCTGATTTCAGCAGGCAGCAAGATGCAAAGCTGGCGAACTTTGCACTGCCCGGCTCAGCTTCTCCGCGCTGTGAGGAGAGCGCCCCGCTGCCTGCCGAAACCGGGCAGGCTGGGGGCTGGGTGGTGTTGCGCTTTTCGGATTCGCGCTGCCTGGCTCAGCCTCTTGGCACTGTGAGGAGAGTGCCTTGCTGCCTGCCGAAATCAGGCAGGCTGGGGGCTGGATGGCATTGCGCAGGTAATGTCAACTCTCATGTTGCTCATGGTGTCCCCTCCCTCAAAGTCCACCAAGCCAGATATGTGAAGTAAGCGAGGGCCATGTGCTGGCCACTTCCAGGCGATGATGCATTTCTTCATTCCCCACGAAGGGTGACACCTCCCCAGCTGCGTTTCTTGCCTGTTTTTCTCCCTCCCTTATCTCAAATATTTTCCCACCACTCTGTTCTAAAGAAGGGAGGGAGGGAGGGTGGGTGGGTCTGAGGGAAGTCCTGCCTTAGTCCTGTCCTGCTGCCCTTTCACTATCCCCTTGCCCCCTCCTCCTGGCCTATCCTGGGGATCTCCCATCCTATTGCTAAGGAAGCTTTGGATACAAAGCTGGTTCTCCTCCCATGGAGAGGGAGTGGGCCTCCTCCTGACTTTGCCCTCGTACCCATCATGAGCAACCTGGCTAAGGAGAGCAAGCACAGCAGCAGCAGCCTTGAGGAGGAGGTAAGTGCAGCTGGGTGCTGGGTGCCCCCTTGGGGAAGTGGGGCTGGGCTTGGTTCCATGAGTGCTTGAGGGCTGGACTGTGTGTTTGACCTCTGCTGCCCATAGCTCTGGGAACCCCGCGGCACCATCCAGCCCCTCCTCGCATGGCCTGAGAGGAACAGGAAGGCTCTTCCAGTGGACCATGCCTTGGCATTTGCCCCAGTCCCACCCCCTTCTGCCAGAGACCCTCAGATCTGTCCCACTCCTGTCCAGACCCCCACAGACAACCTTGATGCGAATGATGAAGAGCTAGCCATGTCCACCCAGTAGGCCATACCCACTCCAGCCATGCCCACCCAGTAGGCCACACCCTCCCTGGCCATACCTAACCGGCCTCCCGAGGACAACCGCAGTGCTGATGCGGCTCTCAATGAAATTGAGTTTGACACCCCTGACTTAACCAATATAAGATAGTTTTGACTATTTTCTCCCTATATTTAAGTGAAAACTGATTTTCAAACTTCAATTTACAAAATTAAAGCAATGTGAGATTTTTTAAAATGTAAGTAACTTTTCTTGTTGGTTCTTAGAATAGGTGTGTTTCTATTATAGCCCTGTTCTGAAAATATAAAAAGATTGCATGTATATTATTAAAATCAAACCTAACAGTAAATTGATGCTCCAACTAAACAATATATTTTTATTCTTATATAGTTTATAACTGCTGAAGATCTTAGGCTTACTGCTGTTATTATGATTTACTATAATTCAGTATCGAACAACAGAATTGTCTTTGTGATTAAAAATGTACATTTGGTAGTTGTGAGAAATGATTAATTTTGGCCCAAAATGTTGTATTGGAAATTAATAAACTTACACTGCAGTTTGTTATTTCAACCAACATAAGATTTTATCTCTCAATAAAGATTTAGAAAGCAATACCATGTATGTTTATTTAGTGTAAGCCTTATTGATGCTGTGTGGATCACTTTCTAGTAAATACATTCGGATTGCAGCCTAATATCTAAATGTATTTATTTTCTAGCAAGGAAATATGACCACCAGCAACAACCACAGAAACAGACTGATAGTGTACAGCTTTTGGTGGAATGAAGTTTTGAATATTTGCTGAGGATGCCAGAGCATTGATGATAATCATTTGCAGTGCAACTTTAATGTATACAATATTTTTTAAAATGTGCACTAATTGCATAAACTATGTTTTGAATTTGTGTGTTACTCTAATAATGGTTCTCTAACATCTGAAAAATACAGTAATCTATTCCAGTCTTATTTCTTAATTTGTATTCATTCCCAATAAAAATATGAGCACGGAGATGATCACTGCAGTTCCTGCAGTTGTTTCAAGTCTTCATTTAAAGAGGGATAGAGGCACATACTATTTGATGTGGCATAATGCTGCAAGTAATTCAACTACTTCTATAAATGAACAGTTTCACATAGTGGAACTTTTAATAAACACTGCACTCAGTGAGGCAGATATATTGAATTGTAACGTGCAACTGAATATGCATAAAAAGATGAAAAGTTTAGGAAAAGTATTTCTGTATACAACAATTAGAACAGAAATTAGAGTAAGGAGCAAACAGTCCATTCTATCAGTATGATGAAAAAGAATATTTTTGCACTTATCCTTTTAATTATTTCCCTTTTATTCTCTCTATTGAATTCTGAAATTATAATTTAAGAAATCTTCATCTGATAAATGACTATATACTGTAGTAATAGTTATAGTATTTTATGAGTGGGGTGCAACTTAATATTTTAGACCTACTGCTGGAATGCTAAAAGGATTATATAAATTGGAATTCAGATAACAGCACTATTTTTGTCAGTGAAGACTAGACTTATAATGGATAAATATTAATTATTTGTTGGTTTGTCAAACTCATCAAGCAAAATTAACAATGGAAATAGAAAATCATTAAATGCTTAAATATTTGCAGTATATTTTATTTGGGCATGTCTGAAAATTTGAAGGTTTTAATTGATTGTATTTTAATTTACATTTTAAACTTGGACAATATTTTTTTTCAATAATAGACAATAATTTTGGTTATTAAATGGCCAGTTCTCTCTCTCCTAATGTCTTTGTAAGTTTAACTTCTGAATATAGCAACAGTTGCTAAATTTTGCAACTAATTCCAATTCTGAGATTCTTTGGGTACAGCACTAAAATAATTGTTACACCAAAAGGCGATTGACCAATTAGATTGCAGAAAGGTTAGAGTAATATATTTTTTCATATTGTTTTGATTAGTACCATGTAATTATTCTTATGAGGATTTCTTTCTGTATTCTTTTGTAGTACAGTCCAGATGATTTAAATCTGAATATAAGCTTTATACTTATACTAGTGTAATCATAAGAGATGCCTGTCATACTATTAAGAAATGATGCTCACATTTGAAGTTGCAAGAATTGTCCCCCATTTGCACTGATTACTGTAAGGTATTAACTTTATGAGCCATCTGAACAATGTAGTAGAAATAGAAGACAAGTGAGATAAATACATTTCTCATGGGTGACCTGATCTGTACACCTTGCTAAGTTATGGTGTTTGTTTTTCTAGTTGTCTTTGAGTTATGTCAAAATACATCCTGTATTTTACTAAAGTACATCCTTTTATGTTCTATATGTGATATATTTGAAAATAATACCACTTTCCTTGTACCATTAAATCTGTTAAATACCACAATGTTAGCTGTGTGTTTTTATGAAAGACTTCATGGCCCTTGTGTATAAAATATTTTTTACAAAAATAAAAATATTTAAAATGTGATATGTGTGAAATGTATTTTTCAGTACAGATAATATTATGGGAATTGCTATGCATAATTTTATTTCATTACATTTTTCTGTTGATATATTAATAATTATTAGCCAGACACCTCATTTGGTGAAATCTTTGCAAGTGTTAAATAGACAAGTTTTTCCTTTACTGGACTTTCACAAGTTTTTAGTTCGTATATACACTGTACATTTGAAAAATTCAAGACTTAATAACAATTGTATTATATGCCTTCTCATATAACAAATTGGAAAAGCATCAGGAGACAATTGTTCATTTCCTCCAGTAGGAACAGTTGCACTATTCTTTCAGGAAATAAATTTATATGAAGAGTAAGAGGAGAAACATCTGGACTTTTGAAGGAACTGATGCTGACACCTCAATAAAAAGAGTACTGTCTTTTTAAAGTTAAGGCAGGCTGCATTCCTATGAAATGAATGACAATAGTTTTTGGTATGCCAAATAGCAAAAACATTTTTTGTTTTTAGTCTTTAGCTAAAAACTATTTTTACCATTTCCAGAAAACATTGTTAAACTTAATGGAACAGAACTGGGGAGAAGAAACTTAAATCCAATATTTTTCTCTAGGATTTGTTACAATGTTAGGTTTTAAAAATATCAAAAGAAAAATCCAACAATATAGCTGGGATTAGTAACGAATTAACATACAAATTTCCAACAATTTGAATGCAGGTTTTACCATTACAGCAATAGCTTTGTCCTTCCCAAATCACCTTGCTGAATTATTATAGAGCTTTAGTTTGTTCAACTCTCTGCCCATTTCCTCAATGCTGATGACAAAGGATATCTTTTTTTTTAAAGAAAAGAAATGGTTGCATTTCTTATGGTAAAATAATACTCTTCAACTCCGTAAAATAATGAGCTTATGGTAAAATAATACTCTTCAACTCGGATGACCCTGCTCTTAAATCGAGAGAAGAGTTAGAATCAGAGGGTTTTGCCTGTCATTGGTTTACATATCAACAACTGAAAGAAAGATTTAAACTAGATAAAATGTTATGGGCTTGACTTCGTTAAAAATGAATTTGAAACATCACTGTGAGATAGTGATGAACTTATTGCTGAAGTTTATAAAATGCTATTGAAATTGAATTTGGAAAATGAACATATAAAACATTGTATGATACAGTGGGTAAGGAAATTTGGATATAATGTGATGTTGGAACAATCGGAGAATATATGGATGTAAAGCTTAAAATTTACATTGAATTACAATTTAAAAGAAAACTTCTATAAGATGATGTATCATTGATATTTAACACTTAATAAGCTATCTAGAATGTACAAAGATATTTCAAATGAATGCTGGAGATGTAAATGTAAAGAAGGGACCTTTTACCACTTATAGTGGACATGTGATAAAGCAAAGAAATGTTAAAGAAGGATTCATATTTTAATACAAAATCCTTAAAGTAAAGATAAAGATGAAACCAGAAATTTTTCTTTTGGGTTTAATAGAAAAAGACTTGGAAATTTTTTGGGGAACTTTGATCTTGTATATGTTGACGGCAGTAAGCTACTATATGCACAAAAATGGAAGGACATTTCAATTCCCACTATGGATTGAATGGCTACAGAAGTTGATGGAGTTGGCAGAGATGGCTAAATTCTCTGTTTTGATTAAAGAAAATAATATAAACACTTGCATTCAAGCTACCCAGTGCTTGCCGGGATTTGCTATAACTAAGTTTTATCGGGTGCAGCTCAAAACGTAGCGGAGGCCTTGCTGATTGGATCTATTGCATTCAAATTACCCAGTGCTTGCCGGGATTTGCTATAACTGTAAGTTTTATCAGCTCAAAACGTAGCGGCCCACGCGCCTAACGATGTGCGAATTATATAACTAAAAATCAAAACAGCAGCGGTACAGTCAGGGCAAGTGCATCTGAGATTCCTTTTATCTAAGAATGTCTGGCATGGTTCAGTGCAACACTTGTTTTGCAGCTGTTTTTCGCAGTACCCTTTTCAATCTTGGAAACTATCCTATCTGTAAACAAATCACTAGTCTACAAGGACAGATTATTTATCTAGGGCGGTGGTTCTCAACCTTTTTAATGCCGCGACCCCCAACCGGTCGTAAGTCGAGGACTACCCAACCGGTTGTAAGTTGAGGACTTCCCAACCGGTTGTAAGTCGAGGACTATTTCCCTGCCCCCTGCGCCGGCCGAGGCATAGCTGGCAAGGGGCAGCGATGGCGCAGGGCAACCACCGGCTGGGCCACCAGCTGGCCCAGCCCATGGGAGGTAAGGCAACTGCTGGGCCCCACGTGCGCCAGCAACCCTCCCTGTGCCCGCCAGCCTCCCACCTCACCCCTGGCCCTCTTTTAGTTACAATTTTAGTAGTTGCTCAGCAGGGAGGGGTGGAAACTTCCAGACAGCTCACCTTCGCTGCAGACAACGTGCAGCACTGTTTGCAGACTGGGACTTTTGGCAGGCTCAGCAGGGCAGAGACAGCCTGGACAATTCCTATTGGCTTCTGAAAGCCAATAGAATTAGACTCTATTCAAGAGAGTCTATTCTATTGGCTTTCAAAAGCCAATAGAATAAGAGGGAGTAGCACAGCTAAGGAAAAGGGGAAAAATGGCAGACTGTGTTGTTTGGCGACCCCCGTGAAATGGTCGTTCGACCCCAAATGGGGTCCCGACCCACAGGTTGAGAACCGCTGATCTAGGGTCTGTAATCTCTGCTCTTCAGGCAAAAACTAGGTGTCCGGTTCAGCCCTTCTACTCCATTGAGCCTCCGCGCTATCAGCCCCCTCTACCACAAAGATCTTGCAGGAGAAGGACAGTGTGGACAACCATGGGATCTGGCAGGGTGAGAGCTGTGAACTACAAACACAAAGCTTTCAGTGTATCCCTGCACAACAGATACAGTGTCCTTGCTGACCTTAATAGGGACATTAAGGAGACAGCTAAAAGTATTTGTGATGATAAATAAGCAGGGGATCTTGGTCCAAGATGAAGAACTTGTTTTCAACAGGGAGAAATGTGAATCAGGAGAGAGACTTCCAGCAAGGGAATGAGACGGCCATAGGAGGGTTTCCAGCCTCTCAGTCTGGTTTCGCTTCACCTAGCATCTCTTAAAGGGACGGAAAGTTGCCCTGGAGGGGCAATGAAGAAAGAGGGATCTTTCAGGAGCTTGGATTTGGTGGCGATCAATCTAAGCGTACTGAATGCCTCCTCTAAAGGGGTGAAAGAAAGGTTGCCAGGAGAGCCGAAGCAGCCCAAGTTGCCTGCAGCCGGAAGGGAAGCTATGAAAAACAGCTGATCTCCAACAAGAAGTTATGTCTGGGTGAGCTGAAATCTTTTCCTTCTCCTTGTGCTTTAAAATATTGAGACCCTGAAAGGGAGAACTTGAAAGAATAAAGACCTCCAGAGAGACTTTTGGAGCAGCAACTTAACATTAAGGGGAAATGTTAAATGAATAATAAGTTATCCGACTACCGGAGTGTGGAGAGTTGATAAATAAGCCAGCGAGGACATCTACTGGCGAAAAATAAGAATTAAAGAATTAAAAACATAGTGACCTTGAAAAGCTTGAGTAAAACAAAGTCTTGGTCTGAGATAATAAATGAAAGACTGTTTATAGCTATACTTGTTGACATTGGCTAAAGACTAAATAGACACTATTCGGGGAAAAGAAAAGAAAAAGAACATTTTAAATCCAAGAAGAGACTGGAGGAGGTAGTTTTTCCTCACAACAGCTGATTCCTGATTACGCTTTGGATATAAGTTTAAGACTGTGAGCAATAAAATGAGTACATCTAATATTTCCAGACTTAGAAAACCTCTTCGGCGCCCTCTGTCGAACAAGCCAGCCCAACAACTCAAGAGTTTTGTTAGCACATTGCTACAGCGTGAAAAAGCAAATATGGCTCAAGAAGAGACACAGGCCTCTCTAAAATTAATTCAACAAATTTTGCAAAAAAAACCATGAGGAAACACAAAGTAAACTGGAGAAAGTAAGCGAAGAAATTATGGATATAAAGGCACAATTTGGAGCTCAAAATCAAAAGATAAAAAATGAACAGAAAATCCAGGAAATGGAAAATAAAACTGAAGACATTGACAAAAAGGTGGAAATGTTACTGCAAAAGAATGAAGGACTGGAACAAAAAAATCAAGAGCTAGAATGGGCTATGGCAATGGTAGAAATGAGAGAAGCAGAACATGAGGAAACACAAAGTAAACTGGAGAAAGTAAGCGAAGAAATTATGGATATAAAGGCACAATTTGAAGCTCAAAATCAAAAGATAAAAATGAACAGAAAATCCAGGAAATGGAAAATAAAACTGAAGACATTGACAAAAAGGTGGAAATGTTACTGCAAAAGAATGAAGGACTGGAACAAAAAAAATCAAGAGCTAGAATGGGCTATGGCAATGGTAGAAATGAGAGAAGCGGAACATTACTTGAGGTTTCAAAATATTCCTGAAGACAGTGAAGAAAATATAGAAATGGTGATTATTGAGCTGCTGGCAGAACTCTTAAACGCAGACCGAGTAGATATTCAGAATGAGACCGATCAAATTTTTCATATGAGTTCAAGCTATGCAAGAAAAAACAGATTACCAAGAGAAGTGCATGTGAGGTTCATGAAGAAATCAACAAGAGATGAAGTACTGAGAAAAGTGAGAGAGGAACCCTTACAATATAAAAATAAAGAAACTGTGGTCCTAAAACAGATACCCAGGAGAGTGAGGGATACCCAGAGACACTACCATTTTCTAACTACAAAATTGATTGCCAAAGGCATAAATTTCAGATGGCTAATGCCAGAAGGCATTTTAATAAACTGGAACAAGATATCGACTGGACTCAATTTGGAAAGCAGAGGACTTTGAAGTAAGAAATAGAGTAATTTTGGATAAAGGATTGCAGCAACAACAAGAGGATAAGCAGACGGGAGAGCAATGGCACAAGCAGAACAGCAGCAGGAGAAAAGTGAACAAACAGGTGAAGGAGAAGGAACTGCCAGAGAACAAAGGACTACAAGATCGACTAGGCCAAAATACAAGTAATGAAAGAGGAAATGGAAAAAAAATGAGATTTTTTCGGTAAACGTAAATTCCCCAATAAAAACAAATAAAATTTTTTAGGAAACTTCAGAAATTAAATATAGATATAATCTGTTTGCAAGAATCACACATAAAAAAACAACATTACAAATTTTTGGAATACCCAAAAATGGGGAAGCTTTATTATACATCAGCACAACAAAAGAAACGAGGAGTGGCAATATACGTTAAAGCAGTGATAGTCAACCTGGTCCCTACCGCCCACTAGTGGGCATTCCAGCTTTCATGGTGGGCGGTAGGGGTTCAATCCGAGCCGTTTAAATTTTCGGATCCATCGAGCCCTCCGATCGGCTCACAGAGCTTTCCAGCAGGCGCAGGGTGTTAGCCTCAGCTGGGCGACCCCCCGCGGAGCTCTCAAAAGCCGGACAGCCTTGCCAAAGCACACTGTCGTTGCGAGGCTCCCGTCGGCTTCCTCAACGATCTGGATCGCAGCAGAGGCTGCGCAACGAGATAAAACCGCAAGTGCCTCGTTTTCAGCTCTGGAGGGTGGAAATTAAAGACACAACGAACAACAAGCTTCCCCTCAGGGCCCCTCAAGGCAGGGAAGGCCCGGATGAAATACAAGCGGCTGCTAATTTTGGCGCAGCCACCATTTTGAGAGCCACACAGAGCCCTCAGTCATAGAGGTTTCAGGCATCTCTGACAAGAACAAGGCTCTCTCTTCATCCTTCTGTGACAGGTACGGATCGGGGGCAAACCAGATTCCACTGGTAGAGGCCATAAAGGCCTTCTATTCATTCCTGCTTGCCCAGTTAGATTTGTGAGAGTGAGCACGTGCCTACAGCTTCAAACAAATATTGTGAGTCCATGTCTCAAAAAAGAAATACGCTCGTGGCTATTTGCCAGAGTATCTGAAGATAGGTTTCATAGAATCTGTTGTAAATAAAGAACATCCAATATGTTTATTGTGTCATAAAACATTATCCAATGAGGCAATGAAGCCAAATCGATTGAGAGAACATCTTTCTGCAAAGCATCCAAATGATAAGGACAAACCCATTGAATATTTTCAGGAAATATATAAAAAATTTCAAAATCGTTTCAACAATCGTTGCATCTTTAAGAAACAACATACAGCGAACGAAGATGGATTAATTGCCGCTTATTGCATTTCACAATTAATTGCACAAAGTGGTAAAAGCTATAATATTGGAGAAACTGTAATAATACCCTCTATAAAAGAATTTATTTCAACAGTAATGCATCAGGATATACCTGAAAATTTAAAAATGTTGCCCCAAGCGATAGCACAGTAAAGCGACGAATTGAAGAAATGGCAGTTAATGTTTAAAAAAAACTGATAAGTATTCTCCAAAACTCTTCATTTTCCATGCAATTGGACAAGTCTACCACTGCAGATAATAATGCTTTATTGATGGCATATGTACATTATTTTGATGAAAACAATACATTACGAGAAGAAACGCTATTCGCAATAAATCTCATTACAGATACGAGAGGATTATCTATTTAATACTGTGAAATCATACTTTACAAAAATAATATTCCTTTGAATAATATTGTTGCATGCGCTACTGATGGAGCACCATCAATGGTAGGTTGCTATCGTGGATTTGTTGCTTATTTGAAGGAAGAAGTGCCAAAAGTTTTATGTATTCATTGTGTGGTGCACAGACAACATCTTGTAGGAAAACATCTAAGTACAACTCTCCATTCATCATTAACTATAATAATTCGAGCCATAAACAAGATCAAGTCCAAACCAAAAAATGATAGAATGTTTCAACAGCTTTGCCAGAACAATAATGAAGATTTTATTACATTACTTTTGCACACAGAAGTTCGGTGGCTGTCAAAGGGTACATCTTTGGCTCGTTTTGTAGCATTATATGATAGTGTCATACAATTTTTTGAAAGTAATAATGAGACCAATCTGTGTCAACAGTTAAAAACAGTAAAGAATGATGCCTTTTATTTGGCAGATATTTTCAAGAGATTACATGACGTCAATTTGCAGCTTCAAGGAGCTAATAAAACTCTTATAGGTTGCCAAAGTATTGTGTAATTATTTATTGACAAACTTGAACTATTTCGTTATAATCTATTGAAGGGATAATTTCATCAGTTTCCTGAATTATCATCTATAAAAGATGATGTAACTCCAGAGGATATTGACAGATTCAGTAGCCACTTCAACGAACTTAAATTGGACATGGAAAAACGATTTGAAGATATTTTGAAATTGAAGGTATATGACTGGATGAAAAATCCTTTTACCGCAAATATTGAAGAGGCTGATACAACTTGCCAAGAAGAACTGTTAGAAATTAGATATGATGAAGAAAGTAAACATACATTCGGTAATGGTGGATATGAAAACTTATGGCAAAGTAAAAAAATGCTTATCTTATATCCAAATATGTGGAAAATGATATTCAGTTTATTGATCCCTTTCCCTACCTCATATCTTGTGGAAACAGGCTTTAGTGCTGTTAATCATATTATGACCAAAGAAAGAAACCGTCTGAATATTTCTGAAAGAGGAGACCTTCGTTTGTTCCTTACAAAAATTGAGCCAGATATCCAGTATGTAGTTTTGCAGCATCAGCCTCAGGGATCTCATTAATAATTTAATTAATTAAATGTAATTTCATCAGACTTCCTGCTTCTATGTATGCAAAGTATAAATAAAAAGATAGATTTAACTACAGTAAGTTGTTTTATAAAGATTTATTCTGCCAAACTTAGCGAAAATCCGACATAAAGTATTTGGTAAGTAATTATTATTATATGCTTTAATTTGCTATAACTCTGCTTTATAAATTTTATAAAGTAAAGTTACTTCCCTACTTTATAAATCACCATTATTGTGGAACCGGTGGGCAGTTAGAAAATGTTACTACTAACTGAGATACAAAAGTGGGCGGTAGTATAAAAAGGTTGACTACCCCTGCGTTAAAGAGACAATAGACTCTAAATTAATATATTCAGATGAAGAAGGAAGAATTGTAATAGTTGAAATATATTTGCACCAAAAACAAATATTGTTAGTGGCAATTCATGCTCAATATTTAGAAGAAAGTAAATTGCCAAAGATTCCAGAGACATTCAAAACTATGTTAGAAGAAAGAATAACAATGATGGAGATATAAAACGACAAAAGAATGGGAAAACACCAGACTCAAACGGGCTACCGGCGGAACTTTATAAAAATCTACAAGATATATTAAGCGAACCACTGAAAGATGTTTGTAATGAATTATTGTTAGAGGCCAAACTTCCAAACACATGGATAGAAGAAAATATTACTTTGATACCAAAAGAAGATTCAGACTTGATGTATATTAAAAACTATAGACCGATTTCATTACTCAATGTGGATTACAAATTTTTTACTTCAATAATGGCAGAGAGACTGAAAAGATACTTAGTTGAGTTTATACATCCACATACATAATGGCAGAGAGACTGAAAAGATACTTAGTTGAGTTTATACATCCAGATCAAAATGGCTTTTTACCGAAGAGACAAATTAAAAATAATTTAAGGGTGATAATGGACGTATTAGAATATTATGAATTACACCCAGGGAAACAATTAGCATTAGTGTTTTTAGACAGCCAAAAAGCATTCGATAATGTTTCCTTGCGATTTATGGTTCAACAATTACAAATAATGGATTTTGGAAAGAACTTTACAAATATGATAAAAACAATATATAGTAACCAGACAGCAAAAGTTATAGTGAATGGAGATTATACTGAGAGATTTGAGATAAGAAAAGGCATGAGACAAGGGTGTCCATTATCTCCATTATTATTTATCTTTACTTTGGAAGTATTAAATAGAAAGATAAGACAAGATACAGAAATTAAAGGATTAAAAATAAAAGATGAAACATATAAGTTACAAGCATTTGCTGATGATCTAGTGCAGTGGTTCTCAACCTTTTTTAGGTTGAGACCCCACTTTGCGCCGCCCATGCGCGCTGCGACCCCGACGTGGGAGCGTGCGTGCGCGCTTGCGCGCGCGCGCCCCCCGAAAAAAAATGGCGGCCCGCAACACGCCGATCTGCGCGTGCGCGTGCGACGGCCAATCTACGCGTGCGCGTGCGACGGCCGATCTGCGCATGCCTGTGCGACAGGCCCGAACCACGCATGCGCGCAAAACGCCGCACTGCGCATGCGCAGAACCGGCGGGCCCACCGGCTCCAGACCAGGCCGGCCTCGCCTCCGGCAGGCACACGGAAGAGCGGTCCAGAGCAGGCGGGCGCAAAGCTGCCTCCTTCCCGCTCTGCTCCGCCACGTCCCAGGCCCGGCCTCCAACTCGCCCTCCGGCAGCCGGCCAAGCGGTCGGGGCAGCCGGACCTCGAGGCGGGCCTGCACTTCACCGAGACCAGCTCGGCTATGGCGAGAGGCGCCCAGCGGCCGCCTCCGGCCCCCAAGTCCGCGCTACGGACTGGTGTCCAGGTCGCAGTGCTTCCCCTGCCAGGCTCATCCGGGACTCCCACGCCTTCCGTAGGGCCGGCAGTGGCCGCAGGTAGGTAGGCGGGCGGCAGGACTGGGGAGCCCGCCTGGGCCAGCTCGCTCTCAGCACCAGTCCCGCTCGGGTCGGGCTGGCTAGCCGGGCGGGGGGCGTCTGGCCAGGCTCCCCAGCTCCTTCCCCGGCTTGGCCTCCCCCCACGCCCGGCTCCCTCCCCGGCTCGGCCTCCCCCCACGCCCGGCTCCCTCCCCGGCTCGGCCTCCCCCCACGCCCGGCTCCTTCCCCGGCTCGGCCTCCCCCCACGCCCGGCTCCTTCCCCGGCTCGGCCTCCCCCCACGCCCGGCTCCCTCCCCGGCTCGGCCTCTCCCCACGCCCGGCTCCCTCCCCGGCTCGGCCTCTCCCCACGCCCGGCTCCCTCCCCGGCTCGGCCTCTCCCCACGCCCGGCTCCCTCCCCGGCTCGGCCTCTCCCCACGCCCGGCTCCCTCCCTGGCTCGGCCTCCCCCCCATGCCCGGCAGGGACTCACCAGTTCATCTTGCCGATCCGCTGGCTGGGCGCCTTACCGCCTGCTTCGGCCGCCGCCGACGACCGAGGGAGGGAGCTGGCCCGGGCGGGCTCCCCAGTCCTGCCGCCCGCCTACCTACCTGCGGCCGCTGCCGGCCCTGCAGAAGGCGCGGGAGTCCCGGACGAGCCTGGCAGACGGAGCGCTGCGACCTGGACGCCAGTCTCGGTGAAGTGCAGGCCCGCCTCGAGGTCCGGCTGCCCCGACCGCTTGGCTGGCTGCCGGAGAGCGAGTTGGAGGCCGGGCCTGGGACGTGGCGGAGCGGAGCGGGAAGGAGGCAGCTTTGCGCCCGCCTGCTCCGGACCGCTCCTCCGTGTGCCTGCCGGAGTTTTCCGCTGCGCATGCGTGTGCGGATTGGGTCGTCGTGCGCGCCGCACATGCGTGGTTCGGCCCGTCGCGTGCACGCGCCGGGCCGAACTGCGCATGCACCGGCCAAAAAAAAAAATAAAAAAAATTTAAAAAATTAAAAAAAATTAAAAACAAAATAAAAACAAAATGGCGGCCCGCAGTGTCCGGCGACCCCCGCAAAATGGTGTCGCGACCCCAAATGGGGTCGCGACCCCAAGGTTGAGAACCGCTGATCTAGTGTTTATTCTGGAAGAGCCTTTAGAGATGAATCCTAAACTATGGGGAAAGATAGAAATATGGAGAAATGGCAGGACTAAAAATAAATAAAGAAAAAACTAAAGTAATAGTAAAGAACCTTACAGATAAACAAAAAAGGCAAATATTAGAGAAAATAGAGGTACAAATAGTGAAAAAAGTTAAATATTTAGGTATTCATCTCTCAGCTAACTATTCGTCAATAAAAGAAGACAATTATATAAAATTATTGAAGCAAATAAAGCTAGACTTGGAAAGATGGAAAAATCTCCAGCTGTCAATATTAGGAAGAATTGCTACAGTAAAAATGAATGTGTTGCCGAAGATTTTATTTCTATTTCAAACGATTCCGATAAAACTTGAGAGAAAATTCTTTCAAGATTTAAATTCATTGGTTTTGAACTTTATTTGGCAGGGAAAAAAAGCTAGAATTAAGATGAAAACATTACAAGATGCTAAGGAAAATGGAGGTTTTGGGTTGCCGGAATGGACATTGTATTATGAAGCATCCGTGTTAATGTGGGTGAAAGAATGGATAACACTCAGAAATAAAAGGTTATTGTATTTAGAGAGACATGATTTACAATTGGGGTGGCATGCTTTCTTATGGTACGGGAAAAACAGAGTTCATAAGTATTTTCAAAATCATTTTATAAGAAATGCCTTGTTAACTGTATGGGAAAAAATTAAAGCTAAAATATATTCAAAAATTCCAGGGTGGTTATCAACGATGGAGGCATTTATACATCTGAACCTGGTAAACTTTGAAAAAATATGGACATATAAAGATATTTTAGATATTGATGGGAAATTAAAATCTAAACAAGAATTGGAAAATCAGGGAATTAACCTGTCCTGGTGGGCACATTTACAGATACAAAGTAGATATGAAAAAGATGTAAAAATGTATGGATTTTACAAGGATCAAACTGTGTTTGATAAGATTTTGTTAACCTCAGATGAGAAATTAATCAAGAAAATGTATAACTTTTTGTTAATTTTAGATATGGAAAGTGAACAAGTGAAAGAAACAACGATAATATGGGCAAATTTTTTTGGCTATAATATAGAATTAGAAAAATGGCAAATGTTATGGGAGAAAAACTATAAATTAACAATGTCAACTTCATACAAAGAAAATCTGTATAAAATGTTTTATAGATGGCACCTTCCACCAGCAAGATTAGCAAAAATGTTTAAAAATATGTCAGATAGATGTTGGAAATGTAAACATAACATAGGCACGTATTACCACATTTGGTAGACATGTGGTAAGGCAAAGGCTTATTGGAAAAATATACATATGTGGGTAGAAAAAATATTGGGCGAACAAGTGGATTTTAAACCTGAACTTTTTTTTACTAGGCATTATTCCTGAAAAGACTAATAAGCAGAAATTATATTTAATTTTACACATGACTACAGCAGCGAGAATAATTTTTGCACAATACTGGAAGAATGAAGGACTGCCATCAGAGGAAGAAATAATCAGGAAAATATTGGAATGTGCAGAGATGGACAGATTAACTATGAGGTTGAAAGACAAAGAAGATACAGACTACTATCAAATTTGGAATTTATTTTATTCTTAGATAGAGAAAAGAATGAAGGATTAGGAATTGAACATATATTAGCATAGCAAACTCCAGACAACTTGTTGATTGGAAAAATTAACATATGTTGATGAAAAAAAAATAATTAAAAAAAGAGAAGTGTGAATCAGGTATTATACATCAGTCATGCAAGAACAGAAAGGCACCCAAAAAGAGAAGCCATCTTCTGGTTGGTGATTCAGTTATAAGGGATGTAAATTTAGCAAAGAACACAGAGGTTTCGAAAGTGGTCAGTGTCTTCCAGGTGCTACTGCCAGTAGGGACAACAAGCGTATTTGTAAAATGATCAAGAATACCAGCAAAGACTGTGATGTGGAGGCTATTGTACATCTTGGCACTAACAATCTGTCTCAAAAAGATGTACTCTCTGTGCAGAATGATTTCCAGAGCCTGGGGCAGGAACTTAGCAGAATAGGCTGTAGGCTTATTTTTTCAGAGGTTCTACCAGTAGTCAGGAGCAAAATGGAAAAGGCCAGTGTATAGCACAATTCAATATGTGGCTAAAGGAATGGAGTAAAGGGGAAGGCTTTGGATATATTAGTCACGATGTCAGCAGCTGGTCCAATGAAAAAATGTACAAAAGAGATGGTTTGCATCCATCAAAGAAAGGGACTGAGTTACTCGGCTATAAATTCACAGATTTTCTGGAGGAATATTTAAACTAAACAGAGGGAACAGTGAGCTAATTGATACAGAACATCCCTGTCCCCAGAAATCTAAAAATTATAGGGTTATCAGTGCATGTAACATAGATGTGTGTGTGGACAAGAACATCAACCTTGCTGTCAAGCAAAATCAAGCTTCTAATAGCGAGTGCCACACAAAGTGCACTAACCAAACAGGTGGTAAGACAATGGAGGAACTCAGGCACCACACCGGTTATGTAGAAAGTAAACACAGGGCCGGTCATAAAGGACTCAAATGTCTATACACCAATGCACAGAGAATGAACAGCAGACAGGGTGAACTAGAAATTCACATTAATGAGGGCAGATATGATATATTGTTGCTATTACGGAAACATGGTGGGATGAAACCCACAAATGGAACACATAGCTAGAGGGATTTAAATTATTTAAAAGAAACAGGCCAAATAAGAGAGGAGGTGGAGTTGCTGTCAATATAAGAAATAACTATATCTCTACAGAAATAGAGCATAACAATGATGAAAACTGTCTTGAATGCATTTAGGTCAATATAAAAGGGGGAAAAATGACATTGCCATAGGTGTAGTTTATTATTTAGTGTTGTGTAATCTTAGCAGTTTGGGGCTTTGCCAACAGATTCATGATTAAATGGTAATTAACTGAAAGGATTGGCATGCTTGAGAATTAACTGTAAGCTTTTTTTTTCAGGTCCTTGTTATTCATCCTCATAGTGAGCTGGGGTAGATTAGATTGATTACTTTGGGAGCAAAATGGAGTAATCCAGAAAGATAACAATTTTTTTCAGGTAGAAGTAGGAATCTTGAAAATACTTTGGGGTTTTTCCTTCACAAATTCTCTATCTGCTAAATGGGAAAGAAAACTGTATTATCTGTGGTGAAAACATAGCTCCCTCTGGAACAATCTGGCAGGTGCATTCATGTATTGAAGACACCTGTTGTCATTCTCCCAGATTCTCTAAGCGGGGCAGGTGTGTGTGTGTGTGTGTGTGTGTGTGTGTGTGTGTGTGTGTGTGTAACAAACAGCTATTTCTTCAGATCCGCAGCGTTTTGAAAAGGCGACTCAGATACTGGGTTAAAAGAAAAAATCGTCAGTTCAATTTCTCGGTTGCATTTCCTGACCCTTTGCACCAAGCATCTAGCATGAGATAGTCCCGCTTCTCCAGGTAGAAGATAGAGGGCACTGATGCCCAGGCTCTTTCTTAGGCGCTCTTTCTCTTGTCGGGACGTAGAGAAATGCACTTATGGCAAGTCCTCGCAATACTGCATTATGGTCAGTAAAAGGTTATGCTAAAGGGGATTTAGATTTTCCTCTCCCTCTCACTTTCGTTTGCCCAGTCTCTTATTTAAAACAAGTTAAAGTTATAGGAAGTCTCAATCCCTCCAATGGCTCCTTTAACTCTGACTCATTCCGTCATTCAACTGCAGCCTTGCAGGTATCAAAGTCGCATTTTATACGACTGAAAAAAAAAATCTAGGATGTCTGAGAATAGTATCCTAAGACTATTTCCTGGCCAGGTGCTGATGCGGACATAAAATCCTCGATTTCTTAACCAATCTCTGGGGTCAGGTTTTCTTCCGCTTTGCGGTAGAAAAAGCCAAAAGCGGAAGTCTGGACTGTGCGCCTTCTCGATCTCCTCCTTCCTTCACTTCCGTTGGGCAGTTTATTTATTTATTTATTTATTTATTTATTTATTTATTTCTTCGTTTGATGTGCATCCGGGTCCTGCCGGCGTGCTTAGCGGCTGTTGCGGAGAGCGGGTAGACGAGACGCCGGGTTCAGCGAGCGCGTGGCTGGAGGGTGAGTAAATAGAACTGGCCGGCCAGGCGCGCGCACGCCTGAACGGGTGGTTTTTGCATTTCCGTCTTCTTCGGGCTGTCCGTAGGAGGTGGCGAAGGGTTTGCGCTGGAAATCAGCTCCTCTCCGTCCTAGTTGCGATGACCTGAAGTCCCGCGAATATTGACCGGTCTGTTGTCTACAGGCATTGCCCACATTCCTTTTTCTTTACAGGCCACGCTTCTGTCCGCCTGCCTGATGCGGTTTCTTGTGCGTAGAAAGATGAAAACAAGCCCAGCTTTCTTTAGAGGGAAAGGGGCTTGTTGCATTTCCAAACCCTGACAAGCGTTTGATAGTCATGAAGTGTATTTAGAGTGTCAGACAGTAACCAGTTTTACTGGATAATTGTTGGGTATAGTGAGGATTGTGCCAATAGAGAAGTGCTATGAAAAGTGGGTGCTGAATCGACGTTGCAGTTTGGCTTCTCTCACCCAGGTGATGACAAAAAAATAAAAAATGGGGAAGTAGCATTCTTGTGTTGAAGCAAATGCATTTTCCATGCAGTTCTTGTCCTTTCCGGGGGAGGGGGGGAATCGGAACTTTCTATTAACTGCTCTTTTGTTTGGCTTGCTATTAAACATGCATACCTAGTGCTTTTGTTATCTTCTTGGTTCACTTTCTGCACAGTTTATAGATCTCCCAATCTTATGGCTTTAGTATAATGGGGGCCTTAAGCAATTAGTCCGCAGGATCTGCTGTTGAGGAATCACGTGATCAGCCTGTACTGTACTCCTGCTGTAAGTGAATCGCAGAGAAGAAGAAAAAGAGCATTCGTTAAGAGACGAATGCTTACAGCCGAAAATTAAAATGACTGTTATAAGGTGGATGTAAATTGGGGTTTCAAACCGACATTTCCAACAAGACGTTCCCTCTCCAAGAATGGCACTTTGATTTTTAAATTAGACTTCCTTTGGAATAAGCACACTTTAAATGGTTTTACACGGATTTAAATTTCTGACTGTGAGCGAAACTGTTTATTTCTCATTTCTCCACAAAGCAGGTCTGCTTGACTGTTAGAAATGGACATCTAATTATTCAATTTTATACAATGAGAAAAAACACACCAACTATTATCAAAGGAGAAATTTTGTATTACAGACCTAGTCACAGAAGGCTACTTCTGTTGGTTGGACATGGGCATGTTAATCTCATGCACGAGGGTTTACCACATGACTTTAACAAAGCAAAATAGAATTGGGGACAATCAAATGGAGACTTTTCTATGAGGTGAGGTAGGTTTTGTTTTGTTACAGTCTGTTCAGAAATGTTAATGCCAGTTGTTTGAAATGGGATGATACTTTAAATCAAACATAAAGGAAAATTAAATTCATCTAAAGTAAAATAGTTGAGGTTAACAGTTGTGCAAATATATTACCAAAAAAGGTATTTAACATAAACTTTATAACATAAGAAAAATAGGCTTGAAAACATCCAAAGGACTATGCACTATTCAGGAGCATGAACAAATCACTTCTCTTCAAATTGTTAGAGCATATACATCTTTTGCAAGATTTTTTTCAAGATGGCCTTTTCAAAACTTCTTCTGGCCATGTCCTCTTCCATGATTTGTTTTTTCATGCATTAGGAGATAATTGGGAACAAAGTTTCAAAGCAGATACAAGAGGCTTACAAAAGAAACAGGTCTTTTAGTGGTAACTTCAAAAAGAAGTGCTTTGTTCTTACATTTAAACATTTCCCAGCATCTCTTTCAGATGTTTTGCACAATGTTAATGTAAGTAACAGAGGCATCTACATCTGTTTTCAGTGACTAAATTATAACAACTGAATGCATAACTGAAGTATGAAAATAACTGTACAGAGAATCATAGCTTTTACAGAATTTTAGGAATTGTCTTTCCTAAAATAACTTCATATCACTAGGGATAGTTTTGAAGGTAGTTTTGTTATCAATATTTTACCTATATTCAGTTTTGAAGAACTTATTTATTTCTTAGCTTCTTTGAGCCTCTTCGGTGGGAATGATGCTAGCACTTAATGTGATGTATTTGAAAATCATGCCAATTAAATATGAGCAATAAAATGACTCAAGATTGCATATTCCCCATTCTCTAGAGGGTACAGTTCAAAGTGTTGGCTATGACCTTTAAAACCCTTATTAGCATAGATCCAAATTACCTGATAAATCATCGTGTCCCACTAGCACAAGCCCGCCCCATTTGTGCCAGCAGAGACGACCTACTTTGGATCCTGTTGGTCAAAGAACTTTGACTACCGGGATCCAGAAGAGCTTTCCCTGCTGTAGTGCCTGCCCTATGGAACATTTTTCCTCTCCAAGGTGAGATCTTCTCCACCCTCCTATATAGAGCCCAAGATCTGGCTCTGCTGGTTAGACTGGGACCCAGTGGGGGGATACTACACTAAATTTGATAGCAGGTACGACCTCCTCCCTCCTCCCTTGCTTCTCTACATGGTCATCTTTTATTCTCATATCACTATATTCTCATTGTTTTCATTTTCATTGTTTATTCTATTATTCCATTACTTTGCTACTGTTATGTTTACACTTCACGAATGAAGGCAAATATATGTATCCTAGAATAATGATGCAAAATAGAATTTGGGTCAGTCACCGGGACCAGAGATTTATTCTACTGACCTTTTGGACACATGCTGGAGCCCATCTTTGGGGAATTTATCTACTGGAATATGTGCTTTGGGCTGTTCTGTGAGTCGTGTCTTTGTGTTGCCTTCCTATTGGTTGATTGGTGTGTTGATGGGTGACGATTGGCTGTCGTTTCCTTGGACTGCCAAGTGCCTGGCTCCTAAGTATTTGATAGTCAGGTGGTAATTCAGCACTCCTGCTAACTGACAAGGGGCCCGTTGGGAAATTCCCTGAAGGTGGGTTCCAGCATGAATCCAAAAGCTTGGAAGAGTAAATCTCTGGTCCCGGTGACCGACCCAAATTCGATTTCACACTTCTTTTCATTTCTCTGTTTCATTGCAGTATGGCTGCCTAGTATAGTCTCATGGAAAAATAGGTCACAAATAATAAATTAATATCTGCCACTTTAGTGTCTGTCCTTATAGTTTGGAAATGCTGTTTGGAGCTCTTGCAATACTCTAGCTTTAATCATCTGGAATAATTTGATTTTTGTCTGTCATCTCGCTTACCTCTAATTTTAGACTATCTATGACAGTGGTGGCGAACCTATGGCATGGGTGCCAGAAGCGGCACTCAGAGCCCTCTCTGTGGGCATGCATGCCGTCGCCCTAGTCCTAGTCCTTCAGCTGGGTTGTATAAAACTTTTTTGCTTTAGGCCTCCGCCGCCGTGTGCAAAAAAAAAAAAAAAAAGGTTCAATCAGTCAATTTCAACTTCTCTCCAGAAAAGAAAAGATCTTGTAAAGTTGGAATTGATTGATATGAACGTTTTAGTCCCACCCAGTCTGCCGTTATCACTAGGGCCATGCCCACCCAGTGGGCCACGCCCAGCCAATGGGCCATACCCAGCCAATGGGCCATATCCACCCAGCACTCAGTGATGCATAAGTGAGTTTTGGGTTGCAGTTTGGGCACTCGGTCTCTAAAAGGTTCGCCATCACTGATCTATGAACTAAAGGACAAGTATTGATCTGAACAGAAATTTGGATCATTCTTATTTTTTTACATTGCGAACACTGTCCATTTAATCATATTCTCTGCTTTCTATTAATGCTTGTCATTCTATTTGCTTTTCATCCAATTGTATAGAAAGATGCATTTTCCTTTGAATATATGTTTGTGGATGAATGAATTATTCTGTATCAATTGTCTGCAGTACTAAATGGAAATTTCAGAGTGTATCTGGATTTATTTATGTCTACTTTGAGATGTACTCTGAGGCGTCTTCATTTAATAGAAACCAGAATCTTGATGCTGAAATGGATTTCCATTCTATTGGCATATTTCTGAAATTTGTTATTCTATGCTGGCTTTATCAATGCTTGACTTACTAGTTTAGAACTTACAATTTTGGAAATTTCTTCTTTGTTTAAAATAAGTTTTCTACAGTTTTCTATTGGTATCAATGATGGAGTTTAAAATTTAGTAGACATGGGGGAAACATCAAGACAAGAGAGACATACTAGAATTTTTAATTTTACAAAAGGATTTATTCTTGATTATTTAAAAGGGAATAGAAGTATAGAAGTTATTAACGTAATGATCATTAGTATTAATGCAACTAATCTATGTTGAAAAAGTCCATAGTTATATGGCCATCCCTCTCAAATATAACTGGGCTACTAACAATGAAGAAAAACAAGATAAAATCTTCAAAACTAAATAATAAGTAACCTATACAGCAGTTTAAATAAAAACAACCCAATAAACATAAGCACAATATAAACTTAACCACACACCTAGATCCTAAGGTAACCAAATTAGGTATTCAAGGCCTTAGGAGAGTTAGTAGGGTTGAGGCAAGCCTGTTCTCTGGAAGACTGATGTTCCAGAGAATGGGCCCCAGAACAGACTCTTCTCCAGCATGAGTGGATGTCGAATCCACTGATGGGTTTACCACAGCCTATCAGCCCTGTGACTAGGTCCGAATTTTAGCTCCGCCTCCAGCCAGAAGTTCCTTCCTCTTCCAGTTTTTGACCTAGTCTCCAGCCCGAGAACATCTCGTTAAGTTGGCTCCGCGAGTAGAGTTAGTTTAGTTGGAGAATTTTGGCTTAAAGTGATCTTAAGCGTTTTTTCTTAGTTTTAGACTTAATTGGGCACTTGAAATTTGATTTTTTAAATTTAAGATCGCGAAATTAGTCGAAGATTCGGCTGTAAGGTAGGCCTTGGAGGTTTCCCGGGCCTCAGGGGCTTGGGCCGCTGGAGCCGTAGGGGGTGACGTCCCTCGGCTCTCTGCCGCTGCCCGAGTCCATCTCTCATCTCCGTTCGCTTTTCGGAGCGTTGGCAGAGGACTCTCCCCATCGACCGGCCTCGACGGACGAAGCGGCTCCGAGGATAGCGGCCGCCGCTACACCTAACAGCAAGTGGGGGCTCGGAGTGGGGAGGAGAGCGCCGGTTGGTTCGCGAGAGGTGGTGTCCGGTGTGGGTCCCCTCGGAGTCGCCGTTCGGCGGTCGAAATTGGGGCTGATTGCGGCTGTTGAGAGCCGCGTGTGTACGAGGATGGGCACCAAATTGGTCGCGGCCGCCATCTTAGGAGGCTGAACACGCTTTTGGCGCGGTGGCCATCTTGGGAAGGGGCGGCCTGAACTCGGGGAGCAGCGGCCGCCATCTTGGTAGGGGCGGCTCGATCTATCTGGCAGGCCCGGAGCGCCATTTTGGAAGTGTGGCCGGGGCCTTTCCCCACAAGGTTTTGTCGCCAATTCGCCCGGTGCCCGGATGGGCCGGCAAGGCTTTTACTGCAGTTGGGCCCGGGTCCTCGTCGCCATAGTGCCTGCTGTAGTCAGGCCAGACCGGGGGAAGTGTCTCAGCACGGATTGCATCCAGAGTAACTCTCTTGTTCCGTAAGTGGTTTCTCTGACTGTGTGCCCTTCTGCTCTTAGAATTTTAGCATTGAGTGAGCACAGTTATAGGGGATTTAATACCTCCTGTTCCACGTAGTTGTGACCTTTAGTCACCCGGCCTCACAGACGAACTTAAGCGAGTCGTCTGACTGCCTGTAACTGCCATTGCATCTGTGCAGAAATAGGGCTTATCCCTTACCTGCCTGTTTGATCGACGTCCTTGGAAAATCCCCCCCCCCGTTTGTTTGGATACCTATATTGGACCTTCTAGACGGCAATGGCAGACAGTGCTTCGTCTCAGGTGTACCAAGGCTCAGCCCCTCTCCCCTCTTCGCCAAAACGCAGAGCTATGGATTTGGAACCGGGGGGGGGGCAGGAAGAAGGCTAAAACAAAGCACCTGACTAAAGAGCCGTCGAAGGCAGCCGAGCGACAGGTCACGAGGAGGCACCAGGCGTTGGAAAGAGAGTTTGCCAAGGCCCAGAGGCTCAGAGCCAGTGGGGCTGAAGTGGTTTCCCCCGCCCCATTGGACACTCCTATTCCCTTTGAGCCTCAGTTGGTATCTGGGCAGCGACCTAGGCATGGTCTCCTCGGGGGGAAACTGAACAGGTTGGTTCCCCTCACTCCGTTCCATCCTCTCCTGAGCATATTGAGCCTGCAGCCACCCAGGCTGAGGCAGGGCTTACTACCAGGGAACAGCCTGGACAGTGGTCTGATCAATTTCATTCTTACATGCAGAAAGCCTTTGACCATTTCATGACTTCTTCTAAGGGTTCTTCACTCCCTCAAGAGTCATTCACTTCATCTGCGCTTCCCCCCCGCAGGGGGCGAGCAGCTACCCAAGCCTCTGATGTGTCTGAGACTTCTTCGCAGATAGCAGAGGAGGAATCTGAAGACCGGGAAACGACTGGTACCCTGATGTCGGAGGATGAGGACGCGGCTCCGGAACAGGGTTCGACCTCAGGTTTATTCGATCCTTCTTACTTTCGTTCCCTCATGCTCAAGACCTGTGCCACCCTGAGCCTATCGGCAAAGGCTAAGGAGGTTAGGCCTCCCTCCTCTGAGGAAGAGGACGCTGACAACCCTCTCTTGCTTCCCCCAGTGTCGGAGGAGATACAGATCCCTTGCCCCAAGGTGTTTCACACCACGGTGCAGTCCCAGTGGGCCTCACTTGCAACTGTCCCCTCTCCAAACAATATGGAGAAAAAGATATTTAATGTTTCTTCCCCCTTTGCCTCTCTCTTGGAGGTGCCGTGTGTAGACGAGCCTCTAATCTCTCCTTTCTCTTCGTCTGCCATCCCAGGGGACATGGCTGAGTCCATGAAGGCGGAGGATAAGAAACTTGAGTTCTCGCTCCGCAGGGCTCACCATTCCTCGGCCTGGGCTATCAGGGCTGCTTCCTCAGCCTACCTTGTTACCAGGGCATAGATCATGTGGCTTCGGGAACTACAGGCAAGTGTTCCACCTGACCAGGTACGTACTCAGCAAACGTTGACCAAACTGCTAACGGCGGCAGAGTACACGGCGGATTCTACCTTGTTCGCCACCCGATACTCAGCCAGATCGATTGGGTCAACGGTAGCCTCCCGGAGGCTCCTCTGGCTCAAAACATGGAGGATGGACTTAAAGTCTAAGTGGCGACTGTCCACCTCCAAGTATTCTGGATCCAAGTTATTTGGCCCCATTTTGGATCCGTATGTAATTGAGGACAGGAATAAGAAGAATCCTTGCCCATCCTTCCAAAAGATCAGACAAGCGGTCTCAAGAGTTCCGTAGGCAGGGGTTCCGCCAAGGCGGCGCCGGGGAATGGAGGCAGCCCTTTCGTGGGGGGCAGTCCTGGGATTGGCCCAGAAGCTCGCGAACCTTCTCCTCCAGACAGAATCGCTCCCAGGACCGCCCTGCCTCAGGTAGGGGCCAGTTCTCAAAACATCCCTCCAGGGGTGCGGGGGGCCGGCCCTACAGGCGTTCCAAGTGACGCCTGGGACAGTCCCATCGGGGGTCATCTGGCTCTGTTCAACGAAGTGTGGCAGACAACCACGACCGACGCTTGGGTAAGAGAGACTATAACTCACGGCCTAGCCATAGAGTTTTACTCCCCCCCCAAGCCATTTCATAAGATGCCCGGTGTCTTGCAACCCCTCAAAAGCGAGACTATTAAGCTTGGCCATAGATCATCTGGTAGAAATAAAGGCCATAGAACCGGTTCCTTCAGGTCAGGAAAGACAGGGATTCTACTCCATCCTGTTCGTCGTGCCCAAGGTATCGGGGGGTTGGAGAGCAATCCTCGATCTCAAAAGACTAAATCACTATGTAATATACAAAAAATTCAAGATGCAGTCCCTCAAGTCCATTCTGGCCAGCATCCGAAGAGGGGACCTGCTGTCATCCATAGACCTCACAGAGGCATACTTGCACATCCCGATCAGGCAGGAGCATCGACGGTTCCTCCGGTTCTGCCACAAGAACCGGCACTATCAATACAGGGCCCTTCCATTCGGCCTGTCCTCGGCCCCTCGGGTATTCACGAAGGTGCTGGCGGTGTTGGGAGCGCACCTGCGCACGCTGCCGGTGCGCATCCAATGTTATCTGGACAACATCCTGATCCTTTCCAGTTTCCTCCAGGCCGCCTATGCGGACCTTCGGGTCACACTACGCACTCTTCAGGATCACGGCTTTTCCGTAAATTACCAGAAAAGTCACCTCACCCCCTCAACGCGTCTGCTACACTTAGGGGCGGTCATAGACTCAGAGGCATGCATGGTACATCTCTCCCAGGAGCGTCGGACAAGCATGCGGAAGCTTGCACACCTCATCCAAAGGGCCATCCACTTAGCTCTCCTCCATTTCTCCCCCTGCCTGGCAGGGGGTCACATGCTGGTCCTAACGGACAACGTAACCGCAAAGGCACACGTGAACAAACAAGGAGGGACCAGATCGGCGGCTCTCATGCAGGAGGCCTGGGATCTGGGCCTGTGGGCGGAGTCGCATCTAGGCTCAATCAGGGCAGAACACATATCAGGGGAAGCAAACCACCAAGCAGACTCCCTCAGCAGAGTCACGGTGGATCACGCAGAGTGGAGACTGGACCCGATTCTGTTCTCGGACAGGTTTGGCCGTCCTCTTATGGACCTCTTCGCATCTCCAAAAAACACCCAGCTTCCCCGGTTCATCTCCAGGTTCCCGACTTGGGGAGCGGAAGGGACGGACGCCCTCAGATGCCGGTGGCCTCGGGGGCTGCTGTATGCTTTCCTGCCCCCTCCATTGCTGCAAGCAACGATCCGCAAATTGATCCTGGAAAAGGTGGAGGTGATCTTAATTGCTCCATACTGGCCACGGCGCCCGTGGTTTGCAGACCTTGTGGACCTGTCGCTCTCGCCAGTCTGGAGACTCCCTCCGCATCGGGTGTCTCTCAGTCAGGGGAACCTTCAGCATCCAGACCCTCAGTGGCTACAACTAGCCGCTTGGCACTTGAGCGGGAGGGACTAATTAGACAGTCCTTTTCGAGGGGCGTCATCTCGATTATCCAGGCCTCCCGTCGCCCTTCCACTAACAGAATATATGATGCCATGTGGAAAAACTTTTCCACCTGGTGCGGTAGGCATGGGTTACACCCTCTTTCCGTTACCATTCCCAACATCCTGGATTATCTATTAGAGGGCTTTAATAGGGGTCTGGCACTCAATACCATTCGCAGGCAGGTAGCAGCCTTACAGACTGTCCTTTCCTGCAATAACCTGGCCCCCTTATCTCAACACCCGGCGGTAGGCGCCTTCTTGAAAGGGGCAGTCGCGGTATGGCCTCCAGTAGTCCATCGCTTTCCGTCCTGGGACCTCCCCAGGGTCCTGCAGGCTTTAACCTCTTCTCCCTTCAAGCCCCTGGGGTCTTGCTCACTCCGTTATCTATCATTGAAGGTAGCCTTTCTTGTGGCTATTACCTCGGCAAGACGGATTTCGGAGCTGGCGGCCCTTTCGGTTCGAAGACCTGATTACCTTTCAGATGACAAGGTTACCTTACGTTTAGATCCATCCTTCGTACCAAAGGTTAATTCCTGGTTTCATAGGTCTCAAGACCTAGTACTACCTAATTTCTGTCCGCATCCCTCACATCGTCTGGAGCGACGATGGCATACCCTGGATGTGCGTAGGCCCTGCTCCACTACATCAAAAGGACTTCGGCCTTCCGTAAATCAGAGGCGTTGTTTGTCTCCTTTCAGCTATCGTCCATGGGTCAGAAGGTTTCTTCCTCGACCATTGGCAGGTGGATCAGGGCCTGCATAGCCAGGGCTTATGTTTCATTGTCACTACCGGTCCCAACCAATATTACGGCTCACTCCACAAGGAGCGTGGCTACCTTGGCAGCCTGGCTCACCCAAGCCTCAGTGGAGGAGATTTGTAGAGCGGCGACATGGTCTTCCCCGTCCTCCTTTGTAAAGCACTACAAAATCGACCGGTTTGCTGCGGCAGAGGCCTCGTTTGGCAGGAAAGTACTGCATCAGGTCATTTCCTCTAGTGAGACCCTAGCCTAGACTCCCACCCGTGGGGACAATGTAGGGCTTTGGTATGTCCCATCAGTGGATTCGACATCCACTCATGCTGGAGAAGGGGCGTTGTCTTACCTGAACGCCTTTTCTCAGCATGAGGATGTAGAATCCACGCCCTCCTCTAACCAGTCTAGGCAGGCGTATTTGTTACAGGGTTTTCTTGATTTGGAGCCACGAGGTCCGACTTTCGTCTGGGAAGCTTCGCCTGGTCAAAAACTGGAAGAGGAAGGAACTTCCGGCCGGAGGCGGAGCTAAAATTCGGACCTAGTCACAGGGCTGATAGGCTGTGGTAAACCCATCAGTGGATTCTACATCCTCATGCTGAGAAAAGGCGTTCAGGTAAGACAACGCCCCTCTTCTAGGATACAGCCAGATGATTAGCTGCTAGTATTTAAGGAAATATCTTTTACATCTTTTCATTTTTTGGGGGATATCATTATTTCTATGCAATAATGAAAAATAAATTAATTTTTAATCTTCAGATGATTTTCATTTTTGATGGATAAGATTTTTAGTGGACAAAGCAAAATAATTTTTAAAATTTTGAACCAGTTTTTGCAGTTGTATTTCTTTTAATAAGTATGTGAGTGATTATTTTCCTAGAATGCTGTTTTGCACTGTTAAAAAGACTTTATGACATCTGAATGTTACGGTAGCAAATGCTATATAATTATCTAAAATCTGCAAAGAACAACTTTTTTGGATCAAGGTTATACCAGTCTATGACAGTTTCGTAATTCCAATTTCTTTAAAAAGATAGAAAAAATAGTAATTAGGTTCAGAGAGCAAACAAAAAATTGTTAAAAATTAGCGTAATTAATTAAAGACATAGCTTTTATTTCATTTATATTTTACCTTAATATATAAGGACAATACAAATTATGGTAAAATATAATGCAATAAAACTAAAAAACAATCTGGAACTAAAAAGTAAATAAACCTATACATAAAACCCAGTAAATCTAGCTACTCATCTAGGAGTAGTTATCTCAAAATCTTGTGGCATCTGCTGTATATTTTAGGACTCTTTCATTAATAAAGTGCATTTTTCATTCATTTCTGCAATATGTAAATAAATAAAAAAGGAATTATTATAATGGGCATGTCTTTTTGGCAGCATACTAGATAAATGTATCTTTATTGGAATTGTGCACATTTTACAAGTCTGGATTAAATATGTTTGATTTTTACATGATGTTTTTTAATTTAATTTATTAGTATTATACGTATTTGTGGTGATCCCAGTAAAAATAAAAAACATTATTTACTGAATGTTATTATTATTATTATGTTCACTTAGCGAACATTTGAAGTTGCACTATAAGCGCCACCTAGTGTTTACGAATAAGTCTCAAAATTACGAATGTTGCAGTATCACGGGAGTCGTTCACACTTATGAACGATTGCAGAGGCACTGCAACATTCACCCTGCCTATTACTCCACTCCCCACGCAGGGTCTCCATAGGCACTAGACCTGTGGATACTCACGTTGCGAAGATCTAGAAAGCCTTTGGTTTCTTGGTCTGTTTCGGTGCTTCAGGCCTTTGGTGCACTCACAAAGAATGGAGGCCTAAAGTGCTGCATGATCACATTGTATTTTAGGCCTCTGTTCTCTGCAAACGGAGGCCTGGATGAGATCTGCTGCAAAAGTCTTTGCAAATGGAGGGAAGGGCTGAAACATCGAAGCTTTCCCTCCATTTTTAAAGTCTTTTGCCATCTTTGCAAAAAGCCTTTGCTGCCAAGAATGGGGCCAGGAGGGACATGTGCGTCTCTGTAGGTCTCCATTTATAGCACAAAGGCCTTTTTTCTAGGCCTTTGCCAATGGGAAAAGAGGCTGGGAAGGACACGTGCTTCCCACCAGGGCTCTGTTTTCTTCAGCAAAGTGCTTGAGGAGGCCTTTACCAATGAAAATAGAGCCCCAGACGGGCGCACTCATCCCTCCAGGCCTCCATTTTCATTGGCAAAGCACTTTACCTGTGAAAATGGAGCCCCAGAGAGTTGTGCGTGATCCTCTGGGCCTTTGTTCTTGTCACAAAGGCCTTCTCAAGCACTTTGCCAAAGAATACGGAGCCCCAGAGGGGAGCATGCTCCCTCTGGGCCTCTGTTCTCATCAGCAAAGGGCTCAAGCAAATTGCTGATAAAAATGGAGCCCTGGAGTGGAGCGTGCATCCCTCTGAGCCTCCATTCTCATTGGCAAAGCTAGGTGTCCTGATTTTGTACAACTTCAGGCACCCATTCGCTTTTGCAGAGAATGGGTGCTTGAAGTCTCACGAGATCAGGGCACCCAGAAACTTCCAGTCTGTACACGAAAAGAGTTTGCATGCCAGTGGGAGGTTTGAAGCAACATGAGTTTGCTGCCCCAAACCTCCCTAACGGTGTGCAAACACTTTTCTGCACTGAGCCTTGGGAGGAAACTCAATGAGGCTGCCTGTCATTCCAGAAGTGGCAGACAGCCTTGATGTGTCAGAGAAGCCGAGCAGGGCACGCTCATCCTTTCTCCCTCTGCTCTCACCGCTTGCCAGGAACAGGCAAAGGAACAGGCTGGGGAGGAGACAAATCTTCATAAAGTAAGTGACCTGGCATGGCAGGATGGGGGGCGGGGGAGAGCAATTGTGGGGATCCCAGACGAGGGAGAATGAGGTATTTCAGTGGGTCAGGGGAGGTCTTGAATGGTCTGAAGCAGGTGGCCTGTTCCATCACTAGGCCCCCCATGGCCTTCCCCACCCAGAGATACCTCATGTGCACTTAACGACCTGCACATTCAATTAGAGAATGTGTGGGCGAAAGGAGGGAGTGATCGTATTCAAGTTACAAGATTCACTCCTAGAAATCCTTGAGTTACGAATGGAATGGGCAGGCTACATTACATTTGTAACTCAGGTCTATCAGTATTTCTTATTTTTACTAGGCTTAGTTTTTCCAGTGCAGTTTTCGGGCGGGGGGGGGACAGTTCATGCATGTATCTATTCATTTTTCCTCTTTGCTGTATAATGGTAGGAACTCTCATCCAGTACCTACTTCTTAGACTTAAATAAACCTTTAAAATTATTTTAATCTTCATACCAATATACTCCTCAATTATTTTTTTGTGTTATTATCAATCTTAATTTGTTTTCCCCCTTTGTATTCCTTGTTTGACTTATTTGAGCAATAGTGCCTTTATTTGGGAAAACCTTTTTTTGCCTTTTATGGCTTCCTTAATCTATTTATTAACAAAACTGGCATCTTATTAGATTTCTTGAGACTTTTCCCAATCTATGGTACACACTTTTGTTGAGCTTTTGTTCTTCAGATTTTTGAATAGCTTCTATGAATCTTGAAGAGTTTTGATCTTTCTGGTTTTCTATTTTAGCTTATATTTTAATTTATTTTTGAAAAGATTCATTGTTCTGAATTCAGATGTTACTTCTCTCTGTATTTTGCCATCTTTGCTTGAGTCATGCTTCTGTATGTGTCTGCAAATTTTCAGCGTTGAAAGAATCAACTGCTCTGTACATAAATGTGAAGAATCTTTCTATTGTAAGTGTACATAGTCTGGTACTCTATGTGTATGTTGAATTATAGCCTTCTTGAAGCTGGAACTATTGTGTGTGCTGGCAGTGCTTTATGGAATTTTAGTTCAAAGGATCTGCAAAGCATTAGGTGTTTATATTGCACCCCCACTCTTGAGAATTTTTCCTATTTTAATTTCTTATCAAGAATTCTGCTTGAGAAAAGGATTAAAAATAAAGCCTATGGCAACAATATTGTATTTCTTTGGAAGTCATAATGCATACTGCTTTTTCTCCATCATATGAGGTTTATGTATGCAGATAGAATTTATTGCTATACAGGTAACAGTATCTAATTTTCAAGTACCCTCTTTTCTAACAGTGTTAAAGTTGTTATAAAAATGTGGCATTTGAAAAAAATAATGACTTTTTCCCCAGAAACTTTACTTGAGCAAAATAAATCTCCACACATGACAACTTGAGTGATGCTGTCTCTGTAATGCTGTCTCTGCCCACTCGCGATGCCTGGAAGCTCTAGGGATCTGGATGAGAGACAACAGACTTTGACTAAACCCTGGCAAAACTTGGACTCAGTGGCTTTGGGTGCATGGAGCCTCAGGATCTGAATATTTGTCATCCTCAGTTCTGGATGGGATTGTTCTAGCCTTTTCAGATCCAATTCACAACTGAGGGGTTCTCCTGGACTCATGTCCTTTGCTTGAACAGCAAGTTGCAGGCATGACTAGGAGAGCATTTGCACAGCTGCGGTGTGTATACCAGTTGTGATCTTTCCTGGAGCATGACTCCCACTGCTCAGTTATTCACACTCTGGTCATTTCTCACCTGAGCTACTGCAGTGGGGCTACATTTGAAGTGCATTTGGAACCTCCAACTAGTGCAAAGTATAGTGAGATAAGTCTTTGGGGGTCCTAGGACAGCCCATATTACACTTCAGTTTTGCGAACTTCACTGATTACCATCTGTTTCTGAGGGCAGTTCAAGGTGTTGGTTATGACCTATAAAGCCCTTAATGGCAGAAGTCCAGGCCACTTGATGAACTGTCTTATCCTTCTAGCATCGTGCCAGCAGAGAGAATCTGTTTCAGATTCCATTGGTCAAAGAAAACTCTATTCTCCAGCATGGTGGATGTACAATCCACTGGAATGGGTTATTTCAGCCCTCCTGCTCAGAGAGACTAGGAAAAAAGCTTTAGCCACGCCTTCCCCTGGGCGTGTCTCCCAGTTTTTTCCTAGTCTCGGCTCAGAGCAGACACCTTTTTCCTGGCTCCGTTGGAATTGATTCCAACCTTAATTTAAATCAGTTTCTAATTGAATTTTTTCCAAATTCCTTCCAAATTGCTTTCAAAGGGGCAGCTGGTTGTCCTTTAGACCAGGCTCTGGGGCAGGGACTTCGTCCCTTCCAGAGCTGGGTCCTTTGATTCAAAGAGACTCCATTCCCCCCTTGGAGCTCGGATCCGCTCCAGGATTTGCAGGCAGCCTTGCCTGCGCTCCCAGACGCTCCGACAGGGCAAGCGGCAGCAATCGAAGCTGAAGGACATCGGATCCAGGCACGGGGCTCTGTCATCACTGGAAACGCTCCGAACAAACCGCAAGTGCCCGATGGGGGGGGGGTAGCGGGGAGCACAGATTCACCCCGTACAGCATTTTAGAGCTGTTTCTTTGGCTGAGGGATTTTCCCTCGCAAACGGCCAAAACGCGGCCGCCATTTTGGCTGCATGGTTTACAGAGGCCGCCTTCTGCATAAATCCCGAAGGCCGCCATCTTGGATTAGGGCATACTAGGCCTCACCGGTCACTATACCTGCCTTGGCCTGGGGTGCCAGGCCCGAGCAGGGATAGCCTCCCAACGCGCTTCCAGCGTCCGGAGGCTCATCGACGACCGTCCTCCGAGCAGGCCACGTCTCCTGGCCGGCCCTGCGGGACCCTAGGCCTCTCTTCGGGGCAGCATAGGCCACAAGGAGGCTCCCGGACCTAAGGGCCCTATCCACCAGCGTGGTTGACTATTGCCTGACTGCAATTCATCGTCCCTTCTAGAGCTGGGAGAGGAGGCAGTACCCCGTGGGCCCTGGTTCCCTAGGCCCCGGCAGGAGTGAAGGTTTTAACAGGCCGCCTGCTATTCCTAGCCGTGGCCTTTAGCCACTAGGCCTACCGGACAGGTTTATAGCCTGCCCAACTGCTCTGCCTTATAGTCTATAGTCACTGTGAGGGGCGACTGCGCTCTGACCTGACTACCATCCTACGACCGCAATTCCAAATTCTTTTCCACTAGCCACCCTCTTGCAGGCTTGGTTAGTAACAATGGCAGACAGTGCCTCGCCAATGGCTCCCTTGGTCTCAGGTGCTCCCCCTGCGCAATCAAAGCGCAGACCCACAGAATTGGATACAGGGGGTAAAAAAAAAAGCTAAGATGAAGCACCTTACTTCCAAAAAGACCTCTAGGGCAGCCGAGCAAGAGGCCTCGAGGAGGCAACAGGCACTGGAGAGGGAATTCTCGAAGGCACAGTGGCTCCTATCCAGTGGGGCCAATCCGGTTCCCCCTGCCCCACTGGATATCAATATCTCAGAGCCAACCCAGGCACCTGTGCTGAATGCCACCTGGATTGCCACTCCTCTGGGGGAAACCGATCAGGCAGGTCCCTCTCACTCCTCCCCTCCTCCCCTGCAGGGTCCCCAAGTGGCTATTGCCCCAGCGTTGGTAGGGGCTACCCTTGGGGGCCAGGGGCCCGCATGGTCCCAGGCCCAATTCCAGGCCTTCATGCAGCACGCCTTCGTGCAATTCATGGCCCCACCGAGGATGCCACAGGTTCCTCCTCAGGTCCCACTCTCCCCCGCCAGTCCTCCCCCTCAGCAGGACTATACCTCAGCTCCGGAATCTGTTATCTCGGAAGCCTCATCCCAGGTGGGAGAGGGGGAGTCTGAGGACTCGGACATAGCGGATACCCCCATGTCAGGCGAGGAGGAGGCAGAGCCCGATCAGGCCTCTGCATCCTGCCTCCTTGATCACTCCATCTTCACATCCTTATTATCAAAGGCATGCGCCACTACCAGTTTAACCTCCGTGCAGGAGGAGAAACCCTCCACCTCAGCAGACAAGGAGTCCAATCCGTTGTTCAAGGTGAAGGTGGTGGAACACAAGCAGATCCCCTGCCCCTTCATGTTCCGGGATGCGGTGGAGGCCCAGTGGGCCTCCCTGTCCACCATCCCCAGGGAAAGCACCCTGGAAAAGAAGCTCTATAATGTGGCCCCATCTTTCGCTTCCCTGCTAGACGTCCCTTCAGTGGATTCCCCTCTAACTTCCTTGTTTTCAAATTCTGCCGCCTCAGGAGACATGACAGAGTTCCTCACAGCGGAGGACAAGAAGTTCGAGGCCAACTGCAGAAAAGCGCACTGACCTCCGGTCAGGCCATCAAGGCAGCCACAGGAGCCTCCTTCGCCAGGGCGTCCATCATGTGGCTCCGGAAACTTCAGGCCACGATCCATCTGGAGCAGGTCAGAGTGCACCAGACACTCGTCAAGCTGGTAGGGGCCTCCCAGTATATGGCCGATGCCTCCCTCCACTCGGCCAAGTGTTCAGCTCGTTCAATAAGTGCCACAGTGGCCTCCCGCAGGCTCCTGTGGCTGAAACACTGGAGGGCGGACTTAAAGGCAAAGTGCCGCCTCTCCTTAGCCAAGTACACAGGCAAGGACCTGTTTGGCTCCATCCTTGACCCACATGTGGTCGAGGGTAGGGACAAACGTAAAGTCATTGCCCACCCCTCCAGGAAGTCTAACAGACAGCAGCAGCCGGACTCCCGCAGGCAGTCCTCATGTCCCTCGGGCCCTTGGGAGTGGCGGCAGCCCTTTTGAACAGGGCAGTCCTGGGATGGGCCCAGAGGTTCACGTTCCTTCCCCCAGAGGCAGGACTGTCAGCAGGACCGCCAAAACACAGGACCCAGGGGCCAGACTCAGACTAAACGCCCCTTCAGGGGGTTGAGGGGCCGCCCTTTCCGGCGACCTAAGTGACTCCCTCGGGGAGATCCCAATAGGGGGGCGCCTAGAGCGCTTTTATCAGGTCTGGGAGCAGACCACCACCGACTCCTGGGTCAGGGACACAGGCGAGGCCTAGCACTCGAATTCGAGGCGATCCCACACGATCGCTTCCTCAGTGCCCGGTGTCGCGAAACCCCTCCAAGGCACGATTGGTATCCTCCGCCATCAAATACCTCCTGGACATCAGGGCCATAGAGCCCGTACCGGGGGACCAGACTGGGACAGGTTTCTACTCCATCCTGTTCGTGGTCCCCAAGGCATCAGGAGGGTGGAGGGCGATCCTGGACCTAAAGGGCCTGAACCGGTTCCTAGTGTACCGGCGTTTCAAGATGCAGACCCTAAGGTCCATACTGGCCGGCATCAGGAAGGGGGATCTCCTCTCCTCCATAGACCTCACAGAGGCCTATCTTCACATTCCAATCTCCCAGGACCACCGCAGGTTCCTGCGCTTCTGCTACGCGCGCCGGCATTACCAGTACCGGGCCCTCCCGTTCGGGCTGTCTTCGGCCCCAAGGGTCTTCATGAAGGTACTAGCAGTCTTGGCCGCCCATCTCCGGATGATGCCGGTGCGCGTGCAGTGCTACCTGGACGACATCCTCGTCCAGTCCAGGTCCCTTCGGTCGGCGCAAGCAGACCCGATGACCACCATCCAGGTACTCCAGTCCCACGGGTTCTCAGTGAACTTCGGGAAAAGCCACACTTCCCCCTCAAAGCGACTCCTCCATCTGGGGGCCCTGATAGACTCAGAACGGTGCAGGGTCTACCTATCCCAGGAGCGACAGCTGAGCATCCGGAAACTGATATCCCAGATCCGGGGCACGAGAAGGGTCCCCCTGGTGAAGTTGTCCCAACTCCTGGGAAAGATGGTATCCTGCATGGGGATAGTCCCGTGGGCAAGGCTCCACTCGAGGACCCTCCAGTGGTTCCTCCTCCCCTTTCAGAAACAGAACCTCAGCGCCTCTCCCCAGAAGGTTCAGGTTCCACCCCACGTCCTCACGTCCCTCCAGTGGTGGGTTTCCGCAGCCATGTCCAAGGGGACCGTATTCAAGGAACCCTCCAGGGTAGTCCTGACCACAGACGCCAGTCTGTTCGGCTGGGGCGCTCACCTCCAAACCCAGCTGGCCCAGGGGCGTTGGTCCAGGGCCGACCTGGAACAAAACATAAACTGGCTAGAGCTAAGGGCCATCCATCTGGCCCTCCTCCACTTCTCTCCCCTAGTGTCGGGCAAACATGTCCTAGTCCTGACAGACAACGTGGCGGCCAAGGCCCACGTCAACAAGCAGGGGGGCACACATTCCTGGGCCCTCCTCCAGGAGGCCAAGGAGCTGGGGCTGTGGGCAGAGACTCACCTAAGGTCAATAAGGGTGGAGCACATTTCGGGGGAGGCAAACCGGCAGGCAGACTCGCTGAGCAGGGTAACCGTGGACCACGCAGTGTGGCGACTGGACACCAGAGTATTCGACATGATAGCGACCAGGCTCGGCAGGCCATGCCTGGATCTCTTTGCCTCCCCGGCCAACGCCCAGCTCCCCAGGTTCTTCACCAGGTTCCCGACCAGAGGGGACGGACGCTCTGCGATCCAAGTGGCCCGAAGGGCTGCTGTACGCCTTCCCTCCGCTCCCCCTGATCCAGGTCACCATCCGCAAGCTGTTACTGGAGCGAGCGGACGTAGTCTTGGTTGCACCATATTGGCCACGGCGCCCGTGGTTTGCAGACCTAGTGGATCTGTCCCTGTCTCCTCCGTGGAGACTCCCACCGAACCAAGTGGCCCTCTCTCGGGGAGCTCCGCCATCCAGACCCTCAGTGGCTGCAATTAGCCGCCTGGCACTTGAGTGGGAGTGCCTAACTAAGCAAGCCTACTCCCCAGAAGCGATCTCTATGATTCAAGCCTCTAGACGCCCCTCAACAAACAGGATCTACGATGCAACCTGGCAAAACTTCTGCCAGTGGTGCTCCCCACGGGGGTTGGATCCCCTATCAGTAGTCGTCCCAAACATCTTAGACTACCTGCTAGACGGCATGTCCAAGGGATTGTCCACCAACACCATCCGCAGACAGGTGGCGGCATTATCCACGGTCCTCACCTGTGACAATTGGGGTCCCCTCTCTCACCACCCAGCGATCTCCGCATTCCTCAAGGGGGCGGCAAACTCCGGCCCACCCCCGGTGCATAGATACCCATCCTGGGACCTACCCACAGTATTACAGGCCCTAACGGAGGCTCCCTTCGAGCCCCTGCAATCATGTTCTCTACACTTCCTATCCTTGAAGGTGGCTTTCATAATAGCCATTACCTCAGCCAAAAGGATTTCAGAGCTGGCCGCTCTGTCAGTTCGGGAGGACCTGTGTATCTTCCACCAAGACAGAGTGGTCCTCAGACTAGACCCCTCATTCATCCCCAAGGTTAACACCAGCTTTCACAGGTCATTGGACATCGTACTACCCAGCTTCTGTCCTACTCCGACCCATGGACTAGAACGCCAGTGGCATAAACTGGACGTGCGCAGGGCTCTGCGCATTTACATAAAGCGCACAGGTCCCTTCCGCAGGTCCAAGGCCTTGTTTGTCTCCTTCCAGCCATCTGGCATGGGCCGCAAGGTATCTTCCACCACCATTGGCAGGTGGATCAGGGCCTGCATAGCTAGGGCGTACGTCTCGCAGTCGCTGCCCGTCCCATCACGTATCACGGCTCCACACGTAGCACAGCAACTTCCGCGGCCTGGGCCACCCAGGCCTCCGTAGAGGAAATTTGTAGGGCGGCGTCCTGGTCGTCTCCGTCCTCATTCATTACCCATTACAAGATTGACAGGTTTGCCGCGGCGGATGCCGCGTTCGGCAGACGGGTCCTTCAACAGGTGGTTGCCTCCAGAGAGACGCCAGCCTAGACCTTCCCACCCTAGGGGACATGGGGGGGCTTTGGTATGTCCCATTCCAGTGGATTCTACATCCACCATGCTGGAGAAGGGGCGTTGTCTTACCTGAACGCCTTTTCTCAGCATGGTGGTGTAGAATCCACACCCTCCCTTGAACAACGGGCTAGGCTTGCGTGGAGGGCATCCCTCTTCTGTTTACTACCTTACCTTTTTGGAGCCACGGTGTCAGAGCTTAGCTACCTCGCCTCGTAAAAAACTGGGAGACACGCCCAGGGGAAGGCGTGGCTAAAGCTTTTTTTCCTAGTCTCTCTGAGCAGGAGGGCTGAAATAACCCATTCCAGTGGATTCTACACCACCATGCTGAGAAAAGGCGTTCAGGTAAGACAACGCCCCTTTTCCACCAGCTTTGGTCACCGTCATCATCATCAAATTTTTCTACCCTCTTACTTATGTAACAAGAAAAAAGCATATTTTTATGGGATGTTAAATTGCTCTATGATCTGCTGGTTTTAACTTTCAAGTGTAGTGATTTTAAAAATGTTGATCTGGTACACTTAACTGTATCTTGATTGGTTGCTTACAGTGAGAGTGATTATAGTTTATCAGATTTAGCATATATTATTTCTCCTTATGATTTCCTATCTTACTAATGATAATTTTGTCTACTAATACTTAATTTAATAATGTCATCTAATTTAATAAGTATTTATATAATATAACAGTAATAACTATGTCCTGTTAAATTATTTACAGTGAAGGAAAAAATTATTTGATCCCCGCTAATTTTGTACATTTGCCCATTGACAAAGAAATGACCAATCTATAATTGTAACAGTAGGTTTAGTTTAACAGTGAGAGACAGAATAACAACAAAAAACATTTCAAAAAATGTTATTAATTGATTTGCATTTTAATGAGTGAAATAAATGTTTGATCCCCTATCAGTCAACAAGATTTTTGGTTCCCACCCATGTGTCTTTTATACAAGTAATGAGCTGAGATTAGGAGCACTCTCTTAAAGGGAGTGCTCCTAATCTCATCTTGTTACCTGTATAAAAGACACCTGTCCACAGAAGCAATCAATCAGATTCCAAACTCTCCATCATGGCCAAGACCAAAGAGCTGTCCAAGGATGTCAGGGACAAGATGGTAGACTTACACAAGGCTACACAAATAGCTTGGTGAGAAAGTGACAAAAGTTGGTGCGATTATTTGCAAATGGATGAAACACAAAATAACTGTCAATCTCCCTTGGTCTGAGGTTCCATGCAAGATCTCACCTCATGGAGTTTCAGTGATCATGAGAACGGTGAGGAATCAACCCAGAACTACACAGGAGGATCTTGTCAATGATCCCAAGGCAGCTGGGACCATAGTCACAAAAAAAAAAAAAATGGTAACACACTACGCCATGAAGGACTGAAACCCTGCAACGCCTGCAAGGTCCCCCTCCTCACATGTACAGGCCCGTCTGATTTTTGCCAGTGAACAGCTGAATGATTCAGAGGAGAACTGGGTGAAAATGTTGTGGTCAGATGAGACTAAAATCGAGCTCTTTGGCATCAATTGAACTCACCGTGTTTGGAGGAGGAGGAATGCTGCCTATGACCCCAAGAACATCATCCCCACCATCAAACATGGAGGTAGAAACATTATGCTTTGAGGGTGTTCTTCTAGTAAGGGGAAAGGGCAACTTCACATCAAAGGGACGATGGACAGGGTAATCTTGGGTGAGAACCTCCTTCCCTCAGCCAGGGCATTGCAAATGGGTCGTGGATGGGTATTCCAGCATGACAATGACTCAAAACACATGGCCAAGGCAACAAAGGAGTGGCTCAAGAAGAACCATTAAGGTCCTGGAGTGGCCTAGCCAGTTTCCAACCCTTAATCCCATAGAAAATCTGTGGAGGGAGCTGAAGGCTGTCGGCTCGAAACCTTAATGACTTGGAGAGGATCTGCAAAGAAAAGTGGGACAAAATCCCTCCTGAGATGTGTGCAAACCTGGTGGCCAACTACAAGAAACTTCTGACCTCTGTGAATGCTAACTAGGGTTTTGCAACCAAGTACTAAGTCATGTTTTGTGAAGGGGTCAAATACTTATTTCACTCATTAAAATACAAATGAATTTATAACTTTTTTGAAATGGGTTTTTCTGGATTTTATTGTTGTTATTCTGTCTCTCATTGTTAAAATAAATTTACCACTACAATTATAGACTGATCATTCCTTTGTCAGTGGGCAAACGTACAACTTTAGCAGGGGATCAAATAATTTTTCCCCTCGCTGTAAATCTTAAATATATTTTTCAAATATTGAAAATAGAGTGAAAGCTTATCTGTGTATAATAGCTAAATAATGTGTTTTCTTATGTAGATCTAAAGCTATATAAGTGTACAGCCACTATTAAAATATATGCAAATAGGGCTACTATTACTGTGCAGTGATTTGAATTTGGAAGGAAAACAGAGGTATATGTTTGACACAATTGTTAGCAGTTTTTTTAAAGAACTCATCTTGGCAGATCACACAATGCAGTTAAGGAGATGCCAACAGAAGTGGTGTTTTTGCCTGTGTGACCTCT
Organism: Bothrops alternatus; assembly: GCA_034064705.1. NCBI lineage: Eukaryota > Metazoa > Chordata > Lepidosauria > Squamata > Viperidae > Bothrops > Bothrops alternatus. The sequence continues at coordinate 19,342,117 of JARGCV010000103.1, read as the reverse complement.
GAATATCTTTTCTTCTTCTTTTTTCTTCAGATCTGGATAATAAATTACAGACTCTATCATTGAAATCTAAAGTATTTTAGCATACATGACAATAATTTAAAATAGTTAAAAAATAGAATAAAAATTTTATTGAGTCAAACTCCTATAAGCTTTATGCATTACACAGTTTATTATATCAGGCAAATTCTTTATCTTTCCCCCCTTAACCTGGCTTCCTTAACTGCAATGAAAGCAACAGAATCTGCCTCATCAACTACTTGGTACTTGTAAGAGGAAATTTAATTTACTTTCAACATTCCAGTTTAATTCTTGCTAACCATCTTTTAACCCACGAAGCTCTCTTCTATGTAAAACCTAGATTTCAATAACATTCTTTCCAGTGCAATCTTCAGTTTTGCCTCTGAGAGTAATCAAAGCCTTCCAGAGCTCATCTCGGTGTTTGATGAGTAATCCTTTATTTTGATGGAATGATTTGCCAGCACAGTAACACCATTGTGTTACACTGTGCATATGAATTTGAACAGGAAGGAACAATATAAAATTTTATGTCCATGCATTTTTTCTATTCTTCTACAGGTAGTCCTCGAGTTATGTGTGTAATGGAGCCTGTACTTTCCATTCGTAACTCGAAAACTTGTGGGAGTGAATCTTGTACCTTGAACGAGAAAACTCCCTGCTCGTTAAGATGCATGTGGCTGTTAAATGCACATGAGGTATCTCAGAGTGGGGAAGACCCCCAAGGCCTCATGCTTCCCCCTCACTTCCTGCTGCGCCAGACTTACCTTGCAAAATCTGTCTCCTGTCTGCCGTGGTTTCTTTTCCTTTGACAGAGAGGAGAGTTGGCTTGGAAATGCTTTTTGCACTGACAATGGAAGCTCCTGGGTGCCATAATATCATGCGAGTTCAAACACAAATCCTCTGCAAAAGAGATCATGGCTCCCTGAAGGCAGGTCTTTTTTCAAGTCTTTTTCTGGTGAAAATGAGCCCCCAGAGCAAGCTGCCACAGACCTTCCAATCTCTCTCAGGTCTGCGTTTGGATAAAATGTGTTTGAGCGGCAGCGGCTTCAGTTTCTCTGCTCTATCCAAGAGGAAAGAAGCAGAAGCACAGAGCCGGATTGCTCTCAATAAGGCCAGTGCACGCGAGTGAGCAGCGCACCTGTGTCTTCTTGAGAGCAATCCTGCTCTGCACCTCCTTTCTTCCTTTTGGATAGAGTGGAGAAACTGAAGCTGCTGCTGCCGCTTGAGTGGGGAGGAGGACAAGGAGAAGAGTGGTCAGGATTTGTGCCACCAGCCGGTCAAGCAAGCAGTAGGTCAGGCAGGGTGGGTGGCTGGCTGGAGAGGGGAGATCGTGGCCGCTCAGATAGCTGTTGCTGCTGCCAGCAGCTTGGATGCAGGTGCAAGGGGACCTGCCTTGTGATGTTTCCCCGTTCAGTTGAAGGCTTCATTTCTGCCCTCAAACCAAGGCCGGTGCATGTGAGCGAGCAGAGCACCTGGGCCATGGAAGGCATTGATTCCTGTTCCTGGCCAACTGCAATTCCACACTTTGTCCTATAGGCATGCAAATGAAGCAAAAACTCCCCCCCCCCAGAATGGAAGCTTCTGGGGACCATGACCTCTTTTGCAGAGGATTTGTGTTTGAACTTGCATGATATTAATTAAGGCACTCAGGAGCTTCCATTGTCAGTGTGAAAAGCATTTCCAAGCTGACTCTCCTCTCCCTCAAAGGGAAAGAAACCATGGCAGACAGATTTTGCAAGTTAAGTGAGTCCAGCAGGAAGGGAGAGGGAAGGAGTTGTGGGGACGGGGGGGGGAGAAATAGCATGAATGTTGCAGAGCCTCTGCCGTCGTTTATAAGGACAAAGTACTGCCATAGTGCTGCAATATTCAAAATTTTGGGATTTGCTCTTAAACACTAGGGGGCGCTAGTCAGGTAACTTCAAATGAACATTAAGTGAATGCTTGTAACTCGGGGATTACCTGTATATGACTGGACATAAAGTGAATCAACATTCACTTGGACAGGCTTGCTCTGGTTTCAATAATTTTCAAAATATATAGTAAAAATGGTTAAATGTTCAAGTTTAATAGCGTGAGAGAGAGGAAGACAATAATGCCCCAGTGCCTTTTTTTTTGGTTACAGTTACTGTTAGCTTAGGGTTATCTTTTGAAGATAATTAAAACTATATTTAATGTGAATTGCCTTGTGACCAGCCTCTTCCTTTTTTAACTATAGAGTTCTGAGTGATTGATATATCTGAATTTCTAAGAGAAACTCCTCTGAAAATGGATATGAAAGAATAGCATAGAGATGGAATATTTAGAAGTATGAGGTAAGATGTTAACAGAAAAATGAAATATTTCTATTAACATAGATTTCCTAGGGCATATATGAATGCTTTTCTACAAATAATAATGAATGGGTCCTAACGCACTTAAAAGAATAAAATCATCTTCACACTCAGTGTGATTTATGCTGACGTCATGTCAGATCCATTGACAGCCGAATAAAGTTGGTAGCCAATGCTGTCTTCTATATTTTTTCAACTTCCTGCACTTAAATTAATAACAATATGAATTATAGGGAGTGTTTGACCTACAACTACAATTGACCCCAAAATTTTGTTGCTAAGCAAGATAATTGCTAAATGAGTTTTGCCCCATTTTATGACCTTTCTTGCTCTAGTTGTTAAGTGAATCACTGCAGTTAGTAATATAGTTATTAAGTGAATTTGGCTTTCCTATTGACTTTGCTTGTTCACAGAAGGTGATCTCATGGTTCTGGGATACTGCAATTTTCATAATATATGCCAGTTGCCAATTGTCTAAATTTTAGTTGTGTTACCATGGGATGCTACAATGGTTGTAAGTCTCAGAAGTCACTATTTTTAGTGCTTTTGTAACTTTGGTCACTAAACAAATGGTTGTATGTCAAGGACTAGTTTTATAATTCTGTAAACAATTATATATTTTCCATTTATGCAGTTCATTTATAATAATGCATAGAAAATTATGTATGTATAATATCGATTTCATTAAACTATTCTATATTCCTGGGAAATTATCTGAGATAATTCAGCAAAGTATAAACACTTCCTAGTATCATCTACTGGAATAATCAATTGTTATTTAGTATAGCTACTTAAGATTTTCAGAGAGAATGATATGCTATGGGGACAAAGTGTTGACTAAAATGTTACTAATGTTTTCCCCAAAATAGCAATTGCCATGGACTTTGGCCAAGAGTGTAAGGTGTCAGTTTTGACATCCTGTGTAAGAAGGATGCATGTTGTTAAGAGTTCTATGTGATAGTATTTATAGAGCTTGTCTCACATGTCTTTCCATGAATAAAACAGCTGTGAAAAGCTTCAGTCAGCTTTCAGTAACAACAGATAAATTATGCAGTAATACAAGAATGCTGCAGTGTTCAATACTGCTAATTGTATGAATTGATGTAATTCAGATTTTTGCTATATTAGTAATTCTAGCCAATTCTAGCCACTATACAAGCACACTTGCATACAACCCAAAACCAATATTTTGGAGAAATCTGGTTTATCAAAAATGAAGAGAAGACTGGGAACACAGTCTGTTTATGTTGGCTTAGTTACTCTTGCTTTTATGGTTGACTAAGAGAAAATGAAAAACTTACTCTATCTCAGGGATGTCAAACTGCTGGCCCACGGGCCGGACGTACCACGAGGAAACCCTGCCCATCCCATTGCCAGCAATGGGGAAAAAGCTCCGATACATCGCGTGACGTCATGAGTTTGACATGTCTGCTCTATCTGAACCTGAGTTCCTGCACTGTTGCATTTTTGCTACTGATACTCATGTTGTCTTGTTTTAGAATGGCAAGCAAAAAATTTTGGTTTGAGTAATACAATGAACTTTCAGTTCTGACTAATTTAATTTATCATGCTAATGGGAAGGGTAAACAGATCCAGATGGGCAATACATATCAGCATACACTTTTCTCCTGGTAATCCAAGGTAATCTTCTAATTTGTTTGATGGAAACCTGGTCATTATGTTGAACACCATAATCAATTGTAATAATTTCTTGAATGCTGGTAACAAAGGAAAAAAACGAACACCAATCTATAACATGAGATTATATAAAATGTTAAGTATGTACTTTTGACATATTAATTGATTGGATTTTTATGGACAGGAGGTAGATTCCTTCATATATTTCAAGTTTATGTGCCTCTAACCCCAGTGAGAGTAAACTTTTCACTTCGTAATAAACCATCAACAGATTTCATGGTAATAATTTTAAGGATTAGACATTTTTGAAACCAATAAGAAATAATGAATATAATCTTAGTTTCAAAAAATGTTGATTCATAAATGTTATTCTGGAGAACCCTATAAAATATATATTTAATGTTTGGGTTTGTATGCCGCTCCTCTCCAGGGAATTCATTCATTGAAATGTAGTTAACAAAAATAATATGAAAATCATGCACTTCTGATTACCAGTAGCCATTCTGAGTACAATTTATATGACAGCAGTAGGAATTTCTATTCCCACTACTGTCACATCCCACATGTTTATTTATTTAAACAATGCATAAACTGTATTTTGGGTTAAACCCTATAAAGGCAGCATAGAACATACTTAAAGAAATTGGTTATATTAATATGAATGTCTCCAAATCCATCTGAAAAAGAAATTACAGTAGATGACCCTGGGGATGCTGCAACGGTCATAAGTGTGAAAAATGGTCAAGGACTACCTGTACTTTATCACTTTTCTTCATTTTTTTTTTGGTCATCAAGTTTTTGACACCTCACTAGGTGACTGGTGGTACTAGAATGTTGCCATATTCTAAAAGTGGTACAATCGGTGAAAAAGTTGAAAAGCCCTGTACTAATGGACCAATTATTTCATAACAGTAGTAAAATTACAGGTATGAAGTAGCAATGGAAATAATTTTATGGTTGGGGGTCACCACAAGATGAGGAACTGTATTAAAGGGTTGCGGCGTTAGGAAGGTTGAGAACCACTGATTTAATTACTTGGTGATCCACTTACCCTTACAACTGACTGCAAGGATGCTGCAACTACCCCCACCTGTTTGTGTTTCTTGTTATCCACTCTACTGGGTCACTTGGGTCAACTTCAACTTCCTGCTTGGCTAGGTCCCCAAAAGCCTTGGGCCTTTTCCCTGCCTTGCTGAATCCCACACATTTGGACCTTCTGCTGCTTTATCATTCCTTGTTCCACTTAGGTCTTCCAAAAATTCCTTTTCCAAAAGAGAATCAGCTGATCCATCTTGTGGCCTTTTCTGTACAGAAGCCTTCTCATGCCATCCTGGAAGCAGACACCATTTTGGAAGTGGCCCAGTTCTTATTATCTGGCAATTGTGACTGCTTCCAAAATAGTGCCTACTTCTGGGATGGCACAAAGTGATTTCTGTATAGGAAAACTGTGAGGCTCTTTTGGAAGGGCCATTTCCAAAGATCACCTTTCTGAAAGAGCACCCAGACGATGCAACATATGGCTTTTAGAGAGACCACTTCATGCCATTCTTGCAATGTCTCAGAGAGGCACAATTTGGAAAATCACACCTTTCTGAGTGCAGATGGCCCTTGCCTCCAGAATGGCACAAAATGGCTTCTGAAGGAGGGTTACATATTACATTGGCTGGCACTTGTTTGAAAAGGTGATCTTTGGAAGATGTATGTGGAGCAAGGGATGATGGAGTGAACAGTAGACCCAAGGGTGTAAGACCTAGCAGGGCACACAAAGCTGTGCAAGAGGTGCATCTGGGTTGGAATGGAATTATGGTTCCCAGGGCCTCTCCATACTCTGAGTCCTCCTGATTAATGATCCATAAGATTGCTTAATGACCACAACAACTTACTACCAGAATTATTTATTTATTTATTATTTTGACTTATATGCCGCCCTTCTCCTCAGACTCAGGGCGGCTCACAGCAAATAATACAAGTACAAAATATAAATTAGTTAAAATAATAATATACAATATAAAAAACAATAAAACTATACCCACTCATACGACATACAGTCCCAATCAAAGGCCCAGGGGCAGAGCGCAGCTCACAAGCCCCAAGCCTGTCTGCATAGATGTGTTTTTAAAAGTTTTCGGAAAGCTAGGAGGGAAGGAGCAGTACAAACCTCTGAGGGAAGTTGATTCCAGAGGGCTGGGGCAGCAACAGAGAAGGCCCTAGCCCTAGGTCCCGCCAAACGGCATTGTGTAACAGACGGGACCCGTAGGAGGCCAACCCTATGTGCCCTAACCGGTCGCTGGGATTTATGAGGCAGAAGACGGTCCCGCAAGTATCCTGGCCCATTGCCATATAGGGCTTTATAGGTCATAACCAACACTTTGAATTGTGTTCGGAGACCAATTGGCAGCCAGTGCAGCTCACGGAGGGCTGGAGTGACATGAGCATGTCTTGGGAGACCCAAGATGGCTCGCGCGGCCGCATTCTGAACCACCTGCAGTCTCCAGACATTCTTCAAAGGTTGCCCCATGTAGAGAGCATTACAGTAGTCGAATCTCGAGGTGACAAGGGCATGGGTGACTGTGAGGAGTGATTCCCGATCCAAATAGGGCCGCAACTAACGCACCAGGCGAACCTGGGCGAATGCCCCCCTCGCCACAGCCGAAAGATGGTATTCTAAACTTAGCTGTGGATCGAGGAGGACACCCAAGTTGCGAACCCTCTCCGACGGGACAAGACTTCCCCGCCCAGGGTAATGTATGGACAGATGGAATTGTCCTTGGGAGGCAGAACCCACAGCCACTCCATCTTGTCGGATTGAGTCTGAGCCTGTTAGCACCCATCCAGACCCCACAGCCTCCAGGCACCAGTTCACCACTTCCACTGCTTCGCTGTAATGACGCGGGGTAGAGATATAGAGCTGAGTGTCATCAGCATACTGATGACAACTCACCCCGTGTCGACGGATGATCTCACCCAATGGCTTCATGTATATGTTGAAAAGCAGAGGTGAGAGAACAGGCCCCTGAGGGACTCCACACGGAAGAGACCTCGGAGCTGATCTTGTAAATAGGTGATCAATAATAAAGAAATTGCTTTGGCCTATGCACCAAGTTGTTCTGGTCCCTTGAGGATGACAATTTAACATAATATAAGAAACAGATTTTTATTTTTGTTATACAATTATACCACCAAAATTTTAGCCTCACAACTATTAAAAATAGATCAAAGTTCCAGTTAACACAAAAAATGTGTTAAAGATGAAAATAACTGGAATTCTATGTGAATTCTTTAAAATGTTACATTATACACTCTGATATAATATTTTGGTTACTTATTTCAGTTAATTAATTAAACCTAGTGCTTATGTAAGAAAGATATTGTTTCCCATTGTATTCAATTAAATGCTCCACTATTCATGACACAAAGTTGCAGGTTTTTTAAAAAATAGTAATATGAAAAGCATAATTCATTTCATTGTTTAAATAGACTTAGTCTATTGAATCCACTGAGATTTATGGGCAGTTCATCAGCTTAACTATTCTACTTTTTCTTCCAAAGAGCACTGTTCAGAAACATTTCTGAAAACATGTGTTACATCTGTAGCAGATTTACATCTGTAGAATATTGATAGTGACTGTTCTTTCAGTTTTATAGAGATATCATTATTTATACAAGCATTCGTATTTCCTATGCAATGAAGATTATTAAAAGGCAACAATATACGGAATTGTGCAAGAAGAAGAAATAGAAATAGAATTAGAATAGAAGGGGAACTCATCAGATTTGCAGATGAAACCAAGCTGGGGGGAAGCTGCCAATATTTTGGAAGATAGATTCAAGATTCAGAAGGATCTTGACAGATTGAGCGTTGGGTCCTATCTAACAACATGCAATTCAGTAATGAAAAAAGTAAAGTCCTGCACTTAGGCAGAAAAAAACAAATGCACAGGTAGAATACAATAGGCAGTAGATGGCTTAATAGTAGTGTCAGAGAATGGTATCTAGGTATTCTGGAGGATCACCATTTAAGTATGAATCAGTAGTGTACTGCAACTTCCAAAAAAGCCAATGCAGTCCTAAACTTTATCCACAAAGAGATAGCATCAAGATTACAGGAAGTGTAGTACCATTCTATACTGCGCTAGTGAGACCACACTTGGAATACTGTACCTAGTTCTGGTTGCCACGATACGAGATCCTAGAAAGAATGCAGAGAAGACCAACAAAGATCATAAAGAGTCTGCAGCATACATCGTATGATGTACAGTTAAGGGTATGTCTAGCCTAGCAAAGAACCTCCTCCAGGAGTTGTAGATAGTCCATCACTGGAAACTTTCAAGAAAAAAATGGACATCCATTTGTTTGAGATAGTGTAAGGTCTCCTACCATGGGTAGGGAGTTAAACTAGAAAGAACTCCAAGATCCTTTCCAGGCCTAGGATTCTATGATTTGCTTGAAAATGAAACAACAAATAAAGCCACTATATATAATGCTACTGATTGTTATTTTAGGTTATTTCAAGAGGCAAACCTTAACATACAGTGAGCACTACAAAGAAGTGGTTGCCACCTCCTCTATCTCATGGCAAATTAATATCATTAAATCTTTAGAATTTCCCATAAATACAGAAAAGCAGAAGGTAGGGCAAAATTCATTTTTTTCCTTAGAAGATCAGCAGTAATAGCTCTTCACATTTTTTAAAATGTCCTGAACTTATAATCATGGTTGAACATAGACTGGATTCCCAGGAGGGAGGAACTGCATTCCAGAGATCAAAGAGACAGCAAAAATTAGATTGGTTGGGAGAAAAAAGAGCGTTGTCTTACCTGAACGCTTCTTCTCAGCATGGGGATGAAGAATCCACAGAGGATGGGTTCGTATCCAGCTTTGCTGCCCGTAGACTAGGACCAAATTCCTTAGCTCCGCCTCCAACCGGGACTTCCTGTCCTCCCAACCGGGCTTCCTGTCTCCCAGTTTTTTCACCGGCGAAGCTCTTTCAACGTAGTTTGGTCCTCGTGGCTCCTGTTCATATTCCTGTAACTCAAAATCTGCCTAGACTGTTAGCGGAGGGTGTGTGGATTCTTCATCCCCATGCTGAGAAGAAGCGTTCAGGTAAGACAACGCTCTTTCTCCAGCATGTGGATTACGAATCCACAGAGGATGGGACATACCCAAGCCCTCCCATGTCCCCCGGGTGGGAGTCTAGGCTGAGGTCTCATTTGAAACAATGACCTGCTGCAGCGATCGTCTCCCGAAGGAGGCCCCAGCCGCAGCGAAACGATCTATCCTGTAACTTCTAATGAAGGAAACCGGGGACGCCCATGTTGCCGCCCTACAAATCTCCTCCACCGGTGCCTGCGTGTGCCAGGCCGCTGATGTGGCCGCACTCCTGGTGGAGTGTGCCGTTATCCCTGTCGGAACCTGCAAAGACTGTGCCCCGTAAGCTTCTGCTATGCATGCCCTGATCCACCTGCCAATGGTTGAGGAAGAAACCCTGTGACCCATAGTCGCTGGTTGGAAGGAGACAAATAGCGACTCCGATTTCCGGAAGGCAGATGTCCTTTTGGTATAAATGAGTAAGGCCCTGCGCACATCTAAGTTGTGCCATCGCCGTTCCCGTGGATCAGAGGGATTTGGACAGAAACTTGGTAATGCTATCTCCTGGGCTCTGTGAAACCAGGAGTTGACCTTTGGGATGAAGGCCGGATCTAGGCGTAAGGTGACAGTGTCCTCTGAAATGATCATCAGGTCCGCTCGGACCGAGAGAGCTCCCAACTCCGAGATCCGCCTGGCCGATGTGATGGCCACCAGGAATGCTACCTTCCACGTCAAATGACGGAGTGAGCAAAGTCTCAGTGGTTCGAACGGAACAGATGTTAGGGCCTGGAGTACCTTGGGCAAATCCCAGGACGGGTAACGGTGTACCACCGGAGGCCGTACTGTGGCTACCCCTTTCATGAAGGCTTTTACAGCCGGGTGCTGTGATAATGACTCCCTGCTGTCGCAGGAGATGACGGTTTGTATGGCTGCCACCTGTCTGCGAATAGTGTTAAGGGCTAGGCCCTTCTTAACCCCTTCTACCAGGTAATCTATGACTATGGGGATGGTCGCCGTTAAGGGGTCTATCTTATGCTTGCCGCACCAGTTGACAAAGCTCCTCCACGTTGCCTCATACACTCTGTTAGTGGAAGGCCGTCGGGCAGCCTGGATGATCTCTATGGCGTCCTTCGAGAAGGACTGCTTTGCTAGTCCCTCCCTCTCAAGTGCCAAGCGGCTAACTGTAACCATTGTGGGTCTGGGTGTTGCAGCTTCCCCTGACTGAGTGACACCTGGTGGGGAGGTATTATCCAGGCTGGTGAAATTGACAGGTCCACCAGGTCTGCGAACCAAGGCCGGCGTGGCCAATGTGGGGCAACTAGGATCACTTCCGCTCCCTCTAGGATGATCTTGCGGATGACTGCCTGTATCAACGGAGGAGGAGGGAATGCGTACATCAGCCCCTGGGGCCACCTGCACCTGAGGGCATCCGTTCCCTCTGCTCCCCCGGTCGGAAACCTGGACATGAAGCGGGGGAGTTGCTTGTTCATGTGAGATGCGAACAGATCTACTAGTGGCCGCCCGAACCTGTTCGAGATGGCCTCGAACAGGCTCGGGTCCAGTTTCCACTCTGCTTGATTCACCGTGGCTCTGCTCAGTGAATCTGCTTGGCTGTTCGCCTCCCCCGATATGTGCTCTGCCTTTATCGACCCTAGATGCGCCTCTGCCCAAAGTCCCAGTTCTCGTGCCTCCTTCATGAGAACTGAGGATTTGGTCCCTCCCTGCTTGTTCACGTGCGCTTTGGCAGTTACGTTGTCCGTTAGGACTAGCACGTGCCTCCCCTCCAGGTAGGGAGCGAATTGTAGGAGGGCTAAGTGGATTGCTCTTAGTTCGAGCCAGTTGATGTTGTGACCCAGGTCCCTGTGTGTCCATCTGCCCTGAGCTATCTGGTCCTGTAAGTGGGCTCCCCAGCCGAACTGGCTGGCGTCGGTGGTGACTGTTATTCTGTCTGGTTCCTTGATTAGCGTTCCCTTGGCCGTGGCGGTTGATGTCCACCATCGGAGGGATGTTAGGACCTGAGGGGGAAGAATGACCCTTCTGAGGGATGCTGCCTGCCTTTTCCTTTGGTAGGGGAGAAGGAACCATTGGAGCTCTCTGGAGTGGAGTCTGGCCCACGGAACGATGCCCAGACAGGATATCATTTTCCCTAGGAGTTGGGATAGTTGCACTATTGTGGCTGACCCCTTCCCCTGGACGGTGCGTGCGAGCTTTCGAACGCTGTCCTTCCTGTCCTGTGAGAGGTGTACTAACCCTGCTTCTGAATCTATGACCGCCCCTAAATGTTGTAGACATGTGGAAGGTGTTAGATGGCTCTTCTTGTAGTTTACAGAGAACCCGTGTTCTTGTAGTGTGTTTAGTGTGACTCTCAAGTCTGCGTGAGCTGCTTGTAAGGACCTTGACAGGATCAGTATGTCGTCCAGGTAACACAGGACCCGCACCGGTAGGCTGCGCAGTCGTGCTGCTAACACCGCCAACACCTTTGTGAATACCCTGGGTGCCGACGAGAGGCCGAAGGGTAAGGCCCTGTACTGAAAGTGTCTGTTCTTGTGGCAGAAACGCAGGAATTGGCGATCTTCCTGCCTTATTGGAATGTGTAAGTATGCCTCTGTGAGGTCTATGGATGATAACTGATCTCCCTTTCGAATGCTGGCCAAGATGGATTTGAGGGACTGCATCTTGAACTTTTTGTATGTTATGAAGTGGTTTAATCTCTTGAGATCTAGGATTGCCCTCCATCCCCCCGATGTCTTGGGTACGACGAACAGGATGGAGTAGAACCCCTGTCTTTCCTGCTCTTGCGGAACCGGTTCTATGGCTCTTATCTCTATCAGATGTTCTATGGCCCTTCTCAGAAGTTTTGCTTTTGAGGGGTTTCTTGACTCTGGGCAACGTCTGAACTGGTTCGGGGGGGGAGCGTAGAACTCTAAGGCTAGGCCGTGAGTTACGGTGTCCCTTACCCAGGCGTCTGTTGTGGTGGCCTGCCACACCTCCTTGAACAGCGCCAGGCGACCCCCTATGGGGCTGTCCCAGGCGTCACTTGGAGCGCCTGTAGGGTCGCCCCGCCCCGCCTCTGGCATTGCGTTTTGGGAACTGGCCCCTGCCTGCGGCCGGGCGGTCCTGGAAGCGCTCCTGACTTGATGAGGAGGGGCGCTGATTTCTGGGCCAATCCCAGGACTGCCCTCCGCGAAAGGGCTGCCTCCCATCGCCGGTCCCGCTCTGGCGGAACCCCTGCCTGCGGAACTCTTGTCGCCTATCCGTCCCTTTGGACGGGTGGGCGAGGATCTTTCTCTTATTCTTGTCCTCGATTACATACGGGTCGAGGATGGACCCGAACAGTTTAGATCCCGAGTATTTATCGGTGGCTAGGCGCCACTTAGACTTAAGGTCCGTCTTCCATGTCTTGAGCCAGAGGAGCCTTCTAGAAGCTACTGTGGAACCTATGGCCCTGGCCGAATACTTGGAAGAGGACAGGGTGGTGTCTGCCATGTACTCTGCTGCCATCAGCAGCTTGTTTAGTGTTTGGTGCTCACGTACCTGGTCTGGTGTTAGACTTGCCTGCAGATCCTGAAGCCACAAGATTGAAGCCCTGGCTGCCAGCGAGGCTGAGAGCGCGGATCTGATTGCCCAGGCTGATGAGCTGTGCGTCCTGCGAAGTGCAAACTCGAATTTCTTATCCTCGGCCTTCATGGATTCCGCCATATCTCCTGGAATGGCGGATGAGGCAAAGAGAGATATTAGTGGCTCATCCACCTTGGGTACCTCTATGAGGGAAGCTAAGGCATTGCACACATTTAGTATTTTTTTGTCTGTGCTACTCGGAGATGGCGTGGTAGCCAATGAGGCCCATTGTGCTTCCAGGGCAGTGCGGAATACTAATGGACACGGTACCTTTATCTCCTCCGGTGCTGGTGGGTGTAGCACCGGATGGACCTTACCTTCCTCCTCCTCCTCGGGAGAGGAGGGTTTTGTCACCTTTGGCCTGGCTGACAGGCACAGGGTGGAACAGATCTTGAGCATAAGTGAACGGAAATCAGCTGAGTTGAACAGCCCTGAGGCTGGGACCTGTTCTGGGGTCTCATCTTCATCCTCTGACAGCTGGCGTCCCGATACTTCCCAGTCCTCCGGTTCCTCCTCCGTAAGCTGTGAGGAGGCCTCAGATTCCTCGGAGGCTGGGGTGGACACGCCTCCTCTGTGAGGCGGGGGCGCTGGTTGTTTGCTGTGCTCCTGAGGAGAAGAGGAAAGTTTAGTAGCCATAAACTTATCAAAGGCCTGCTGCATAAATGTCTGCAATTGTTCAGACCACCCTCTAGGTAGCTCTGTGCTTTCCAGTTCCGTCTGCGTGTCTGCATGGTCAGCATGCTCTGGTGTGGAAGGCATGGATTGGGAAAAATCAGCCTGTTCGTTCTCTCTGGCCTGAAGTCTCTGGGCCTTGGCACACTCTCTCTCTAGTACCTGGTGCCGTCTTAAGGCCTGTCGCTCGGCTGCCTTCGATGGCTCCTTGTTTAGATGCTTAGTTTTGGCCTTCTTCTTGCCCCCCCCCAGTTCCGGATCCATGGTCTTGCGTTTTGGGGAGGGAGGGGGGGGCTTGAGCCTTGGTACACCTGAGGCGACGCACTGTCTGCCATCGTGCGTCTGGGAGGCTAAGGATTGCTCCAGACAAGCGGGAGTAAGTGGGAGGCTTAGCTCCGCAGGCAGGTGGAGTCAGACCCTCTTCTGCACTGGGCACAGGCAAGACAGGCAGGCAGACTCTCTCTGGGCAGGTCTGCGAGGCTGATTATCCCTAGGGTTTAACCCCTTCAAGGTCACACACCCTCCAAGACTCCCTTGTCGGCCTGACTCAGCAGGCGCAGAGGTGGCAGGGCCTACAGTTGCCTATGGCAGCGGATGCTGCCTCTGCTGGCCTCCTGTGAACCGCGATTACTCGGGTTCAGAAGTCCCCCCACCTTGCTCGGCGTTCCGGCTTTATTCCGGAGATTGGGCCTGCAAAAAGATGGCCGCTACTGCCGCCCTTTGGGGCCCCGCCCCCTTTCCAAGATGGCCCCTCGCGCCAAAACACCTCGAGGAGGCCTGCTCAAGATGGCTTCCGCCTCTTCCACGCGGTCCTCGATGGCCGCCGGAGCCCTCGACTCGCTTTCGCTGTCGATCGGTCTCCGCGCCGCTTGCCGGTTAACAGCTCAGCGGCGCCTTCCTCCCCCCTACTGCACCCCCCACTTGCGGTTTGATGCGCCGTCCGTCGCCGCTTCTGCCGCTTGGTCCTCGCCTCTCCGGGTCCTGGGGTGCCTTCCGGGGGAGAATCCTCATCCAGAAAGGGGATTCAAGTAGCGGTTGCGTTGGGTGTTGTTCCTTCCCGCTTCCCGCGTGGTCCGAACGATCCGGGGAGATCCCCTGGATCGTCTGGCTCCGAATCCTCCTTCTGTTGCTTGATTAAAAATCCTCCTTCTGTTGGAAAATCTAAAGGAGGACTACTCTAACCTATCTACTCAATTTTAAAGTCAAAGGGGAAAACAAAACTTAAACTTAACTTGATTCTGAGTCCTATTCTGGAGCCTGCTAAATTAGCTGTTGACGGGCTGAAGACTAGGAAAAAACTGGGAGACAGGAAGCCCGGTTGGGAGGACAGGAAGTCCCGGTTGGAGGCGGAGCTAAGGAATTTGGTCCTAGTCTACGGGCAGCAAAGCTGGATACGAACCCATCCTCTGTGGATTCGTAATCCACATGCTGGAGAAGAGTTAGGACTGCTTCTCTTTAGGAATTCTCAGAGTATATCTTTAATGATGCAATAGTTGGTTTACTTTGGCAAGACTTGTATCTATAGGTAAAGAATGATAAAAGAAACTGCCTAGAAGTAATTCTATTTATCTTTCTTAATTTTGGGGGTCTGACATGAACAAAGAATTACAAATAGTCTTTGACTTATAACCACAACTAAGCCCAGAATATTGCTTATTGCTTTATTGTTTTTCATGATATTGCCTCTTGTACAGTGTTTTAATTTTATATTATGTCTTTATGGTGAAGCAGTCTATAAATCTTGTAAATAAAGAAATAAATATTACCCCAAGAATCAAATGCTAAAGAAATGCATGAAAGTCAGTCCAAGGTACAAAATGGAGGCCCATCTACAGGAAGAACTTGGAATGTAAAGCTGAGAAACTCCTTTTCATAGGTGGAGAAACTGAGACTCAAAGCGGCCCCAGCTCCGAGCAAGCTCCAACAGCTGAGCGGCGGTCGGGGCCGGAGAGTCTAGTCACGCCAGGAGCCCGGGAAGGATTTGGAAGCAGCTGGAAGAACGCTGAACGCTGAACGCCGAACGCCGAATGCCAAGCCAGAGAACGACTTTACCTGCAGGCTTCCATGATTCAAATTGGGTGTTTTTCGGAGCTTCGGAGCCAGTTCGCCCGCCGGGGGCGTCCATCTTGCCCCCTCGCTGGTTCGGCCCGCTTCTGCCGTTGCTGTCCGGCTTCTTTGGGGATTTTCGAGCAGGAAGGCTTCCCGGTTTGCCTGTTTTTCGCCACCAATTGCTTTCTCGGCCTCTACTTCGCTGAGTGCTGGTTCCGATGCTGGCTTTCCTCCATCTCTATCGTGCTGGCTTGCCGCCTCCCCCCTTTCGAACTACCGCTGGCGGTTTGGGGAACGAGGCAGGCTGCCAGAGACTTTGGAATAGGCCAGCTTCGACGCTCCTCTCCTCCTCCTCCCGGCGACCAGAGCCGTCGGAAGCCCTAGTTATTGTGGCTAACGGGAGGAAGCTCTGGTTATCGTGGCTAACGGGCCTGCTCCGTTGGCTGGGTGCCTCCCGCTAAACTGTAAGACCTGCGGGTGAGGCCTTTTGTTGCTGCTGCCATTATGTTGAACTTATTCGAAGGCCTTATATTTGGGACGTTGGGTTCCACAATTATTGTTAGTACAACTATTCCTCCTGTGGGTTTTTGCTCTGGACTTTTTAGCCAAAAACCTACCACAGGTTTTATCTTAGGAGGGACTAATACAGGCATAGCTATAATTATTGCAGCAGGATTAACATCTGGTACGCCTGTTTTTATTAGTATGTTTTTTGACTTGTTTTTAACTGCTATTTGTCTAATCTTAAATAATCTAAAGGTGTTTAATACTGTTTTAATTGATTTTTTTCTGGATGTTATGAATGATGTGGGGGGGGACTGACTGATTGTGGAGTGAATCGGGTTGAATGGATGGGTGGTTGTATGGCGAATGGAAGGGCCGACCTGTCTGCAATCGTGGAAGCTAGTGAAGTGGAGGAGCCTTGCTCTGAGGGATCAGAGGGCCAGGCTATACCAGTCTTATGGGGAAGAGGCAGATACGATGGGAGGCCTGGGGTAGGCCGCTCTCGGGGAACAAGGCCTCGCTGCTTGAAAGCGATCTCTTGTTCCGGCCCCCGGAACCTCTCCCGGAGTACTGGTAACGAGCGAAATCCGGACCCTGGACTCAGGCTGCTGCTGCTCAATGCCAGGTCGGTGGTAAATAAAGCTCTCCTCATCCGGGACTTGATTCTAGATGGGGAGGCCGACCTGGCATGTGTAACTGAGACCTGGCTGACCCCAGAGGGAGGAGTTCCCCTCTCTGAGATGTGTCCAGCTGGGTTTCAGGTATGGCATCAGCCGCAACTACAGGGAAGGGGGGAGGAGTGGCGATTATAGCTAAGGAGACACTCGGGCTGCGCACACTAGCTGCTACCGAGATATCAGGTTGTGAGTCCCTCCTTTGAGGTTGGACCTAGGTGTACAGGTGGGTCTGTTGCTTACGTACCTGCCTCCCAGCTGCATTTCCACAGCCCTGCCCACGCTACACGAGGAGGTAGCCGGGTTGGCGGTTGAGTTCCCCAGACTTATTGTCTTGGGGGACTTTAATGTGCCGTCACTCGGTGAGTCCTCTGGGTTGGCGCAGGAGTTCATAGCTTCCATGGCAACCATGGACCTGACACAAGTAATTGAGGGCCCAACCCATGAGAGGGGACACACACCTGACTTGGTTTTTCTCTCGGAACAGCTGAGGAATGATCTGATATTAAGGGAATTAGAAGTACTGCCCATGTCATGGACAGATCATTTTCTGCTGCGGCTTGAGTTTACGACACCATTCCTCTCTCGCAGGGAGCCGGAACCGACTAAATGGTTCCGCCCCAGATGCCTGATGGAACCTATTGGTTTTTAAAGGGCGCTTGGGGAATTGCCGGATTCGCTCGTACACAGTTCGGCGGAGTTCCTAGTGACGGCCTGGAATATGGCCGCTACGGAGACTCTAGACCGGATTGCGCCGTTGCGACCTCTCTGTGGTAGCAGACCCAGGAGATCTCCTTTGTTTACCGAGGAACTCAGGGGGATGAAGCGCCAGAAGAGACGTTTAGAGAAGCAATGGAGGGAGAGTAGATCCGAATCTGATCGAACCAAATTGGGAGCTTATATTAAGACCTATTTGGAAGCAATCACTACGTCAAGATCTCAGTATCTTTCCGCATTGATTGCGTCTGCGGAATCTCGTCCGGCTGCCCTGTTTAGGGTGACTCGCTCTCTCCTGGATACGGGGAGGAGAGAGGAACCTTTGCAGGGCAATGCCGAAGAATTTAATAGCTTTTTCGCAGACAAGGTCGCTCAGATCCGGGCTAACCTGGACTCCAATTGGGATACAGTGTCAGCTGACAATAAGTCAGTCGAGATGACAGAGGCCCGTCTTAGTCCTGTTGAATGGGAGGAGTTTGACCTGGTAACTCCTGATGACGTGGACAAGGCCATTGGAGCTGTGAGTTCTGCCACCTGTTTACTGGACCCGTGCCCCTCCTGGCTGGTTTCGGCTAGCAGGGTGGTGACACGGAGCTGGGTCCAGGCTGTTGTTAACGCTTCACTGAGGGAGGGGTCCTTTCCGGCTCCCTTAAAGGAGGCAATTGTGCACCCCCTCCTCAAGAAGCCTTCCCTGGACCCGGCAGTTTTAAATAACTATCGTCCAGTCTCCAACCTTCCCTTTTTAGGGAAGGTTGTTGAGAAGGTGGTGGCACTCCAACTCCAACGGTCCTTGAATGAAACTGATTATCTGGGCCCTCAGCAGTCTGGGTTCAGGTCCGGTTACAGCACGGAAACTGCTTTGGTCACACTGACCGATGATCTCTGGCGGGCCTGGGATAGAGGTTATTCCACTATCCTGGTGCTTCTTTACCTCTCAGCGGCTTTCGATACCATCGACCATGGTATCCTTCTGCGCCGGTTGGAGGGGCTTGGAGTGTGGGGCACCGTCTTGCGGTGGTTCACCTCCTACCTCTCTGGCCGGTCGCAGTCGGTGTTTGCAGGAGGTCAGAGATCGGCTTCGAGGTCTCTTCCGTGTGGAGTCCCTCAGGGGTCTGTTCTCTCACCTCTGCTTTTTAACATATACATGAAGCCGTTGGGTGAGATCATCCGTCAACACGGGGTGAGTTGTCATCAGTATGCTGATGATACTCAGCTTTATATCTCTACCCCGCGTCATTACAGCGGAGCAGTGGAAGTGATGAACCGGTGCCTGGAGGCTGTTGGGGTCTGGATGGGTGCCAACAGGCTCAGACTCAATCCCGACAAGATGGAGTGGCTATGGGTTCTGCCTCCCAAGGACAATTCTATCTGTCCATCACTCTGGGTGGGGAAGTTTTATCCCCGTCAGAGAGGGTTCGCAACTTGGGTGTCCTCTTCGATCCACAGCTAAGTTTGGAATACCATCTTTTGGCTGTGGCGAGGGGGGCATTCGCTCAGGTTCGCCTGGTGCGTCAGTTGCGGCCCTATTTGGATCGGGAGTCACTCCTCACAGTCACCCATGCCCTTGTCACCTCAAGACTCGACTACTGTAATGCTCTCTACATGGGGCAACCTTTGAAGAATGTCTGGAGACTGCAGGTGGTTCAGAATGCGGCCGCGCGAGCCATCTTGGGTCTCCCAAGACATGCTCATGTCACTCCAGCCCTCCGTGAGCTGCACTGGCTGCCAATTGGTCTCCGAACACAATTCAAAGTGTTGGTTATGACCTATAAAGCCCTATATGGCAATGGGCCAGGATACTTGCGGGACCGTCTTCTGCCTCATAAATCCCAGCGACCGGTTAGGGCACATAGGGTTGGCCTCCTACGGGTCCCGTCTGTTACACAATGCCGTTTGGCGGGACCTAGGGCTAGGGCCTTCTCTGTTGCTGCCCCAGCCCTCTGGAATCAACTTCCCTCAGAGGTTTGTACTGCTCCTTCCCTCCTAGCTTTCCGAAAACTTTTAAAAACACATCTATGCAGACAGGCTTGGGGCTTGTGAGCTGCGCTCTGCCCCTGGGCCTTTGATTGCGACTGTATGTCGTATGAGTGGGTATAGTTTTATTGTTTTTTATATTGTATATTATTATTTTAACTAATTTATATTTTGTACTTGTATTATTTGCTGTGAGCCGCTCTGAGTCTGAGGAGAAGGGCGGCATATAAGTAAAAAAAAATAAAGTAAGTCAAAATAAAGTAATACTGACTAAATTCCCTTGGGAAACACCAAATAAAGATACCAATAGTCTTACCTCTTTCTTCTCCTCATATGGAGCAACTCTAATGCTGCAATGCCTTTTACTCCTTCCTCCTTCTCCTTTAGCCAGTAATACCACCACATAAACTAATAAATTTATTCTAGCATTGGTAATTATGGATTGACAGATTCTCCAAGCAACATCCTTTGTTCATTACATATTTTAACGATGAACTATTTTAGAAAGTTCAAATTTGAATCTCTTTTTGTAAGAGGTAAACTACTTTTTTATGTGTTTAATTTAATGTAGTAATGTGAATACATTTCAACAAGAATAAATTTGTGGTTCTGTTATACATTGTACTAAATCCTACTTTTATGTAGTAATATGAATACATTTCAACAAGAATAAATTTGTGGTTCTGTTATACATTGTACTAAATCCTACTTTTATGTAGTAATATGAATACATTTCAACAAGAATAAATTTGTGGTTCTGTTATACATTGTACTAAATCCTACTTTAGCAAATGAATCTTTGCTAGTTTTGTCCCCAAGTGATTTTCCCTATGTTTATGACTATTTTGCAGTCTCCAATATTTTGCCTGTAATATTGTGCTATGCTGATCTAAACTTTGAAGAATGGTCCCATGTCAAGAACCCAAATTTTGTAAAAGACATAAATGGTGTTGGGGTAATTCATAAACAGATAGACGTCGCTTAACAACTATCCTATTTAGAAATAGTTCAAAATTACAATGCTGTGAAAAAGTAACTTTGTGACCAGTCCTTGTATTTATAACCATTGCAGTGTCCCCATAGTCATGTGATTATCGTTCGAGTGCTTCACAACTGTCTAGCACTTGCAGCTGTCACAATATCCTGTTGTCATTTGATTGTCAATTGTGCATTTTATAGCTGACTTCCAATAAGCAGAACCAATGCTTTTGACAACTTAAGCTTTATTCTGGAATCCTGATTTCTCTAGTTAGCAAACTGGATTCAACTGCTTAAAATGTGCACTTTTTTTAGCAAATGCTTTCCCTCACATTTCTGATTTATCTTATTCATATCTTATATTGCTATTATGAATTAGGAGTAATATACATGATTATTCCTCTCTCATTTTAGCCTATCACATTGGTTAGGTTGATTTAATGCAACTACTATACTCATACAACTTCAAGCCCCATGATCAAATGAACATTCATGTCTTATAAAAAACTTCAAAATGCCAAAAAGGTCAGAATCAAATGAATATCAGGTAATAAGAGTCTAACCCTAGCTGTAACACAACCTCCTATACCAGTGGTTCTCAACCTTCCTAATTCCGCGACCCTTTAATACAGTTCCTCATGTTGTGGTGACCCCCAACCATAAAATTACTTTCGTTGCTACTTCATAACTGTAATTTTGCTACTGTTATGAATCGTAAATTAAATATCTGATATGCAGGATGTATTTTCATTGTTACAAATTGAACATAATTAAAGCATAGTGATTAATCACAAAAACAATATGTAATTATATATTGTGAAATATTTATTTCTAATTACAAATAAATGAAATTTTGTCTTGAAGCATGGGTGCTGAATCACACCTTCAGCTGCTCCACCTATGGCTCTGAAGGAAGACCTGACCTTTTCTCTTTAAATGAGCCCTTGAAGTTGCCTGATTAGGTTAAGCATGACCTGTGAAAAATTAATATGATTGTGTATGGGGGGAGGAGTGCTTATGAGGTGGGAGAAAATAAGGATTAGTTGAGGTGATACTCAAGGGGAGCTATACTTGTAGACATTTGTTGTCCATGTGTATGATGTGGCTCACACAATTTGCCTCTTCAGCCTGAGCCACTGTCCGTTTTTCTACCTCCAGCTGAAATTCACTGAGGGTGTGGAAGAGGACCCCTTCCAGGACAATTGATCCTAATGACCTTCAGAGCTCTCTCTGAAGAAGGCAGAAGGGAAACCTTGGCTCTTTTATGACTCGTGGACTTCAACTCCCAGAAATCCTGAGCCAGCATAGCTCAGTTCTGGAGCTGTGCCTGCCAGAATCTTAGGAGAGATTTTTGGAAGGAGGTCTTGTCCACTGAGGCAGGCAGCAGAAGGGAAATCCATTCCTTCCTCCCACCCCACTGCTGGTTCCACTGAGCAATAATGAACTGCTTTTGGTGCAGCAGCCAGGGCAGGAAGAATGGGGGGCATTACTGCAGTAACTGCAAGAAAAGGCCCATTGGAGCTTCTTGATTCCACACTAGGAGCAGATTCATTTTGCTCCCCCTTCCTGGCTTTCCAGAGGCACACTATGAAACAGAGAAAAGGCAGGCAGGAGGGGAAAGAGAAACACATGCTGCAGACCAAAACATCCACCCAAAGCAGCTTTCATCTCCAAAGCCCCCCCCTTTGAACTCTTCCCTTTTCACTGCCTGGACCAGTTTTCCTTCTCCCACCTGTAATGAAATGGTGCTTCCTTCCCCTGCATCCCACAAGTAGGAAGCCATCAAGGGGGGGGGAGGAGGAGGGATTGAGCAGCAGGAATCAAAAAGTATGTGCTGTCTTATGGAGGGCTGCAGGAATCTCAGAGGAGGAGAGGGCAGGGGGGGGAATCAGCTGCCGTGGGAAGAGAGGAAAAAGCTATTATACTTTTATGCCCGCCACATAAGTAGGAACAAAGCTCCCACATTTATCATTAGTGTGATCTATCACTGGGAATTTAGGGGATTTAATGCAAACTTCCAATTGTGTGAGCATGGGTTATCTGGGAGCTCAGTTAACTCCTGTGCAGCAACTGCCACCAACTTACTTCTCAGAGTTGTGATAAGAATAATAAAAACAGCTACGCTCTTCATTAGGTTTTGCATTATCACGGGTGGACTGTTTTTGAGTGGGGATTGTGTTTTGTTTTTTCCTAATATAGGACACCTTCGCCATCATAGAAAAGCAAGGGCATTATCTTTTAGCAATGGAGATGTCCCGAGCAGCTTTTTCTGGGAAGCGAACGGACATACCACCATCCCTCCCCCACTCCGGAGCATGAGGAGACCGCTCCTTCCTTTTATAAATCACCCGCCTCATCGTAAAGCTTGCCAGGCTTCTTGCAAGCTCAGTCGCGTCTGCGCGCCTGCTCGCGAGATCTCGAAGCTTGGTTTTCTTCCTCCACAGCAGAAGAGTCGGGGAACTTTTCTAGCTGTCCAGCTATCTGTCCACCCATGGAGGAGCAGTGGCTTCATAGGCCCGCCCATCCCCGCTTTGAGCCGAGCGTCAGTTTTATAACCTGCCATCTGCCTCAAAGCACTTCTCCGTCTCGAGGAGGCAGAGGTAGCAGCCCACCAGGCAGATGCCTTCTTTTTCTTCCTCTCCATCCTCCCTGAAACGATGAGAGTAGGACACTGCTGGCTGGGTCACCCTGCAGGGGAAAGCAGGGCCACGCTGGACCGCGGCCTCACTCTTTCTCTGAAAGGCGCTTTAGCCAGCTGAGGCTTCCGGCGGCAACACAATAGACAACCTCTACCCCGAAGCATGCCAGGGCCGGGCCAGCATCTGCGAGCTCCAGAAGCAGTGCCCGAACGTGGCTCCACCCTCGCCGGGATAGATCCCTCCCTGCTCGGGCTTTCCTCTGCCTCCCGCTCCCTTCGCCTGGAGACGGATAGAGGAGCAGTGTCTCGGTTCCTAAGACCATCGGAAATATGTGTTTTCCAATGGTCTTAGGCGACCCCTGTGAAAGAGTCATTCGACCCCCAAAAGGGTCGCGACCCACAAATTGAGAACCGCTGTCCTATAGGAAAAAAACAAGTGTAATATCATTGATCTACTGTGTTGGTGTAGAGATAAAGAAGATGATCATTACAAAACATTATTTTAGTTCTGGTTAGTAAAATAATATTTGAAAGCAACTCAAGCAAATGCCTGCCAGATTCTGTGAGGTAAAAGAAAGGAGAGCATAGCATAATTAGAGACTTAACAACATTTTGTTACTATAGCTTGTTTAAAGTAGTTGTAGTGCTAGTCTTCTTGTCAAGTTGATGTTCTGATATTTTACAGGTATTCCTCGAGTTACCACAATTCAGTTAGCAGCGGTTCAAAATTACAATTGCCCCCAAAACAATACTTATGACCTGGCATAAAGCCTGCAGGGTTGCTGGCCTTGTGGCAGAAAAGCCAGTCTTTTATTCAGATGCTGGCAAATCTGTTTTCCTTAGATCTCATACAGCTTCACCAGCATCTGTCATGTGAGTCAGCCTGTTCTGGAACTCTGGAGATCTTTGAAAAGTAAGCAAACCATGGAAAGTGGAGTGGGGAGAGCAAGTGGAATCTGGGAGACTAGCAAATCAGGCCCAATAGCTGTGGAGACCAGGCGGAGTGGGATGGGGAGAAACAACTATGTGGACCCCAAGGGATTGTAAGCGAGCATTCAATTAACAAATGCATTGGGTAAACCAGGGAAGGATCACGTTCATTTAACATGATCCAATCAATGAATCTTTGGGTTATGAATATAATTGGCAGGCTCTATTTTATATTCATAACTCAAGGATTACCTGTACAATTTGATCTGACAAATGATGTTAAAACATCTAGTAATCTTTCTTCGCACTTATTTGCTTTGTTAGTTTTAGGAAATGTCTCACTCTACCCCTTCCTCTGTATTAGACAGCAGGAAGGGAGATAGTAAGAAGGCTGTAGTGGCTGATAGGTTGAGTCTGATTCACTGCTTAAGTATTGAGATAATTCATGCTAATGAAATCAAATGCTGATACTGTAACTCAATTTTCTGAGTATCAGCCTGTTCAGTATAAGCCTGTTACATTGTTGGATATATGCTAAAATGCATTTCTTCTAAACTGTTTTTCTCATGTCAAATATTTTGGTATGGCATTAACTATAGTATCTTCACTCATGATCATTGTCTTAATCTATTTTTCTGAAGTTTACTGTTCTAAAACATGATGGGTTATTTAAAATAAAATTGGGTTTTGTGACACTTCCTGTTTTTAAATTGTTTCTAGTGCATAGTGATATATCTGTTGAAGATATCAATTTTGAACTGCTACTTTTATGGATTTTAAATCCCTACTTTAGTTTGTATTTTTTAGTTATAAAATATTTTTATGCAATATTATTGGTAGATGTACAATATGTCAGTCATATATTTTCCCATGTCATAGTCTTTGTATTAATGATAAACTTTTGAAATATGTCCGTTCTTTGTTTTCATTTTGATATAAGCATTTGTTTTTGTTTTCCCTTTACATGCAGTAATTTAAAAGATTAAGCCAAGTCTTTATCTGTTGTCTGTGGGAACATTTTGTATCTTTCTATAATACAGCTATTAGAGGACTAAATGGATTCATGTGACTAGAGGTTGTCTTGATTGGGTTAGAATTAAATACATCCTTTCAAACAAAACAATCTCCCCCTGCCCCCTGCCCCCCCCAGTTACATAGTCTTTTGTGTTTGTTGGCTCAATCACTGGATTTAATGATCAGATGGCTGAGTTGAGACTTGTGGGAATTTAGAACCAGGACTAGGCTTTCCCACTCTTAAAGTGGGAAAGAGGATGTCTTGATTACAGGGTTTAATAATGGTAAAGGAAAGTTTATAGAATGGTTTCTAATTACTGACAGGCTCACATCCAAAATTTTTAAGTGTGTAATCCAATCCAAAATCTGTAGAGGTGTACTCAAACTTTTTGACAATTAAAATTTTGATCTTCACATATTTATAACGCTAATGTAGGGCTACTAGCAGCCTTGCTGTATAAAAAGAGAATATTGATGTAAATCCTGTTAGGTGGCAGCACCTAACTGACCTTGAATGATCTTTAAAATAGAGTCAAGATTTTGTGCTGGAATAAGAGACCTTGAAGAAATTACAGGATTTAGGCTAGATTGGTTTTTTTTTTTTTTAAAGCAAAGGCAGAAATGATTGCGTAGGCACGGGATGTGCAAGAGTTTGGGGCCCATATTTAACCCTTGAACTGCAGGTTCTACACTGTTATATACCCAAACCCTAGGATTCGCTCCCACAGAGAGGGCCTCCTCAGGGTGCCATCGGCTAAGCAGTGTCGGCTGGTGGCGCCCAGGGGGAGAGCCTTTTCTGTGGGGGCACCGACGATGTGGAACGAGCTCCCCCCTGAACTCCGGACGTGTCATGATCTCTGCACCTTCAGAAGAGAGTTGAAGACTCATCTCTTCAATCAAGCCGGCCTGGCCTAGATCTCCTCGGGTTTTAAATTTTTAAACAAGGCTGTTCGAGTTTTAGAATTGGGTTTTTTAACAGGTTTTTAGTAACAGCCTTGTATTTATTTAATTTAATTTAATTTTAAATATTTATTGTTTTATATGTTTTTATTGGGTTGTAAACCGCCCCGAGTCCTACGGGAGAGGGGCGGTATAGAAACTGAATAAATATAATATAAATATATAATATAAATATATTAACAAAATAGAAAGACTTAGTTTAGGAAAATCTAATAATTAAAATATTCACTTATTTAAAAAGAAAACTAAGGCAGGGAAGGGGAAGAAAAGTGAAGTCTTACCAACGATGCTCTTTTTGTTCCAGAGAATACCAATACTTGCAACGGACATTCCATTTAAACAATGGCAGAGGGATATTTCTAAATTTATTTGACAAGGAAAGAAACCAGGAATTAAATATAAGCTATTGCAAGATGCTAAGGAAAGAGGGGGTTTGGGTTTACCAGTTATGAAATTGTAAATTGATGCATGCTATCTGGTCTGGGTAAAAGTAGGTAAAACTTCAGAATAAAGAGGCTACTCAAATTTATGGTATGATAAAGTCAAAGTAAACATTGATTTCAATAATCACTTTATTAGTGCCATATTGAGAGTTGAATAAATATAAAACAAGATTCTTTATGAAGTTGCCTCTTGGATGTCCCCCCAAGAAGCTTGTTTTAGAAAAGAAATGGTGGTAAAACCGGACTGGTATATGTATGGCAACATATTATCTTTCAACTTTGGAAACCCCACCCTCAGGTCTAAGAAAGAACTAGAACTAGAAAGTCACATCTACCATTGGTTTACATATCTACAAATGAAGGAAAGATTTAAACTAGATAAAAAAAGCCATGGGTTCGATTTTGCTAAAAATGAATTTGAAATTTACTGTGCAGTAGTAATGATCATATTATTGCCAAGGTCTACAAAACTATTAAAATTGAATTTGGAAAGTGAATAGGTAAAACACTGTATGACTCAGTGGGCAAGATATTTTGGGTATAATGTGATGCTTAAACAATGGTAGAATATATGGATGAAACATCTAAAATTTACATTAAATTATAATGTAAAAGATAGTATGATTTTGGGTTTTACTGATTAGACTGATTTGTTTATACAGAAATAGCTGGTTCATACAAATACGGTTTGTGGAAGGATGGTGGGAGGCCTGGATCACTTTGATGACCCCTGGGGACCATAGCTCCCGTGACAAGATAGAGCGCTCAAGTGCTAGACGGCTAACTGGAGCCATTGGGGGTCCGGATGGCGAATGACCCCTTGGCTGAGAAATACCCGTTCTGGAGGAATCCGCCAAGGGTCTGCTAGGGCTAGGCTCATCAGATCGGCGAACCAATGCCTCCTTGGCCAATAAGGGGCCACCAGGATTACCTCTGCTCGTTCCCAAAGGAGCTTGCGTATTACTGCTGGGATAAGAGGTAGAGGGGGGAAGGCGTAGAGCAGACCTTGAGGCCCAGGGCCCCAAAGAGCATCCGTCCCTTCTGCTGCTGGAGACTGGTACCAGGAGAAGAACTGAGTCAGCTGAGCGTTGCTCTGGGACGCAAAGAGGTCCACCAGTGGAAGACGGAAGCGGTGACAGATTTCCCTGAAGACCCTCGGATGCAGACGCCACTCCGAGTGATCCACCGTTGCTCTGCTCAGGATGTTGGCCTGGGTGTTCGCCTCTCCTGAAATGTGATTGGCCTTGATGGAGGCCAGATTGTATTCTGCCCAAGATCCCAGTAAGCGCGACTCAGTCAGTAAGGCCCGAGATTTGGTGCCCCCCTGTCGGTTTACATGGGCCTTGGCTGCCACATTGTCCGTAAGGACCAGTACATGACGCCCTTTTATCAGGCCGTGAAATTGGCGGAGGACTAGATGTATGGCCCGTAACTCAAGCCAGTTTATGTTGTGACGAAGGTCTGAGTGAGACCAACGGCCCTGTGCCCACTGCAAGCGAAGGTGCGCTCCCCAGCCGAACAGGCTGGCGTCGGTTGTTAGTACTATTTGGTCTGGTTCCCTATAGTATGACCCCTTGAGCATGGCTCGCGATAGCCACCACATGAGGGAGCGCACTACCTGTTGTGGGAGTCTTACCCTTCATCGAGAGGCGCTGAGGTTCTGTCTCTGGAAGGGGAGCATGAACCACTGTAGTTCCCTGGAGTGGAGCCTGGACCAGGGGACGATTGCTATGGCCGAGATCATCTTGCCTAACAGTTGGGAGAGACTGATCAGTGTGCTTGTCTGGCTCTTGCATAATTTGAGTACTGACTGTCTTATGCTGCTTTTGCGTTCCTGGGATAAGTACACCCGACATTCCACCGTATCTATGATGGCCCCGAGGTGCAGCAGCCTGGTCGTGGGGACCATGTGGCTTTTGGGAAAATTTATGGAGAACCCATGGTCCTGTAGCAGCATTACCACCCATTCGAGGTCCGCCAGGGCGGACTGGGTGGACTGCAACTGGATTAGTATGTCGTCCAGGTAGCATTGGACTCTTATGGGAATCATTCGCAAGTGAGCTGCCAAGACTGCCAGGATCTTGGTGAATACTCTGGGGGCTGAGGAGAGGCCGAATGGGAGTGCCCTGTATTGGAAGTGGCGCCCCTTGTATGCGAACCTTAGGAAACAGTAGGCGAGAGAGATGGGGATGTGAAGGTACGCCTCCGTGAGGTTGATAGACGTCAGGAAGTCCCCATTTCTTACGCTTCCCAAGATGGAGCGGAGCGTTTGCATTTTGAATTTGTGGTATGCCAGGTGGAAATTTAGGCCTTTGAGATCTAGGATTGCTCTCCATCCTCCTGACGCTTTTGGTACGACGAAGAGGATAGAATAAAACCCCCACCTCTCTGGTCCGCCAGCACTGGTTCTATGGCTCGTATGTTTAGCAGATATTGGACAGCCTCGTTCATTAAGTTCCTTTTGGTTCGGCTTCGCGGCAAGGGACACGCTAGGAATCGATTTGGAGGGTGGGACCTGAATTCTAGGGACAGACCGTCGTGTACAGTATCTAGTACCCACGTGTCTGTGGTGATGGCCTCCCACTGGTGGGAAAAGAGGGAGAGTCTGCCCCCTATGGGAGGGATTGCCGGAGCGTCACTTGGCTCGGCGGAATGGTCGGCCGTTCCCCCAAAAGGGCCGCTTGCCCTGAAATTGCTGTCTAGGTCTGGCTGTCTGCCTGTCCGGTTGTCTCTCCTGCCTGTCCTGTCTGGTTGGGAAGGAGCTCGTTTGTTGTGAGTAACTATACCTGGCCCCTGCCCGAAAGGGCTGTCTCCTTTGGTAATAATTGGATCGCTTGTTTGCCCTCTTAATGAGGTGATTAAGGACCTTGCGCTTATCCCTGTTCTCGGTTAAATAGGGATTTAACGCGTCCCTGAACAGCTTCCCTCCTTGATATGGGGCGGCCGAGAGCCGCCACTTAGACCTGGGATCTGCCTGCCAGTGTTTCAACCATAGCATGCGGCGACCGGTTATGGTAGACGCCATAGCCCTGGATGAAAACCCAGCAGCTTGGAGGGTGGCATCTGATGCGTACTCCGTGGCTGCCACCATTTTGCTGAGGTTCTGATGTGTACGGATATCCTTTGCTGGGATGTGGGCCTGGAGTTGCCTGAGCCAGTGGAGGGCGGATCTGTTGAAGAACGATGTAGAGGTGGCTGCTCTGATGGCCCATGCCGTCGCTTGGTGTGATCTGCGATAAGTAAGTTCGCACTTATGGTCCTCTGCTTTGAGAGCCTCAGCGACATCCCCGGGAATAGCCATGGGAGATACTAGGGGCCCGAATGGCTCGTCCACCACTGGCACTTCCAGTGCGTCCTCTAAATCCTTGGCCACGTTGTACAGCTTCTTATCGGAGCTGCCTGGAAGGGGAAGGGAGGCGGGAGATGCCCATTGTTTGCGTATCGCGTTCAGGAACATGGGGGGAGCAAGGGATGCGATGTTGAGTGGTCACCGGTTCGGTGAAATTTGGTTCCGCCTCCGATTCCAAGGAACCCGGGGTGGTAGGGGAGGAGGAGTCGGTTCCCAGATGGGCTGTGGATGTAGCCTTGCGGAGCAAGGTGACAAGGAAGGATTAAAGAGGCCGCTGAATGGGGGGGGCTCTGGGGGAAGCTCCTCCTCCTCAGACATCGGTATCCCCTGCTCTATGTCGTGTGCCTGGAGGGATGAACCCTCAGAGCAGGTGGAGTCAGCTGGGGAAGACGGAGCATAATAAGATTCGGTCACCGGTTGTTGGGCCGATGGGGGGGAGCCACCGCTGAGACCGAGGCGTGGGCCCTGGCCTCGAGCGCGCGGTCCACTGCTTGTGCTATTAACAAGGCGAGACGGTCCTCCGTAGGGAGGAGAACAGGCTCCGTTGGTCGAAGACCGGCTGCGGTGGGGGTGAAGGTCACCTCGGGGGCCCCGTGATGGGCCCTCATGGCCGTGGATTGGGGAGATGGCTCCCGCTCCCCTATGCGTGGGGAATGAGTGGTCTCTCCCGTTGACCATATTCCTAGGGGTGTGGTTGGGGGGCCTAGGGGTAGGTTCAAGACCAGCCCCTCGGTTTGGGAGGTCTCTATCCTGTCCCTTTTCTGTGCTTTGGAGAATTCTTTTTCCAGAGCTTGGTGTCTCCAGCTAGCCTGCTTTTCCGACCTCTTAGAGGTTTGGGTAATTTTGTCCCTGCCCTTAGTCGCAGTATTATCTGCACTCAGAAGACTGGATGGGCTATGGTTCATTGGAGTCGATAAAGTTTGTGGGTTGCCCTTTGTCATAGCCATAGACTCCTCCATTCTCTGATGCTGCAGGGACACGATAGGGGGCCCCTGAGATGCAGAGAGAAATAAACACTGGATAAGAACAGACGCACTAGTGGGGGCGCCTGGAACCCAGGTAGGCTGCAGCATGGATAAGAACAGACGCGCGATAGGGTATGCCTGGATCCCAGCTATAGTTACGCACGGATGAGAACAGACGCACTAGTGGGGACACCTGGAATCCGGCTAGGGCTGTGGTGGATAAGCACAGACGCATGATGGGGTACGCCTGGAATCCAGATAGCAGGTTGGGATCAGATTACGGCTAAAGACACCAAGCCTGGAGAAACAATTGCCTAGGATGTCACAAAGTGTTGTGTGAGACTGGCCTATGGCGCACCAGTCTTTAAGTGAGGTGGGACTGTGCTGCAAGACTGTGGGACTGACCAGTGTGCCTGCCCCTGTCCTCAGGCCGCCTGCTACTAAGGGCCCAATGCTAGGCAGATGGCGACCCTGGGCGAGGCTGTTTGCCTGCCTAGAATAATGAAGCTGGAATACACTATCCCAGCTTGCTTGTGATGCCCCGTTAATTCTGTTCCCCAGAAGCGGGGAGAATGTCCCTGGTGGAGGAGGAAGGAGCCCCTTCCTCCGCTGTGCTTGTGTCACGCTGCGGGCCGTTCCCGGAGTGCGGATCGCGTGGTCCAAAATGGCGGCCGCTTGAGCGGATGCGGCTCTGTGGCTCCGGGGAGGGCAGGCAAGGCTGAACCCTTGGCCTGCTTCTTCCTGGGGGATCCCTGCGCCCACTGCTAGCGCCGCCTTGGGCTCTGAAATCGGTCCGCCGCTGAACAGCTGATCCGCGCGTGCTGGACCGCCTGCGCCTGAAAGGAACGATCGGCAACTCCCCCGGGGGTAGTAACCAACGGCGCTTGATTGGGTGGCGGAGCTGCAGTCGCAGCTCCGAGGACGGTCTGAGTGGGAGGACCGGATGGCCGAGCCGATTACTGAGATCCTCCAACGCCTTCCGCGTGGCAACGGAGTTTCAATCGCAAGCTCCGGCCCCGCTTTTTCCGATCGATAACAGTTGGGGTTTCCACGTGGCCACGGAGCTACAGCAGGCAGCTCCGGCCCCAAATGACCAATCTGAATGGTTTGGGGCTTCCCACGTGGCAACGGAGCTATGCGTAAGCCCCTGCCCCAATTACCTCTGGTAGCAGATTGGGCTAACGGCCGTTAGCCAATTGATGGGGAACCGACAATTCGGGGCTTGGGGAAGTCTGGGAGTCAGAGGGGAAGGAGGGAAAGGGGAAAGGGGCCCCTTCCCTTAATCCTCAGTTATTTCCCCCCCTAATAGGGACCCTTGACTAACTAAATTTGGAGTGCTATTACTAGCAAGCCAAATCTTGCTTAGAATAGCACTACTCAGCTATTGGAACTGGAAAATCCACAGATGGGGACTGTACTTGCCTAAGAGCCAAACTTGCATGTCTGTCCTGGGCGAGATGAAGTCAAAAACTGGGATCTCTATGGTCCAGGACGGGCGTGGCAACTTTGGCTGACTTGATCTGATTGGGCAGGAATACAGTTTACACCCATCCGTGGATTCTCCATCTCCAAGTGCTGGAGAATGAGGTATTTCAGTGGGTCAGGGGAGGTCTTGAATGGTCTGAAGCAGGTGGCCTGTTCCATCACTAGGCCCCCCATGGCCTTCCCCACCCAGAGATACCTCATGTGCACTTAACGACCTGCACATTTGATTAGCAAATTCATGGGCAAAAGGAAGGATTGATTGCGGTCAGGTTATGCAATTCACTCCTATGAATCCTCGAATTATGAATGTAATTGGCAGGCTCCATTACATTTGTAACTTTAGGACTACCTGTATGTATCTTTTGTTATGGAGCTAAGAGTGGCACCAATTGCGTGTTTTGAATGAATTTTTACATATGGCTGAGGTACCCAGTCAGCATGATTAATAGCTGCAGTTTCTGGATTATACATAAAGATAACTGCATAAAATACTCTTCTGCAATCTGTAAACACAATATTACAGTGATAAACTACCACTATCTAGGAAAGACCATATTTGGTATCCTAATATGAAGCTAATGTTTCTGCAAAAGTCACTTGTAACTCTAATGACAGTAATGAACTCTGGCTCACCCCCAAATAATTTACCTTTTTTTTTTTTTAAGGGAATACTGCAACAACATATAGTAATAGCTTGTGGTGCTATCTGCAAGAGATTAGAAATTCCATTCCCAAATATTACTTTCTAATGCTATTCTACAACTAAAAATTGAACCAAATGCAAAACCGATTAAAAGAAGAATACAAATTGTCTCCCACAGACTTCCCATTAATCAGGATTGATCTTAATAGGGCCTGGTTTCTGCAGGGAAAATTTGATGCCATGAAACCAAATTTTACCAAATAGCGATGTGACCATGATAAAAATCATTTTTCACAACTCCTAATTTGATTGAAAGTATGCTCTAATCTATTCATTGTCTGATGATACCATGGACATTGATGGGAATGAAGTAAAAGCAAAAAATCTTAATAAATAATCATAATTCAGATACAGGTTTCATATTATCTGTAGGATTAAATGGGGTCCTAGTTTTAGAGAACTTGAAGAACATTGGTATTCCTTGCTTGTGGATTTCAGTATTCTTATGCTTATATTAGAAAGTATAAAATGTTATCATAAAAGAAAACAACTTTCCATGCCAAATGAATACATTTAAACTAAAACCAAAATTCACAAAAGAGTAATTTTTGTTGTTTCTGCCTGTACCCTAAAATGTGCTCTAACTTGCAGTTGTGAGCATTGTATTGTCATTTCATTTTGAATAAAGAAGTGCTTCAGTTAAAATCATGTTATAACGTGCAGTAGGGTGTAGTAAATATGGATGTGATTATAATCAAACTACTATATCCTCACAATATCCAATCTTTTAAATTTGCTAAATGCTGCTCATGAAAGTTCTTAGGCAAATAATAAAAGAAACTTAACAACATAGAAGATTTGTGTCATACATCTAAAGTCATCACAAAGTGTTTGACAATTTATAAAATTTATAGAGTTTGACCATTTATAAAATTTCATCTTCATTTTAAAACTACTTTAATTGGATAAAATTATTTATTGGAGTAGGTAAAAATTGCTTTGCATTGATAGATTTCCAGCTTGGTTAGAAACTGAGTCAGCATTTAAGTGCAGTGTATTTTTTTTCTTTTTCTTTTTTCTAATTCAGCTTTTCTGATACCAAGATTTTATAATTAGAAATTTTTGTGAAGTATTTTCTGGCAGCTCTCTCTCTCTCTCTCTCTCTCTCTCTCTCTCTCTCTCTCTCTCTCTCTCTCTCTCTCTCTCTCTCTCTCTCTCTCTCTCTCTCTCTCTCTCTCTCTCTCTCTCTCTCTGATGAGTAATGCCAACTATTATAAAAATAACTTGTGTGAAAAGGAGATTGTAAAATGTAGTCCAGAATTAAAATAAATTTTCCCTTGTATTCATTCAGAGGAGGGAGGAGACTAACAGGAACTCTTTTAAATAGAATTGAATTAAATTAAATTAAATTGGTATAACTGCTGTAATCATGACGTTATGCTGTGTTTTAAGTATCCGCCCTATTTAAAATATCCTGCTAAGAAGAGGCATATTTTTACCTTGAGGATAAACCGTGGTTGATACTTAGGAGCCTTGTCTTGCTTTGCAGTTCTGTCAGTGAGTTTTATCAGAAGTTGCTCTGTAAGTTATAGAATGTTTCACTTTGCTTGAGATCTCTGCTCCGGAGGTGTGACTGGTGAATATGATAGGGTTTCTATTTTAGACACTAGGAATGTATTTGTGGCTAGCAAGGCATAGTTGTTGAAAGAATTAACTTGGCATCTCTTTCAGACAGCTTAGAAGTACCAAGTGAGTTTATAAGTATTTTTAATTTTTAACAAAAAAATTCAAATTTTATATATTTCTTTTTTACTGAATTCGAATTTAAAAAATGAATCTCTTGTATGATTCCAGTTTTATATTGGCGATAAAATGTGTTTTATGACAAAAATGTTTTTAAAATTTTTCTTAATAAGGAAAAGAAATTAAAATAGTTGAATTCTGACAAATATTAAGAATTTTTTTCCATGTGTGTGTGTGTGTCTTTCATACATCTGTCATTCAGCTATACTGTGTGTGTGTGTGGTTTGTATTATCCTGAAAGTTGGCTTGCAATTAAACAATATGTTGATATATGCTGATAATGATGAATGAAATTTATTATTATTATAAACTTAGTTCTGAAAATTGACAAAAATTTGTTAGTAATATAAAACTAAAAAAGACCTAGAAATTTTTATAAAACATTCCTGTAGTCCAGACAAAAGCTGAGTACTTTGAGAATTTTAATATCAAAGGTAAAGTTACTTTACTACTTTTATAAAAGTATCCATAGTTAGGGGCTAATAGTCAAAAGTTATTCTTCATGATAGATTGGATGTTATTTCTGAGAATTTATGTTTATAACTGCCTGTAAGTAATAAAAATGCTTTTTAGTGGATACTTAAGGACAATTACACAAAGATATCAATGGTTACTATAACGTAAAAAATAAGATAAAATAGATCTATTGATTGGTAGGAGTTGCCCCTAGATAATTAGACTATTGTTAATAATATTCAAATGTTCAAATGCTGCTTAATTTTCTTACTGGAGAAGACCCTGTTCTTTCAGGATAAAATGTTTTTAAATTTATATTGAAAGGACTGGAATTCTCTATCATGGAATTTCTGTGTGGGCATGATGGAACATATCTCTCTTTAAAAATCTTGCAAAGCACTTATTCATCTCCTTCTCATAAATAAATTCCATAACTCAGCAGGATTTACCCTGAAATTCAGTCAAATAAAACATAACTTGCAATTTGTTGTAGTTGTCAGTTTTCTTTTGAGTACAATATTTACTGACAATAAACTGCCTTTCTATGAATTCTGAACTTGGCTCTATAAACATCTTGAATGATTGAGTACCTTTACTTCTGATACTATCTTTGTCTTGACTATGTTATTTCAATGGTTGAAAAAATAAAATGACCTTTAGGTTCACCTGGGTTAAAATTTTACATTTCCTGAATTTTTAAAATTTCTGATTAAAAAACATGTATCCAGGGCTTTTCTTCTCATAGAACGCCCAGAACGGAGTTCCGGCACCTTTTTTGGATGGAACCTTATAAGGGTAGGCAAGGCGGGTTGTATGACGTGTATGAGTTCTGGCACCTTTTTTTTTTTTTTTTTAAGAAAAAAAGCACTGCACATATCCATTTAATAAAAAGGAAATTTTAATTTGTCTGCTTAATTTTTTTCCTAAAACCACTGAGACCTGGTGCCTGCTTAATGTTTCCTACTCTTAAGGATTGTCTATCTGAATAATGCTTAAAATGTAGTGCTTTGTTAAAAAGTCAAGTCTGTATCTAATAATAATAATAAAGTTGGAAGGGACCTTGGAGGTCATCTAGTCCAACCCCCTGCTCAGGCAGGAAACCCTATACCATTTCAGACAAATGGTTGTCTAGTCTCTTAAAAACTTCCAGTGTTGGAGCATTCACCGCTTCTGGAGGTAGGTTGTTCCACTGGTTAATTGTTCTAACTGTCAGGAAGTATGACACTTTATAATCCAAGTACAGGTAATCTTCAACTTATGACCACAATTGAGCCCAAAATTTATGTTGTTAAGTGAGACATTTGTTAAAGTTTTGCCCCATTTTACGACCTTTCTAGCCATTGCAGTTGTTAAGTTAGTAACATGGTTGTTAATTGAATCTGGCTTCTCCATTGACTTTACCTGTCAGAAGATTACAAAAGGGGATCACGTGACCCCAGGACTGTTATAAATATGAACCAATTGCCTCCAAATTTTGATCATATGACCACGGAAATGCTGCAACAGTGGTAAGTGTAAAAATGGTCATAAATCACTTTTTCAGTGCCATTGTAACTTTGAACAGTCACTAAACGAACTGTTGTAAATTGAGAACTACCTGTAGCAGGAGGGGGAGGAAGAGAAAATTGTCTGTGAAGTTATATAAAACTGTAAACTTGGAGCATTGATAAAAATATAGAGCCAGTGTTCCTGATAGCAAAATACTTCATCTTTCCTTTGTATAAATTTGTAAAGGACTTTGAAAGGCTGTTTGTAATAGAAATAAATATATTAATAGCTATTTTTTAATTTGTGAGCCTTAAATGTGCTTAACTAAAAGGTGTTTTTCATGAAGTCAAATTAAGGTGTTTGCTGCACTAACTGAACCAGAGGAACTGGGTAGATAAAAATATACATTTTACACTAATACATAATTTTAAAATAATGTTCCAATAACATGGAAACAAATTTGAGGAAAAAAAATGATTTTTTAATCCTTAATGACATGTTTTTTGTGAACTCATTGTAAGGTTTTCAAAAAATAGAAATATATAATGGAATAATATTTTATAGTAATGAGTTGCTTTGTTTAGGCAAAAATGAAGTTTTGGATTGACAAGAAGAACTAAAAGAGAAATTAGGGAGTAATTGGAGAGGCACTGCTTTTTTTGAGAATGTGGAAAATGTTGCTATCTTAGAAGGATTATGGACATGAGAGATGGAATTGATCAGACATAAAAATGAAAGTGGAGTTGCCAAAGATTACATTTGAGAACTGGTTAGCGTATGAGATGAGATTGAATGGAATGCTAGAGGAGGAGGAAAAAGAAAGAGGGCAACCATTGTAAGGTATATGTAAGGTATCTTTAAATGTACTCTTCAAATCTTAAGGAAGGTAGGATAGAAATTCTAAGCAGCATTGATGATGTTACCTAGTTGGGCAATGAAGTATGTGCTAGCAAACAACTAAGCTCGGAAAGCACCAAGGATTCCAATGGTGGAGAAGGAATTCATTTTGTGTCATTTATTTTTATTATAATTTGATATCTCTCTCTCTCCCTCGTGGGTGTATATATATTTGTTATACTTGTCGTATCTTCTAATTTCACATTTCATAGCATATTTTATGTTATAAAATGTGAAACTTCAATATTTATGAAACTTGTGCTGAAAAGTGATGCTTCCCTAGAAGGCTAAAGGTCACTATGTATGCCTGCTACCACCTGATAAATTGTCCACAAATGTGTTCTAAAATTGAAATTAAAGCACATTTAAATCCTTACTGTCAACAGAATGGTACAAAAAGATCTAAACTGTTCAATAGCAAAATACTATGATAGCAAACAACGGGTAGGAATATCATTTCAGATTAATGTTAGACTAAGGGACTTAAAGGAGATTAATTGTCTCTTTCTGTGTTTTCTTTGAAGTTGTCATTCTGCATGTATCTATGAGTTGAAATCATCCAGAACAGATTTTTTTTTCTGGCTCTATGATCCACTTTGAAAGATTCTCATATATTCTGTCTCATATATATCCATTCATATCTTTATACAAAGAGATGGCCCAAAGTGGTGTGTGCATCTGTGTGTATGTGTCTCTCTGTGTGTATGAACCATATGGTACATATCAGTCTTTTTTAACTGTCATTGTAACACAAGTAATAATATGCTGATAGTCACTTATGCATTGTCAGTAACTATAGCATCAGTGCTCAGTTGAAATGCACTTTGCACAAATAAGATGCATTGTCAGAAAATGTTCATAGTAGAAGTCCGCAGTGAAACACTTTTGTGATAGTTGTTAAATCTAGAAATGCATTGTCCTACATCCACCAAAAAGTTGTAGTTTACTTAACAAGAACATCCAGTAAATGTTTAATTGAATCTGAACAGCCTCCTCCGTGTTCCTTTATTATGGAGACTGGGGAATATATTTTATAATACAATATTACATAGAAAACAACCATGCAGCAATTGTGATTAAAGAGACCAAGGTTTAATTCATATTTAACTATGAAATTGATGAAATTTGAACCAATCATTATCATTCTATCCATAGAATTATTAAAACTATGCAGTAGAAATAAATGAAATAAACAAAATATGTGTTACAAGTAAATCCATAGTAGAGCATTCAAACCTTTTGCTGACTGCTTTTTTCTTTAGATTAATACTTCATTAGGATGAATTACTGCCTGCTATACAGATTTTACTGAGTAAAAATGATCACAATAAAATTTATCTACTGTATGGATAATTGTGTATTCATTCTCATAAAAAATATAAATATATATATAAAAATATTTAAAAAATCAAAAACTATTTGGAAGCTGCTTTCAAAACTTGGATGGATGAAACTTAATCATGTTGCAGTTCAGTGACTAAATACATCAACAGTGATGTCCAAATATATTCCAATTATATCTTTTATGGACATACTTAACATCTATGGGTAAGCAGTTACATCATGAGGAAATGGATGCCAGTGCTTAACACTCCATTCTCCAGCATGGTGGATGTATAATCCACTAGATAGGGATATTTCAACCCTCCTGCTCAGAGAGACTAGGAAAAAGCTTTAGCCACGCCTTCCCCTGGGCGTGTCTCCCAGTTTTTTCCTAGTCTCGAGCTCAGAGCAGACACCTTTTTGTTGGCTCCGGAGTTCCTTTGATTCGATCTCAAATTGACAGACTATTTTCCAAATATTTTTTTCAAATTTAGACCTTTTTTCTTCAGGATCTGATCACTTGCTTTACAATCCGGTCCTGATTTTCGAGCCAGCCGCTCCACCACGGACCGATCTCAGCCGGCAGAAAGCCGGCAGGGAAGCCAGCAGCTGTCTCCGCTCCCCCAGGGGCTTACAAACGCCGGATTCCTGTAATCAAAACAAACAGAGAAACGGCAAAGCAGGCAGAGAAGACAGCAGCGGTCTCCCCTCCCCAGAGGCTTAAAACGCTGCGTTCCCTTAATTAAAGCAAACAGAGGAAGGGAAAGCAGCAGCTGGCGAAAAGCCAACAGCCACCTCCAGCCTCTTCGGGGTTTTTTTCTTTAAAGCCACCGAATTCGCCGCATACGGCAAGGAGGCTCAGAGGGGGCCGGCAAGCAGCTTCCTCCACACGCAAGTAAACCGTGGGGGGGAAAACGGTGAGAGCGAGGCTTCGCTCTGTAATGCTCCTTCACCCTGGGCCTGTTGTTTTTTGGGGGGGAGATACTCACCTCAGGAGCGGCCATTTTAGGACAGCATGCTAACGGTTTTTCCCGCCACTTCAACAACAGGCAGTGGCGGCCATCTTGAATCATCGGCCTGCAAGCACAGTCCGCAGAACTCCCCGTCTTGGCCTATCATTTTAGGCCCGACCAGGGACAGCCTTCGACGCGAGCTCCAGCGTCCAAGGCCATCGGCAGGCGCCCTCCGTTATCGCAGGAACGCCTGACCGTTCATAACTTCCAGAGGTTCCCTACCCCTCCTTCATAGGTACAGCAGGGGTCTTATAACATTGGAGAGGGGATTCCCATCCCAGGGCTGCTGGAGGAGGCAGTACCCCGTGGGCCCTGGCTACCTAGGCCCCGGCAGGAGTGAAGGTTTTCGCAGGCCGCCTGTTTTTCTATAGCCGTGGCCTTTAGCCACACGGCCTACAGGACAGCCCTACAACCTGTCCGGCTGATCTGCCACACCTCCTCTGTCTTCAGCGTAGGGAGCTACTGTGCCTCTTCCCTGAACATTGTTCTGCGGCCTTGGTTCGGATTTACCTCCACTAGTCACCCTTCTGCAGGCTTGACTAGCGATAATGGCAGACAGTCCCTCACCCATGACTATACCAGTCTCAGGTGGGCCCACCGCGCAACCAAAGTGCACGGCAACCGATTTAAATACAGGAGGTAAGAAGAAGGCGAAGACCAGGCATCTTTCCTCCAAGGAGACCTCTAAGTCTGCGGAGCGAGTGGCCTCGAGGAGGCACCAGGCATTGGAGAGAGAATTCTCCAAGGCACAGAGGCTCCTATCCAGTGGGGCCGATCCGGTTCCCCCTGCCCCACTGGATACCAATACTAGGGAGCCTCCCCAACCAAATGCTGCCTGGGCTGCTACTCCTCTGGGGGACACCGAACAGGCAGGTCCCTCTCACTCCTCCCCTCCTCCTCAGCAGGGCCCCCAAGTGGCTACTGCCCCAGCGTTGGTAGGGGCAACCCTTGGGGCCCAGGGGCCCGCATGGTCACAGGCCCAATTCCAGGCCTTCATGCAGCACGCCTTCACGCAGTTCATGACTCCATCAAGGACCCCACAGGTTCCCCTTCAGGTCCCCTCTCCTCCCACTGGTCCTCCCCCTCAGCAGATCTGCTCTCCAGCTCCGGAATCTGCTATCTCGGAGGCTTCATCCCAGATGGGGGAGGGGGAGTCCGATGACTTAGACGTTGCGGACACCCCCATGTCAGACGAGGAAGAGGCAGAACCCGATCAGGCCTCTGCCTCCTGTCTCCTCGATCACTCAATCTTTTCTTCCTTACTATCAAAGGCATGCTCCACTGCCTCTTTAACCTCTGTGCACCTCAGCGGACAAGGAGTCAAATCCGCTGTTCAAGGTGAAGGTAGTGGAGCACAAACAGATTCCCTGTCCCTTCGTGTTCCGGGACGCGGTAGAGGCCCAGTGGGCCTCTCTGTCCACCATTCCCAGGGAAAGCACTGTGGAAAGGAAGCTCTATAATGTGGCCCCGTCTTTCGCTTCCCTACTTGAGGTACCGTCAGTAGATTCTCCACTAACTTCCTTGTTCTCAAATTCTGCAGCCTCAGGGGACATGACAGAGTTCCTCGCTGCGGACGAAAAGAAGTTCGAGGCCAACTACAGAAGGGCACACCTGACCTCCGGTCAGGCCATTAAGGCTGCTACAGGTACCTCCTTCTTTGCCAGGACCTCCATCATGTGGCTCCGGGAACTTCAGGCCACTATCCCGCCTGACCAGGTCAGAGTGCACCAAACACTCGTGAAACTGATAGGGGCCTCACAGTACATGGCCGATGCCTCTCTCCACTCGGCCAAGTGTTCTGCCCGTTCAATAGGAGCCACAGTGGCCTCTCGCAGGTTCCTGTGGCTGAAACACTGGAGGGCGGACTTACGGGCAAAGTGCCGCCTCTCCTTGGCCAAGTATACAGGCAAGGACCTGTTTGGCCCCATCCTTGACCCACATGTAGTCGAGGGTAGGGACAAACGTAAAATCATTGCCCACCCTTCCAAAAAGACCAATAGACGGCAGCAGCCGGACTCCCGCAGACAGGCATCATGCCCCACGGGCACCTGGGAGTGGCGGCAGCCCTTTCGGACAGGGCAGTCCTGGGATGAGCCCAGAGGTTCACGTTCCTTCCCTCAGAGGCAGGACCGTCAACAGGACCACCAAAATACAGGACCCAGGGGCCAGTTTCAATCTAAACGTCCCTTCAGGGGGTCGGGGAACCGCCCTTTCCGGCGGACCAAGTGACTCCCTCAGGGAGATTCCAATAGGGGGGCGCCTAGAGCGTTTTTATCAGGTCTGGGAACAGACCACCTCCGATTCCTGGGTCAAGGACACAATCAGGTGAGGCCTAGCACTCGAATTCGAGGCAATCCCACACGATCGCTTCACCCAGTGCCCGGTATCGCGAAATCCCTCCAAGGCACGGTTAGTATCCTCCGCCATCAAACACCTGGACATCAGGGCCATAGAACCCGTACCGGGGGACCAGACTGGGACAGGTTTCTACTCCATCCTGTTCGTGGTCCCCAAGGCATCAGGAGGGTGGAGGGCGATCCTGGACCTAAAGGGCCTGAACCGGTTCCTAGTGTACCGGCGTTTCAAGATGCAGACCCTAAGGTCCATACTAGCCAGCATCAGGAAGGGGGATCTCCTCTCCTCCATAGACCTCACAGAGGCTTATCTTCACATCCCAATCGCCAAGGACCACCGCAGGTTCCTGCGCTTTTGCTACGCGCGCCGGCATCAGTACCGGGCCCTCCCGTTCGGTCTCTCCTCGGCACCAAGGGTCTTCACGAAGGTACTAGCGGTCTTGGCCGCTCATCTCCGGATGATGCCGGTGCGCGTGCAGTGCTACCTGGACGACATCCTCGTCCAGTCCAGATCCATTCGGTCGGCGCAAGCAGACCTGAGAACCACCATCCAGGTACTTCAGTCCCACGGGTTCTCAGTGAACTTCGGAAAGAGCCACACTTCCCCCTCAAAACGACTCCTTCACCTGGGGCACTGATAGACTCAGAATGGTGCAGGGTCTACCTGTCCCAGGAGCGGCAGCTGAGCATCCGGAAATTGATATCCCAGATCCGGGGCACGAAAAGGGTTCCCCTGGTGCAGCTGTCCCAGCTCCTGGGAAGGATGGTATCCTGCATGGGGATAGTACCGTGGGCAAGACTCCACTCGAGGACCCTCCAATGGTTCCTCCTCCCCTTCCAGAAACAACCTCAGCGCCTCTCCCCACAAGGTCCAGGTGCCACACCACGTCCTTGTGTCTCTCCAGTGGTGGGTTTCCCCAGCCATGTCCAAGGGGACCGTATTCAAGGAACCCTCCGGGGTAGTCCTGACGACAGATGCCAGTCTGTTTGGCTGGGGTGCTCACCTCCAAACTCAGCTGGCACAGGGACGTTGGTCCAGGGCGGACCTGAAGCAGAACATAAATTGGCTAGAGCTAAGGGCCATCCACCTAGCCCTCCTCCATTTCTCTCCTCTAGTATCGGGCAAGCATGTCCTAGTCCTGACGGACAACGTAGCGGCCAAGGCCCATGTCAACAAGCAGGGGGGCACGCATTCCTGGGCCCTCCTCCAGGAGGCCAAGGAACTGGGGCTGTGGGCAGAGACCCATCTGAAGTCGATAAAGGCAGAACACATCTCGGGGGAGGCAAACCGACAGGCGGACTCGCTGAGCAGGGTAACCGTGGACCATGCAGAGTGGCGACTGGACACCAAAATATTCGACATGATAGGGTCCAGATTCGGCGAGCCATGCCTGGATCTCTTTGCCTCCCCAGACAACGCCCAACTCCCCAGGTTCTTCACCAGGTTCCCGACCAAAGGGGCCGAGGGGACAGACGCCCTACGGTGCAGGTGGCCCGAGGGGCTGTTGTACGCCTTCCCTCCCCTCCCCCTGATCCAGGCCACCATCCGCAAGCTGTTACTGGAGCAGGCAGAAGTAATATTGGTTGCGCCATATTGGCCTCGGCGTCCATGGTTTGCAGATCTAGTGGATCTGTCCCTGTCCCCTCCGTGGAAATTCCCACCGAACAAAGTGGCCCTATCTCAAGGGGAGCTCCGTCACCCAGATCCTCAGTGGCTACAATTGGCCGCTTGGCACTTGAGTGGGAGTGCCTAGCTAGGCAGGCCTTCTCCCCAGAAGCAATCGCTATGATTCAGGCCTCTAGACGCCCCTCAACAAACAGGATTTACGATGCAACCTGGCACAATTTCTGCCAGTGGTGCTCTTCTCGGGGCTTGGATCCCCTCTCAGTAGTCGTCCCAAACATCTTAGACTACCTATTAGACGGCATGTCCAAGGGGTTGTCCATCAACACCATCCGCAGGCAGGTGGCGGCATTAGCCACGATCCTCACCTGTGACAATTGGGGTCCTCTCTCTCACCATCCAGCGATCTCGGCATTCCTCAAGGGGGCGACAAACTCTAGTCCACCCCCGGTGCATAGATACCCTTCCTGGGACCTACCCACAGTATTACGGGCCCTAACGGAGGCTCCATTCGAGCCCCTGCGATCATCTTCACTACATTTTCTATCCTTGAAGGTGGCCTTTCTAATAGCCATTACTTCAGCTAGAAGGATTTCGGAGCTGGGCGCTCTTTCAGTTTGGGAGGACCTGTGTATCTTCCACCAAGACAGAGTGGTCCTCAGACTAGATCCCTCGTTCATACCCAAGGTTAACACCACCTTTCACAGGTCGCTGGACCTCGTACTACCCAACTTTTGTCCTAATCTGACCGATAGACTAGAACACCAGTGGCATACACTGGATGTGCGCAGGGCTCTGCGCATCTACATAAAGCGCACAGGCCCCTTCCGTAGGTCCGAGGCTTTGTTTGTCTCTTTCCAACCATCGGCCATGGGCAGCAAGGTATCTTCCACTACCATTGGCAGATGGATCAGGGCCTGCATAGCTAAGGCGTACGTCTCGCAGTCA
Source organism: Bothrops alternatus (assembly GCA_034064705.1). Classification (NCBI taxonomy): domain Eukaryota; kingdom Metazoa; phylum Chordata; class Lepidosauria; order Squamata; family Viperidae; genus Bothrops; species Bothrops alternatus. The sequence continues at coordinate 19,297,524 of JARGCV010000103.1, read as the reverse complement.
CTGGCCATTCCATCATGTATCACGGCCCATTCTACACGTAGTGCAGCAACTTCCGCGGCCTGGGCCACCCAGGCCTCCGTAGAGGAAATTTGTAGGGCGGCGTCCTGGTCATCTCCGTCCTCATTCATTACCAATTACAAGATTGACAGGTTTGCTGCGGCGGATGCCGTGTTCGGCAGACGGGTCGTTCAACAGGTGGTTGCCCCCAGGGAGACGCCAGCCTAGTCCTCCCACCCTGGGGGACATGGGGGGCTTTGGTATGTCCCTATCTAGTGGATTATACATCCACCATGCTGGAGAAGGGGCGTTGTCTTACCTGAACGCCTTTTCTCAGCATGGTGGTGTATAATCCACTCCCTCCCTTAAACAACGGGCTAGGCTTGCGTGGAGGGCATCCCCCTTTCTTTCTATTACTCTGTTACTTTTTTTTGGAGCCACGGTGTCAGAGCTTAGCTACCTCGCCTCGTCAAAAACTGGGAGACACGCCCAGGGGAAGGTGTGGCTAAAGCTTTTTCCTAGTCTCTCTGAGCAGGAGGGCTGAAATAACCCTATCTAGTGGATTATACACCACCATGCTGAGAAAAGGCGTTCAGGTAGGACAACGCCCCTTTCATTAGCCCTCCATGGATGATATCAGTGTGAAATTTATTTTCATTATTGCCCTTGATGTAAACATAGTTGGAACAACAACAAAAAACCAATGCAGTATTAAACAACATTAATCACTAATCTGGGAATCTACAGATTCCTCAACTGTTGTCTAGTTTGATCAATAATTATTCACCAATAATACTCAAAGATCACATGATCTGAATCACATTGTTACCTGAGACATTAGAAATTTTAATTAGGGAGAATATACTGCACATAGAGAGAGTCCCTCTCCTTATTTTAGAATGCTGGGCTGATAGAAAGAGTTGGGGATAACAAGGCTGTTCTTATTTGTAATGCTTTTTCTTTAGAACTTTATCAACAATTAAATTTATTAATTCAGTTTTTTCTCATTTTCCAAAAGATAAATAAAATTTTAATTTCATCCATGGATTTGAAGATGAATTTAGAGCAAAAACTTTGGGAACATGTTTTTCTGCTCTTCTTTTTGCTTTTGCTATTGTTATTTCTAGGTGTTAAGATTCTAGGACTTATCTGGGGCTTATTATGGCAAAATGCAAAAATATATCTGTTGGTATTTCATAATTGGGATCCAAGATGGTCATAGTTATATGATTATGTGAGTATTTGATCATTTTTTAAATACCATCCCACACTAGCCCAAATAGTGATTCCAGTTTTGGATGCAAATTCACCACTTTTTTTCCCCTCTTCCATAATTGTCTGTAAAAAGATATGACGAGACTAGAGCTAATTTGGTGCATTGGTTAAAAGTTCTGGATTACAAGCTGGGACATTGAATTTTAGTCCATCTTGGGAACAGAAACCAGCCAGGTGACCTTGAGACAGTCACTCAACATGGACTTGTCCACGGAGCGCCAATTTGAACATACAAACAAACAAAAAAGAACTGCTATTAGACATTCTATTATTAGTGAGGGATCTAGAAAACCAATCTGAACTGACAACAACCCAACATTTTCCCATTTATAATTGTAATATTGCTTCATGTTTAATACAGTACCTGAATATAGTAAGATCCATGCCTTTGACTCATTTCGGCACTCTCTCATTAGTTGTACTAGAAAGAAAATATAGGTGGATTCCTTTTTTGCCCCATTTCTCTTCACATGATAATAGCTAAGTAGAAGCTGTAGAGCAGGGGTGTCAAATTGCTGGCCCGCAGGCCAGTTTCATCATACCGGAGCCGTGCCCACCCCATTGCCGGCAATGGCAAAAAAGCTCCGATACGTTGTGCGACGTTTGACATGTCTGCTATAATGAGCAAGTTGTCCAGAGATGCTAACATTCTCCAGCACTGGAGATGGATAATCCACCAAAGGATTTAGACTGTGTTCCTGCCCAATCAAATCAAGTCAGCCAAAGTTGCCATGTCTCTCCTGGGCTAGAAGGTCCCAGTCTTGACTTGATCTTGCCCATGAACAGACGTGCAAGTTTGGTTCTTAGGCAGGTATAGTCTCCATTGGTGGATTTTCCATCTTTCCTTGACTTTAAACAGTTTTTGCTCAGTGCTGGCCTCAGCACTGGGGTCAGATTGCTGTTTATTCCAAATCCCTTCCTCCCCCTCTTAGCCTTAAAGTGCGGCTGGGATCAGCTTATCTTTCTGTGTTTCATTGTCTTTCAGTTTCGTTTTCTTCTATCCTCCCTAACCTTCTCAGTTGGATTCCTATTAAGTTCAGTTTCATTTAATAATTTCTCCAAGAACAACTATAGTTGTCCTTTTCTATTTTGCTTTAGTTTTCCTTCCCTGATTGGGAGCTGGAACGCAGCTCCAGGAGCTACGATTCAAGAGGAGGGGGTGGTGGAAGTGCTAATCAGCAGGAAGGCTTACCAGCAGTTTAAAACACTGTTTTTTTTGCCTCCTTTCATTATTTACGGGGCTGTCCTTGCTATTCTGGAAGGCTGAAGGATCGGCGCTTCCCAATTGCAGCCCCTGTTACCAGCTGAGCACACGCTGTTCCGAACGGGTTTTTCTTTGTTGAATCAGGTGGCTGGCGGTTCAATTAGGTGGCTAAACAGGGCGGTAGATGCAGGCGAGCTCTGTTTGCTTTTTGGAGGCTGCGACTGCTCCGCTGAAGCTCTTGAGTGATTTTCACGTTGGAGGAGTTCTCTGGACCCTATAGGGAGACACATAGTGGTGGCCAAATAGTTATTAAGAATTGCGTCCGCCATTTTGTGGACACTGAACACCATTCTCGGTTATTAACCAGTCTCAGTGAGTTTCATTTTCACAACGGCCGCCATCTTGAATCCGCCATATTGAGAACTAACAGTTCTTTTCATAATTATCTGGTTTTTTTTGTTTGGAGCCTGCACTGAATCTTTTATTCAAAATAGTTCTTCAGTTAGTAACATTCTCCTTCTAGCAGAATTTGAATTTGTGTCTACTCATCTACACTCAATATTACTTACACACACAGTAGGTCCTTGATTCTCCCTGTATAGCAGTATTGGATTCCAGGTGTACCTTCTCGTGCACCTGAGTTTACCCACAACATATCAGTTTCTGGATTCTAGGTGTACCCTGTCGTGCACCTGTGTTATCCATTAATTGGTAGTTTTCTGGATACCAGGTGTACCCCATCATGCACCTGTGTTATCCACAAATTAATAGTCATTGGTTACCAGGTGTACCCTATCATGCACCTGTGTTATCCATAAATTAGCAGTTCCTGATACCAGGTGTACCCCATCGTTATTCCAAATTGTAATGGTATTAATTGGATTCAATTTCTGTAAATTTGGAGGACTCCTTTAGCCTTCTGATTCCATGAGTCTATCAGGCTCCATTTCAGGCCATTTCCAGGCCGATCGTAAATGAGGCTTTGCCTCAGCCAGCTGATCAGCGGGACTGCTGATCAGGGAACCAGCTAGCTTGCGGAGGTGCGCAGTCGCCACGAGGCTCTAGCTATGGAGATTTATCTCTTCAAAGGCTGCCGTTTTTTCACTGTTCTCTTGCTTTGACGCCACGAGGTCTGGGAGCAGGCTCGCTATCAATTGCAGCTGAAGCTGCGCAACAAATTGCAAGTTTCTTCATTTGGAGAAAGGGGGGGAGGAATTTAGAGAGTCAGCAGCTTCCCTCCCGATTTAGCTCGCAAAAGACAATTCCTCTTCATTGAGCTGGCAGATTGTTAAACTTATAAAGCACGGCTGCCATTTTGACCGCGTGTTTCGACTGCGGTCGCCATTTTGACTGTTGATTCAGACACTGACGCCATTTTGTAAAGGCCTCGTGTTTTCCAGCAGATCCCTTTGGGCCTGCACTTTACTAACCAGTCTGCTGTAGCTGACCATCTACAGGGGGGAGGCATTTTCCTTTTCATTGAAGATCACTGAGTCTATTGTTATTGCTGTGATTCCTTATTGCTTGTTATTAGTCAATTCTGCTCTGAAGATCAGGTATTAGGTCATTGCTGTTTAGTGCATTGGGCGGGGGAGGAATTTTGGTGTCCACCTGTTCATTTTAGTTTGTGACGCAGTGTCATAGGCCTAGATAGGCAGTCTTAGTGAATTGTCTGGCTGATTTGCCATTGTTGTTGTTCAGATCTGTGGGTTGCAATTCCCTCTCTGACAACCATATCTGCGTTGCGTGGGCTCCCCCCACTGACGGCTATTTCCTTTTTGGTATATCCTGATTACAATGGCAGACAGTGACTCGCCCCAGGCAACACAAGTGACTGATGTTCCCCCCGCACAGGCACAATCGAAGTGCAGATCAGCTGATTTGGAAGCGGGAGAAAAGAAAAAGTCCAAGACTAAACATGTGACACCCAGAAAGACTTCCAAAGCAGCCGAGCAAGAGGCCTCAAGGAGACATCAGGTGCTGGAGAGGGAATTCTCCAAAGCTCAAAGGCTCATGTCCACTGAGGCTGAAGTGGTTCCCCCCGTTCCACTGGACGCTTCTCCATTTGGGCCTACATATGTGCCTTCCCATGTTGCCCCTAGGCCATGGTCTCCTCAGGGGGAAACCGGACAGGTTGGTCCCCCCCCCGCTCATCCTCCCATTCTTCCTTCATGCAACAAAGTCATGATGTGCAGGCCTCCACAGTGGCTGGGGCCTGTTTAGAGGACCAACAGCAGGAGTGGTCAGATCAGTTTCATGATTTCATGCAGCAAGCATTTACTCATTTTATGTCTTCTTCTAGGAGTCAAAGACCTCTACTGCCTCCACCTCTTCCATCCATTTCTCCTTCACAAACGGGACATGTTAACGTTCCCGATTCTGGTGTTTCTGAGACCTCTTCACAATTAGGCAAGGAAAGGTCAGTGGACCAGGAGGTAGCTGATTTACCTATGTCTGAGGATGAGGAGGCAGCGCCAGAACAGCCACAATCCTTGGGTCTTTTTGACCCTTCCCTTTTCAGGTCTCTACTTACAAAGGCCATTACTACTGTTAATCTTTCTTCGTCACAGGACGATAAACCTTCCACATCTGCCAGTCAGGAGTCCAATCCCCTGTTTGCGGACAAGATTGTGGAGGATAAACAGATCCCTTGTCCGTATGTATTTCGGGCTACGGTGGAAAAGCAGTGGTCATCTCTGGCCACTTTTCCTCCTCCCAATAGTACTGAAAGGAAATTATTTAATGTCTCTTCCTCTCTCGCCTCTCTCTTGGAGGTTCCAGCTATTGACCCTCCACTAACCTCCTTATTTTCCATATCTGCTATTCCAGGAGATACGGCGGAGGCTCTGAAGGCGGAGGATAAGAAGTTTGAGTTTGCTCTGCGCCGAGCTCACCAGGCTTCGGCATGGGCCATTAAGGCTGCGACCTCAGCTTCCTTTTTTGCAACAACTTCAATCATGTGACTCTGCGAACTTCAGGCTCTCGTTCTTCCTGATCAGGTTCGCACACATCAGACACTGAGTAAGTTACTGGCAGCATCGGAATACATGGCAGACGCATCACTTCATTCAGCCAGTTAAACAATGGCGGACGGATTTAAAATCTAAGTGGCGTCTGTCGACAGCCAAATACAGTGGCACACATTTATTTGGCCCTATCCTTGAACTGCATGTCATTGAGGGCAAGGACAAGCGTAAGGTCCTGGTACACCCCTCTAAAAGGTCGGATAGATGGCCGCAACAGGATTTCCGTAGACAGGCCTTCCACCCCAGTGGTTCCTGGGAATGGAGGCAGCCCTTTCGGCCCGGGCAGTGCTGGGATTGGCCCAGAAGCTCACAATCTTTTTTCCCTAGACAAGATCGCCAGCAGGACCACCAGACCTCGGGGCCAGGGGCCAATACCAGTCTAAGCGTCCCTTTCGGGGCTCAGGGAGCCGCCCCTTCAGGCGGTTTAAGTGACGCCAGGGACAAGTCTCTCATAGGCGGTCGGTTGGGGCTATTCAGCAACATTTGGGAGGCCACCACCACCGACGTTTGAGTCAGGGAGACCATAAAATACGATCTCACCTTAGAATTCATATCAAATCCCCCAGACCGTTTCATACGGTGTCCAGTTTCAAGAAATCAGTCAAAAGAAACATTGGTAGCCATGACCATTTCTCATCTGTTAGAAATCAGGGCAATAGAACAGGTACTGAAGGAGCAGGAGGGGCAGGGGTTTTACTCCATCCTGTTTGTGGTACCCAAAGCATCAGGATGCTGGAGGGCGATACTGGATCTAAAAGGTCTCAATCGCTTCATAAGATACAAAAGGTTCAAGATGCAGTCCCTAAGATCCATTCTGGCCAGCATCAGAAAAGGGAATTTTCTAGCCTCTATAGATCTGACAGAGGCTTACTTACACATTCCAATCCTCCCAGAAGACCGCAAATTCCTCCGGTTTTATTACGCGCACCGGCATTACCAGTACAGGGCCCTTCCCTTTGATCTCTCATCAGCTCCGAGGGTCTTCACGAAGGTCCTGGCCATATTAGCGGCCTATCTCAGAATGATTCCAGTGTGCATACAATGTTATCTGGACGACATTCTGGTCCTGTCCAGCTCTTTCAGGTGAGCTCAGTCGGACCTGGAAGTGACAATCAACACCCTACAAATTCACGGTTTTTCTGTAAATTTCAAAAAGAGTCACACCACCCCCACAAGGCGCATCCTCCATCTGGGGGCAATAATAGATTCGGACCTTTGCAAGGTCTACCTTTCACGAGAGCGCTGGACAAGCATCCGGAGACTCGTACATCACATTCAGAGAGAGAAGTTGGTTCCGCTGGTCCAGCTGTCTCAACTGCTGGGGAAGATGGTTTCTTGCATGGGGATAGTTCCATGGGCCAGGCTTCATTCCAGACACCTACAATGGTTTCTTCTTCCCTTCCAGAAATGGAACCTCAGTTCATCCACAAAGAAGGTGAGAGTCCCTTATCACACTCTATCCTCTCTCCCGTGGTGGGCTTCTTCCGCGATGACCAAAGGGACCCTCTTCGAAGAGTCCCCCAGGCTCGTTCTGACCACAGACGCCAGTCTGTTCAGTTGGGGCGCACATTTACAGACTCATCTGGTGCAGGGTCAATGGTCTCGGGTAGAGTTAACTCACAACATCAATTGGATAGAACTCAGGGCCATACACCTGGCACTCCGTCAGTTTTCCTCGGTAGTGAAAGGGCAACATGTTCTCATTCTGACAGACAACGTAGCCGCAAAGGCTCATGTCAACAAACAGGGAGGAACCCAGTCTTGGTCGCTCATGTTGGAGGCCCTAACACTGGGTCTGTGGGCAGAGTCCAATCTGAGTTCTCGCAAGGCAGAACACATATCAGGGGTGGTGAATCAGCAAGCAGACTCCCTGAACAGGGTCATGGTCGATCACTCGGAGTGGAGCCTGGACCCGGAACTGTTCAGGGAGATCTCAATGAGATTCGGTCATCCTCAACTGGATGAAGCGTTGACTTACCTGAACGCATTTTCTCTGCATAGGGGGATGGAGAATCCACCTATGGGTTACGTCAGTCCTCTGCCCAATCAGAGACTAGGTCCGAAATTTAGCTCCGCCTCCGGCTTCCTTCCCCAGTTTTTGCCATCAGATCGGACCGTGTAGCTCCTTTCCGGCCTCCTGTAAGAGAACTCCTGCCTAGACTAGTTAGAGGAGGGTGTGGATTCTCCATCCCCCCATGCAGAGAAAATACGTTCAGGTAAGTCAACGCTTCTTCTCCTGCATGGGTAGATTCCGAATCCACATATGGGACGTACCCAAGCCGTCATAAGTCCCTTCGGGTGGGAGTCTAGGCTATCTCTTACTAGGCCTGGACTATCTGCTGCAGGGCCCTCCTGCCAAAAGAAGCCTCAGCTGCAGCAAATTGATCAATCTTGTAATTTCTTACGAAAGAGGACGGAGAGGCCCATGTGGCCGCTCTGCAAATTTCCTCTAGTGATGCCTGGGTGCGCCAGGCAGCCGATGTGGACGCACTCCTTGTGGAGTGAGCCGTGATGTTATCTGGTACTGGCTGTTCCAATGCCTCATAGGCCTTGGCTATGCATGTTCTGATCCATCTACTAATGGTCGAAGATGATACCTTCAGACCCTTAGACGAAGGATGGTATGAAACAAATAGGGCCTCGGACCTCCTGAAGGTCGCTGTCCTGCTGACATAGTGGTGCAGAGCCCTGCGCACGTCCAGTGTATGCCATCGTCTCTCCAGACGGTGTGTGGGCTTTGGACAGAAATCCGGTAATACCAGGTCCTGGGACCTGTGAAACCATGTGTTGATCTTAGGTAAGAAGGATGGGTCCAGGCGTAGGGTCACCCTGCCCTCTGCGAAGGTGATCAGATCCGGTCGGACCGAGAGAGCCCCCAACTCCGATACCCTTCTTGCTGAGGTGATGGCCACTAGAAAGGCCACCTTCAGCGTCAGGAAACGGAGTGAACAAGCCCCCAGCGGTTTGAAAGGATCCTCGGTTAACGCCTGTAGAACCCTATGTAGGTCCCAGGACGGAAAACGGTGGACTACAGGGGGCCGTCTTGTGGCTGCTCCCTTTAGGAAGGCGCTCACGGCCGAATGTTGTGACAGAGGTCCCCGGTCCTCGCAGACTAGGACCGTCTGTAAGGCCGCTATTTGCCTGCGAATGGTGTTGATCGCTAGTCCCCTGTCCATGCCCTCCCATAGATACTCTAGGATGTTAGGGATGGTAGCGGTCAGGGGGTTTAACCCCTGCCTGCTGCACCAAGAAGAAAAATTCCTCCAGGTGGCATCGTAGATCCTGTTGGTGGAGGGTCGGCGAGCGTCTTGAATGACCGAGATGACATGCTGTGAGAAGGCCTGCCTACTCAGTCCCTCCCGCTCAAGTGCCAGGCGGCTAGTTGTAGCCACTGCGGGTCTGGGTGTAGAAGTTTCCCCTGGCTCAGGGATACCTGGCTCGGAGGGAGTTTCCATACTGGTGAAAGTGATAAGTCTACCAGGTCCACAAACCACGGACGCCTCGGCCAGTATGGAGCAATTAGTACCACCTCCGCCTGCTCCAGAATGAGTTTGCGGATTGTTGCTTGTATTAAGGGCAGAGGAGGGAAGGCGTACAGTAGCCCCTGGGGCCACTTGCATCTGAGCGCGTCCGTCCCCTCTGCTCCCCGGGTCTGGAACCTGGAAAAGAAGCGGTGAGTCTGAGTGTTTTCTGGTGTTGCGAAGAGGTCCAGGCAAAGGCGTCCGAACCTGTCCGAGATTGCCTTGAACAGTTCCGGTGCCAGTCTCCACTCCGCGTGGTCTATCGTGACCCTGCTGAGGGAGTCCGCCTGATGGTTTGCCTCCCCTGAGATGCGCTCTGCTTTTAGTGAGGCCAGGTGCTGCTCTGCCCACAGGCCCAGTGCCCTGGCCTCCTGCATGAGAGCCACTGACCTGGTCCCGCCCTGCTTGTTTACGTGTGCCTTTGCTGTTACATTGTCCGTCAGGACTAGCACGTGTTTCCCTGCCAACTGGGGTGAGAACTGAAGCAGGGCCAGGTGGATGGCCCTCAGTTCGAGCCAATTGATTCTGTGTTTTAGGTCCCCTGGGCTCCACCTTCCCTGGGCTATCTGGTCCCCGGAGTGGGCCCCCCAGCCGAACAGGCTTGCATCGGTTGTGACCGTGATCCTGTTGGGTTCCCTGAGTGGGGTGCCCCTGTTCAGGGCCCCTGACCTCCACCATCTCAGTGATGCTATGACCTGGGGAGGCACCCTGATTCTCCTGAGTGAGGCACTCTGGTCCTGTCTTTGGAAGGGCAGCAGGAGCCACTGCAGGCCTCTGGAGTGGAGCCTGGCCCACGGGACAATTCCCAGGCATGATATCATCTTCCCCAGGAGCTGGGAAAGTTGCACTACTGTGACCACCCTCCTCTGCATTACCAGAAGCGTTAGCTTCTGTAAACTCTCCCGACGCTCCTGGGAGAGATACACCATGCCCTGCTCTGAGTCTATGATTGCTCCCAGATGCTGGAGCCTCCTTGAGGGTGTGAGTTGGCTTTTCTTGTGGTTGACTGAGAAGCCGTGCCTCTGGAACGTGTCTATGGTGACCTGGAGGTCCCTTAGTGCTGCCTGGTGTGACGCTGAAAGTATCAAGATGTCGTCCAGATAGCATTGGACCCACACCGGTCTCATGCGCAGGTGCGCTCCCAATGCCGCCAGAACTTTCGTGAACACTCTGGGCGCTGAGGACAGCCCGAATGGGAGTGCCCTGTACTGGTAATGTCGCCCCCTGTGGCAGAACCTTAGGTACCTTCTGTATCCCGGTCTTATTGGGATTTGCAGATAGGCCTCTGTGAGGTCTATCGATGACAGCAGATCCCCCTTTCGAATACTGGCCAGTATAGACCTGAGGGACTGCATCTTGAACTTCCTGTATACTACGTAGCAATTTAACCGCTTGAGATCGAGGATTGCTCTCCAATCCCCTGATGATTTTGGCACAAGGAAGAGGATGGAGTAGAACCCCCGTCCCTCCTGCCCTGGAGGAACCGGCGCTATGGCTCTTATTTCCTCCAGGTGCCCAATGGCCTGGTCTAGGAGACCCGCCTTGATCTTGTTGCGGGGTAACGGGCATCTTATGAAGTGATCTGGTGGGGTGGAGTAGAATTCTAGTGCTAGGCCCTTGGCCACTGTCTCCCTGACCCAGGCATCCGTCGTGGTCATCTGCCATGCTTTGCTGAACAGCGCCAGACGGCCCCCGATGGGACTGTCCCAGGCGTCATTTGGAGCGTCTGTAGGGTTGGCCTCCCCCCCTTTAAAGGGGCATTTGGAAGGTTGGCCCCTACCCGAGACTGGACGATCCTGGCCGCGCTCCTGCCTGTATGAGAAGGTGCGCGGAGTTCTGGGCCCTTCCCAGGACCGTCCCCCCTGAAAGGGCTGCCTCCATTCTCCTGCCCCATTCTGATGGGGTGCCTGTCTACAGAACTCCTGGGTTCCCCTGTCTGTCCTTTTAGATGGGTGAGCTAGCACCTTTCTTTTGTTTTTATCTTCTATCAGGTAAGGATCCAGGATCGCTCCGAAAAGCTTTGATCCTGCATACTTAGCTGTGGCGAGCCGCCATTTGGACTTAAGATCCGCCTTCCAGTTCTTGAGCCATATCAGCCTCCTGGCTGCCACTGTCCCTGAGATGGACCTGGCCGAGTATCTAGACGCGAACAGCGAGGAGTCTGCCATGAATTCCGCTGCCCTCCGCAGTTTGGTCAGTGTTTATCTCACACGTACCTGGTCTGGTGGGACACTTGCCTGGATCTCCCGCAGCCACCTGATTGCAGCCCTAGCGACTACTGAGTTAGTGGATGCGGCTCTGATGGCCCAGGCCAATGAATGGTGAACCCTGCGGAGGGAAAGCTCTACCTTCCTATCCTCCGCCTTCATTGACTCTGCCAGGTCTCCTGGAATGGCTGAGGAAGGAAGGAGAGAAATTAGCGGAGCGTCCACCTGTGGCACCTCTATTAGTGTTGCTAATGGGTTGCAAACATTAAACATCTTCCTTTCCACGCCATTTGGGTATGGAATGGTGCCTAGATTAGACCACTGGGACCTTACCGTTGATCTGAACACCTTAGTGCATGGTACCTGTATTACCTCTGACACCGGTGAGTGCATTAGTGGATCCTCCTTCCTCTGAGGACGGTGGCCTGGCCTCCTTGGTCTTGGCTGGCAGATCAAGAACGGAGCATGTCTTAATCATGAGGGAATAAAACAGATTATGATCGAATAAACCTGACACCGGAGCCGCCTGTGGCTCTGTGTCCTCATTTTCTGACAGCGGGGCTTCTTCATCGTCCCAGTCCTCCTGCTCCTCGTCTGCCACCTGTGAAGAGTTCTCAGACACATCAGAGTCCTGGAACATTACCTTTCCCCCACGGGGAACCCGTGTCCGTGATGTGTGAGCCCTCTTGGGAGGAGAATTACTCCTAGATGTCCTGAGGTGCTCTAGGGCCTCCTCTAGGAGGGAATGAAGTTGTGATGGCCACTTACCAGACCTCTTTCTTTTCCTACCTCTGTGCCCAGCCTCCTCCTGGCTGGTTGTGGGCTCGGAGTGCTCTGGTGACGATGGCACCGAGATGGGGGACACCTCCCTTTCTGTCTCCCCCCTGGGAGACCATTCCTGTTCAACTGCTTCCGAAAGCTCAAAAGGGGTTGGTGTCTCCCTAAGGGACAGGGCCGCACTCTCCATCCCGCTGTCCCTCAGCCTCTGCGCCTTGGCAAACTCCTTCTCCAAGGCTTGGTGTCTCCTTATGGCCTGGCGCTCAGCCGCCTTTGATGGCTCAGACAGATGCTTTGTTTTGGCCTTCTTCTTGCCCCCCCCCCCCGTTTCCTCCGTTCTGCGTTTAGGTGACGACGGAGGGGGCGCTGAGCCTTGGGCCGAAGTGCCCTCTGTCATCGCCATGCTCCAAGTAGCACCCTTTCCAGGTATCTAGCAGGCACAGCTGTTACCGGCAGCGTTACAGGGAATATTCCCTAACGTGCCTGGCCAAAGTAATTTGCGGCCACGTGGGTCCTTAGCCAGGGAGTTTGGTCCCTATGCCCATCCCGGCTGCCTTGATTCTGCTGGGGAATCCTTCCGGTTCCAATCGTGCTAGAAACCAAAAACACCGAGACACACACACACACCTCCGAGGGGACTCTTTAAGTAGCCGGCCTCAGTCCTCACTGCTCTAGGCAGACCGGAATCCAGGCCTCTCTGCCTTGCCGGCAGCAATTTCTTTTCCCCTGGGCCAACAAACAATCTCAGCAGAGAGAACAAAGGAGGTTGGCCCGCCTCTCTTCAAAGGGGCTTTCGCGTCAGAAACGAGGCACCAATCAGAAGCCTGGGAGGCTCAGGACACGCCCAATTTCCAAGATGGCGCTTCGCGCCAGTAGCCGAGACCTCCCCCTTTTAAAAATGGCCGCCGCGCCAAATTTTTGGTCGGAGCTCTGTGCTCCCGACCACGCGGTGCCTAAAGGATGCAGGCCTCGGACTACCCCTCCGGTAACCGACGGTCCCCGCCTACGTCCGCCTCCCGGCGAGCCGGCTGGGCTCCTCCCCGCACTTCCCTTGCCCCACTTGCGTTTTTTGTCGAGTTCTGCGTCGAGTCTGGGAAAGTCCTTCCTTCGACGCCTGTACTCCTGTGGGGTCTCGGAGCGCAGTGAGGCGACCAGCGGGAGTCCAGGGATGTTTCCCCCTTCCTCTCCTGCTTTTCCCAGGCCCTAGGCCCGGGGCGGTCTCGCCGTCGCGCTCCCGCCGCGTGGAGGAGAAGATTGACCGAAGGTCCCCGAAACAAGGTAAAATCCAATACTTTTCTAAATTTCGTCTTCAAATTAACTACTCTAACGTACAAAACAAAAACCTTTCCCTACCAGTCCTTAAACCGAAAGAAAAATACTCTTTTTCGCGGAGCTAGTGCGAAGAGCTGTTCTTGGGCTTCAGACTAGGTAAAAACTGGGGAAGGAAGCCGGAGGCGGAGCTAAATTTCGGACCTAGTCTCTGATTGGGCAGAGGACTGACGTAACCCATAGGTGGATTTGGAATCCAGCCATGCAGGAGAACTCTTTGCTTCTCCACAAAACACTCACCTTCCCAGGTTTTTCACCAGGCTTCCTTTACGGGGAGCAGAAGGGGCAGATGCTCTCCGATGCAGGTGGCCGGAGGGCCTACTTTATGCCTTCCCTCCCCTTCCCTTGATTCTGGCAACCATTTGCAAGTTGCTACAGGAAAAGGCAGAGATAGTATTAGTTGCTCCACACTGGCCTTGGCATCCGTGGTTTGCTGACCTTGTGGATCTATCGCTCTTGCCACCGTGGAAGATTCCCTCGGACCGAGTAGCTCTCAGCCAGGGAAATCTTCGACATCCGGACCCCCAGTGGCTCCAGTTGGCCATTTGGCACTTGAGCGGGAAGGTTTAACCAGACAATACTTTTCATCAGGGGTGATTTCATTGATCCAGGCTTCTAGGCGCCCGTCCACCAACAGGATTTACGATGCCACTTGGAGGAATTTCTGTACGTGGTGCTCCAAACAACATCTCAATCCTCTTTCGGTCACTATTCCTAATATTTTAGATTATCTTTTGGAAGGATTGAATAAGGGATCATCACCCAATACCATCCGTAAACAGGTTGCGGCCTTATCTACAGTTCTGATTTGCGATAACACTTTTCCCCTGGCACAACATCCAGCAGTCAGCACGTTTCTGAAAGGGGCGGTCAATGAAAGATCACCACCCATACATCATTATCCATCTTGGGACCTACCTAAGGTCTTACAAGCTCTGGCTTCCTCACCGTTTGAACCACTCAGGTCTTGCTCTCTTCAGTTTCTTTCCTTTAAGGTGGCATTCTTGATAGCTATTACATCTGCTAGGAGAATTTCTGAATTGGTAGCACTCTCAGTGCGGAGTGATTTATGTACCTTTTTTGAGGATAGGGTAGTCCTTTGTTTGGACCCTACATTCACTCCAAAAGTCAATACTTGGTTCCACAGGTCTCAGGACCTAGTTCTTCCAAATTTTTGTCCCAACCCATCTCATCGCTTAGAGAAAAATTGGCATAAGTTAGATGTGCGCAGGGCCCTGCGTATTTATATTAAGAGGACCTCGGTTTTCCGTAAATCGGAAGCCTTGTTCGTGTCTGTTCAACCTTCGGCCATGGCCCAGAAGGTCTCTTCATCGACCATAGGTAGATGGATCAGAGCATGTATTGCTCGTGCTTATACTTCTCAATCTCTTCCAATTCCTACTCACATCACTGCTCATTCCACACGTAGCGCAGCAACAGCGGCAGCCTGAGCCACCCAGGCATCAGTAGAAGAGATCTGTAGGGCAGCGACTTGGTCTTCCCCTTCCTCCTTTGTAAGACACTGTAAGATTGATCAGTTTGCAGCATCTGATGCCGTATTTGGTAGGCGGGTTCTGCAGCAGGTAGTGTCTTCTCAGGAGCCACAAGCCTAGACCTTTCCCTCCCAGTGGTGACATGAGTGGCTTTGGTATGACCCACCGGTGGATTCTACATCCAATCATGATGGAGAAGGGGCGTTGTCTTACCATAATGCCTTTTCTCAGCATGATGATGTAGAATCCACACCCTCCCTTCAGAGCAGTCTAGGCCAGTGGCATAATTTCTTGGAGCCAGTACGTCAGACTCTGTCATGGATGTTTCGCCTCATCAAAAACTGGAAGGACACACCCAGAGGGAGGCATGGCTAATTTTGACTTAGTCTTATCTGAGCAGGAAGGCTGTGATTACCCACCGGTGGATTCTACATCATCATGCTGAGAAAAGGCGTTCAGGTAAGACAATGCCCCTTCTCAGAAGCGTAAGAAGAGGAGACTTCCTGATGTCCGTAGACCTCACGGAAGCTTATCTTCACATCCCCATCTCTCTCAGCCACTGCTGGTTTCTACAGTTTGCTTACAGGGGCAGACACTATCAATACAGGGCGTTACCTTTCAGTCTATCCTTGGCCCCGAGAGTTTTTACCAAAGTCCTCGCTGTGCTAGCAGCTCACCTCCGGATGGTGCCTGCCAGAGTCCAGTGTTACCTGGACGACATTCTGATTCAGTCATCATCAGGACAAGCCGCTCTGTCTGATCTAGAAAGGGTGATCAACCTTCTTCAAAACCACGGGTTTTCGGTGAATTTTTCAAAGAGTCACTTGTCCCTTACAACAAGGCTATTACATCTAGGGGCCATCATAGACACGATCGACTGCCGTGTCTATCCCAAGAACGTCGGGAAAGCATACTATAGTTGGTCCTACAAATCTGCGGGAGCGGCATGGCAACAATAGCAAGTCTCTCCCAATTACTGGGGAAATTGTTTACTGGGGAAATTGTTCCTTGGGCCAGGCTCCATTCCAGGACACTGCAGTGGTTTCTGCTCCCTTTCCAGAGACGGAACCTCAGCTCGTCAATTCAGAAAGTGTGAATTCCACTCATAGTGTCGCGCTCCCTCAGGTCGTGGCTCTCATCGGCCATGCTCAGGGGTTCCTCCTTCAAGGAGCTGGACTGAATTACTTTGACGACCGACATCAGTCTGTTCGGTTGGGGTGCGCACCTTCAATCACAGTGGGCCCAAGGCTGTTGGTCCCGGTCCGACCTACGACACAATATAAACTGGCTGGAGGTCAGGGCCATACACCTGGCCCTTCAACACTTCCACAACTTGGTAGCGAATCGTCACGTACTGGTCCTCATGGATAACGTTGCTGTCAAGGCCCATGTGAATCGGCAAGGGGGCACTCAATCCTGTGCCCTCCTTACCGAGGCTCTCCTTCTGGGTTCTTGGGCGGAGTCAAATCTGGCCTCCATCAAGGCAGATCACATATCAGGGGAGGCAAACACGCAAGCGGATCTCCTCAGCAGGATGACGATGAATCACTCAGAGTGGCGTCTGCACCTGAGGATTTTCAGGGAAATATCCCACAGATTCGGACTTCCGATTCTAGACCTCTTCGCCTCCCCGACAAACACTCAGGTACCGAGGTTCTTCTCCTGTTTCCCATGCCCAGGAGCAGAGTGCATGGACGCTCCATGGAGTCCGTGGCTGGAGGGTTTACTTTACGCCTTCCCTCCTCTTCCTCTTCTCCCGGTGTTCATACGCAAGATTTATAGGGAAAAGGCAGAAGTTCTCTTAGTGGCACCGTACTGACTTCGGAGACCGTGGTTCGCCAACCTAGTGAACCTCTCACTAGTGGATCCGTGGAGGATTCCTCCGGACAAGGTCTCGCTCAGTCAAGGGACACTACTTCATCCAGACCCCCAATGGCTCCAGTTAGCCGTATGGCACTTGAGCGCTCAGTTTTAGCTCGGGAGCACTGCTCATCAGGAGTCATTTCTGTAATCTAGGCCTCCCGTCGGGCCTCTACCAATTGTATTTATGAGGCCACCTGGAGAAATTTCTGTTCATGGTGCTCAAAGCACCACTTGACATTGTCAGATCTGACAATTCCTCACATATTGGACTACCTCCTGGAGGGTCTGGAGAGGGGTTTGGCTCCAAACACACTGCGCAGACAGATTGCTGCTCTTTCCACGATCCTTAAATGTGAATCTGCGACTTCCCTGGGTCACCATCCCTTGATCCGATTATTCATCAAGGGTGCTATCAACATCAAGCCTCCTGTGGTCCATAGATATCCCTCTTGGGAATTACCAAGGGTATTGCAGGCTCTTACCAATCCGCCCTTTGAACCCCTCAAAACACGTGAGTTGCAATTCTTATCGCTCAAAGTAGCCTTTTTGGTGGCTATCACCTCCGCGCGACGGATTTCCAAACTAGCTGCTCTCTCCATTAGAGATGATTTTTGTATTTTTCACCATGACCAAGTGGTCCTTCGTCTTGATACGACCTTTGTTCCAAAGGTAAATTCCTTATTTCACAGGATTCAAGAAATTGTGTTACCAGATTTCTGTCCTAATCCCTCACATGATCTGGAACGGCAGTGGCATCTGCTGGATGTCCGCAGAGCACTTCGTTATTATATCTCACGGACAGCTGTCTTCCGCTCTACTGAGGCCCTCTTCGTTTCCTATCATCCTCCTTCCAGGGGCAGGAAAGTGTTGTCCTCCACGATTGGCAGGTGGATCAGGGCTTGTATTGCGGAGGAATATAGGGTGGATTCAATGCCGGTTCCAGGGCGTATCACGGCCCATTCCACCAGTAGTGCGGCTACTTCTGTAGCCTGGGCTACTCAAGTGTCCATTGAAGATGTTTGCAGAGCGGCCACATGGTCCTCTCTGTCACCCTTCATTAGGCATTACAAAATTGACAGGTTCGCCTCGGTGGAGGCATCCTTTGGCAGGAGGGTTCTGCAACAGGTACTATCCCAAAATGCCACAGTGGGCAGGTCTGATTCCCTCCCTTAGGGACAATTAGCTTTAGTATGTCCCATTGGTGGATTCTCCATCTCCAGTGCTGGATAAGGGGCGTTGTCTTATCTGAACGCCTTTTCTCAGCACGGAGATGGAGAATCCACTCCCACCCTAGCAGGTTCTTAGGCCTAGCTTTGCATTTATGAGCCAACACGTCTTGCTGTTAGTCATGGCTTCGCCTTCATCAAGACTGGGACCTTCTAGCCCAGGAGAGGCGTGGCAACTTTGGCTGACTTGATCTGATTGGGCAGGAACACAGTCTAAACCCATTGGTGGATTCTCCATCTCCGTGCTGAGAAAAGGCATTCAGGTAAGACAACGCCCCTTTCAACTCATTCATCCAATATTCATAAGGATACCAGGCTGTACAAATCACTTTTATATCCTTTAGTGTATTATGTTTGAACAATGATTTTTCTACTACATACTGTATATTGCAACCGAATTCTTTGCACCAGTGTAAGAAATACAGTGGAGATTTGTATGAAGAAAGAGTTTATTGGACCAGAAACATCATATGTGTACTATTATTCTGTTATTCTCAGATGACTGCTACAGAAACCCAAAATATTTTATAATGCGACATTTTGATCATAGTTAGCTGATGTTATTATTGAAAACCTTTTAAAAGTAACAATTATTTTAACTAGATAACATACCACCCTAGAGTAGCACTAGAACTACAGCCAGGTTATTTTAAATTATTTAATCTATATTCAGTAAACTATTAAATAACTTAACGTTACCAATTCATTTTGTTACAGTTCTCAATTCTATTGATATTAATCTTTTATAATAGCTTTATATACCTTTTAATATACTTACTTGAAATCATTAGTTTTCAGGTTAGGTTATAGATTTGATTTACAGTATTAGTTATTTTTTGGTAAATATATTTAAGGCTATTAAAATTTAGTATTATAAATATGAAGTCACTAGATTAATTTCTTCAATCTTTTTTGTTGTTATTGTGGCAGGCATCAAGCCTCTGAGTATGAATATAGTGCCATGCTGCAAATACTTTGTCATGTTTCAGATTTGTTGTTTTTAATGTAACATAGCAGCTACTTTTGTTCTCATGACACATCATGTTACATTAAATTAATTGCACATTTCTACCAAGCCATTCTATTGGCTTATTTAGAGGCATTGCATCTTCAAATGTAATTTTTGCTTTATTCATTATTTTTATTTATTTTGTAAATAAAGAACATTGGTATTCATTTATTTTAGATGTTTTATCCCACCTTTATTACTTTATAAGTAACTTAAGACAGTGAACATACATAATATTCCTTTGCAGGGCCAAAGTAAGATTAACAATTTTTTTAAAAGAAAATGTTTCAATTCCATCACCCAGTTCCCCCCCCCAATATTGCCTGTGTGCCTGATGCAGCTTTACTTTTTTCATAGTTTCATAGTTTCATCTTTAAAGAAATGGCAAGTATAATGAGTTGCATTAAAATCACAGCTGCTTTATCAAGTTGGCTATTTGTCTAAAATCTATTAGAGGGAAAAAATAACAAAAACTAGAATAATGTGGCTGCATAAGTGTTCACGCCCTCTTATAGATAGGAATGTGGCTGTGTTCAGAATTAATCAATCACATTTAAACTGATGGTAAATAGTAATCAATACACATCTGCCATCAATTAAAGTGACTCTGACCAAGCCCATATAAAGTTTAGCTGTTCTAGTAGGAGTTTTATAACATTAACTCAGTTGCCCCTTACAGTAACAGCCATGGTTGTAAAGAACTTACAAAACATCAAAGGTATCTCATTGGAAGGTATCAGTCAGGAGAAGGGCACAATTTTTTTCCCAAGACATTGACTATACCATGGAACACAGTGAACACAGTCATTAGTATGGGGGGAAAAATACCATAACAGTGATGTTACCAAGAACTTAATGTCCCTCCAAAATTGTTAACAAAATAAGAAAATTGGTCCAAGGGGCTGCTAAGAGGACTATAGCAACATTAAAGAATTTTTAGGAATTTCTGGCAAGTACTGATTGTGTAATACATATGAAAATAATCTCTGGTGTGTTTCCTGTGCTGTGGCAAGACAAAAACGTACAAAGAAAACATCTGAGCCCAGTTACATTTTGCAAAAACCTACATCAAATTTGACAAAGATATGTGAGCAAATGTGTTATGATCTGAATATTTTTGGGCATAAATCCAAAAAGTATGTTTGGCACATAAACAACACTGCACATCATCAATGAAGTATGGTGATGACAGCATTATGCTTTGGGGCTGCTTTTCTTTAGCCGGAACTGGAACTTTAGTGAAGATGAAGGGAATTATGAACAGTTCCAAATATCAGTCAAATTTGGCACAAGACCTTCAGGCATCTGCTAAAATGCTGCAAATGAAGAGGAATTTCACTTTTCAACTCAACACCAACTCAAAGCATATCACCAAGTCATTACAACTATGACTTCATCAGAAGAATATAAAAGTTTTGGAACAGCCCAGCCAGAGCCCAGACCTAAATCCAGTTGAAAATCAGTGGAGAGACCTAAAGAGGGCTGTGTACAAGAGATGTCCTCACAAATCTGACACATTTGGAGTGCTTTTTCAAGGAAGAGTGAGTAAAGATTCCCAAGGCAAAATGTCTCATGCTGATAGGCTCCTACCCCAAAATACTGAATGCTTTCATAAAATCAAAAGGTGCTTCAATAAAATAGTAATTTAAGGGTGTGCATCTTTATACAACCACGTTATTACAAGTTTTTTATTATTTTTACACAAAATATTTCAATTTGTCTTTCAATTGAATTGTAGAAGCTTATATGTTATATTAAAGGTGGAAGATATTCTGAAGTGATTTATCTTGGTCTGATTTTTTTTTTACATCTCAAAAACCTGGCATTTTAACAAGGTTGTGTAGATTTTTTATATCCACTGTATATGTCTGGCACACACTAGCAAGCTTAGCATATCAGCTGATTTTTTTTCTGTTCCTAATATTCCTTTTTGTCAGTCATATGGAGTAGATCAAATGAGATCACTTTATGTGACTTCACAGAAAGACTAGTCTTATACCATGAGTTGGCAACCCGCGGCTCTGGAGCTCTTTCAGACTTCTTCTGCGGCTCCAGTTCTCTGCCATTTGGAGAGAGAGAGAGAGAGAGAGAGAGAGAGAGAGAGAGAGAGAGAGAGAGAGAGAGAGAGAGAGAGAGAGAGAGAGAGAGAGAGAGAGAGAGAGGCACTTGCACTTTGCTTCCCCCCTCTCTCGTGCACGGGACTCCTAATTGGTCCTGCGCCTGGACGCACCCCCCCAGGAGAAGCATGGCCAGAAAATCCCTTTCCCAGGCTGGCCTTGTCCAAGGCGCATGTGGCCGGGGAGCCACGTGGGGCAGCCCCGGGATCCTCCCTGGGAACATCCCGCAGGAGCCTCCGCTGAGCGGGTCAGCCCTCCTGCAAGCTGTGGCCCCAAGGGAGCGCAGCCCCTGCAATCTCCAGCTGGTGCTACTGTTGGCCCTGCTGGCCGGGAAGGCACACTGGAGTCTCGGCTGCCGGGAAGGCGATTGGCCCGCTCCTCTCCCATCGCCCGGAAGAGGTAAACTGTCAAGTCCTGTGGGCTTGATATGAACGGGGGGGGGGAGGGAGGCAACAATACCTGGGGAAACCAGGAAGCCAGCGATGCAGCCGAACAGCTGATAGTAACAACGCTGAACGTTTGGGAGACCCCTCAGGCAGCCGCCAGACAGCTATTTGGCACAGGAAACCCCAGTGGAGGCTGGAAGCGGGGACAATGCCTGGGGAAATGCCAGTCCTATCTGCCCTACAAATCCGCCGAACAGCTGACTGAGCGGCCACACCGCCGACAAACAGCTGTTCGGTGCAGGAAAGATACCTCACAGCAAGGACCAATAGCAGACTGGAAAGGAGAGCCAGGGGCCTATGTTGCTGCTTTTCAAGATACCCGCTGGATGCTGGCTAGCTGGCTGGGGAAGTGGAGCTCAGGGGACGGACTGAAGGTAAGAAAGGGAGAGGGAGAGACGGGGGGAGGGAGAGGAAAGAGGAGGAAAGAAAGGAAAGGGAGGGAGAGGAAAGGGAGAAAGGGGGAGGAAATAGAAAGAAGAGGGGGAGAGGAAAGAAGGAGAGGAAAGTGAGAGAGAAGCAGGGAGAGGAAGGACAAGAGGAAAGGAGGAGAGGAAAGAAAAGAAAAGAAAGGGAGAGAAAAGAAAGACAAAGGGAGAGGAAAGAGAAAGGAAAGAAAGAGGAAAGAGAAGGAGAGAGGAAGGGGGACAGGAGAGAGAGGAAAGAGAAAGAGGGAGAGGGAGAGGAAAGAGGAAGAGGGAAAGAGAGAGAGAGAGAACTCCTGCACAGCAGCCTCTATTTCTTTTTAATTAAACTCTTCAATCAAGCTTTCCCCCCCCCCGTGTGCACAAGTTTTGCGGCTCCCAGTGTTTTCTTTTCTCTGGGAAATGGGTCCAAATGGATCTTTGAGTGTTTAAGGTTGCAGACCCCTGTCTTATACCATGGGTATCAAACTTGATTGCGTCACGTGATGTATCATGACATTGCAATGTTTTTTCCCTTTTTGGAGCTGGGGTGGGCCTGGCCTGCACTTGATGCATCCAGCTTGCGGGCTGCCAGTTTGATACCCCTGTCTTATACAGAATAGTCCTTGCTTACTAATAATTGAGCTCAGGAACTTTGTTACTAAGCAATATGGTTGTAAGACACAGCATCATGTAACTGCATTAACTTATAATGGCAGTTCCAGGAATCCCAGTTGCAATTGTTAGGTGAATCCAATGTGGTCGCAGTGTCCTGTTTACAACCTGCTGCTGGCTTCTCCACTGATGCTGCAGTGGGTGCAAATACATAGTGAGTTCACCTCATTCAACACCATCATAATAGTTACTGAACAAAAGCATATTAAATAAGGATTCCCTATCCTTGAGGTAGGTTTCAGCAAGAGAATCTTGCAAGTCTGTCTGAGTTTTAACTTTCCTCCCTCTTATCCCAAGGAGTCAAGAGGGTCCCTGTTTTTTTCTGATACATGCTTCTAGATGTGTTTTACAAGGTCTCTGGCCTTTTGAGTAACCACTGTATTACTGAGTGTGGTGGCCAGTAGTATTTATTCAGGTTATAATAAATATGGATCTCTTAAGGCAGATTTATGAAATGTCTTTAGCTGATTGTAAAAAACTAAGGATGATCAGACTTAGATGTTACTTTTTTGGAGGTCACTAGGAAATTGAGAGTGCTACCTATATGAAGTTAAAATAAAAACAAAGAAAAACCAGAAGATAGTAATAAATCAGATTCTGACCATGAAATTGCCAGGAGTTGAATCTGACTTAGAGGCTTTACTTTTTACAGTTAAAAATTGAATTCTTTTTATATTGGATGTATTCTTGTTCATTTTTGGCTCATCACAGTTGCTGCATTTATTTCCCCATGGTGATAGAACAACATCCTGTCCTTTCTCTTAGGCTTTGTAGAACAAGGTCAGTGTTCCGGGCCTTTTCAGGACAAAAGAATTTGTCAGCTTTCTTTACGTTTCTAAGGCTTGCTGCTGAGATACTATTTCAGTTTTTAAGGTGGTTAAGAGAGAATTTAGATATACATAGTACGAAAAAAATGTTTACTGTGAAAATAGTAATAGGAATAGGAGTCTGATAAGCCTGAAAGATTTGCTGGGAAATAAGTCATTGGGTAAGGTTTATGAGAGCATAATTTTACTTTATTATTAATCTCAACCAGGGGAGAATGGGTCTGTGATAGAAGTATGAATGGTACAAAATAGGTAGTGCTGGTTTAATAACTTTAAATGTAATTATTTAAAAGTGGACTAATCTGAAACTTATTGAGAATCACATTGAATATAAAATGAGTCAGGTTTAATTTTTTAAAAAGAGTTGCAAATGTTGTAAACTCCTGCTGAGGCCATCATCAACTCTCTTACCATGCAGGATTTATATAAATGAATTTTTCAAGGTTTCATTGCTGCATGAGCATACTATAAATACCATATATTGTTGATAAATGGCCAAAAATATTACAGGTAATCCACAGTTACAACCACACTTGGGATTGGAAATCTGATCATAAGTCAATGCACCTATTCGTTTTTTGAAATTTTTCATGGTGGTCATTAAGCAAATGATGCAATTGTTAAGTGAATGGTATGGTCTTTAAATGAACCCATTCTTTTGATAAATGGCAAAAAATGCAAATCACAATCATGTGACTCTGGGGCATAGTAACTGGTTGTAAAGCTGAGTTGTTTGCAAAGCAACCAAAATACAGTCAAATGATTTGGGAAATTTTTTACAGTGGTTGAAAGTAAAGCAGCCATTCTGAAGCTGTTGTATCTCAGAATAGTCATAAGTTCCAGATTACTTGTATTGCGATCAGAGTGGCTTCCATTGGGGTAGAGTGCAATCACTCTATTCTCCAGCATGACGAGTGGAGAATCCACCAATGGGTTTTGCTTGTCTTCTGCCCGTAGACTAAGTCAGCCAATTTTGCCACGCCTCTCTTCCTGGGCCCTCCTCTTCCCAGTCTCGACTTAGTCTCTAGCCCAGAAGGACACATTTCCCTTGGCTCCAGGATCAGGTCAGAATTTTATCTTCTATTTCTTGCCTTTTTATGAAGGCGGGGTGCAAACAAACGGCCGTTTGTTCACCGTCCCAGCCGATCACGGAGCAACCATAGGCTCACCCTAACCGCAGCTGAACTTCAGCTGATCGTCGGAGAGAGGATTAGGATCCAGTCGCCATTTTTGGTACCGCATGGTCTCTCTCTACGGCACAGGGAGGAATCTCCCTCCCCCCCCCACAGCAGCTGATCAGCGGAGAGCAAACAGGGCTCCTGCGGCTTCCCCGAAGGCCAGCTGATCGGCAGAGTGTAATCAGCAGAGACTGAAAGAGAGGCCGGTTGCCATTTTTGGCTCCACGTAGCCTCCGGAGCAGGGGGGAGGAAACTAAGCATTCAAATGAGCTCTTTTCAAAGCAATTGGTAATTTTTTCAAGAACAATCTTCAATGCAATCATAATCTCCCCTTCTCCAGGATTGAATAGGACCAGTTTGGTTAAACAGTGAGAGGGGGAAGGCAGGGAAGTGCACAAAACGCCTTTTCTCATTGAAATAAGGAAATTCCTCCTTCCTAATCACCTACATCCCAGCCCATAGGCTCCCCAAAGGTGATATACCCCTGTCAGGGACTGATACAGGAGAGCACAGCGGGTGTTTGTACTATTAACTGACACCCCCACAGGAATTATTTCCAATCACTAACAGATTGCTCTCTGGTCGGGACAGGCCCATTAACAAGCCTCTTAACAGAGATTTCTCTCAGTCTTGCGCTGAGATATCTCTTATGAAAATGGCAGACACCAACGCTGTCCAGACAGCGCAGAACTCCTCCATCAGTCCCCCTGGACGCAAGAGGCCAAGATCCTCCAACCAGGAGGCAGCAGGCAGGATCAAGGCCAAAGCAATTTCTAGCAAAAGATCCTCCAAGGCAGTGGACAAGGAGGCCAAGCGTTGCCACCAGGCTCTGGAGAAACAGTTCTCTAGAGCTGAAAAGAGGCAAAATATAGCAGGAGACGGCTTAGTCCCACCAGCTTACACGGAGGAGGAAATATTTGCTCCGTTGCAGCCTAGTCGGGAACCTCTGGAAACAGAGGCTGACACAGAACAGGCAGACAGATCCCCCCTAAGCAAAGGGCCTGAAAACCCAGGGGTACCAGATGCAAACTCAGCAGCAGCGCCTAGTCTTTCAGACAATCAGGGAGCCTTGTCATCGGAACACTTACAATTCGTGATATCTCAGGCTGTTGCTCAGGCCATAGCCTGTTCAAGACATCATAGGTCCAGACCCGGATCTGTAGCTTCAAGAGGCCATTCCTACCTTTGACAGGAGGAGGCCTCAGCATACCAGGAAACAATTTTCCCTTCTCGTTCCTCAAGAAGCAGGAAGTCTCCCGCAGAGGACTATGAGCAAACGGATCAGGGGCTGTCGGAGGATGATGATATATCCCCAGATCCTCCACCATTCATGGGCCTCTTCAACCCATCTTTATTCAAATCCTTGCTTCACAAGGCCAGCAGCACTGCAAAGATTAAGAGACCGAGACTTCCGCAAGAGGGATCCTCAGCACGTCAGGACACAAACAGCAGGGTGTTTTTGCAGCTCACTTACACACAACAATTTATTCCCTGTCCCCCTCTCTTCTTTGACACAATTCAGAATAATTTGGGGGTCTTCTTTCCAATAGGGGACAGACAAGAAGCTGTTCAACATAGATCCGGCCTTATCGGAGGCAATAGAGGTCCCGATAGTAGATGAATCTCTAGCAGCTCTTGTTTCACCTTCTAAGGCAGCGGTTCTCAACCTTTTCCGGGGCTAGACCCCGGCCCGGCCCGTGCCGCGCAAGCACGGTGTGACCCCGGGGCGCATCGCGCATGCGCGGCGGGGCGCATCGCAAAGGGGAAAAAATGGCCGACCCAAAAAAATGGCGGGCCCGCATCACGCATGCGCGGTGCGACGGCCCGCATCGCAAAGGGGAAAAAATGGCTAACCAAAAAAAAATGGCCGACAAAAAAATGGTGGACTGTGGTGTTTGGCAACCCCCGTGAAATGGTCGTTCGACCCCAAATGGCGTCGCAACCCACAGGTTGAGAACCGCTGTTCTACGGTATCCGGGGATGCGGCGGAATGCCTTTTCTCAGCATGACGATGGAGAATCCACTCCCATCCTTAGGGCCAGTCAGGTCCTGTGCTGGGAAAAGATTGAGCCAACACACGGGAAACATAGCCAACAGCTTCGCCTCAGTCGAGATTGGGAAGAGGAGGGCCCAGGAAGAGAGGCGTAGCAAAATTGGCTGACTTAGTCTACAGGCAGAAGACAAGGAAAACCCATTGGTGGATTCTCCATCGTCATGCTGAGAAAAGGCGTTCAGGTAAGACAAAGCCCCGTCACTGTAGGAGGAGATGCTTTAGAAACTTAAAAAGAGTGCCAGAATATCCTTTTTTGTGGACATCCAGTACTTCCAGGAATAATTCTTTTAAACATACATTGTTGATAGTACAAGTAGTTCTTGTTTAGCAACTGCCTCATATAGTGACTGTTCATTGTTGTGTTTATTATGGAAAAGTGTGCAACTGATGCTCGCATTTATAACCTTTGCAGGTGTGTAAGAAAGCTGAAGTAAGATTGTAGTCACAGTCACATGATTTTTCACCTAGCAATCTTAATTTAATGACTGAGTTGCTGATTCCAATTATGGTTGTTAAACAAGAACTATCTGAATGGGCAGACTGGTAAAATAAAGAAGCTAATTCTGGTAGTTGAGTGTGAGGCTTCAGTGTCCTAGGTTCTTTGCTAGTGCTTTCTTATGATTTGTGGACATAATGACATTAATGAATTATTGCATTTGTCAAGTATTCAAAACTCATTCAAGTAGCAGAATTTAACTTTCTTAGAATAGAATTTGAGTTACCTGGCACAAAATATTAAATTCTTACATATGTTAAAGCAAAATCAGTTTTCAGACTTTCTAGTAGAGCTGACTTTTTAATTCTTAATTCATTTTTTACAAGGATTGTAATGGAAAGCTCTGTATGATAAAATATATGTGATTACAATTCAAGTAGTGTATTTCAAAAGTTAATGTGTCCCAAACTATGTTCAGCAGGACAGACAATAGCAACTAATATATTATTTTGATAAATCTGCATGAAGTAGCCTTTATGTTATAGACTTAATTAGTTAAGGAACAAGGATGCTTTCAGTTTTCTAAAAAGTACAAGGAGTTAATACCAGTCTCTGTTATTTTACAAGAGACAAAGTATAATACATTTACACAGGAAAAAGCACATTCAAGTTATTTTGAACCACACAGATTAATTACGCTTTAATTATGTTTAGCAGGCATCCTTGCTAAAGGACATTCTTGCTTAATCATAATAAGATTAATTTAATATATTCTTTCTTACAGATACTTGGTAAATATCAAAAGATAATGCCTACGTCTCTATTTAATTTTTTAAGTTTTCTAGGAAGTAGAAAAGTCTCAATTATAATTTATTATTGTCCCCTAAATACTGTCAGTTTTAATCTGACTTCAGCCATTTTGTCTGTAGTTACCAGGGTATCATATGACATTCTAGATTTTCTTATTTATAATTATATAGTGTTTGATTCTAGTTTTTTCTTTTTTTTCTTTTTGTAGGAGAGATCACTACAACTGTAAACCTACTGAAGCAAAATATGGAATGGATCTCGCTGGTGACTGAATTGAGCCAAACAAACAGTATTGACAGTAGCTTGAAAATCACCAGTTAGCAGTTTCTTCACGCTCCAGTATCACACAGCACTTTCCAGAGAGAACTCATTGTGTGCATAAAATCAGCTTTTAAATCTGCTCACTACCTTTCAGCTTTGTTTAATTAAAATAGTTTTAAACGGGAATCCGAACTACAAGAGCACTTGGAGAAAAATGGCATTGGAAGAATATCTGTGGATGGTCGTTGTGGGTTTTATCATTGCTTTTATTTTAGCATTTTCAGTTGGTGCAAATGATGTTGCAAATTCTTTTGGTACTGCTGTGGGTTCTGGTGTAGTTACTTTGCGCCAAGCCTGTATCCTTGCTTCAATTTTTGAAACTACTGGTTCAGTATTGCTGGGAGCAAAAGTAGGTGAAACTATTCGTAAAGGTATAATTGATGTGAACTTCTATGACAACTCAACAGGTCTACTTATGGCTGGAGAAGTCAGTGCAATGGTTGGTAAGTAACCTTATTTTTCTTAAGTATGTATTTTTTTTCAAACGATTAAAAGTTCTTATACCTTGGTAAAACTAAAATAATAATTTGCACATTTCTCAATCTACAAAATTCCGTGGAGATTGAGGAAGTCAAAAGCAAGCCCTGGAATTGGGTTCTGCACACTCTTCCTTGGCCAGATGCCTTTAGTAGTTTATTGGAACCAACTTTAATAGAAGTTAATTTTATACCTTTTTTAACCATAGATTCAGATCACAGTTGGTTTAGAGCAAGATTAATATTATCTATAGTTGATTATATTATTTTAGGAAAGAAAATATTGCCCAATTCTTAAGTTTAAAAGATTTGAATTATAATCGGTCTTTCTAAGGATTCTGTTTATTTACCATTTCAATATAGTATGACATTCTAAAACTATTAAAAGAGTAATATATAACAAGATATTGGCAAGATAACATAATATTACATATCACTGTAGTATACTTAAAATATTGGTGACTTAGATTTGTATTTATAATTTTATTAATTTTTATGAAAAAGAAATCTTAAAATACTAGCTACTATGAATCTATTTTATTTGTGCTTACAGTCAGTGTCTCCCATTCTTTGGAACATGGTAAGGATTTGGGGAGAACAGTAATTTCTTTTCTTTACACTGGAGCTGGGGGAAAATAAGCCACAAGAAGCTCCTATTTTCTTCCCCACACAACAATGCAAATATGAGTTGGGAAAATGCGATTTGATCTTATCAAGAGAACACAGCCCTCTGCTTCTAGTGAGCAGATCAGATTGCCCTCAAGGGATGACATTTCAAAACATTTGCTGGTATCCATTCTGAGACCGAGGGGCAGGAGGATGTAATCCAGCCCTATTTCTCACACTGTTGCGCAAGGCCACATCAACGGCCAACATGGATCCGATCAGTTCCCGCAACCGCAGGCCACATCGGACTCCAGCCCCAATCCTATCTTTTTTGAAACAGTGGCAACAGAATACCATGTCCCGTGCCCCTCCATTTTCCTCAAAGGAATCAAGAAACAATGGATTTCCCCTTCCTCATTCCCTTCTGTAAGCGGGACCGATAAAAAGCTCTTTAGAACCTCCACAGATTTCACTGATGCATTGGAGGTCCCAAAGGTTGATGAGGCCTGGACCCCTCTGGTTTCCCAGACTGCGATAGCTGGGGACCTATTGGAGGCGCTAAAGGCGGACGATAAAAAATGGGAGCAGACCTTCCGGAGGACCCATCAGTCTGCAGCATGGGCAATTAAAATGGCCACTTGCGCGTCCTTTTTTGTTAGAACTACTCTTTTATGGCTGCGCCAGTTACAGGCCAGAGTTCCTGCTGAGGACATTCGGACCCACCAGGATCTAAGTAAAATGGTGGCAGCCACAGATTACGCGGCGGATGCCACTCTTCAGTCAGCCAATTTTGCCTCCAGGTCCATAGCATCCAATATCATCGCCAGGTGGATGCTGTGGCTCAAACACTGGCAGGCTGATGCCAGGGTCAAATGGCGTCTAGCGACGGCCCCTTATCTGGGTAACAATCTATTTGGGGAGGCCCTGGCCCTGTACCTTGTTGAAAATAAGGATAAGCGCAAGGTCATGGCCCATTTGAACAAAAAGCCCGACAAGCACCCCACTCCATATTTTCACAGGCAGTCCTTTCGGCCAGCAACAGGTACAACCTGCTCAACCCTCCCGCTCATACACTCCAAGACAGGAGAGGCCGTATGGCCGTCCCTATGACAGGCCTGGGTTTTAACCCAGACAACAGGGCCAGATTAAGCGGCCATTTCGAGGGGCAGGACGCCCCTACAGGAAGTCCCAAGTGACTCCTGCACAAGTCTTCCAATCGGGAGAAGGCTAACCCACTTTTTCCATCAGTGGGAACTCACTTCCATGGACAGCTGGGTTTTACAAACCATCCAGTTCGGTCTATCTCTAGAGTTTCTAGCCACACTCCCGGACTGATTCATTGCTTGTTCCGTCTCCAGGGATCCACTCAAACAGGGCCTCATGCAGGAGGCCATCCAACTCCTTCTAGAAATTCAGGCCATAGAACGGGTACCGCCAAACTACAAGGGCGGGGGGTTCTACTCCATCCTCTTTGTGGTCCCCAAAGCCTCAGGAGGGTGGAGAGCGATCTTGGACCTCAAACATCTCAACCATTAAATCACTTACAAAAAGTTCAAGATGCACTCTCTCCAGTCCATCCTGGGGAGCATCAGACAGGGAGACTTCCTAGTGTCAGTAGACCTCACGGAAGTGTACCTTCACATTCCCATTCATCCAGCACACCGACGGTTCCTAAGGTTCTGCTACAGAGGCAGGCATTTCCAGTACAAGGCCCTTCCTTTCGGCCTGTTCTCGGCACCCAGGGTGTTCACAAAGGTCCTGGCCGTGTTAGCCGCCCAGTTGAGGAAAATACTAATATGCGTCCAGTGCTACCTGGACGACATCCTGATTCAAGCATCCACATTCCAGGCAGCTCAGGTGGATGTAAAAAGCACCATTCAGGTCCTTCAACAACATGGCTTTTTGGTAAATTTTCAAAAAAGTCAGACAGGCCCCTCGTCCAGGCTTCTGCACCTGGGAGCCGTCATAGACACCACAAACTGCAAGGTTCGTCTATCCCAGGAGCGAATAACCAGCATCAGAGACCTCGCCCATCAGGTGCACAGGAAACACTCAGTTCCATTGGTTCTACTATCAAAATTGTTGGGAAAGATGGTCTCCTGCATAGCCATTGTTCCCTGGGCCAGACTTCACTTGCGGGACCTCCAATGGTTCCTGCTTCCGTTCCAGCGGGTGAATGCCAGCGCATCCAACCGCCAGGTCAGGGTATCGATCCACATTCGCAGGGCACTGCTCTGGTGGTTCTCGCAAGTGGTGACCAAAAGCTCACCCTTCAAAGAACCGGATCGCATCACGATAATAACAGACGCCAGTCTGTTCGGCTGGGGAGCCCATCTACAGTCGCAGTACGCTCAGGGCCGTTGGTCCCACGCAGATCTGAGACACAATATCAATTGGCTGGAGCTCAGGGCCATTCACCTAGCTCTATGCCAATTCAGACACTGGATCAGGGGTCGCCACGTTCTGATACTCACAGACAACGTGGCCTCCAAGGCGCACGTCAGTCGTCAGGGGGGCACCAGATCCAGGGCCCTCATGTCCGAGGCACGGCTCCTGGGTTCCTGGGCCAAATCCAACCTAGCCTCGATCAGGGCTGAACACATTTCGGGGGTCATGAATCGGCAAGCGGACTTTTTAAGTTGCTCCACGGTTGATCCCTCGGAGTGGGGGTTGCATCCGGATCTCTTCTCCGAGATCTCCCATAGGTTCGGCCAGCCACTATTAGACCTGTTTGCATCGTCAATCAATGCTCAACTTCCCAGGTACTACTCCCGTTACTTCCTGCCAGGGGCGGAGGGGACGGACGCCCTGCGGACTCAGTGGCCACCAGGCCTCCTTTATGCCTTCCCTCCCCTCCCACTCATACCAGCGACCATCCGCAACCTGCTCCAGGA
Source organism: Bothrops alternatus (assembly GCA_034064705.1). Taxonomy (NCBI): domain Eukaryota; kingdom Metazoa; phylum Chordata; class Lepidosauria; order Squamata; family Viperidae; genus Bothrops; species Bothrops alternatus. The sequence continues at coordinate 19,265,357 of JARGCV010000103.1, read as the reverse complement.
GCAGGCGGAAGTAATCCTCGTGGCCCCTTATTGGCCACAAAGACCATGGTTTGCCAACCTGGTGAACCTTTCCCAGTCTCCCCCTTGGTGAATGCTTCCTCATTGTGTGTCATTACACCAAGGGACCATCCAACACCCAGACCCTCAATGGTTACAGTTGACCGTCTGGCACTTGAGCGCAGTATAATGACTCAAGAACTGTTTTCCCCTCGAGCCATTGACATGATTCAGGCCTCTCGTCGGCCAGCGACCAATCGTATTTATAATTCCACTTGGAAGAATTTTGGCCATTGGTGTCGCAGGAGACATCTGAATATTTCCAAATTGACCATTCCTCAAATAGTAGATTACCTTTTGGACGGCCTGGACAAGGGCCTTGCCCCGGCGACCATTCACTGACAGGTGGCGGCCCTGTCTACAATACTTACTTGTGCTGATTCAGTTCCCTTAGCTCACCATCCCAAGATTCGCGCCTTTATCAAAGGTGCGTGCAACACCAGGTCTTCCGTGGTACACAGGTACCCCTCGTGGGAATTGCCCCACGTCCTTCGCGCTCTAACTAAACCACCCTTTGAACCCATAGCAACTATTCCCTTGCGGAATCTGTCCCTTAAGGTTGCGTTTTTAATCGCCATTACGTTAGCCAGGTGTATTTCAGAACTAGCCGCCTTATCGGTCAGAAATGACCTTTGCATTTTCCACAGCGATAGGTGGTTCTTCACCTAGATCCCACCTTTGTACCCAAGGTGAACACACTCTTTCATAGAGCACAGGAAGTTATTTTACCAAATTTTTGTCCCAATCCTTCCCATGACCTGGAGCGGCAGTGGCACATGTTGGACATTCACAGGGCACTGCGGCGTTATATGAAGCGCACAGAGCCTTTTCATAAGTCTGAGGCTCTGTTCGTTTCCTTCCGCCCAGCTTCGCTGGGCCAAAGGGCTTCCGCTAGTACTATTGGCAGGTGGATCAGAGCCTGTATTGCGGAAGCATATCAATCATCTTCCCTGCTGGCTCCACGCCATCTTACTGCCCATTCCACTCACAGTGCTGTGACTTCTGCGGCATGGGCCACTCAGGCATCCATCGGGGAGATTTGCAGGGCTGCGACATGGTCCTCGCCCTCCCCGTTTGTTCGCCATTACAGAATTGACCGCTTTGCTTCAGCGGACGCCTCCTTTGGTCGGAGGGTCCTCCAGCAGGTGGTCTCCGGGGACACCATTCTGGCCTTATCTGTTTCCCACCCAACGGGACAGTGAGGCTTTGGTATGTCCCCTTGGTGGATTCTCCATCTCCTGTACTGGAGAAGGGGCATTGTCTTACCTGAATGCCTTTTCTCAGTACGGAGATGGAGAATCCACACCCACCCTTTAGGTCAGTTGGGCCTTATTTAAGGGTTTGAGAGCCAACACCTCGTCCACCTTCAGCCACTTCGCCCTTGTTAAGACTGGATCTTCTAGCAAGAGGGGCGTGTCAAGTTTGGCTACTTGGTCTCATGAGCAGGCAGACAGATAAAACTCATTGGTGGATTCTCCATCTCCGTACTGAGAAAAGGCGTTCAGATAAGACAATGCCCCTTCTTGGGAGCTTGACTTGCTTGTCCTGGGACTGTTCACAACTCTGAGCCTGTACAGTGCTATGCAGTTGCACTGTTGCTCCCTCCCACTTGAATTGTACAGAGAAGACAGATAACAGCAATAACCAAAAAGTATGGATACTTTCTTTTTTGGCCTCGGAACAGGATTGGAATCTTCATTAAATAGGCTGTCAAGTATTATATTTTGATTTATTAGTTTATATGAACATTTAATCATAAGACAAAATGTTGAGGATAAAAAATGCTGTCTTAAATTGTATCACACTGAATGAAAACAAATGAAAACAAAAATGGGAGGGATACTTCCTGTTTTTTAACCCAGCAGAAATTTGTATGGATAGAAAAATGTACATCTCATTTAAAAGCATATGTTTTCTGACTTCCACTGTCATCATAAAAAAAAACTGTTCTACTATTTGTAGTTATGTTAATTTTAATCTTTTAAAAATGGATTTATATGCAGTTGCAAATCAATTAATTCTAAAAATTTTAAGGTTATTTAACATACTTCGATTGTTAATGATTAAATATTTTTAATTGATATATAGATCTAATTTTAGATGAATGGCAAAGCAATGGAGTCCGCATAAAATATTATGTCTAAGTTTGTTTATGAAGGGTGCATTTCTTCCTCCCTTAGAGGGATTAGAATATAGCTCTACATTCTGCGGACAGGGAAGGGGAGCAGGACAGCAGGCAGCAGTTCCCAGCTGCCCCCCCCACGTCCTCAGCCAAACAGATGGGGAGGGGAGCAGATGGGGAGGGGAGGAGGACGGCAGGCAGAAGTTCCCAGCCATCCCCCCCCCATCCTCAGCCAAACAGATGGGGAGGGAGCAGGACGTGGGGGGGCAGTTGGGAACTGCTGCCTGCCGTCCTGCTCCCCTCCCCATCTGCTCCCCTCCCCATCTGTTTGGCTGAGGACGTGGGGGGGCAGCTGAGAACTGCTGCCTGCCGTCCTGCTCCCCTTCCCTGTCCGTTTGGCACCATCTGCCTTTGGCTCTCTCTCTCTCTTCACCTGGAGGGAGATGGAGAGAAAGAGAAAGAGGAAAAAGAGAAAGAGGAAAGGAAGAGAAGAGAAGAGAAAGAGGAAAGAGGAAGAAAGAGAGAGGAAAAAGAAAGAGGAAAAAAGAAAAAGGAAAGGGAGAGAGAAAGGGAGAGGAAAGAGAAAGAAAGAGAGGGGGAGAGGAAAGAGAAAAAGAGGAAAGAGAAAGGAGAGGAAAGAAAGAGAGGAAAGAAAGAAAGTTAGAGGAAAAAGAGAAAGAAAGAGAAATAAGAGAAAGGAAAGAGAAAGGAAAAATGAAAGACAAAGAGAAGAGAGAGGAAAAAGAAAGTTAGAGGAAAAAGAGAAAGAGAAAAGAGAAAAAGGAAAGAGGGAGAGAGAAAGAGAAAGAGGGGGAGGAAAGAAAGAAAGAGAGGGGGAGAGGAAAGAAAAAGAGGAAAGAGAAAAAAGATTGAGAAAAGAGAGGAAAGAAAGAAAGAGGAAAGAGAAAGAGGAAAGGAAAGGAAAGAGAAAGAGAGGAAAGAAAGAGGAAAGAGAGAAAATTAGAAGAAAGAAAGAGAAATAAGAGAAAGGAAAGAGAAAGAGGAAAAAAGAGGAAAGAGAAAGAGAAGAAAAAGAGGAAAGAGAGAAAGTTAGAGGAAAGAGAGAGAGGGAAAGAGGAAAGCGGGGGAGAGAGAAAGAAGAAAGAGAGGGGGAGAGGAAAGAGAAAAAAGATTGAGAAATGAGAGAAAGGAAAGAGAAAGAGGAAAGGAAAGAAAGAAGAAAAAGAGGAAAGAGGATAAAAGACAGAAAGAGAAAGTTAGAGGAAAGAGGAAAAGAGGAAAGAGAAAGAGAGGAAAGAAAGAGAGAGATAGGAAAGTGACAGAAACCCTTTTGACATCTAAAATGAAGATAACACTGCATATATCCTTTTTTTACCTTTATTTTATATATACACACACAAAGACACACACACACACACATTAAAGGTAAAAAAGGATATCTGCAGTGTTATCTTCATTTTAGATATCAAAAGGGTTTTGCGGCTCCCAGTGTTTTGTTTTCGGTGGGAAATAGGGTCCAAGTGGCTCTTTGAGTGTTTTGGGTTGCCTACTCCTGGGGTGGGTGGACTCCCACGTGCTATTAACTTTGTTAGCAAATGGGAGGGGGGGTTGAACAAAGTTGCTTCATTTATTCATTCATTTATTGCACAATAAAATTATTTGAAACCAACATTTTGTGCTATTCTAATGCACAACTGCACAAATATGCATGTAATCTCTGAGGAGGCTATCACATCTGGGCTACAAAAATTTTGTTAAAGCATTCTTGTTTGCTGATATTTATTTCCTTTTATAAACTGCTTTGATTCTTCCATTTATTGTTTAAAGTGGTTTAATACTTCCATTTATTTCCTTTTATTACCTTAAAACTAGTTTGAATCTTCCATTTGTTGCCATTTATTCTCTTAAAACTGATTTAATTGTTTTGTTTATTTCTGATCCACGAAACCTATAACCTCCATGCCATTTCTCACTCTTTTTATTCCTTTCTGCTTTGCTTTTTATTCCCTCTCTTTCATATACTTTCTTTTATCTTCACTGAAATAAAATCCCTCCAGGTCCCCACTATAATTTATGGTTCAAATGAAAGCAGCCTGTTCTTATTTATTATTTACTAACTTTCTGTAAATTTTGTTCCCACATTTAAAGGCAGGGTAAACATGCATTAAAATACATGCAGCGGCGGCACAGCATTAATGGTGGCCGGGGCTGTCTTTCTTGCCACGCCCACTTGGTGGCCACACCCACTTGGCCACGCCCCCGGCACCTGACGATGTAGAAACAAAACTAATTTTATGGTTGGGGGTCACCACAACATGAGGAACTGTATTATGGGGTCGCGGCATTAGAAAGGTTGAGAACCACTGATGTAAAGCAATTATTTAATCAAGTTTTTGCCTTTACCCCCTTCCTATTCTTCTCTTTCATTCCTGTACACTTTAAATGTTTGAGTTATTTCCTGCAACTCATTGGTGTGACTTTCTTTAAAATGATGCTAGACCCCTGTTTATTTCTTCAATGGTAATCAGCAAATCAAATTTTTATTGTGTATAGTTCCAGATAATGAACTAATATATATAAAAATAAATTGTTAAGAATCTTAACATTTTTGTGGATTACTATTGCTAGTAAATATTTGGCAGTTGTACATTTCCTAATGTAGCAATTGTTTCAAGAAGAAAATGTTTGTTAATATAAGAACACATGTACTACAAGGATTACTTTATCCATGAAGATAATTTCCCTTTTAGATTATTTGAATGTTTCTTTGTTTCTACCTTATACACTGCATCCAACAATTTATTACCTTGTAACATCTGCTTTGTTGGCTGGATGTACCCTTATTGAAGTGGCTGAAGTACGGAAAAGAAATACAGTATTTACAACCATTCATTTAACAATCATTTAAAGTTACAATGGCATTCAAAAAGTGATTTATGAATGGTCTTTGCACTTACAATCATTGTAGCATCCCTATGGTCACATCATCAAAATTTGGGCACGTGGTAACTTGATAGGTACTTATTACAGTTGCAATGTCCTGTGCTCACGTGATCCCAATTTGTGACCTTGCCAGCTGGCTTTCATCAAGCCAGATTTGCTTAATGACTGCATGATTGCCTTAACAACTGCAATGATTCATTTAAGATTTATGGCAAAAAAGGTACAGTTGGACCTGACCCACATAACAACAATTTATCTTGCTTAGCACAGAAATTCTGGTCCTGATTATAGTCACAAATTGAGGATTACTGGCAGTGGTAATCCAAAAAATTCACAAAAGTATTAAACTCAAACAATTATATTAAACTGATAGATTGTTGCATAAATTCTGTGTCTTTCTACAGCTATGAATGAGATACTGGGTCTTATTGAAATATGGTATAGGTAGAACTCTGTCAGATATCCTGAAATGGTAGATAGTGATGAGTTACTGAAAATTGTGTGGGTTGGATAGTTATCAGAATCCCATATTTGACAATGAAATTACCCAAATAAAAGAAATAAATATACTTGCACCATTAGTCGTTTGTTCTTATTAAGTGCATGTATTCATAAAAGTGGAACAATAAAATATATGATGAAATAAGAATATTTGCTAACCTGAAGATCTTTTATTATACTACAGAAAATAAGAATATTTGAACTGAAATTAGTAGAAAGCAAATCATTTCTCAATTGAATTGGTGGCATCCAGTAAATCTCACCCTTTGTAAGGAGTTTCTTGCCTTTGCAAGACTATATGGATACCTTCAAATTCTAATATTCTAGAATGTTAAAATATCCTGTCTTGATTGTTCTCTTTATACTTTACATTTTAGGATCTGCTGTTTGGCAGCTAATAGCATCATTTTTGAAACTTCCAATATCTGGAACTCATTGTATAGTGGGTTCTACTATAGGTTTCTCATTAGTTGCAATTGGCACACAAGGAGTCCAGTGGATGGAACTTGTCAAGATTGGTAAATTACATTCTCTTTATGTATAACATGCAATGAATTTAAAAAGTGTTTTGAAAAATTGTGATAGTTATATTCAAATACGATTTGTCTGGAATGCTATTGTTTGTAGTTCAGACATCACTGTAAACTACAGTTTCATTAAGATAATATACAAAAATTAGACTCTCCAGGCAAGAGATGCACAGGAATTCTGATAATTAAATGCCTAAGTATCTATAATGTATTAGGTTAGGGGTTAGCCGTTTAGAAGTATATTAATCACTCTCTGAAAGGAAAAGGGCGAAAAAAGTGGTTGAGTCATATGATTATTTTTGTTTTAACGAATTTCAGGGTTAATTAAGACAAAAGACATTTACAAATTGAAATGCAATTTCAGATGTCACAGGCCCTGAATTCCATACTATAGTTTTTATTTATAATATAAATGCTACTATTCGTAGTGTAATTTGTTTTCTTCCATTCAACCATGTCCTATTCTCAGAGACCAGTTTGACAAGTCCCTGAGGTTTACTTGGCACGTTTTTTTCAAAAATGGTTTGCCTTTGCCTTCTTTCTAGGCAAGAGAGAAAGTTCTTTTTTTTTTAAATAAAAAATTCCTTTATTAAAACAATCAGCATTGTACACAAAATCTTGAGAAGCGATCATCGTAGAACATAACATACAACAATAGGGATACATTCTTCACTCCTCATTTCAAGAAAGTTCTTAACCCGAGGTCATCTAGGTGGCTTTGTGCTTAAGGCAGAACTAGAACTCGCAGTTTCCTAGTTTCTAGCTTGATAGCTCAATGTAGCATTTCTCAATCTTAGTAAATTTAAGATAATGTGGACTTCAGCTCCCAGAAGTTGCTATAGTTGAGAAACACTGCCTTAACTACTACAGCAAACTAGCTCTCTTATGTAACATAACTGCATTAAAAAATAAAGTATTCTTAAAACTCTGTTAAGCTACAGAAACTTTTAGTATTACTGAAATATTATGTTGATCTATTTCCGCAACCAATTAAATTTGGTGAAATTAGTTGAGGTAGAACAAAATTAGAGAATGCATATTGGTTTCACACAATGTTCAGCAGAATCTTGTTATGTTTATATTCCTTGTTAGTTTATATATTTTATATGTTACTGTTATTTTTAAAAGATTGCTTAAAATTTTAAACTATAAATTCAGTATTTATAAACTTCAGTAGTACTTTTATTTAGTTAATTTATATGACATTCTTTATACTAGCAGATGAACCACATTTACATATGTACATACACACACTTTTTTTCATTTTAAAGGGTTTTTTTTAAACTTCAAGAAATTGAACTCTGGTGTTGATTTTGAACAGTAAAAGCTATATGGAAAAAACTAAAAAAGTAAGATGAACATTTAATACAAAGAAAAACTAAGCAAACTTGACCTGACAGCACAGAGTAAAAAATTCTGATGACATTTTGGAATTGCAAAAGAGCATATTTAAGAGTACTTTTAAATATAAACTTAATTAGTATAAGAGACATATAACATCTCTATTGAAATCAGTTGGATTCAAACATCTTTCCCTTGGCTGAATTTTACACTTTTTAAAAATGACTTTGAGTCTGAAGGTGAAGGTTTGTTCTCTGAGCTTGTAGTTTGATTTACAAGCTTTTCGGTACCGGACTAGGTAACATCTTCAGCGGCTTTTAGAGGATGTCTGTGTCAGTGCTGACACAGACATCCCCTAAAAGCTGCTGAAGATGTTACCGAGTCTGGTAAAAAAACGTTCGAAGCCAACCCACAAGCTCGGAGAATGAACCTTCATTCTCATCCTACACTCAAACTACAGCTATTCGCCACTATTGCAAACTTTGAGTCTATTTAAACAATTATTAGAAAGTAACATAAAGAACAAGTTGTTCTTTAGCAGAATTTTACATTGGATGGAACCTTGCCAATTATTGAATGTAATATTTCTTTGAATTTATATTCAGTTGCTTCCTGGTTTATCTCCCCACTATTATCTGGTATGATGTCTGGTGCACTGTTTCTCTTGATCAGATTTTTCATCTTAAATAAGGTTAGTATTATTGATACTATAGCAATGCATTGATGCCATTTGTTATATCTCGTTCCCATTAGGCACACTGAAAGCCATGCTATAAAGTTGTGGCATTTAATGATGCTTATGTTTATTTTGCAGTATCAGATATACACTAATTCGAAAAAACAGAACAATAAAATTAATTAAAACTATAATGCCAATAAGTAAAATGAAAATGGTATGCAAATTAGAATGAAATACAAGTAGTATTTGTTAATTTCTAAAGATGAATCTGATATTTAAGCATTTGTATAATAATTGCATAATAGTATTTGTATAATAAGATCTGCATACCTAATTGGTTTTAGATCCTCAGTTTTTAAACTGTTTTGGTTAAAATAATAAATTATCTATTTGATGAATACCTTTTTTAAAATATATATATTTTATTGATATTTTTTAACATAAACACCTTGATATTTGGTAAACAGCATGTTGTCTGGGTTTATGTTTACAAAGTAATCACTAACTGTTAGTTTCTATATTCCAAAGTCCACATAATAGCTTTGCTTGATTTTCTCTTCTTCCAATCATATTCTCTTTGCAACCTTAAATTAATACAATTCTTATTAATTTGATAGGTAACAATTAAATATAAAGATTTTTCTAAAATTTCTACCAATAATAATCACATCAATATCATGCTTCTTTTCTATCTAGTCATCTTGGTTGCCTCGTCATGAATCCTGTTTACAATTCTTATTTAAATTTATTTCCCCATCAATGTTCAGAAAATTTCTACTGGTTAAAATTTTCCCAGAGTTAATTACCTTAAAGTATTTAAATCTATTTTGATGTCCTAAAAAATAAGTAGGAAAAAGACACGAAAGAAAAAATAGAAAAAGAAAAGACGTGAGAGAGAAAAAGAAAAAAGGGAGAAAAAATAACAAAATAATATACTATTTAAAATACAGATCCCTCTTGAATTAATATACAATTATTTCCAATTTTTTTCTGTTCTTTTTACCTATAGTTAAACCATGTTTAATCTTTAAATGTTCCATTTAATCATCTAATCTTTTAATTCTATTCAAAACATTTTCCCCTTTTTAGTTATCCATTGGAATTTTCTTAAAATCAATTATATTTAAATATCTAAAACAGCGGTTCTCAACCTTTTTCAGGCCGAGACCCCACCTGCGTTGCCCATGCGTGGCGCGACCCCGACCTGCGCCGCGCATGCACGGCGCGACGGGCCGAACCGCGCATACGCGGCACGACGGGCCGAACTGCGCATGCGCGGCGCAACAGGCCAAACCGCGCATGCGCGGCACAACGGGCCGAACCGCGCATGCGCGGCGCGCACAGACAGGCCAAATCGCACATGCGCGGAGCGACGGCCCAAATCACGCATGTGCGACGTGCATGCGACGGGCCGAACCGCGCATGCACGGCGCGACGGGCTGAATTGCGCATGTGCAGCGCGCGTGTGACGGGCCGAACCGCGCATGCGTGGTGTGCGCGCGACGCCCGAGGGGAAATGGGGAAAATGGTGGACTGCGGTGTTTGGTGACCCCCGTGAAATGGTCGTTTGACCCCAAATGGGGTCGCGACCCACAGATTGAGAACCGCTGATCTAAAACATTTATTTATTTATTATTATTTATTAAATTTCTATGCCGCCCTATTCCGGGAACTCAGGGCGGCTTACAGCATTTCCTTTATATTGATCATCCCAAACATTTTTATATTTCTCTTATCAAAAATAAAAGAAGAGAAAAGAAAAAAAATACTGTCTTACTTGGAGGGTTCATCCCTCTTAAACTAAAATCTATTTCTTCAGCCATATTCCAACAAGTGTTTAATTTTTAAATATTAAATATTCCCTCTGATACACCCCATCATCTAATTCCTCAATTCTCACTTTAGCCCTCTTCTTTTGCCAAGCATCTTTCCCAATCAATATATTCCCTTGAATCAAAGAGTCTTTCCATAATCTTGCAGATGTTGTTGTGGATCTAATAGGCAAATCAAACATCATGTATTTGTAAAAAGATTTTGCCCCTTCATATTCATTGAATATTTCTCTTGTTATCCCTTGTCTTCCCATTTCTTGTGGTACTCCCAACAGCTCAGCAGTCAATTTTGTCAAATCTTTTTCCTTATCCTGGAATTTATTTTAGGTCTTAGAGTACAAGTTATCTCTTCCACGTTCAATGTTTCTTGTAAAACTTTCACCACTTGAGTCTCCACTAGTTTATATTCAGTTGTCTGCTTTACATAATCTCTCACTTTTTTTGTTTTCTGATCATTTAATTGTTGTGACATTAAATTGAGAATGCATTCCTTTAAATTTTCAAATTCATTTTTAAGTTCCTCATGGTTTGAAGTTAGTATCATTTGCATTTGTTGTAACAGAACATACATTTCCTCCTGGTAAGTATTTATTTTTTCTTGATATGTTCTTTCTGCAGATCTCTGATGCTCCGTAATGACCAAAAATCCTTTCTCTGCCAATCACTTTAAAGTCACAATTTTAAAAATATTTATAATCCAGGAAGGTCAATTTTTTTCTAAGTTTTATAGTTCTCACTTTGTAGATAGTCCACAATGTTATCTCTCTTTTTTTTTTTTTTGGTTACAGCTGCTCTTTGTTTAGTCAAAGCCCTGAAGGTCACAACAGGCTTTTCTTTCTGGGATATATATTTAGGGCAGTATTTTCATCCACCACTAGATGTCAGCACCAGTCCACTTTTTAATTTTTTTTGTATTTCCCCCCCTCGTAAACTTAATTTGATGCTTCCATTTAGAGGAGGATGGAACAAAGACACACACACCCCTCTCACCTTCGGAGGATTTTTAGTTCTGGGGGTTCTTTTTTCTCTCTCAGGAAATCAGCCAGGTAGAAGAGAGAAAATCAAAATTCTTACCCAGTTCATGCACGCTGTTTACAATCATGCTTAGTTTAGTGCTTTTTGGCTTCGGCTGCATGTAGCTTGGGCTAGAGTCACGAATGACACTAGCCTTCTGTTGGTTTTTGGAGAGCTTTCCTCAGACGTCCAGATCGACCACCATCTCCCCAGGATCAGTGGGTCTTCCCTCCTTCCTTGCCACCTCCCCGGAGTGGCTTTGGGCCCATTTAGGGTCCCCAAACAGAGAGAAATCAGCCGTAGGGCTCGGATCATCTCAATCCCTCAACTGTAATACTAGCTGCGCAGAACCGGAAGCCTTGATGAATACATTTTAATGTTACTCTAAAAAATACATCGAATCAGTAACTCTCCAGGTACAATAATCATTTTATTGAATATACAGGGACACATTAAGTACCAGTAGTCATTGACTTGTGATTGATAGCATAGCAATCTTTTCACCCCCCAAAAAGGTACTTATGACTGGGTCCTTAATTCATGACTACTGTAGTGCCCTTATGACCGACCCACAGTGATACTGCAGTGCCCCCCCTGCCTATCTCCTTCCATTTACCCACAGCCATGTCCCCACAGCTCTTTGGCCTGCTTCCCACCCCACTAGGCCCTATACTGCTAGCTTACCTTTCACAATCTCCAGAGTTCTGCAGTTTGGATTAGGGAAGCACACCAAGTTGGTTTGTTGCTAGGCCACTTAGCATCATCCCAGTGGCTGTCAATCAGATGCACTGAATTGTGGCAGCACTGAAAAGGCAGTTCATTCTAGAATGCAGTCATGTAGCCCAGGAAGGAGCAATTCGTTTTGCTTTCCTAATACGGTCTACACATTGCTGCAGAAAACTCTGGATAGATTGTGTTAGGGAAGCAGAACAGACTGCTTCATTGCTGGACCATGTGGAATGATCCTGGAAATGGCTACCATTTTCTGAGTAATCACTATTCAATGTGGCCATTTGGAAAATGACAGCTGCTTCTGGGATCCTGCCATTTGGCCCAGCAATAAAGTGTTCCCTAACCCAAGCTCCGAAACTCTGGAAATCTTGGAAAGCTAGGCAAAGTAGGAGTAGGGCCTGTTGGGTGGGAAGCAGGGACAAGATCTGTGGGAATCTTGGGGTGGGGGAAGGAGTGCTGTTGGGACCAAGTGCAGGGTAAATAATACCAAAGGGCTGTGGGAATTGTGAGGGGAAGGAAGTGTTGCACGAAGTGTCTCAGAGTGAGGGAGGTCTTGCAAGGCCTACAGCAGATGGGCCTGGCCTGTTCTAAGCTTCCCAGGGCCTCCCATCCCTGAGCCACCCAATGCTTCACTTAACCCAGATGGTTATTTAACTAATCAAGGAGAGAAGCAACCTGGAACTAAAGAGAAACTTTCTAATAGTGAGGACAATTATCCAGTGGACAGCTTGCCTTCAGAAGTTGTAGGTGCTTCATCAGTGGAGATTTTTAAGAAAAGACTGGACAGCCATGTATCTGAAATAGTACAGGGTCTCCTGCTTGAGCAGGGCGTTGGACTAGAAGATCTCCAAGCTCTATTCTGAACCAGCCTGCCGCATCTCAGCCCAGCCCAGGCTGACCGGGTACTGATCTACAATCTGGTTGCGTCCATCAAAGCCAAAACACACTCAGCCTTAAATACATGGGGAAATCCTGCCCTGCCTCCTGAGCACACACGCAAATGGTGTCCGACATCCCTGCTGGTGGTCTTGCACCACAGGCTGACTTCACCCAGGATGCCGGTGCTGGTCGTCTCCTTTGCGCACACCCAGGGGGCAGGGCAGAGGCGGCAAGGCAGCTCCTTGCTGATTCCAGGCCTGCCCCATGGAACCTTCGTTCTTTTCTTCCTTCCTTCTCTCCTTCTCGTCTCTTTCCTTCCTCCGTGCTCAGGAAGGGATGGTGGAAGGGGGAGAAATTGCCAGTGCTGCCATGTTGCCATCGATCTTGCTATCCCACGTGGGCGGGTGGGGGCTGTCCCAGTGAAAGGAAAGCTTCATGGCTGTGAGACTGGATGTCATGGTGGGAGGGGTGGCGGCACTGATCTACAACCTGGTTGCATCCATCAAAGCCAGAATGCGCTCAGCCTTAGATCCACGTGGCAGCCCCGCCCCTTGGGCGTACACACAAATGGAGTCCAGTGTCCCTTCTGGCTGTCTTGCCCTGCAGGCTGACTTCATCCAGGACACTGGCGCTGGCCGTCTCCTGTGCGCACACCTGGGGGGGGCAGGACAGAGGCAGCAGGGCAGCTCCTTGCTGGTTCCAAGGCTGGTTCCAGGGCTGCCCTGTGGATCTAAGGCTGAGTGCATTCCAGGTTGTAGATCAGCACCCCTCCTCCCACCAGCACCTCCAGCCTCGCACCACGAGGCTTTCCTTTCACCGGGACAGCCCCCGACTGCCCACGTGGGATAGCAAGACCGGCGGCAACATGGCAGCACTGGCAATCTCCCCCCCATCACCCCTTCCTGAGCATGGAGGAAGGATGAGAACAGGGAGGAAGGAAGAGAAGGGAGGGTGGGAAAAAAGGGAGGGAGGAATGGCGGGAGGAAGGAACGGAGAGAGGGAGGGAGGATGGGAGGGAGGGAGGGAAAGAAGGAAGGAAGGAAGGAGAGGCAACTTGGTTGGAGATGCCCCAGTTCATGCAGTTCTGCTTCAATCCTGGATCCATTGAGACTTGGACTCAAAGCAATTTTGTATTCTCTTTTGTCACAGACAGGACTTTATTGGCAATCCAAGTTAACACTGGTATTCTTGATTGTGAACTCTTAGGAAAGTATCCATTGTATGTTGCAAACAGTCATTTCCAGTAGGGAAAACAGGACAAAGCAGAGTAGGGGAAAATATTTTCCTTTGCTATATTTCTAGTCTGAATTAGACCATGGCAGGGTCCCTGCAGGAGAGCTCTTTTAAAAGGATTATGTATTAATAGAAAAGCAACTAACTCACCTCTGTTCCTAAATGCTAAAGCCGTTGCACATAAAAAACAGAAGCTCTGATCAATTATCACAGCCACCATTTTGACAGTTCTGCTGTACTGTTGTCTGTGGACGCCCTCACTAAATGTAAACATGGGATAAACTGAGCCTGGTTTGTTCTCGGTCTTTTAAATAGCAACAGACTACTTGCAAAAATGGCATTTGATCACAAGCCAAGGAGGCATCGAGAAATGTTTCCCCTTTTGCATTTGAGCATCCAAGAAGGGACAGGAAAGGAGAAAGGGAAAGAGGAAAGACCAACAAAAAGAAGGAAAAGAGGGGAAGGAAGAAGGAAAGAAGAATGAAGAGGGAAGGGAAAAGAAGAAAGGGGGAAAGGAAAGAAGGAAGATAGATTATAATGAGAGGGAGGGAGAGTCTGAGGGAAGTCTTGCCTTAGCATTTGGCCCTGAGTAGCCCTGCTACCCTTTCACCATCCTCTTGTTCCCTCCTCTTGACCTCTCCTGGTGGTCTCCCATCCTATCTCTGAGGATGCTTTGGTTACAAAGCCGGGTCTCCTCACATGGAGAGGGAATGGGCTTCCCTCACCCACACATTTTGCCCTCCCGCAACACCATGAGCAACTTGGCCAAGGAGAGCGAGCACAGCAGCAGCAGCCTCGAGGAGGAGGTAAGCGCAGCTGGGTGCCCCTTGGGGAAGTGGGGCTAGGCTAGACTGGGCTGCGGGGTCCCTGAACTCGAGAGCTGGGTGCTTGACCTCCACTGTCCAAGACTCTGGGCAGCCCATGCTCCTCTAGTGGACCATGGCCTGGCACTCACCCCAGTCCCACCCTTCTCCACTAGAGACCCTTGGATGCACCCCAGGCCTGCACAGGCGCCCCTGACGCGAGCGATGTCAAGTTGGTCACACCCACTCAGTAGGCCCTGCCCACCCTAGCCACACCTACCCAGTAAACCACGCCCCATGCTAGCCACACCCACCTGGTCCCTCCAAGGGCAACCACAATGCTGATGCGGGCCTCAATGAAATTGAGTTTGACACCCCTGCTTTAGGAATATATTTTTTCTACTCAAGCTACTGTAGTGGCAAAGCTGATTTGACCTCTCTAATAATGCAAGACTCAGCCTCCTCTCAGAAAAATTCTTCCTTTTTTTGTGCAATATGTTCTTATTTGGCAGAGAAACATTTGCCCCAGATGTAAATATGTACATACTTGATCCGAGTTTTTTTTACATTAGACTAATCCTCCGTAACAGCCTGGAATAAAACCCACAACTGTATTAATTTTATTTATGAAATTAAATTGAATTGCTATATTTTTAAAAAATGCAGCTTGCTAAAAAAAGAACTTCATATTTTCAAATGGAAATTATTGTAAATAATGAAAGTAGATTGTATTAAGTTTAATAAATAGATAAAAATATGAAATTTTGAAAAAGAAAACGTTTTGTGTCCTGATTCCTTTGTCCCTACTGATCATGAAGTTCTATTTCTTCTTCCAATTGTTGTCCTTCTGTTCTTTTTTATTTGCCTTTTCACATCTTCACTTCCTTTATTTTCCCTCGTACAACTTTGGTGTCAGTTATAGGAAGTGTAAGAAAACCAGACATAGATCTTGTGCTAACAACAGTTACTAAATTTAAAAATAGACACATTTCTGGTCTTTTACCATTATGTTAAAAAATGAAAGGTAGGGAGACAGAAATCCAGTGTTCACTGTCCCTTATTTCTGGCATACTAAACTTGCTCCCTAGCAAGTCTTTGTATTTTCCCTTGCATAAATGGTAAGAGAAAAGTGAAGAGTTTACTGTAGGATTTAAATATTTCCTTGAAAATGTAGGGCATTCTATTGAAGCTACAGCATTACAAAGAAAGATGCTATCTTAGCAGCTGATCCTTGGCTGGGGGTGAAACAATAGATAATATATAGTATATGGTAAGGTGAAAGTTCTTGGAAGCAGCTCAAAAAAGCAATATTTTGAACTACCATTCCTCTCAGCGATTTACATAATAGCAAACATTAAATCTGTTTGGCTGTTAAACTCCTTAGTAATTTATGAAGAGGGCAAACATCTCTTGATAGTTGTATCTCCCCCATTTTTACTTGGGAGGTGAGTTCTTGTAGAACTTTGTCTAATGCTTTGTAATATTTGTTCAAGATAACTTTCTGTATGCTTAATCCTGAATGGATTGCTGAACTAGCAAGACAGGTAAGAGAATAATAAGTTATGGAATAGATAGGGAATGTATGTAGTTTAGTGGAAATAGTTCAAATCTTCGAATCCTACCATTCTATAAAATGAAGTGTGTGCTCCACTCTTCTGGGCTGATGGGACCATCATTTTTTTGTTCTATATGAGAATTATTATATGTCTCCCTAGTAACAAACATTTATGTATATTCAGTATCAACTGCAATTTTTGCCTTTTCTAGGGGAGAAAATAGAAACAGCCAAAATTTACCTTCTATAATTTTAAAATTAAATC
Source organism: Bothrops alternatus (assembly GCA_034064705.1). NCBI lineage: Eukaryota > Metazoa > Chordata > Lepidosauria > Squamata > Viperidae > Bothrops > Bothrops alternatus. Next base: position 19,248,910 of record JARGCV010000103.1, on the reverse strand, counting down.
ATACAGCAGATCAACATTGTATATTCTCATTTTGTGCTTATGATGATGGGGGTGATGTCAAAATTCAGAAGCCACAGGTTACCTTTTGATCACTGCAGTGTTTTTCCAAGCAGACTGAAATAATTTTTGTATTAAAAATGTTTAGAGCATAATGCATTGATTTTTTTAAAAACAATCTGATTTTATCAATTACATATAAAAATATTTCTTTTAATGTAGGAAGATCCAGTACCAAATGGTCTTCGTGCCCTTCCAGTGTTCTATGCTGCTACAATAACTATTAATGTGTTCTCCATAATGTATACAGGTGCTCCAGGTGAGTAGATGAAGTCTACTGTGAAAAGATTGTATTGTCCTTTGTGACACAGAATATAATTTGTACTCTTCCCACTTTAATTTAGACTGGCTTTTATTTCTATCAAAAGGGTAATGTCTGCAAGCAAAGAGTTTTCCAAAAGGACTGCTGATTAAATAAATCCTTAATGTAGAATCATGCATATGTTGAAATAATAAATTTGACCCATTTGCATGTGACATTACCACTTGAAATACCTCAGCACTAAAAGCTTTTGTTGTTTGTTTATAAGAAGTGTGGGATAGTTCCAGTGGTAGGATTCAAATATGTGAACAACTGTTCTCTGTGTGGATGCCGCTTCCAGAAGTCCATTCTGGGCCTGGGCAACAAAAAATTAGCTACCGGTGTGAATAGGCTGAATCCCACCACTGGGTAGTTCCCATGGAAGGTATAGTTGCCATGGCTATTCACTGCAAAATGGGAGTATTTTAGACTTTTCCACTACAGTATTGCTGCTGAGGATAGAGCATTAAACTGAGCCAAGGTGAAAGCTCTCTATAATAATACCTTAAAAATGTAAGGCCAGACAGGCACATTCTGGGGTGAACAGCTTCCTACTAATCCTCGTCTCTTTGGATATAACAAAAGTTATGACTTTTTTCAGTGTCTTGAACATTGAAATTTTAAACATTTCAGCGTTGGCCCTATTAGCCTCAATACTTGCAATGTTTGACTTGAAAAACAGCAACTGTTGTAGATATACATTTTTTATTTGAGTGAATTAGTACAAGAATTCTATATCTCCTTATGAGAAGTTAACATTAAATCCGGCACATAATATTGCTCATGTTTTATAATTTTAATACAAGTTTAATAAATTCAGTTGTCATAATATATTTTTCTATGTAATCCAAAAAAGGGATGGGATGCAATGTTGTGCATCCCATCCCTTTTTTGGATTACATAGAAAAATATATTATGACAACTGAACTTACTTGTATAATACCAACATTTTTTGCAAAACAGAATTTATATCCTTGTTTTAAAAAGAAAGTGACTTAATTTTTTGATTTAATGTCTTATATTTCTAAAACAATATTCCAGATCCTCTCTAAAGCATAACATCTTCTTTTTTCAGTCCTAGGAATTACACTTCCTATGTGGGCCATAGCACTGATATCAATTGGTGTATCAGTTGTATTTGCTGCCTTAGTGTGGATATTTGTATGTCCATGGATGAAAAGAAAAATAGCAAGTATGTTTTTTCATAAAATGATGGATTGAAATAATCTTATTTTAAATCTTTCACAGGAGGACTTCAAGAACACTGCTAAAATATTTTAATAAGACGCTATAAGTATTTGTTTATTGGGTGCTATAAGACTGGTATTCTATTGCTTGCATTTTAAAAATTACATATCATGACCCCAAATGTAATTTTATTATGTACAAGAAGTACAAATGGTGTGTAAAATGAATTAAGTTATACAAAATTGCTTTTAACTAATTGCAGAATGCTTTGGTCCTGGCAAAAATATTTTTCTTTACAACATACTTTGAAGGAAGAATTAAGAAGACAGATTAAAAGTTTCGTATTCCAAACTAAATAGATGGTGATTATGCTAAAAAACATTTTCTGTTTTATAAGTGTGAAGTTATGCATGAACTGTATTTCTAGCTAACAAAATAGTAAATCATTGTATCACTGCTTAAAGGACATCAGTCATGTTGACTCCAAAAGGTATTTCTGTAAATTAATTACTATTTTATCTAGGTCGTTTAAAGAAGGAAAGTGCACTATCAAAAATATCTGATGAAAGCATTGACAAAATTCAAGAAGAGGATATGCCTGTCTTTAAAGAACTTCCTGGTGTAAAAGAAAGTGATGAAAGTACTATTCCCCTGACTAGCTGTGGAACAGAAGACGCTGGCGTATCAGATAATATAGCGAATGGTAGCCATCCACGTGTACCATATGGTGAGAAATTAAGCGCTTTTCTCTACTTTTTATGTGGAATATCAGATTGCTGTGCATTGATGCTCTAGTCCTCTAACATCCATCCTAATATTTTCAACATGCAGGGTGAATAAAAAGACATAATTTTTCTCAGGAACGACTTCTGAATTCTTGGCGATTGCATGTGCTCATTACAAGTTTATTTTATATATATATATATCATACTTTATTTTTTTTCTTCATTAATCTGTGTCAGCTACTGAGATTTCTGTAAGTGTAAAGAATACAAGTTAAGTTTTTGTAAAACAAATTTGTAATTATAACAATACAAGAGAAAAATAATTTTGTATTTTTTTCTTTGAATAATATATGTGCAGGTCTATATACAGCTCTAGCCTCTCTCGGACCTCACCAATTATGTATCGCCTTGTATCTATGCTTCACCCAATGCCACACAAACTAGCAGCCCCTTTCTTACTCTCAATTAATTTTGCTAATATATTTCAGATACATTACTACTCTTGGTCAGTTTTCTTAATCTTGTATTATTTTCTTACTTCTAAGTACTGCAAACCTGTGTTTGTGGACAGTTCATCTTTTTCAGCAATCAAGAACAGGAATATTCCTGTGGCTATACTAACAGTAGACCATTTTTATGCTTAAATCAAAACGTACAGCCATTATTATCACCATCCTCATCATCAAAACTGCTAACTTGAAATAATACAGACTTTGTCCATAAACTTATAATATAATGGTAAATACATGACAAATTGCAAAGGAAAGGTAAAAGAACAACATGGAACCAAATTTGTTTTAAAGAGTTCAAGCATAAAAGTGAAAGCAGGCCAGTTTGAAATAGCTCCTTCTGCCATCCTTCACAAGTTGCTGCATTCCAAAAAGGAGGGATGGCTGGCCTAGTGAGCTATGAGAAAGAACCTAGCATGCATGCATCCTTTATCTCCATCTTTCCCCTCATTTTATTTCAGAATGATTTCCTGTTGATTTAGATAAATTAGCTTTATCCTAATGAGGTCCTAAATATTACCCTCTGTGTACTGGTATAAAGATGACCAATAGTTAAAAGGTTTTGTCTCTGACACAGGAAAAGTAGAGACTTGGAAACAAGTAATTTTCTATTGCCCATTTATAAAAGATATAATGGCTAGGCTTATTTTTCCCTTAATGCACTGATATGGACCAAAGGTCTAATTTGGCCTATGTCTAATTTCTAGAGGATGATACTTCTATACCTAGCATTACAAAATTCTATGCCAGTATTGGCAGCATTTGATGGATATGTACTGAATATAAAAGTAGTCCCTGCAGATTTTACTCCTACAGTCATTGCCAACCATAGGAGGAGGTGCTCGTCTGTTTCAAGGCCATTCAGTCAGTGCTGTCCAAAGACATTTCTGTGATCATTTGGCTAGCATAACATCATAGAGTTCTGTTACCTTCCCATTGAAACTGCCAGATTGGCAGGAGCTGAGGCTAAGATGGGAGTTCACGCCATCTTGTGTCACTCAGATCTCAAACCTGAGTTGCCAGCTTTCCAGCCAATAAGCCAGCTAAGCAATTGTGCCACTACTATACTGAATATGGCACTAGTTAAATGTGTTGATTTTATCTCTGCCCCTTTTGTATCTTACTGAATTAATTTTAGTCTTATTCCTTTTTAACTTTGACAGAGCTTACCCAGTTCTGGATGCTTTCCTATATTTTAGCCTGCAGCTGGACATAAAGGCTTGGCACATTTAATGCATTTTAATTTGAACTACAGGTAATCCTCAACTTATAAACACAATTGGGCCTGGAATTTCCATTGTTAAGGCTGTAAATACAGTAGAGTTGGACCCAGTGTTACAATAACTTTGTAAACAACCATTTAATAAATCACCCTGATCATTAAGCAAATCCCAATGGCATTTTTTTGTTGGAAATCAGCAAAAAAAAAAAGATCACAAATTGCAATCATGTGTCTGCAGGACATTGCAACCAATTGAAAATGCAAGCCGATTGCCAAGTGCCTGAATTGCAATTATATCTCCACAGTGGTGCAATGATTGTAAGCAGTACTTTTTTTGGTTAAAAAAAAAAAAAGTGCCGGAACTCACACATGTCATACAACCCACCTTGCCTACCCTACAAGGTTCCATCCAAAAAAGGTGCTGGAACTCCATTCTGGGCATTCTATGACCAAAAAAAAGCTATGGTTGTAAGTGTGAGCATAGATCATATGTCATTTTTTTTGAGGCAGTTGTACACTCATTAAACAAATGGTCATAAGTCGAGGACTATCTGTGGGTATATTTTCTTAAATAAATAAATAGGATCTACTGTTTCTACTGCATTTATTGTCCTGTTTGCACTTGCTAATGAAGACTAGTGAAAAAAAATAGAAAATAAAGAAGCAATTGAAATGTATTGTAAAACTTTTGAATGTTCTTTGGAAAATAAGATTTTTCTGTAATATTTCAGGAAGGGCATTTTCAATGACTCACAGTATGGTAAAATCACCTGTCTCCAATGGCACGTTTAATTTTGATGGCCACATGAAGAGTGACATCCATGTGTACCACACTGTGCACAAAGATTCAGGATTGTACAAAGATTTACTGCACAAAATACATCTAGATAGAGGGAATGAAGATAGGCCTTCGCAAGAAAATAACTACAAGTTACTGCGGCGCAACAATAGCTACACTTGTTATACAGCTGCCATATGTGGGATGCCTGTGCATTCTTCCTTCAAGGCTGCTGACATGTCAACCTCAGAAGACAGTGAAAAACTAGTTACAGACACAGTGTCCTATTCCAAAAAGAGGGTTCGCTATGACAGCTATTCCAGCTATTGCAATGCTGTAGCTGAAGCAGAAATTGAAGCAGAGGAAGGAGGTGTAGAGATGAAATTGGCATCAGAGTTAGTAGATCCTAATAATCTCAATGAAGATACTGCAGAAGAAGAGAGAGATGAGCGGGACTCCTCAGAAGTCCATCTGCTTTTTCACTTCCTCCAAATCCTGACAGCTTGCTTTGGGTCTTTTGCTCATGGAGGTAATGATGTCAGGTAGGTTATAATGCCTGCATGTATATTGTATTGTAGCAATTTGTGAGTGTTGTGATTGGTTCTAGTTCTTATAACATTATGATTTTTTGCATTGACTCTCAACAATTTTAAACATTTAAGATGCTTATTACCTGTAACTTTATGTCAGCTTTGACCTATTTCTTGCCATAGTTTCATTTGCGTGAAAAACAACACAGATAAATAGGGATCTCACCCCTACTGTGAATGAACCAAGGAATGGTTGTTCAAAAGAAAAAAATAGCATGAACACATAAACTTATTAAGCCAATACAGTCATCAGAACTCTCATAACAAAGAGAGACTGACTTGTCTTATTTTCATGTGTTTGTCCTTCCAGATAGAGGCCAGTTGATGTTAATAATTCAAAAATATTCTGTGCTTTCCTTCTGCAAATATTTTAGAAGGAAAATTAGAATTAGAGATTATAAAAGGAAAATGATACCATTTGATTCCTTGTAACTGTCCACAAGATTATGTATGATTGGTTAGAATAGCAGTTCATTCCAGGAGGAAATGGAAAGCATATGGTTATTATCAGATATCCTGGCCTGAAGATGTTGATGAGCTACAGTAGTCAAGTGTTGCTGTTTTAACCTTGTGGGTGTTTTATAGTTTCTGCTTCTTTATCATTTCCTCTCCTTTTTTAGAAATATAAAAGCAACTCCCAAATTATATTTTGTGAATAATTACTGGAGTTTCCGCAACAACAAATTGTCAGTGGCAGATAACAGCTTGAGAGACACCTTCATTGCTATTATGGAACCATCAGTACATTTACAAGACAGGGTCATGCTGTTTTTTGCAGAGGAAAAGGAGGGGTGGGGGTGGAGAGGACAAACAGACTCAACAGTTCTCCCTTAATATAAACACTGAAATATTGCCATAATAAACAATTGCAGGCATAGAACACTATTCATACATAAAAAATGGAATATATGGAAATCTTGTTGACAGGTAATTACTAATTTTATATTGGTTATTAAATGTATTAGAAGCACAGCATGATATTCTTGTGGCCTATTTGCAGTTGCATGTAGTTTAAGAGTCACTATTATCAAAAAGGATGGTTTTCCATTTTACAGTCTTTTTGCTTCTGTTTTTTGGGGTGGGGGGTAGTCCTTTGTTTATACCATTGCAATGTGACGGTCTTTTAAGGAATATTTTACCTTTGGAAAGAAACTTTTTCCCACAATGCCTTTTTTCATGTAAATGTTTTCATTCACTCCTAGTTGAAAAATACTGTGCATTAATAAGTTGGGGAGAAGCTCTGATTTATAATCATGTCATGTCTATGTTTAGTTATAGTCCTATCCATGATTATTCAGAATCAGATCCATGGAGTGCATTCACATTCACATTAGGCTCTACCAGATGCCTGGATTGTCGTGTTGTGCTGAAAATTCTTCAAAACTATTGAAAACTAATAGACAAATGGTTACTGTCCTATTTTTTAAAATATAAAATTATTAACACTAATGTGTTTTTCTTTAGTTAAATTATACAGATTTATGCGTAAGTGGTTAGAAAATATAGAAATTACAGTAGATTTATGTTTATATCAATGTAATCAGCCTAATTTTATATCTATAGAAAACTAACATCCTACAAAGTAGCTAGGATAAATATTACTTCAGTATACATTCACTAGGAGCCCTGCTTACTTATCTACTAGTTGAACGAGAGACATCTTTACAGAATTGCTCTCATTTCCGATGGTATAAAATCCTCTTCACTTGCTGCAGGATCCTGCTGCTGAACACCTAAATTTCCACATTATGTCAAAAACAAAGGGAATTTTGCTAGTAAAAAAAAATCCACTGGACTGAGAAAGGACTGGCGCTGATGTACTAAACTTGGGCTATTGTATTTAGCACTTTTGTTTTCCCTCTGATAATTAAATTGATGCTTTCTTAGCTTGGAGGGTCACTGTGTGACAACCATGCACCATGATCACAAGTTTCAAATTTATTTATTAAAGAGGTATAGCCACTGTATCTTATTAACATTATAAAAATTCAATTAAAACAGGTTTTGTTTCCCTAGTTTTTAACTGATGCTGTTTAACTTCTATATCAATATTTTGATTCACTAAGGAATAACACAATGCAAATAGTGCCAACCAGGAACTAGAAATTATCTAACTAATGTTACAAGATAGAAAAATTGGCCACCAAGATGGTAGTGAATATTATAAACTGCAAAAGCCCTAAGGACTCTTGGTGGTATACAAATATATGTAAGAAATGATATGCAGTAAATAAAAACCAAACAATAAACTATCAACAAACTAATGAAAACTCAAAATAAAATTAAATCAATCAAACAAATATAGTGTCAAGGCCCAAATGCTCCATGGAGGAGCTCTGTTTTGAGCACCTTCTGGAAGCCAATTAGGGTAAGAACCAACTGAATGTCTGCTTTGAAGGTCCTTCCAAAGAAACACTAAAAAGAGTATTGCTGAGTTTTAGCTCACATTCTTAAAATGAAGCACTGCTAATAGTTTTTTTTTTTTTTTGTAAATTGAACTACTTGGGCAAATTCCAATTGTAGTTTTAGATTTGTGAGTTTATATATTGCATTTCATGCATAAGCATGAGAATAAAAAGTTGCTGAAACCCAATAAAACATTGCTGCGGTAGTGTAAGTAATGGTTAAGTTGTTGGATTAAGAGCCAGGAAATAATGATTCTGATCCATCCTCAGCCACAGGAGTTCACAAATGACTAGTTCAGTCATTCTCTTTCAGCTCAAATTACTTCACAGGTTTGTTGTTTGAATATAAATAGGAGAAGAAACACTATTTATGCTGTCTTGAGCTCCTGAATGAAAACCAGAATATAAATTTAATAAATAGATGGATAAAATTCTTTTTCCATTGGTAACTATATGAAAAACAATCAACCTCAGTAAGTCTCTCTTCTCTTCTCTTGCTCTTCTCTGCTTTAAAATAACAAACCATTAAATTTTATTGGGAAATTTATTTTCTGTAATGAATATACGTATTTATTAGCAGTATGTAAAATGGTTTAAAACTGAAAAATTTAAAACTTTAAATACTCTATTTAGAAACTTAAATACTCTAAGCTCATTTCAGATTTGTTTTAAATGTATTTATTGTAAATTTCATTGTAGTGAAATTTATTCAATTTATTTGTCCAGCGACAAACAGACATACAGAATTGCTGTATGTTAATAATGGTAGTAAAGTAACAGAGCATTATTCTCCCTCCCTCAGATCTTCTTTGAATATCCCTCATCTCATCTTAATCATGGGTTATAAACCAAATGAAATAATAATTCTGCTTTTGAAATACTACAATTGCAGTCTTTTAAGTGGGTATTATTTTAAGTGGGTATTATTGCACAACGAGTCTCAGAAAAAATGAGCAGGATTTGATGTATGTTTTGTCACATCAAGGTAATAGATGGTTGTTGTATCAATTGGACTTCCTTAAAACAACCACAACTTTTTCCAGGCTTGCTCAACAAATAGCAGAAAAGTGAAGTCCAAAGTCTTGAGTCATTTGTCAGACTGAAAGAGCCCTAATGTCTGGCACCACTTTTCATAAAATTCCTAGGACTTTTTTTTAATGTCCATTATGTATTCCATATGTATATATATTGAGTCCTATATTTTATTTTCAAATTCCAACCCCCTTTTAATTGCATGATTTTTAATGGTCCATGTACATGGTCCTGAACATTGAGGAAGAGCAGGAGGGACCCTCTGCTTTTGATCTCTTCATTCTTTGGGTTAGACATGAATATAAAACAAGGTCTCTTTTAGACTCCTCTTGGTAAATACATAGATTTGCGACAGGGAAAACATTGCCTGAGGTAGCCAGACTTGATACCATTTAGAGCTTCAAGCCAATTGTTGGATTTGAGCTCATAAATGAACTTGGGGCTAATGTTGCTGTACTATTATAATTCTGAAGTCATCAGGACATGAATATCATAAAAAATCATCAAAGTACTTTAATGGCTGGTCTATGTTAGGTGTAGATTTTTACCAAGTAATAGTCATGAGTCATGCACAAGTGTCATTTTGGTATTCTCTAATAGCATAACAGCATGATCATTATGCTCAAGGAAGGAAGAAATCAAGAACATTGAAGGAGATTGATTAAGAAGAGAGTACAAAGCTAATGCTTATACAAAAATAACTTTTTGTAAGAAGCTATTCTGATGTACATTAAGAAGGTGTGTAGGTTATTTCAGCAAAATATTTAGGATTTGATGTTATACTTTCTTCTCTAGCAATGCTATAGGTCCTTTGGTTGCCCTCTGGCTTATATATGATCAGGGTCATGTAACGCAAGATTCTCCTACTCCTGTTTGGCTGCTGTTGTATGGAGGCATTGGCATCTGTGTAGGCCTCTGGGTCTGGGGACGAAGAGTGATCCAAACAATGGGGAAAGACCTCACACCTATCACACCATCAAGGTAAGTGCATGTTGACTGGATAATGCTTACTTTGATAAATTTTGTGATGGCACCTTTGCCCCTAATTATTTTTGCTTTTGAACTGAATTGAATATCTTGTCTTTAAACTAACATAATGTGCCTAAATTGCTGAGGTCTAGTTAAGCAGGAAAGTCTGACAATGTCTTGAATAGCATAGAGAAAAGACATAAATCAATGTAGTTTTCCATGTGCTTCCCAAAACTGAATCCATGATTTCTATTTGTTTTTAATGCATACTAGAATTCTGCTGCTAACCTAATTGCTAATTAAGCCTTAATTTCTTGGAATATAGATTTGATATCAGGTACCAGAAAGCTGCTTCACTAATTTAATCTGGATGTATGTGTGTGTATCTAGTTTTCATTATCCAGCAGCTTCTTATTCTCTTAATATAACTCAATGACCAAACATTGGAGGAAAGCATTTGAAGAAGAACGGGTAAGATTTTGGCATGTTGCAAGGTATAAACCCAGATTGAGAGATCAAGATTTTTTTAAAAAGAGTGACTGTGAAGTGTTTTCTTATGCTTCCTGCAGTGGTTTCACTATTGAGTTGGCTTCGGCGTTCACAGTTGTGATAGCTTCCAATGTTGGACTTCCTGTCAGTACTACACACTGCAAGGTATGCCTTTGCCCTGTGATTGCAGCCAAGCTGTTCTGGATTATTCATTTTTATTTATTTTTAACCTTGCTGCTCAGATCAGTTCATAATGGCATAATACCACAGTAGGAAATGTAAATTGGCTATAGAAAATATTCCTCTTTATATTTTTATAAAATTCATGGTATAAGTAGTCTTGCTTTCCTTCTCAAACATTTCATTATCTTTCAGTTTTATACAGCTGAGCATTTTAAGTTTGTGAGCACTTACTCAAAACTAAATGCATAGTCATATCAATTTTATGTACTTATGTATTCCTTTAAAAGGCAGCCATTGAATTTTTGCATGCCCTGTTAATTTCACAGATCTTGTGCAAAAACTAATGTGCTTTTTATTTGATGCACAGTTATTCATATGACTATGCAATTGCACAAGAGTATCAAATCAAAATTCTACCTACCTTTTAAAAATAAAAGGGAAAAACATCTAATAATGAGATTAGAACTAAGGCACTTTATCACCTGATAAAGAAAGTCTAAATGATTCTTGTTCATTACTATGAATACAATAAGCTAAAAAAAATATATTAGGCTTTCCCTAAGTGCTCTCTCTCTCTCTCTCTCTCTCTCTCTCAAGCCTTGTTGATAGAATTGGCTCGGAATAGCCATATTTTTTCTGTAGGTCATGCCACATGAACTTTGATCTGCTGCATTCTTCTTTGCCAAGAGGTTCTGACACTTTACATCCTGCTACTTTCCTGATGAATGCATGGCATGGGATTTCCTGTGTGTCACTTTTATGCTACAAAATCTCCATCTGTCTCTTTTTATTTCTTCACAGTGGATTTTGCATTGAAGTTATGTGTGCTCTAACCGTACTTGTAGCCTCAAATGTGGGTATTCCAATAAGCTCCACTCATTGCAAGGTATTGGAGTTTGCAGTGGTCATGCCAATTAAACACATTCACAATCATTTAAGAACATAAATAAGTAGCAAATTCTGATTTTTCCCCATTTTGCCTTCACTATGTAATGTCTCATGACGTACAATATATTATATTGCTTATAATATCAAAATGTAGCATTTTTATTTACTTTCAAAAATGCTTTAAAAAATTTGAGTGATAAATTTTTCCAAATAATAGGAAACTGATTTTTAAAACAAATATTAAATTGTACAGACCATAGATAGTTTATTCTTTTATTGCTTATTATTTTTGCAACTTGTGAATTACATTGTAGTATTATTTTAATAGTCAATTAACAAGCAATAAACTTCTTAACATTTTAATATTCTTGCTTCTGGATACTAATCTTAATGCTAGCTTTGCATTAATAGTATTTTTCTCACAAAGATTTTTTTTCCCATATTGAACACTTGTGGATTATAAAATTGGGAGGAGCACCACAAGTGCAGTGCAGTGCAGTCTAAATCACAACTTTCCTATTTGAAGGCAAATGGTGTTTAATTTCAAGCCAATATAAGCCTAGCTGTTTGAAATTCTAGAAATTGTTGTAGCTTTTCAGTGATGAATTTAACTGCTTTTCTAATATGTATTGTCATTAAAATAAGTACACTAAGTTTGTATAATGTATAAAATTGCATCTAAAAACCAGTATCACTGATGCCCTTTTAAGGTTTAGAAAAAAAAATTAAAGCACGTAAATTGCATTTTTAGTTCAATGTTTAAATAAAATTTGGTTCTTTTTATATTCAGTTTTTACTAGTATTCCACATTCTTTCTCTATAAATTCCTTTTAAACCAATGTCAACTATCCCACTACATTAAACAGCAAAAGAAATTTCTGGGACATTTTTTCTCCAAGAGTATAACTTTACTGAAAAGCTATATGGGTACAGAAAACATTTTCATGCACAAACAGCATAGGTAAACTTTCCCTCCCCCCCCCCTCACCTCCCATTCTCCATTGTTCACCAATCAGTTGCACTTGTTTTATTTTGGAAATGGCCTGTCTGTCTCAGACATTCCCAGGCAATGACCTTGTGGTTTGGGTTTGTCTTATGCTTCCAGGTAGCAAGCTTGCATTCCAGAATTCCCTTCCAAACCTCCCATACATTCCAATGCCTTTCCTCCTGCTCCCGTTACTGTTATCTTGTTGCGAGCAGCGCTGCTTAGCGAGTCAATTATGACATGCCAACTCTCCAGAAAGAAAATTAATTCTATAAAAAAACATTATTTCTACACTATGGCTTTTCACACTAACACCCTATCGGGATCAGAGGCATGGAACCTCTGAATAAGCCTAGGGGTATGGATGTTCCTCACTGCCACCCACTCTGCCTCTGCCAAGGAAAACCCCTTCCATAAAACTAAATGCTGCAACTTCCCCTTGCGGTATTGAGAGTCAAGGATCTCCTTGACTCCAAGTGCTTCTCTCTGCCTATCCATATGAATGGGAGGTGGCTTAATGGCCAGCCTCAGCGGTGAGCTATGGAAGGACTTTAGGAAGAAACTACAGTGAAACACTGGGTGAATGCACACATGATTTTTTGCTAACTTTAATTCCACCAGATTTATAATCCAAATGATAGGGAAAGGTCCTATGTACTTGAGGCCCAACTTCTTGCAGGTTTGGCCCAACTGCAACAACTTCATGGACAGGTACACCTCATTCCCTATTCTAAACTTCCTATGAGGTGCTCTCTCCTTGTCAGTCTGTCTCTTTTGCGCTTCCCTTCCTACTTCTAATCCTTTGTGCACTACGGGCCCAATAGATTTCAGAATACTCATCCACTCGGCCAAGGAAGTCGATGAATGAGACTCTTGAAGAAGCTCTGGCATAGGCACAAATTCCGCACCTGTGACCACTTGAAAGGGGGTAAATCCAGTGCTACTGTGCACAGAATTATTGTAGACAAGAGCTCATTCCATTTGTTTTGCTGGTAGTTCACATATCATCGATGTACTGTTCTAAGACTGCATTTGTACATTCCATTTGTCTGAGGCTGACCTAAGTCCATGAGAGGAGCCTAGCAACCTCAGGAATTCACACCAAAATTTTGAGGTGAATTGCACGCATATCCTGACCTGAGATTATGCGTTTTGGAATACCATGCAGCTGGTACATGTGCTGTACGAAGAGCTTAGCCAGGGCCCGAGTGAAAAGGATTCTAGGACATGCCACGAAGTGGACCTGCTTAAAGAATAAATCTATAATGACCCAAATCATAGTATTCCCAGCACTCTCCAGCAGCTCTACAATAAAGTCCATAGATATCTCCCTCCAGGAAGCCATGGCACTGGCCCCAGTCTACAACAGTCCTGGAGGCTTGCTGGGCAGCCTCTTTGCTACAGTGCATACAGGGCAGCTGGCTACGTAGATTTCTATCTCTTTCTTCATTCGCGGCTACCAAAACTGCCTTTTTATGAGATGAAAGGTCTTAACAAATCCAGAATGCTCCGCCGCCTTCAGATTATGAATCTGCTGCAATACTAAAGTCCTCTGGCTCACCAGGACATATAATTTGCTCTTCATCCATGCCAGTCCGTTCCTTAATGACAGTTCACTTTTGTGTTGTTGGAACCACTCTGCCAGGGGCTTCTTTAGTGGTCGCATTAGATCCTTGGTCAGTGTTGATGATAAGGCTTCCAGTTGTCTTGTGAGGACTGGTCTTGCTATTTGGTTGGAGGGGATGATAGAATTAACGACCTCTTCTCAAGCACTGTTGTACTGTGGCATTTGAGAGAGAGCGTCTATGAAGAAATTTTGCCTTCCTGGTAGGTAGCCGAGAATGAAGTTAATGTGGTTTAAGTACTGGCCCAATGGATCTGTTTGGGAGATAGCTTTCGGGGAGCCTTCAATGCTTCTAGGTTTTTGTGGTCTGTCTACACCTCGATGGGAACTTTACTGCCTTCCAGGAATTGCCTCCAGAGAGCCCAATGGACCACGTAGATTTCCTTCTCCCAGATAGCCCATCGTCTCTCAGTCTCAGAAAGCTTGTGGGATGTGTAGCTGCATGACTACAATTCTTCTTTAGCATTCTTCTAGAACAGCACTGCCCCGTGGCCATATCCCTGGCATCTGTTTTTATTATAAAGGGCTTGTCTGGGTCAGGGTGTTTTAGGACTGGCTCAGCGGCGAAAAGGCATGGCAGCTTTTCAAATATGGCTTGGCATTCGAGTGATAAATTCAGGGGCTGGTTGGGGCTGGGCTTAGCTTCCCCTTTTGTTTTCATCAAATTTGTGATCAGCAGGACAATTTGAGTAAACAGGATGAATTGATGATAGAAATTTACGAAGCTAAGGAAACTCTGTACTTGCCTCCGTGTTCGTGGAGGCTCCCATTCTAAGATCATTCAGACCTTCCCGGGATCCATCTCTAAGCTATATTTCGAAATCCTGTACCTTAGGTAGTCTAAGCTGATCTTATGGAAATCACACTTGGACAACTTCAAGAAAACTGAGTCCTCTGCAGCTTTTTGAGCACTATTCTGACCAATTTCACATGCTCTTCCTTTGGTTTTGTATAGATCAATATATCATCCAGATACACCAGGAACCGCCTTGTACAAATGCTCAAGGACTTCATTTATTAACTCCATGAACACTGCTGGGGCCCCCTGTAGCCGAAATGGCATCATCTGGTAACTGGTAGCAACCCTGAAGGCAATTGAACACTGTTTTCTACACACACACACACACACACACACACACTTCTTAGTTTTCACCCAGTAATATGCCTCCCTCAAGTCCAACTTCACAAAAATCCTCTCCTTTGCAAGGTGGCCCAACATGTCCTTCATTAGGGGGAAGGGTACATATTCTCCATGCATATACAGTTTAGCCCTCTATAGTCAACGCACAGCCTAAGGGACCCATCTTTCTTTTCTTTAAAAAGCACAGGGGGGCTGCCATCTTTCACCTAGCTGGTTGAATGAAGTCCTTGGCTAAATTTTTGTTTATGAATGTGCAGAGCTCCTCCATTTCCCTAGAGATGTCATTGAATATAGTTTTGGCTTTGGCAGTTTAACCCCAGGCACTATCTCAATTGCACAGTCTATGGGGCGGAAGTGCATCGGATTTCTTTTTGCCAAAGACCTTGGCCAGGATGTGATATTCCTTGAGAATCAGCGGCTCTAAGTGCCACTTCCCTTTAGTTTATTGGCAGGTTCCGGTTTTGCTTTCTTAGCTTCAGGCCCAGGGTGGCTTCTTAGCACTTTCTCTAACTCTTGCCAGTTGGATAGTTTTCTTCACATCCACCACTTGTCTCTATCCCAATTGGCAGATGAGGTCCATTTTTTTCACTATGCCAGACCCAGGACCATGGCCCCTGTCATCTCCGAGGCCACAGTAAATCAAATAGTCTCTGTGTGAGTCCTAGCTTTTACCTTCACAGGCTCAGTTACTGGCACTCCACCTGTTATAGAATGTCTGGCAGGGAAAATGCTATGGGCTTCCTTAGCTACATTCCTATCTTCTCTAACACTTGGGGGCTGACCAGGCATCTGGTACACCCCACGTCCAGCAAGGCCGTAAGGATCCGCTTTACTCCTGAGCATATCACCAAAATCTCCATCCTAGTAGTCATGGGGATGATGGTGCCACTTACCATCAGGTTGCCTTCTCCTTCGTTGTCATAGAAGACTAGTACCATCTTGACAGGCTGGAGTTCCCTCCCCTTCACTGGACAAAGGGGAGAACTCTACAACCTGTTGCCCTGCACACATTTTCTCTTTTGGCTTTGGTGGAGCCTTTTTCTTTGGTTGGCTCAGAAGGGGAGGGAGTGGTCATTGGCTGTGGTGCGAGGCATTCGGCAGCACAGTACTCCTCTGGCTGGCGGCACACCTGTGCCTCTCCTAGGAGCTGCTCGCCTCTCTGCTTGCTGGCGGGACTGATTCTCCTGCCCAGTGTGTTCATAGAATTCCATCAGGTCAATCTCTACCTCTGTGGTCATACGGTACCATGCTTGCAGGTTGCCATACACCCCCCTGGGGTAGGCAATTGTTCAACCCCTCTCGGAAATAGTAAACCAGTAAGTGCTCAGGCCAGTCTCCCAGATGGCAGACTAGACGGCGGAAGTCTTGGATGTATTCCATCACCAGTCGTTTCCCTTGCTTTACAGCAGTGATATGGGCTTCTGCATGTTGGGCTGCCGGGGGGCCTCAAACCATGCTCGTAATGTTTGCATAATAGCCTTGAGGTCATCTAACTCAGAGGTGCCCTCATCATACAGCGACACTAGCTATTCTGAGGCACCCTCCTCCAGGTTGATCGCGATGACATGGACCCATGCCACGTCATCCAGATACATCATTTCATAGCATTCCATGTGGTGCCAGGTTTAAGCCAAGAAATGCGCTAGGTGCCTTGGTGCCCATCAAGGCGGGCCACCAAGGAGGGTGGCTGCTGTTCTTCCCGCACTAGGATGTATCCGAGAGGTGGAATGCCACTTGTCGCTACTGGTGCTGGGATCCCAGCTGCAAAGGCTGCTCTCACTGTCACTTGCACCAGGGCTCCAATCGTAGATACAGCTGCTGGTATCGCTGGTTGAAGGATAGGAGGAGAGTCGTCAGGGCTGCTAGGATTTCCACAACTCCTGGGTCAGTGGCGGAGGCGGCTCCTGGTGTTGCCACAACACAAACTCCATCCCTCCAAACTTCTCTCCCAGCTACTCCCTTGATGGGCTGCGGCTGGCAGTCGGGATCTTCCACTCAGCAGGGTCATCCCATTCAGCTAGCTGCTTTGCTCTTCGTTGCTGCCTCAGGCCACGTTGACTCCAGCAGGGAGAAGGGGGTCTTTGGTGTTTGCTGCCTTGCCTATATTCACTGTCCAGTGGGTCTTCACTCCTTGGTATGGGGAATCCCTCACTTTTTCCTGGCCGCTTGGATTTCTTGAGTCTTAGTTTTGGCCACATGCCAGTGGCCTGCACTCTGGCTCCAGCCTGAGGCAGCATTGGCTCTTCCGAAGCTGAGATCTCTCCCTGGCTTTTTTCCTTCCGTGTTTTTGGCTGTTGCCAACATCTCAGGTTTTATCTCCTGGTGGAACTCAGGTAAGCTATTACTGTGAGAACTGGCTTAATGTCAACATCCCATTGCATTAAGCAGCAAAAGAAACTCCTGAGACATTTTTCTCCAAAAGTATAACTTTAATGAAAAGCCATATTGATACGAAGTAGAAAAGAAAGTTCTGACATTTTTGCACAAAAATAGCATAAGAAAACTTCCTCCCCTCCCCCACCTCCCAATCAGTTGGACCTTTTTTTTATTTTGCAAATTGCCTGTCTGCCTCGAACATTCCCAGGCGATGGCCTTGAGGTTTGGGTCTGTCTCATGCTTGCAGGTAGCACACTTGCATTCCAGAGTTCCCTCCCAAACCTCCCCTACATTCCAATGCCTTCCCTCCCCACTCTCGTTACTGTTGTCTTGTTGTGAGCAGGGCTATGTAGCAAGTCAACTACGGTATGATAGCCAGGCTAGAACTTCAAACACATCTGTTAGTTTTTACATGTTCCATTCCCTCTAGTCTTTAGTCTTTTTCTTAATTTTATTGAAAAGAAGAAGCTAGCAAAAAACGTGATGGAGATATTACTAGTGAGTCTGATGAGCTGGAAACTGTAAGAAAAACATAAAAGTATGAGCAAGAGGCGAAGCCAGTACAAAGCATCTAGGAGTACTGATTATTGGATATAGTAGGATGGAGTGTAGATACTGTTTATATTCCAGTATGAAATGCATTGAAATAATGGGCTGAGATACTGCAATTAACAGTCACATACTTGCAGATTTCAGGTCCAGATAAAAGAACAACTGAACACTATTCATGCCCTTGTAACAGAAATAAAGAGCTTGGAAGCAAGACTTGTGACTATAGGAGTTTTAATAACTATCCTCCCATTTAATATGCAATAGTTGATCAGTTAGCAGTTGAATTTTAGTTATGGGCACTGTCATGTGTCATTCCTGAATGCTGAAAATTATATCCTCCAATACTTCCCTAGGTTTCTGCTGTGCCTGCTCAGTGCTGTTAAAAATGTGCTACAGCTACATTGCCAATGTATATTACATGATCTAAAGAATTCATTCTTTAGATCATTCATTCTTGAGAAGAGTATAACCATATTTGTTTTCTTTGAAATAGTTTGCTGATGCTTCAGGGAATGCCATTCTAGATGGTGTCTTAATCTTTGCTGTTAATCATTCAGTTGGCAATTAAGAGGGATTGAAAAGTCATCAAATCCAGATAGACATGTATAGAAACAATTTATTAGTTTCAATACATATTTATTCTAAGGCTTTGCGGTTTTTTGGATTTGATTTCCAAAAGTTACTTTAGAGCACTTAACAGCATGTTTACAACCTTTTAAAGCAGCCACTTTTTTGGGGATCATACAACAGAGTTTGGAATTTATTTATTTGTTCATTTGTTTGTTTGCAATCCATTTCCAAAATAATGGGGTCAGAATTGATTGATCAGAAAGGGTCATTTGACTAGCTTTTAAGATACACTGTGGATTATACTGTTGTCAATAATTGGATAGAACTGAAACCTTTTAAAATCTGAATATAATTTGATTTACCAAAAAATGATAAGCAAAGTGGAATATATATCTATAGAAATATGCCTTTCTGTAAATTCATGTACCTATGAAGCAGGCACTTATGTTCACAACAACCTACATTCCTTTTCAGGCATTTTCAGTAAAAATTACTCTATGTAGCAGAGCTAGAAAAGATATTTGGTTGACAGCATTTATTAAACTTGCTCCATGTAAAAATGAAGAAGAAATATAAATGTCAGCCATTTTTCAAAGCTTTTTAACTTTGGGCATCAGTGACTGGCATTGACTGGGGTCAATAAATATAGCTGTTTAATGGCCACAGCATATTTCCTGACAATGTTGAGAAAGTGGAGAGTTGGGATGTCATTTATTCCTAACATTAGTATGTAACTTATTTAACTTATTAACGTGAACAGTTTTTCATTGTATCAGACATTAGACATACTTATTGGTGGTTACTCTGATTGTAGTCAAAACCAGGCATGATAACTAACCCATCCATTCCCCCAAATCACTGCTGTGTGCCAGAAAACTCACAGAGTAGTGGAATGATGGTGACCATAAAGAATTCCTGGCTATTGAAACAAGCAAAATTTATTGACCCTCAGTCGTGTATGTGTGTGTGTCTATTATACTAAGATAACCTGTTAAGATATATTTAATTCTAACTTTCTTCTCAAATTTCCAAGGTTGGTTCTGTGGTAGCTGTTGGTTGGATACGGTCCAAGAAGGCTGTTGATTGGCATCTTTTCCGCAATATCTTTCTAGCTTGGTTTGTGACTGTTCCTGTAGCTGGCTTATTCAGTGCTGGCATCATGGCAATCTTTATGTATGGAATAATACCATATGTCTGATACTTCACTGTTCTTTCCAGAAAAAAAGGGAGTATCTCTTTTAAGTAAAAGAAGGCAACATCTCGCCCTCAGAATGCAGAACTCCCTGATCAACCATACAGTTAGAGATAGTCTGCAAGTCATTTATCTTCAGTATCTAACATCTACTCTACATACTATCAGTGTCATTGGTGCCATTTCTTCTGTACAATATATGTGTATGTGTGTGCATAGACACACACCCATATACATACACGCTTTTAGTTGATAATACGACCTTAAGTTATAAATGAGATGAAAATAATTGCCTAGAACTTAATCTCTAGTAAAACATGTATATAATGTATCATTTAGTGTTGGTTTTTAAAACCCATTAGAGAAGCTGGGACATTTGTCAATTTAATATATGATGAAGCAAAATGCAAACTGGATAAGATTCTTTTTTGAATAAAAGTTAATGATACTGAAACAAAATATTACGGAAGTAATTAGTAAAAATGTGGTTCATATCATATTGTTATATATAATACTGTACGAACATTGATTTTATAAATACTTTTAAGATATAGCTTTTTAATGTTGCATTTCCCTTATATATTTTGGATAAGAAAGTTTAGACAGTACCAAAGAAGGGGAATAGCTTGACAGTATTATACTGTTTGTCAGTATGTGTATTTGCTATTGCTCTTCCCTAAATATTTGTAATTAGCATTTTTTTCTATTCATCAAATACCAGCAATGCCAAGATAATATTAACATTTCCCTGTAAGTAAGAAAGCATCATATGGTTGCAGTCTATATATCATCTATTACCCACTGCATTTATTTTTTTAGAAATCCAACTCTGCTTTTATATATGATGAGTTCAAATTTCTTTTAAAAGATGCTTGCCATCTCTTGTATGTGATTCTCATTCTAGTTCATTACCATTAATCTAATGAACAAGTTCAGGAAAAGAAAGATAAAACTGAAGTTCTGCCTTGTTTCTATGATTATATCCAGTAAATCTCATTTATGCAGTGGAATTGAGCAATACTGGCAGTGTGCACATTTGTTGTGACATTTCAGTATCTAAAGAAAAAGGGAATTACTCAAGTAAGAAGTGTTTAGCAGTTAAACGGGCACTGCGGAGAGCTTTTAATAATCAATGCTAACTCCTAGAAGCATTTGGAAAGATTACTTCTGATACTAACAGTTGGTGAAATGAAATCTGTTGCAGCATAGTTTTTGTTCTTTGGTAACATCTCAGTGTAACATCTCAGCCAAATTAGCAGAGTCCACCCTATAGCTGCATGTACCCACATTGCTCCAGGTTAATGCTGACATGGAAACATCCACAGCATGTTGTTCACCGGACACAGGATGCCAACGAGTGAAAAAATTGATAATGCTGCAGTTCACACATTGCTAAAAATAATATAATAGATTGTATAAGAAATCATGTTTACTTTTTGAGGAATTATCTTAGTTTGCCAGTCCTGTGTTTTATAAAATAAAGATATTAGTAGATAGATCTATCAATAAAGCTGCAAATTGATGTCATTAATTGTCTATGCATTTAATAAGATGTTTCCTGAATAGCAGTTAAGAGACAATATTTGGTGTCCTTTTATTGCTATGGTACTCTGAAGCATTAACATTTGAGGTGTTCTTTGGCATTAATCACAATGGTTGTACAATTCCTGGGTTTTTTCCCCAGAAGACTGCTCTGTGGTTTAAAACTAATTACTTATTGTATTCAGACTATTTACTGAAAAGGATTTGAGGAAGCAGTGCTTGAAGAAAGTTGGGAGCCCAGAACTGTTGAAATGCTGCTAAAATTTTGATATTTGAGCTTTCTTGTTACACCATTGTGATCCTTTTTCATTGGTCATTCACTCTAAATTTATAATAAAAGAATAAATTGCCTTCAGACTACTTATTAAGCCTTTTTTTACTCTCACTGCTCATTGAGATTTTAGGATTGATACCAATTCATTTAAAGAGACTTGTTTAGCACAAAGTTTTCTTGTTTTGCATTTGTCATAATCCTTTTATTTATGCTCCCTCTGTGTGAGCTTTTTGTAACAATGGAGGTATGCACACACATTCACTTACAAACCAAGTGACAAAATCTAAATAAAGCCCAGCTCTGTACAGGGTAAACAGAAGCTTCTATTTATTGCTCTCAGAACTGTTTGTTCCAGTATCCAGTATCCCATTGGAATTATTAAAACCTTCTTGCAGTAGCAATCATGTTAAAAACTTTTCATACATAACAATACAAAAGAGTGTGTTTCGATGACTGAAGAAAAATTAAGATGTTTGCATATTGCTGTCACAGCAATACTTGGGAAAAGTTAAACTTGGGAGAAAAAAAATCTACATTTTCCTTTCAAGGCAATGCCACTATAATGTTCAATAATATTAAGATCACAAACCTCTGAACTTGAATGTACAATTTGTGACTCAGGTTAGTAATGGCATGTTAACAAATATTTTGATTAAACTTAATCAGGTTTTGCTATTGCAGTTGCAAAAGTAATATCCACTTAGTGTTTCTCAACCTTGACAATTTTAAAGCATGTGGACTTCAACTCCCAGAATTCCACAGCCAGCAATGCTGGCTGTGGAATTCTGGGAGTTGAAGTCCCAATGCCTTAAAATTGTCAAGGTTGAGAAACACTGGCTTAGAGCAAACAATTTATTTTGAATCTCTAATAATAGAAATCAAAATGGTAGGATATCCTTTTAAAATTCTAGCCTTTGGTGGTAAGCTGCCATCTAAGGAAAGGAAGAGTCACGGTGCATTTTAAATTTAGAAAAGATTCTTAGTTGAATTGATTACAAAAGTTTTCAAAAAGATTTTACCTTCAGAGTTTGTTTTTAAATTCATTATTGAATTAAATCTCAGCTGATTTTCAGCCTTATAAATTAAACTGTTATCTATAATGGACTTGCCCATGTAATATTACTGAAGGAAGACAGTGTTCTCTTTTCACCTTTCTAAAATATTCTATTAATAAAAGAGGAATTTTTTGTCTGCATAACCCCGTGAATTTTATTTCCCCCTCCATAATTATATACTTGTAACTAGCAGGGGCTTGTGCATGCTAAGACTATATTCTTGCACCCCTACCCTCCAACCCCAATATTTCTTTGGGACATTCTGTACATCCTACGGGGTTGCAGCTTGTCAGGTCATTAAAAAATATACACATCTGTTCATTAAACATGAAGAAATCTTTCAAAGATCCTGGAACACAGGGGAACTACCAGAGGACTGGAAAAGAGCTGATATAGTTGCGATCTTCAAAAAGAAAAAAAAATGGATCCAGGAAACTATAGACCTATCAACCTGATCTCAATACCTGGGAAGATTCTGGGGGAAATAATCAAGCGAACACCTAGAGGCAAACAAAGTCATTACCAAAAGCCAATGGGTTTATCAAAAACAAATCAAGCCAGACAAATATTATTTGCATTCTTTGACCAGGTAACAAAATTAGTGGATCAGTGGAATGCTGTGGATATAATTTACTTGGACTTCAGTAAAGCATTTGGTAAAGTAGACCACAACCTACTACTTGGTAAGATTAAAAAATGTGGGTTAGACAGCATCACCACCAGATGGATTCGTAGCTGGCTGACCGGCTGTACTCAGTGTGTGGTCCTCAATGGAACTGGATGTACATGGAGGGAAGTGTGTAGTGAGGTGCCCCAGGGTTCTGTTCTGGGCCCAGTGCTCTTCAACATCTTCATCAGTGATTTGGATGAGGGAATAGATGGGGAACTCATCAAATTTACAGATGGCACAAATTGGCAGGAATAACCACTTCAGAAGATAGGCTCAAGATACAGAAGGATCTTGACAGACTTGAACATTGGGTGTTATCTAACAAAATGAAATTCAATGGTGAAAAAAGTAAGGTTCTACATTTAGGCAAGAAAAACCAAATGCACTATAGTATAAGTGGTACCTTGCTCAATAGTAGTAATTGTGAGAGAGATCTCGGAGTCCTAGTGGACAATCACTTAAATGTGAGCCAGCAGTGTGCTGCAGCTGCCAAAAAAGCCAGTACAGTGGTAGGCTGCATTAACGGATATAATCAAGATCACATGGAGTGTTAATACCACTTTACAATGCCTTGGTAAGGCCACACTTGGAATACTGCATCCAGTTTTAGTCACCACAATGTAAAAAAGATGTCTTAGAAAGAATACAGACAAGAGCAACAAAGAGAGAAGCAGCCTGAAATAATAATAATAATAGTTGGAAGGGACTTTGGAGATCATCGAGTCCAGCCCTCTGCTCAGACAGGAAACTCTACACCATTTCGGACAGATGGCTGTCCAGTCTCTTCTTAAAAACTTCCAGTGTTGGAGCATTCACCACTTCTGGAGGCAGGTTGTTCCATTGGTTAATTGTTCTAGCTGTCAGGAAGTTTCTCCTTAGTTCTAGGTTGCTTCTCTCCTTGATTAGTTTCCATCCATTGCTGCTTCTCCTCCCCTCAGGCGCTTTGGAGAACTAAGGAAAATTTTCCTGAAAGTTAGAACAATTAATCAGTGGAACAACCTGCCTCCAGAAACTCTGAATGCTCCAACACTGGAAGTTTTTAAGAAGAGACTGGACAGCCATTTGTCTGAAATAGTATAGGGCAGTGGCAACCTATGGCACACGTGCCAGAGGGGGCACTCACCCTCTCTGTGAGCATGCGCACCATCGCCCCCGCCCCACCTCCCCCATGGTGCCCTCCTCACCAGCAGTCTCCCAGAGGAGAGTTGCCCCTGGGTGCAACCCATGTGGAGCAGCACAGCCAAGGACATGACAATGGGGACAAGACTCCACCCTTGTGCCCCGTTGTGCACAGATGATGCTGTGGGGCACGGGCGGATGGTGTGGCCACCATGGTGCTGCTGGGCTGCCTGGCGATCTGCTGTGGCAGGCCACAGAGGCAGTGGGTAGCTGGGCGGGCGGGTGGGGCGGGCACTCAGTCTCTAAAAGGTTCGCCATCACTGGTATAGGGTTTCCTGCCTGAGCAGGGGGTTGGACTAGATGACCTCCAAGATCCCTTCCAACTTTTATTATTAATTATTATTATTATTAAACCACTCTGTTATTTTTTGTTTCTAAAGTGATTGGCATTCATCTATGTAATATGACAGAATAATTTATATTTCTATGCCATCAAGCCAGTACACATGGCATAGCAATACAGTACAATATAGATGTGGTGGCGAACCTATGGCACGCATGCCAGACTGGGCACGCAGAGCCCTTTTTGTCGGCATACGCACCAGAGGGATGCTCCCCTTCCCCTCTCCATGTGCACCTGACTAGTGGTAACTATAGAGGACAGGGAAACTAATAGAGCAGCGCTTTCATGGGAACAGCTGCAAGAGCTGGGCGGGGAGAGAGGAACCTATAAAAGCAGGTTTTGACAAATTCAGTGAGAGAGCAAGTGAGCGAGTAGATGGCCTTTGGAAGCGATGGTGGGTGTGAGTTTGTAGAAGACAAGAAGGACGCTGTGTCCATTTGCACTTCGCAGAAGGCTAGTGGGGGAAGGAGGACACATAAGTTTGGACTTTGGAGAAAGGGAGAGAGAGAGAGGAAGGCAGGAGGGGAGGGAGAAGTAAGTAAGTAAGTCTGGGCCTACTAGTGCTGCTGGGCAGATACACAGTCAGGCCTGCCCAGATGATGCTGAAGCCAGCCAGCCCTTCTCCAGGAGTGCGAGGAGAGTGGGGAGACCGGCTACCCTTGAGCACCATGCCTGCCTCCCTTCGGGCTCCCTCAGCCTCTTCCCCCCCTCCAGGCCGTGGTTGGTCAGATTCCTCCCGTGGGCAGCATTGTGCCCGTCCCCAGCCAGCCCTCCATTCTCCTGTGGGCAGACCGCGGCTTACCGAGCCGAGTGGCACCTCTCCTCGCATGCGTCCTCAGGCGAAGGAGCTGGGCAGCCGTGGCTCTTGCTCCCCTCCAGCTTCCATTTGCCTGAGGCCCGAGCTTGGTTCATTTGGCTGGCTGGTGATGGGCTGAAGAGTGCCGGACGGCGGCAGCTGCCTTGGGATGAGCAGTAGGTGAGGTGGACACTCCCAACATGGGGGAAGAAGCGATGAGGAGGCTCTGTGCCCAGTCCAGCCCAGCCCTGGCATGGCACAGAAAGCGAGGCAGTAGTCCCATGTGAGTCTTCATGCATGAGTGTGTCCCCGCTCTGCCAGGCAAGTGGAGCCACGGTATCTGCAGCAGAAGAGTGCAGGTGGGCAGCGGAAGGCACAAGGAGCCCCCAATCCCAGCACAGCCTCTCTCCTTTTCCCCCCTTGAAAGAGCTGTAGGGTTCAGGAGCCTCCCCCCATGCCCCCTCACCCCTCTCAGGAAAGAAAACCATCATGAGACACTCTTCTGTTTTAACTTTTTTTCCTTATCGCTTTTTAGAATTTCATCCTGCTTTTGTGAGACAGCAGTGTTTGGGAGGAGGTGTAGCTGCCCCCTTCCCCACAAGCCATCAACTGAGCAAGACACCCTCCTGCCCACTGTCCCATCTGCCAGACACCCCCCGGATCTCCCCCAACCCTTCCTGGCCCCCACAGCCATCCCTCCCCAGGAGCAACATCGAGCTGGCCACGCCTACCTGGGCCATGCCCACCCAGTCTTCCATGACCACTGCAGCCATGCCCACCCAGTGGGCCACACCCACCCAGGACCCGGCAATACATAAGTGGGTTTTGTGTTGCAGTTTGGGCACTCTGTCTCTACTGGTATAGATTCTTAGCAACAACATAGAGCCAGTCCTTGACTTACAACTGTTGTATTTCCAGGACTTTTTTTCTCATGGACCGCCCAGAACAGAGTTCTGGCACCTTTTTTGGATTGAACCTTGTAGGGTAGGCAAGGTGGGTTGTATGATGTCTGTGGGTTCTGGCATCTTTTATTTATTTATTTTTTCAAAAAAAGCACTATGTATTACAATTATAGTTGTAAGTTGTGATAGTTGTTAAATCAGCGGTTCTCAACCTGTGGGTTGTGACCCCTTTGGGGGTCGAACAACCATTTCACAGGGGTCGCCTAAGACCAGGGCTTTTTTTCTCATAAAATGTTTAAAAACCTGTTCCGGCACCTTTTTTTGATGGATTTTTTTCAACTTTTCCATGAGCTGTGCTACACTCTCTATTCTACTGGCTTTCGAAAGCCAATAGAATAGACTCTATTGAATAGACTCTTAATCTTTTGAATAGATTAAGAGTCTACTCAATAGACTCCATTCTATTGGCTTTCGAAAGTAAACAGGAATTGTACAGACCTGGTCATTAACGGCTGTCTCTGCACTGCTGAGTGCGCCAAAAGACCCAGCCCACAAACGTTGCACATGCAAGTTGTCTGCAGCAAAAGCAAGTTTGCAGGAACTTTTCACCTCTCCCTGCTGAGCAACTACGCCATCTCCTACTTGTAAGTAAAAGAGGACCAGGGGTGGGAGGTGGAGAGCAGCACTTAATTCTGCCCTGCCGAAAAAGCAGAATCCATGTGCACTCCTGCCTCGTGCTCACCCATGTCAGCCAGGCTCTCCAGGGTCGCACTGCAGCTGGTGCTGTGGGAGCTGTGGGGCACGCTCTACACGGAGGGGCTGCACGGGGTGAGCGGTGGGGCAGCTGCACGCGGGGGTATGGGGGCAGGGGCGGCCGGTCCGAGCCGAGCTGGGTCTGGGCCACTGCTGGCGCTGCCGCTGGCCTGCTCCACTGCTGCCGCCGCCACTGGCTGAGCTGAGCTGTGGTGCTGAGCCGGTCCCCACACCTCCTGGTTGCCCAGCTGCGATCCACCCCCAGCCGCCGTCCAGCCGGAACTTCCCTTCGTTCCACCCGGCCCACCTCCCTCACCGTCGGAGGCCGCCTCGGCTGCCCTCCACACCGGAGCTTCTCCCCGTGCCACCCGGCCCACCTTCCTCACCGTTGGAGGCCACCTCGGCCGCCCTCCATGCCGGAACTTCCTCCCCGCCACCCGGCCCACCTCCCTTAATGTCGGAAGCTGCCCCGGTCGCCCTCCACAATGAAGCTTCCCCCCATGCCACCCGGCCCACCTCTCTCACCGTCGGAGGCTGCCCTGGCCGCCCTCCACAACGGAGCTTCCCCCATGCCACCTGGCCCACCTCCCTCAACGTCAGAAGCCACCATGGCCGCCCTCCACAACGGAGCTTCCCCCTGCACCACCTGGCCCACCTCCCTCAATGTCAGAAGCTGCCCCGGCCGCCCTCCATGCCGGAGCTTCCCCCTGCGCCACCTGGCCCACCTCCCTCATCATTGGAGGCTGCCTGTGCCCTCTGGCACCCAATGTGGCCCTGGGGCTGGTGGGCAGGAGCGGCTCCTTCCCGGGTTGCCGGGCTCCAGGCGGTGGAGAAGAAGGCAATGCCCACATGTGCATCGGAGGCCAGCCGGACGGGCTGGGAGGGGAAAAGCGGCGCCTTCCAAGCAGCCGCATCCCTCTCGCGTGTGACGAGTCAGGGAAGGGTTTGGCGGTGAAGGGCTGCGTAGCGTGGAAAGGGGCTCCCATGATCCCACCGCTGCAATGGTGTTCAGGAGGCTTGAGGGGCGGGCAGGTCCCTGGGGGCGGCTGGGAGAGCGCAAGAGGTGCCAGGATGAGGATGTGGGGCACCAGACTACCATCCCCAGCAGCCCTAAAAAGCACTGGAAGAGTGGGAAATGCTGGGAGTTGCAGTTCATTACCATTTGGGAAAACATGACTCTCCAAAGATCCTTCCTTCCATCCATCCATCTCCTTCCATCCCCCTTCAATCTCTCTCCTTCCTTCCTTCCTTTCCCCTTCAATTTCCTTCCTTCTCCATCTCCTTCCTTTCCCCTTCAATCTTCCTTCCTTCCATCTCCATCCCTTCCCCTTCAATCTCTCTCTTCTTCCTTTTTCCCCCTTCAATCTCCTTCCTTTCCCCTTCAATCTTCCTTCCTTCCTTCCTTTCCCCTTTAATCTTCCTTCTCCATCTCCTTCCTTTCCCCTTCAATCTTCCTTCTTTCCTTCCATCTCCATCCCTTCCCCTTCAATCTCTCTCCTTCCTCCTTCAATCTCCTTCCTTCTCCATCTTCTTCCTTTCCCCTTCAATCTTCCTTCCTTCCTTCCTTCCTTCCTTTCCCCTTTAATCTCCTTCCTTCTCCATCTCCTTCCTTTCCCCTTCAATCTTCCTTCTTTCCTTCCATCTCATCCCTTCCACTTCAATCTCTTTCTCCTTCCTTCCTTCCCCCTTCAATCTCTTTCCTTCTCCATCTCCTTCCTTTCCCCTTCAATCTCCTTCCTTCTCCATCTCCTTCCTTTCTCCTTCAATCTTCCTTCTTTCCTTCCATCTCCATCCCTTCCACTTCAATCTCTTTCTCCTTCCTTCCTTCCTTCCTTCCTTCCTTCCTTCCTTCCTTCCTTCCTTTCCCCTTCAATCTCCTTCCTTCTCCATCTCCGTGCTTTCCCCTTCAATCTTCCTTCCTCTTCCCTCCCTCCCAACATTTTTGAGCAAGGAAGAGTAAACTTCTCCAGTGAGCATTGCTATATTGTTTTTGTAATTCATCACTATGCTTTTATTATGTTCAATTCGTAACAATGAAAATACACCCTGCATATCAGATATTTACATTACAATTCCAAACAGTAGCAAAATTCAGTTATGAAGTAGCAACGAAAATAATTTTATGGTTGGGGGTCACCACAACATGAGGAACTGTATTAAGGGGTCGCGGCATTAGAAAGGTTGAGAACCACTGTGTTAAATGGTCATCAAGTTATCATGCCCAATTTTACAATCTCCTTGCAGTGGATCATTAAGCAAACCCATTGTTCACTATGGGGACAGTTTCCACCAAAAACCTTATAAATTGTCATGTCACTGCAGAATGCTGCAACTGGCAAGTTGTCTAGCACCCAAAATGTAGCCACATAACTGGGGAGGGCCAGTTGTTGGAACTTTGAATCTGGATGGTAAGTATCTTTTATGGAGTCTGTCATAATTTCAGATAGTCACTAAGCAAACAGTTCTAAGTCAACAACTATTTGTAAATAGATTTTATCTATTTTCTCAACCTGGTCCTTCAGATCTTCCAATAGTGCACTCATTGTTCCTGTAATAAAGTCCACTCAACTTACCTCTTTCCCTTTCCAAAAGGGAGATGGCTGGTTAAAATATGAAGTATAAATAATATAAATAAAGAGAGCTTTATAAAAATAAAGAGAGTTTTGTAGTGCAGAAAGCTAGTTTTCACAAAGTAGATCATTTGAGCTTGGTTATTTGTGCCTAGAATGACAATTTTTGTGTTGATTTGATTTGTTTTCAAGAGCCTTCTCCACCCCTAAATTTCAAATGCAACAGTACTCTTTCTATATTGTCTTTTCAAAGTCCTAATTTTATTTGCATAGTGTTACAGGAAATACTATTGTTTACATTATTCTGATTTTTATAGATAAATTGTGGCATCTAAACATCTTTTCCAGGGCCTTCATAGCTGCTCTGCTAAGGGCTAGTTTACATCATAATTCTTATTGATGGTTGGTCCTAAAAGACAGAAGCTATGTAGGATTTCAGAATCTTTATTCTCAGTTGCAAGATTGATTGCTCTACTATCATTAGTTTGATTATCTTTATTTTGAATCTTAGTCCCCTTTTTCCACTATGCTTCTTGAAGTTCCCTATTAGAACTTGCAGATCATTTGCATTTTTAGCTTAGTGTTTGATAATATAGGGCAAATTATTATTTTTATATTACAAAGGGATGTTTCTTCAATTTTAAAATCACATTCATCTTCCTATTCAGGTTCCCTCAGTATAAATTCAGCATATAGGCCAAATAAGGAGAGAGCCAATCCAAGCCAGTCATATGTCTCATTCAGACTGGTTTCCAGGCTCTGTATAGGTTTGTGTGAAAACAATGGGATGCTCTAGAATTCCCATTCTAGGACATTGTCAGAGCATGAGCAGTCTTATTGCGCTGAGATAACCAGAAGTAATCACAGTAAACAGTGGTCTATATTAAATGGTGGTTTATATTACACTATCTACAATATCATACACCAGGAACAATATACATACACATGTTAATACAGCAGGCTCCAATACACAGCAGTTACAGCAGGAAACAGAAGAGAGAGAACACAGCAGCAGAGCCTTCCCTTTTATACAAAGCTCTTAAAGGGACATAGACCCTGCTGAGTTATTCCCATCATTACATCATACATCTCACACTACATTAGCTGGTTAGCTTCTAAATCATTACCTTGACATTCCTCCCACTTAAAGCTAAACAGCTGTTAATCCAAATGCTTTTACACAATCCTGATGCTTGCCTGCATATAAAGGCTTAGTCAACATATGAACATTCCTTTTCTGTGCAAATCCTTCTTTTTATATATCCGTTTACACTCCACAGCCTTTGTTCTTACTGGTAATCCCATAAGGGTAAACACCTGGTGCATATTCATAGACTCCATTTCTCTGTCCATAGCCGCCTTCCATTTATCCTGTTCTACTTGAGGCAATGATAACATCTCTTGGTAATTATGGGGTTCATACCTTACATTATACACTCTAACTCCACTTGCTGAGAGCCTGTCAGGAGGTATGCCTTTATTGCTACGTTCAAACCTCCTCAGTATCATCTGTTCCTGTGTTTCTGTTACTTCTCTCTTTACCTCAGATCTATCCTCTTCTATTCCTACTTCTGAACTGCTATTCTGTTCTTTCTTCATTGGGCTTTGTGTAGCCTCTCCTTCCTGAGAAATAGTGTTACATGTTGGCATGAACACCTCGGTGTTAGCATTCACCCTGTCCCAATTGTTTTGTTCTGCAAAACTAGCAGACCTTGTAATCACAAACTTCTTTGTTCCATCTGTGAATCTATACCCTTTGGAACCTGGCTCATATCCAACAAACCTAAGTTTCCTGGCCTTTTTCTGTCCTTTCCTTCTGGTTCTTTTGGGAATATGCATCCAGGCATAACTGCCAAATGTCCTTAGGTGAGCCAGTGAAGGTTTCCTTCCATATAACAGGTAATATGGAGTTTCTTTGATAGCAATGCTCCATACCCTGTTTACTAGATAGTTGGATGTTTTCATGGCTTCCCCCCAATACGTTTTACTCATTCCTGCATCTGCCAGCAGTGAGTCTTTCATGTTTTGCAAACTGCCATTTCTCCATTCAGCCACCCCATTTTCTGCCAGTGAGTATGGGTTTGTATATCTATGCCTTATGCCTAAGTTCCTCAGCCACTTTTGGAAGTTGTCAGAAATGAACTCTGTTCCCCTGTCTGTTTGCAGCTGGCACACTTTATGGCCATATCTTCATTCTACAAAGTTCACCCATTGCCTGAACTATTTTAGAACTTCTGTTTTGCTCTTTAATAAATAACAAAACCCATATCTGCTGTAGTCATCTTACTTGCAGAATACACTATGGACTTTGACTTCTTACAAATAGCACAATCTAAATATGTGTTGCATTGCTTAATTCATAGTCGCTCAGCTAGATCTGGCATCCTTTGCAGCACTTTAAAACTTGCATGTCCTAACCTTCTGTGTAATAAATGTACACAGTTATCATGCTTGGAAGTGTTTGTGAGTGTTCATGCACAACCTTCCTGCTGCTTTCTTAGTATATACAAATTATCCTATTTAACACATTGTGCACAAATCCTCCCACCTTTCCTGATGGTGTATTGACCCTTTGCAAACATTACTTCATACCCAATATTATCCATGCTCGAAATACTGAGTAAATTATGATCTAACTCTAGTACATATAATCAATTTCTCCTATACCAGTTACATAAACTTTACCTTCCCCTTTAACAACAGACTGTTGTCTATTTGCCAAGCTAACAAATGTTTGTTTAGCTGGTCTCAAATTGGAAAACATTTGTGGGTCATTTGCAATATGCTGAATTGCCCCATTGTCCAACAGCTAAGTGTTTTTTTTTTCAGTTAATGTTGCTACCAGGGAAAACATCGGTTGTGTAGCTCTATGATCTTGTCTTGCTGTTATTCTGTTTCTCCTCTCAGGGCAGCATCTCTGGAGATGCTCTGTAGAACCACACTTGAAGCAGCATTTCACCTTGCAAACTTTCTCAGTTGCTCTGTTGGCATCTTGGGATGTAGCAATTTTAGGCCTGGACTGTGTGTTGTTGTCACCCCCTCTCTGCTGTCTTTACAAGTGCTTTATGTTCCTCCTCCAGCAACCGGCCAGTCAAATAACTCATGGTTAAGTCCTTCTCTTGCATGGACTCTAAGCGGGTCACTAGAATGTCCCATGAAATGTCCAATGAACTGAGCACCACATACAACTTATGTGCTTCAGTAAACATCATTCCTCTTTCTTCTAACTCTAGGAATGTCTTTCTCATGGACTGCAAATGAGTAGACATGCTCTCTCCCAGTTTCAGCTGGGCTTTATATAGCTTTCTTGTCTGCATTATTTTGCTGCTTGCAGTCTCTCTTACATACACACTGCACAAAGTTTCCCAGCACTCTTTAGCAGACTGGAGATCCCTCACGTGTATCAGCTGGCTATCCTCCAAACTCAGGATTATGCTGGCTAATGCTTTCTCATTCTTTCTCTGGTCCCCATCATACAGGGCTGCAGGTGGATCAGTAACTATCATCCACAACTCCTCCCTTTGCAGATACATCTCCATTTTCAGACACCAGGAGAGGTAGCTTGTCTCATTCAGATGAGATACTACAAAACCTCCTCCCATTATGCTGATGGAGTCCATGTTGCCTCCTACCACCACAAACTACCACAAATCACAAGCCTTAATTCCTCTGGCTCTGGGTCAAGCTCTCATTAGGTTCTCCTCACTCTGGGCCCATAACCTGTCAGAGCATGCACAGTCTTATTGCACTGAGATAACCCAGGAGTAATCACAGTAAACAGTGAACTATATTAAATGGTGGTTTATATTACACTATCTACAATATCATACACCAGGAACAATATACATACACATGTTAATACAGCAGGCTCCAATACACAGCAGTTACAGCAGGAAACAGAAGAGAGAGAACACAGCAGCAGAGCCTTCTCTTTTATACAAAGCTCTTAAAGGGACATAGATCCTGCTGAGTCATTCCCATCATTACATCATACATCTCACATTACATTAGCTGGTTAGCTTCTAAATCATTATTTTGACAGACATTCTATAGTATGTTATGATCAACATAATCAAAGGACTTTCCTTAATCAATAAAGTGTATTTATTTTTTTAGTATTCTAATTTGACAAGAGAAGATATTAATTAATTAATTAGGCTAATATACAGTTCTGTGACTTGACAAGTAAATTATATCTCTTGATTGAGTAAATTATGGAGAGCCATGGAGATATTCCCACAGACTGAGACACTGGCTGAGGTGTATTTAATATGCATGTACAGCAACATACGCACACATTTGGGACAGAGAAAAATAGATCACTCATTCTCTGAATTTTTTTGAGTTGAACTGTGTAGAAATTGTCCAACATATTTCCTGGAAACAATCTTAAGTCAGTCTATGTCTTCCTGGATGTAGTTTGGCTCAATTCATTTCCTGATTTTGCTTGGAAAATTTCTCCCAATTGTGAAGGGAGATAGAGATGGAGATACATTCCCAAAATCACTTAAAGATGCAAAACAAAGTAGTTGTTAAAAGATTCACTCTATCCCTAAAGCCCATCCAGACACAACCCATGTTTCCCAAATTACATCAGAATCAGCCAAGATAAATCATACTTTGATTATAGTGGCTGCTTGCTCACATAGTTTCTTCAACCTTTTAAAAACTTCCAATCACATTTGACTTCTGCTCTTCTCTTCTTTTTCATAATCTCTCTGCTGACCATAGACAATTTTCTAACCTCTAATCTTAGCACTGTCTAAAACCTGGGTGATTTATTATAATTAATCAGAAGTTACTTTGATCTGAGAATGGTTTGTCCTTGAATTCTGTCCTACTTCCCTCCATTTCATAAAGGCATTTCATTAATTTTTTAAAAAAAATTTTATGAGAAAGTGGAGCTAATTTAAGCATATTAGAGTTGCCCTTTCAGATGAATTAAAAAATTATTATGAATTTTCCTAGTGTAAATGTAAGTCAAAGTACAATGTTCAAGTATTGAACCTCTTGTTGATGAATATAGACAATTATATCATTTTCCAAATATGATCTCTGGTCATGTACTGGCATAATATTAGCATTGTATCTGATCATACTACAGCAGTATTTCTTTATAGCCTCCATGGCATTATGAAATAATGTTATCCTTGTATTTATTTTAATGGGCATTGTCAATATCCTAGGAATGCATGCCATATTTCTCAGCAGCTAGTAGCATATTTACTGAGTAAATAAAGAGAAGCTTTTCACCGTCAGGTCTGTTTATTAATGTGGACCCAGATTTAATCCTGTGCCAGGCTTTTAGCTCTGTAGGTTTTTCAAATGATCCAGTCTATTTGTGAAAATATTTTCCCAACTTTCTGCTTTAAAAGTATGCAAGGCAGATGATTTATCCAACATTCTTAATTTTATTTTAACTATGTATATTGTCTGTTTTTCTCCATGTGTACAAAGTAGTTCAGGCAATGCACATTTAAAAAAATTACTCTCAAGACTGAAAAAGTACAAATGAAACACCCATCAGTTTAAAAAAAAAAAAGGGAGTCCAGGTTAAACAGTCAGTTTTTTTAACTAACAATTAAGATCAGAGACACAGCAGATTTTTCCAAGCAAGGTGCTCTCGAGTTAGTAAAGCTGTTGCCACTTATTTCTTGTAGGTGAGGACAAATAAATCTGGGTCTACATAGCTTGAATAATGACTAAATGCTTCCTTCCAACTGTTGCAGTTATCCACTTAGAAATTTACAAAACACAAGCTGAGGGAAAACTGAAAATCAAACATGTTCCATTTTTCTATGATGTTGCAAGACATAAAGAGGGAGTTCCAAGAATGATAAAGGTTCAGCAGAACATAAGGTAAACAACCAGCTGCAGATGTCCTCATCAATAAAGAGAATTGCATCCTTGCAATTTAATGTTAATAGGTGTGAGAACAGGAAACAGAAAATCTCCACCCAAATGTCCAGAGAGATGTATTGGTTTTCATTTGAAAAGAGTTCATTTGCTGAAGTTCTTGTATGCTGACTCCTTTCATCTCAATAATTTTTAGTAGAGACAACTCTGTAAAAATTGTATTGGGAAAAGAGTACTTTTCAATTCAGGAAACTGAAAGAACCTGACACAATGTGAGAATAGTAGATGATACTTTACATACATATCTCTCACTTGATTGCTGTACATGGACTGAAACTAATGTGTGAACTGACTACATTGAAAAGTCCAACACACCAAGGTTCATTAAGTAACAGCATTTTTTGCTTGTAAATGTTGCAGTCATCAGATAGTTGTCAACGCTGCAAATATTGTATATTCTTGCTTTGACAATATGCAGAACTGTCTGATATTTTTAGAGTTAATGCAGAGCAGAAGAGGTTAAAGGGAGAGAGGAAGGAAAACTTTGACCTTCATACTAATTGGAAAACGTGATATATGACAACTAATTTGGGGGAGGGAACATGCTGATAATTTAATTGCTCATGGGAAGAGAATTTAGATCTTGACATAACTCCGTTATGCCTGTGCCGACATTTTGTAACAATAAATGACTTTTAGGAAAATATGCCTGGAAGTTCTTTAAAGTGTTTCATTAGCAGGAACCATAACATCATGTCAAGATCTCAAATCCTTTCCAACAACCTGGGGTCCTGAACTCTGTCCACTGCCTCTAACCTTGAGAGGAGCTGGTAAAGATTCAGGGGAAGAAAATCTATCATGAGAAGAGGGGGTTTGCTTGAAGACCCAGCAGCTACTGATAATCCAGAGTGGGAAGCCACAGACAGCATGCTGTGGGAAGATGAATTCTGGCAGACCTCCCAGCTGGGAGCAAAGACTTCAAAAGCAGATTGGTACGGAGCTAACAAATGGCCTGCTACTCAAACTTTGGATGAGTCACTGCAAAGATTTCAAACCCCAGATGTGAAAAGTAGAAATCAATTCCTGCAGAGAGAAGCCTACAGCCCCTCCCTTGTAGATCAGACCCTGGGTTCCCCAACAAGGGACTGCAGTCCTGAAGACAGAGGGAATCCCAGACTGAGGCCTCTGCAGCAATGGGCAGATTGGCACCCCCCATAGATAGATGATCAGCAGCAACTGAGCTTGCCACAACTAATAGAGGCCTTGCAACAGCTTGGGCTGGTGCAGAAACGAGGAGATCAGCAATTGGTGGGAGACCGACCACAGCAGGGAGATTGGCCACAGCCCCTGAACATGCAACCCTTGGGCATAAATCTGCAGCCAGGATGAGGCCAGCAGCAAGAGCCTGTAATTGCACCACCTTTCAAAGCAACCTTCAATGGAGACCCAGAGAAGCTGATTTTTTTCCTCAACCAAGTGCGTTCTTACTTGAATCGCTGGGCCATCTCTACCCGGAACCAGGTGCCATGGTCGATGTCATTGCGTCCAACCTAGAGGGAGAAGCATCTGAATGGCTGAACAATCTATATAGTGAGCAAGCCCCCCAAACTGAGAGATCCCCACCTTTTCCTCCTAGGACTGAGAGAAAGATTTGAAGACCCATCCATAGGCCTCAAAGCAGCACAACAGATCCACAAAATAAAACAAACCGGCAGACCTGCCCTGGAGTACGTGCGAGAGTTCCGCAAGATAGCAGGCCGAATAGAGGGGTGGCCCAAACAATCCCTGATTCAATCCACAGAGCAGACCAGCACCAGCAATGAGAAAGAAACCTGCTCAACAGCTAACGAGAGAAAAATCCAGCCGGCTCACGCAGGAACCTGTTGCCCAGATTATACCCCCCATGCAGGAGAACACCGAGACTCCGGGTGGACCTGCCCCTGCTCTACCCTCCTTTGACAGCGATGATGAAGGAGAGAACGACCCAATGGTGAGTCAACAAATCCCGCCTTTTTCACTGGCCGCCAAACTTATAATCCCTAAGTCTGGGGCACAAATGGACTTAAACATGCTAATTGATTCTGGATGCTCCCACTGCATTATTAGTCTGCTGTTTGCCATGAAAATGGGCATATGGGCAAAACAGCTTTCCAAACCAGTGAGGTTTGAGCAAGCCGATGGCTCCCTGATGGGAGGGACTCTTGTCACACAATTAACCCAGCCCTTATGCCTAGAAATAGGTGCACACTGGGAGTTTATTCGCTTCCTGGTGGCTCCAAAAATGACTGAGGCGGTGATCCTAGGGCTAACCTGGTTAGACAAATGGAAGCTGTTTATCTGATGGGAGAAAGGAATGAGAACTGTGAGACTACCTATAGGGCCTGATCCCCCCATTGATTCAACAGATGTTTCTGGGCATCTTAGGCCACTCAATGAGCAAGCACACATGGCTGCCTCACCACCTCCAGGTGAACCAGTCATCCCCAATGAATACTGGGACCTGGCGGAGGCATTTAGTGAAAAAGAATGTGATGCCCTACTCCCTCACAGACCCAATGACTGCTCCATCGAACTGGTGCCAGGAGCCAAACTCCCACGACCGAGAATGTATGCCATGTCCCCCCTCGAAATATCATTTTTGGAGCCACCAGGAAGCCCTGTTTAAGGGACTTGCTCTCTCCTTGATATGGGGAGGAGGGAGGAACCTTTGCAGGGCAATGCCGAAGAATTTAACACCTTTTTCGCAGACAAGATCGCTCAGATCCGGACTGACTTGGACTCCAATTGGAATGCAGTGTCGACTGACAATGAGTCAGTCAAGATGACAGAGGCCCGTCTTAGTCCTGTTGTATGGGATGAGTTTGACCTGGTAACTCCTGATGATGTGGACAAGGCCATTGGAGCTGTGAGTTCTGCCACCTGTTTATTGAATCCATGCCCCTCCTGGCTGGTTTCGGCTAGTAGGGAGGTGACACGGAGCTGGGTCCAGGCGGTTGTTATCGCTTCATTGAGGGAGGGGTCCTTTCTGGCTCCCTTAAAGGAGGCACTTGTGCGCCCCCTCCTCAAGAAGCCTTCCCTGGACCCAGCAGTTTTAAATAATTATCGTCCAGTCTCCAACCTTCCCTTTTGGGGGAAGGTTGTTGAGAAGGTGGTGGCACTCCAACTCCAACAGTCCTTGAATGAAGCTGATTATCTGGGCCCTCAGCAGTCTGGGTTCAGGTCCGGTTACAGCACGGAAACTGCTTTGGTCGCGCTGACCGATGATCTCTGGCAGGCCCGGGATAGAGGTTATTCCACTATCCTGGTGCTTCTTGACCTCTCAGCGGCATTCGATACCATCGACCATGGTATCCTTCTGCGCTGGTTGGAGGGGCTTGGAGTGCGGGGCACCGTTTTACGGTGGTTCACCTCCTACCTCTCTGGTCGGTCGCAGTCGGTGTTTGCAGGAGGTCAGAGATCGGCTCCGAGGTCTCTTCCATGTGGAGTTCCTCAGGGGGTCCATTCTCTCACCTCTGCTTTTTAACATCTACATGAAGCCGTTGGGTGAGATCATCTGTCGACACGGGGTGAGTTATAATCAATATGCTGATGATACTCAGCTTTATATCTCTACCCCGTGTCATTACAGTGAAGCAGTTGAAGTGATGAACCGGTGCTTGGAGGCTGTTGAGGTCTGGATGGGTGCCAACAGGCTCAGACTCAATCCCGACAAGAGGAAGTGGCTATGGGCTCTGCCTCCCAAGGACAATTCCAACTGTCCGTCCATTACCCTGGGGGGAGAAGTTTTGTCCCCCTCGGAGAGGGTTCGCAACTTGGGTGTCCTCCTCGATCCACAGCTAAGTTTGGAACATCATTTTTCGGCTGTGGCGAGGGGAGCATTCACCCAGGTTCGCCTGGTGCGCCAGTTGCGGCCCTATTTGGACTGGGAGTCACTCCTCACAGTCACCCATGCCCTTGTCACCTCGAGATTCGACTACTGTAATGCTCTCTACATGGGGCAACCTTTGAAGAATGTCCAGAGACTGCAAGTAGTCCAGAATGCGGCCGCGCGAGCTGTCTCGGGTCTCCCAAGACATGCTCATATCACTCCAGCTCTCCGTGAGCTGCACTGGCTACCAATTGGTCTCCGAACACAATTCAAAGTGTTGGTTATGACCTATAAAGCCCTTTATGGCAATGGACCAGGATACTTGCGGGACCGTCTCCTGCCTCATGAATCCCAGCGACCGGTCAGGGCGCATAGGGTTGGCCTCCTACGAGTCCCGTCTGTTAAACAATGTCATCTGGTGGGACCTAGGGCAAGGGCCTTCTCCGTTGCTGCCCAGCCCTCTGGAACCAGCTTCCCTCAGAGGTTCGTACTGCTCCCTCCCTCCTAGATTTCCGGAAAGTGCTGAAGACACATCTATGCCGACAGGCTTGGGGCATATGAGCTGTGCTCTGCCCCTCGGCCCTAAGAGTGTCCTGCCATCAGTGACTGCAAATTGATTGTGTTTGTATGTGGTATGAATGTGGTTAATTTTAAAATTGTTATTGTATTCTTGTTGTGAGCCGCCCTGGGTCTTCGGAGAAGGGCGGCATATAAGTGTGAATAAACTAAAGTAAACTAAACTAAACCATGGGAAATAATAGCTATGGACTGTAATAGACCTGTTCTCAAAGTAGGCTCATTTCATTGCCTGCAAAGGACTCCCATCTGCCCAACGCCTAGCCAAATTGTTCCTGAAACATCTCTACCGGCTGCATGGCGCCCCTAAGTGAATAATTTTTGACAGGGGGGTGCAGTTTACAGCGAAGTTTTGGAGAAGTTTCCTTACATTAATTGGATCATCTCAAGGTTTATCATCTGCTTTTCATTGGCCACCAATGGGGCCGCAGAAGCTGCTAACAAAATGGTGGAGCAATATCTTAGATGCTACGTTTCTTACCAACAGATGAACTGGACTGATCTCCTCCCTTTTGTGGAGGTGGGGTACAATAATTCTGTGCACAGCAGCACCGGCTACATGCCTTTCAGAGTGGCCACAGGAAAAGAGTTCAACCCAATACCTGAATACCCTCAGTTGCCCTCTGCTTCCCAGACATTTGACCAGTGGGTGAGAGGGTGGGAAGAAGTTTGGAGAAACACAAAAACTGCTTTAAAAAAGACTTTTGAAACCTATAAAAAGCAGGCTGATAAAAAGAGGGCTCCCCAAAGAACATTCCAAGTTGGGGAAAAGGTTTATTTGTCAACTAAATATCTACGCCTCAAATTGCCCAGCAACATATTGGGACCAAAATTATTGGGGCCTTTCCCCATAGTAAGGATCATCAACCCGGTCACAGTAGAACTAAAACTCCCTAGACTTTTAGGGAAAATTCACCCAGTTTTCCATTGTAGCTTGTTGAAGCCTTATCAGGGCTCCACTTTAAGACCTCCTCCGAAGAAGGCACCTGGGCCCCTTGTAGTTGCGGGACAGACCCACTATGAAATAAAACGTATTCTTGACTCTAGAATTTTTAAAGGGAAATTGCAGTACCTAATACAATGGAAGGGATACCCATTATCTGAAGCCACCTGGGTGAAATCTAGTGAAGTGAAAGCTGACAGATTGGTCAAAAGGTTTCATGTGTGGACCTCCGGTTCTGGAATGCGGCGACGCCGGTCGTGCCTGGAAACTTCTCTCCAGGCCGTCCAGAGTTTCCTTCGGCGGTAGACCCCGTAGGGGGTTGAAATTCGCCCTGGAGGGGTGACCACCGAGGAGGAGGCCAGCTGGTAGATAGGGGAGGGTGGCAGCTTCCCCTGAGTCTCCAGCTTCTCCTTAGGGCCGACGAAGCAAAGATCGGCCTGCCGATCACCCTGCTGCACCAGCCAAAGTCACATCGTCATCTAAGCATTAACGACCCACCGCGGATGATCCGGGCGAGATCCCCTTTGTTCCTCTTCACACCCCTGATGTTTTTGCCTGTAGAAGCTGTTTGTGTTATTATTTCCCCGTCTGGAGAAAGCGGCTTTAGTAATTGTGGGAACAAACGCGTTTTACAAAAAGGACAGAAAAAATAAATAAATATTCATTTAAAGACTATATTTTATTCCTACTTACATTGTGAGGTAGAAAAAACTGTTTTTGTGCTTTTTGGAGTGGTATTATATCGGCAGAGTATTTCTTTTTCTATTCTCCCTTTAAAGATAGAAAAAAGGAAAAAATGGTGTTTGAAGAAGTCTTTGTAGCTCCCTGAGGACACCTACTGGTCAAAATTTAATATTGGATTGTTTATTTGGCGATGAGACAGCTCTGGCCTTCAAACTGTTTTTCAAGAAAAAAAGATAATTTGAGCCAGCTGTGTGATCTGTGGGGGTGGATAATGTCCAACTATTCAACTGTAACCTTCACTAAAAAGGAAAAGGATTCTTTTTCAACTATTGCTAAAATGGAGAAGCCTCAATCACATTTAAACTGTAAACTTATACTGGAAAAGATCTATGAGGCTAAAGAAGAAATATGTACTACAATAAAAGAGGCTACTACAGAACTAAGAGCCAGAATTTCTACTTTAAAACTTAAAACTGACTCCCTGATTACACTTGACTACTCTACAAAACAGATTACACAAGAAGAGGTTTTAACTGAGGATAAGGAGAATCTTATTTTGTCTTACAAGCAAGACCACGAAAAGCAAAGACCGAACTTTGGACTTCTGAAGCAACGAGGCTTTATGGATAAGAGAAACAGAGGATTAAATCGGAGATCAAGATGGTTTATATCAAATCAAGTGACACTACAAGCAACAAAAAGAGACCTATTATCTGGAAGGGAAGTCCTGTTATAGAAACCTACTTGGCAAAAGAGGAAAGCTAGAATAAGATTTAAAAATGAAAATTAAAATTTCTTAAATTGGAATAAAGGCAACCTAGAACTATGGACTGATTAAAGGACTGAGATTTTGAGTTTGAAGTAAAAAGATGTCTTACAGTTGGTCTGAATCAATAATTAATTGAATGTTAATTAAATATTGAAATGATTTAAGACTTGAGATTAATTTGTTGATTTAAAGAGATTGATTAAGCAAAGTATTAGATATTTAGATAACAGTTTGATAAATATATACATTTAGATGTGTTTAGGATAGACTAATATGTTTGTTTAAAGACGAGATATCTTTCTGTATAAGGGATTAAAGACAATTTAGAATACTAGGAATGTTCCTTTTAGAATGTTAGGTTTATTTCTATAAAAATTATGATGTAATGGAATGATGAAAACTGAAGAGAGGTTTCATATTTGAAGTACTAATAGTTAATTGAAATTTAATACGATGATATGATTTTCTGATGATATGGATGTTATTAGTTATGGTAATTAACTGGAGATTTAAACTTTGCTTAATGGAATGACATGGTTTAAGGTA
Source organism: Bothrops alternatus (assembly GCA_034064705.1). Lineage (NCBI taxonomy): Eukaryota > Metazoa > Chordata > Lepidosauria > Squamata > Viperidae > Bothrops > Bothrops alternatus. The sequence goes on along the minus strand of JARGCV010000103.1, from coordinate 19,205,808 downwards.
TGATACTATTTTTTCCTTAGCTTGAAGAGATGTATCAGCTGACAGATTTGATAGGTATAGGATAGATTAATATTTTACTCTAAATAAGGGAGATTAATGGAAGAAGAAACAAATTAGATTTTGATAAAATTAAAAAAGTAGAACATATGTGGAAGGGATATTTGAACTGAAAATGTTTTTATTTAAAGTTAATTTGATTATGGTAGAAATTGATGAAGCTTAAAAACAGGCTCAGGTTGAATACAATTAAGCTAGAATTAGATATTTTAAATATACTATGTTATTTGAGAGAAAAAGAGAGGGAATATTTGACATATTGATTATATTATGTATATATGTCTTGTTTTAAGATGTTTGATTACCCTGGCACCACGGTGTGTCCTGAATATGTTTCTTTAAGAACTTTAAAAAACCCAATAAAATTTGTTTTTTAAAAAAAGGTTTCATGTGAAACACTCCAACAAACCGAAAAATAACCCTTAACATATGCTTTTGTTTACTCTACAGGATCTGTCCTTCTTGTAAGGGGGCCCGTATGTCAACACTGCAAATACTGTATATTCTTGCTTTGACAATATGCAGAACTGTCTGGTATTTTTAGAGTTAATGCAGAGCAGAAGAGGTTAAAGGTAAAAAGAGAGGAAGGAAACCTTTGACCTTCATACTAATTGGATAATGTGATATATGACAGCTAATTTGGGAAAGGGAACATGCTGATAATTTAATTGCTCATGGGAAGAGAATTTAGATCTTGGCATACCTCCATTATGCCTGTGCCAACATTTTGTAACAATAAATGACTTTTAGGAAAATATACCTGGAAGTTCTTTGAAGTGTTTCATTAGCCGGAACCATAACAATAGTCTTTAAAAGTGTGTGAACTCTTTTGAATGTTCAATATTTCTGCATAAATATGATCTAAAACATAAGTCACATAAGTCCTAAATAAAATAAAGATGACCCAATTAAACCCCATCTGACAGAGCAGCCGTGCAGGATAATAAAGGGGACACTGGAGGACTTCTAGGGCAACGGAGACCTACCTGAAAGCCGGTGGCCCAGAGACCCAACCTAGCATAATGAAGCGGAGACCAGCATAGCAAATCAGGCCACACAACACACCAGCAGCTTGAACAGTGAAGAGGAGGTGGCCAATGGCAGTGCGAAGCAGAGGCAACATGAAGGAGCAGACCGATGAGGTGGCTGGGGGCAGCGCAGAGGTGGAAGGCAGTGGCAGTGGTGGATTGGGAGGCCCGCAGATGGTGGAGAGGCAGCAGCAGCGAACCGGGAGGCCTGCAGGCAGCAGCGGCGAAACGGAGGCCTGTAGGTGATGGCATTCTTTTCTATGGACCAGGAGGCCTGCAGGTGGAGGCGGCAAGGAAGAAGAGGACCAGAGGCCTACAGGTGGCATCAAGGCAGCACGACAGAAATGATCAAACACCAAACTCATGGAACAGGCAACTGAGGCTATTGTGGTATGCAATTCATGTTCCATGTATTCACTGATGCCCAAAGAACACTCAAACTACACATGCCTCAGATGCAAATTATGTGAACTGTTAGGAACCTAGAAGCAACTCTAGCCAAACCCCAAAGTATGAAAGAAAGCTCCACCCAAACTGAACCAAACAAAAAACAAATAACTCCCAGAGGACTTGACCCTACTGATAAACCCTTGGAGGAAGACAAATGGAGGCATGTCACATACAAAAGGAAACACAATACCCAAAGAAAGAAACAGCATACAACAAACAAACCCCCTCTGTCAAATCCTACCCAGACAAAAGCAGCCCCACTGACCAATCGATTTCTCCCCTTAGATAGAAACACACAGACTCACAACTCCCCCTCAAAGAAGACATGCAGACACTCTAGCAAAAAGACAACTTCAAATATTCCTAAAAGAGACAACTTCAAATATCTCTTTAAAAAACCACATCAACAAACACACCTGAGAAAAACAAAAAAAACATCTCAGATTGCAGCCCCCCCAAAAGAAAGGAGAGTGTTGGTAATAGGAGACTCTATCCTTAAAGGAACAGAACCATCCATCTGCAGACTAGATATGCTATCCAGGGAGGTATGCTGTCTCCCTGGAGCAAAAATCAAAGATATGGCTGAGAACCTAACCAAAATAATTAGGCCCACCGATTACTACCCCCTACTCCTCCACCACATTGGGACTAATGACAGAACAAACAACCTGCATACAATAGTGAGGGATTACAAACAACTAGGCAATAAGGTCAAGAAGCTAGGAGCAGAAGTAGTGTTTTCATCAGTACTCCCAATGAAAGGCCAACACTAATTGAGGGAAAAAAGAATTATAGAAATAAACCATTGGCTAAAGGGTTGGTGTCACCCAAAAAACTTTGGTTTCCTGGACCAAGGACTGCATTTTCTACACAAAGGACTCTTAGCAAGGGATGGGCTATACCTCACGAAAACAGGCAAAAATGTACTTGGAAAAAGACTGGCCCAATTCATCAGGAGGGCTTTAAGCTAAAACTGAGGGGAAGGGTGATCAATCTCTTGAATCTCTAGAACCCAAAACCAATCATAAATCCCAAGAAAACAAATCAAACAATGAGGTAGACAGTGATGAAAAAAAAGAAAAACTCAAACAACAACCAGGAGATACAGGAAACACGCCCATGGAAAGGCATAAAAGTCTTAAATACTTATATACAAATGCTCAAAGCTTGGGGAACAAACAGAGCGAACTAGAAGCAATAGTACATCAGGGAGGGTATGACATAAATTGATGGAGGGATACAAATTGTACAAAAGAAACAGGTCCACAAAAAGAGGAGGGGTACTTGCACTATATGTAAGACAACACTACATATCTGCAGAAATGCACACGATCAAAGATAAAATCTCTCCAGAATGTATATGGGTCAATATAAAAGAAAAAAGTGACATTGCCATAGGTGTATATTATAGGCCACCCAACCAATCAGAACAAATAGACTAACTCTTTGCCCACTAGTTAATAAATGCATGTAGCAAGCACACCACAGTAGTAATGGGAGACTTCAACTATCCAGATATCAACTGGGAGACAAACATATTCCTAACCAATCTAGCTGACAACTTTGTCACCCAAAAGGTGGAGGAGGGAACTAGACGTAAAGTTATACCGGACATAATTCTTACAAACAGAGAAGAAGTGATAGAGGGAATCAAAATTACCAGAACCTTGGGCAAAAGTAACCACACAATACTGGAATTTAATATAATGCAAATGCTAGAAAAAATCCAAACCAATGTCCTAAACTTCAATAGAGCTGACTTTAACAAACTCAGAGAGAACCTAGGAAAAATCCCATGGATGAAAAACCTAAAGGGGAAAGCAACCCAGGAAGTGTGGGAAACCCTGAAAAATGCTATCACAAAAGCCCATACCAGCACAATACCACTGAGAAAGAAAAACAAGAAATCCAAGAAGAAACCAGTATGGCTGCACAAAGATCTCTCTAACAAACTAAAAGACAAAAAGGACAAATATAAAAAATGGAAAGAGGGGCACATAACTAAAGCCGATTATTAGCAGACAGCCAGAACATGGAAAGATGAAGTCAGGAAAGCAAAGACTTGCAACAGAAATCAAGGACAATGGCTTCCAGTTTGTATTCATGGCACTGGAAGATGTGCGGGGCAATCGCTCCCTCTGCCGTCCAGTTTTCTCCCGCCGGGAGACCCTTAAAAGGGTCAGAAGTGGCCCTGGAGGGGTGATGAGCATGAAGAGGACTCCTGAGCAATTGCAGAAGGGCTGGTGATGTTGACTGGCCGACCTGCTCGCCTACCGGGAGGCCTGCAGGCAGCAGCGAGGCAGCAGTGGCAAACCGGAGGCCTGCAGGTGATGGCGTTCTTTTCTATGGACCAGGAGGCCTGCAGGTGGAGGCGGCAAGGAAGAAGAGGACCAGAGGCCTACAGGTGGCATCAAGGCTGCCCCAAATATCTAGGTGACCCTGGTGAGGGTGCCTGGCCTACCTGCTCGCCTACCAGGCTAAGCAGGCCAGGGCTTTGGGGCACCGGATACCCGGTTGACCCTCCCAGCTGCTGACTGGCTGGACCCTCTGAGTCCAGACCAGAATACCTTAGAGGGGTGGAAGTCCCCAAGTCCACAATGGACTTCTCTTGGGAACACTGTCCCTCAAGCCCAAGGCCAGCAGATGGAGAGGCCTGAGTAGCAGGAATGCCCCAGTACTCTGTAGCCCCTGAGCACATGCCCGTGGTGCCAGAGTCAGGAGCCGCCTCCAGGACAACCCTTTTTTCTGGTGACTTCCTCTTGGGAGCAATTGCTGAATTGTGCAAGTGCCCTTGATGGAATTCCTTTTCTCTTGATGTTTTTGATTTATGTGGATACCCCAGTCAGTTTCCCTGTCTGGAGCATTATCTGTGATATGTGAATACTGTGGATACCCCTGGTGTGACTCCCTGTCTGGAGTAATTATGGATGTGTGGGATGACCCCCTATCCAGTGAATTCCTGTCTGGAGCATTTGCAGAACCTTGGGATGACGCCCTGACAGCCTCATCAGCTAGTGAGGGCTGTTAGACCTGGGGACCTGTGACCCAGAATGCAGAGCCAGGAGCAGAAGAGTGGCAGTCCAGTCTCCAAAGCAGTTGATCTATGTGTCTGCGAAGAACCTGGCCATCACCCAAAGCAACTTCGTATGACAACGGCCCAGAGACCTTGCAGACCACAGCTGTGACCCAGAGATGTCCAGGCCCATAGTTTCGTGCCCAAACCGGATCGCCCACCTGGAGTTTCCTAGGTGCCCGCAGTTGTGACACCTGTGGAACTACCTAGTCAGGGTGCAGCCTGTCCAGTTTGGTGATGAGGCGGCGACCCCAGCGGAGTTCAGCAGGGTTCTTCCCTGTGGATGTACATGGTGTGGTGCGGTACAGTGTGCAAGAAGGAAATCTGTTAACCTGTGATGCCAGTTACCATAAGTCAGTTCTTGACAGCATCTTTGGTAGTGCACATCATTCTCTCTGCCAATCCGTTGGAGGATGGGCGGAAGGGAGCCGATGTTGCATACCGGATCAGGTTGGCCTGAAGGAAAGCCTGGAACTCAAAAGATGTAAATTGAGGGCCATTATCAGAAACCAGGATATCTGGAAGTCCATGTGATACAAAAATTCCTCTCAACACCTGGATGGTCCTGGCAGTAGTAGTGGAGGAAACAGGAACAACCTCTACCCACTTGGAATGGCTATCAACAACAACCAGGAAGAATTGCCCCTGAAAGGGCCCAGCATAATATATATGCACCCCAGACCAGCGGTTCTCAACCTGTGGGTCATGACCCCTTTGGGGGTCGAATGACCATTTCACAGGGGTCGTCTAAGACCAGGGCTTTTTTTCTCATAAAATGCTCAAAATCGCGTTCCGGCACCTTTTTTGATGGATTTTTTTCAATTTTTCCATGAGCTGTGCTACACCCTCCATTCTATTGGCTTTTGAAAGCCAATAGAATAGACTCTATTGAATAGACTCTTAATCTTTTGAATAGATTAAGAGTCTACTCGATAGACTCCATTCTATTGGCTTTCGAAAGTAAACAGGAATTGTACAGACCTGGTCATTAACGGCTGTCTCTGCACTGCTGAGTGCGCCAAAAAACCCAGCCCACAAACGTTGCACATGCAAGTTGTCTGCAGCAAAGGCAAGTTTGCAGGAACTTTTCATCTCTCCCTGCTGAGCAACTACGCCATCTCCTACTTGTAAGTAAAAGAGAACCAGGGGTGGGAGGTGGAGAGCATCACTTAATTCTGCCCTGCCGAAAAAGTGGAGTCCATGTGCACTCCTGCCTTGTGCTCACCCATGTCAGCCAGGCTCTCCAGGGTCGCGCTGCAGCTGGTGCTGTGGGAGTTGCGGGGCCCGCTCTACATGGAGGGGCTGCGCGGGGTGAGCAGCGAGGCAGCTGCAGGCGGGGGTATGGGGGCAGGGGCGGCCAGTCCGAGCTGAGCTGGGTCTGGGCCACTGCTGGTGCTGCCGCTGGGCTGCTCCACCGCTGTTGCCGCTGCTAGCTGAGCTGAGCTGCGGCACCAAGCCCATCCCCACACCTCCTGGTTGCCCAGCTGCGCTCCACCCCCAGCCACCCTCCATGCCGGAACTTCCCCCCGTGCCACCCGGCCCACCTCCCTCACCGTCGGAGGCCACCTCGGCCGCCCTCCATGCCAGAACTTTCCCCCCCACCACCCGGCCCACCTCCCTTAATGTCGGAAGCCGCCCTGGCCGCCCTCCACAATGAAGCGCCACCAGGTGCACCACACGCCACCCGGTGCACCTCTCTCACCATTGGAGGCTGCCCTGGCTGCCCTCCACAATGGAGCTTCCCCCTATGCCACCTGGCCCACCTCCCTCAACATCAGAAGCCGCCATGGCCACTCTCCAAAATGGAGCTTCCCCCCGCACCACCTGGCCCACCTCCCTCAACGTCAGAAGCCGCCCCGGCCGCCCTTCATGCTGGAGCTTCCCCCTGTGCCACTCGGCCCACCTCCGTCAACGTTGGAGGCTGCCCCGGCCGCCCTCCACAACGGAGCTTCCCCCATGCCACCTGGCCCACCTCCCTCAACATCAGAAGCTGCCATGGCCACTCTCCACAACGGAGCTTCCCCCCGCACCACCTGGCCCACCTCCCTCAACGTCGGAAGCCGCCCCGGCCACCCTCCACGCCGGAGCTTCCCCCTGTGCCACCCGGCCCACCTCCCTCACTGTTGGAGGCCGCCTTGGCCCTCTGGCGCCCAATGTGGCCCTGGGGCTGGTGGGCAGGAGCGGTTCCTTCCTGGGTTGCCGGGCTCCAGGCAGCGGGGAAGAAGGCAATGCCCGCATGTGCATCAGAGGCCAGCCGGACGGGCCGGGAGGGGACAAGCGGCACCTTCTGAGCGGCTGCACCCCACTTGCGTGTGACGAGTTGGGGAAGGGTTTGGCGGTGAAGGGCTTCGTAGTGTGGAAAGGGGCTCCCATGATCCCACCGCTGCAATGGCGCTCAGGAGGCTTGAGGGGCGGGCAGGTCCCGGGGGGCGGCTGGGAGAGCGCAAGAGGTGCCAGGATGAGGATATGGGGCTCCAGACTACCATCCCCAGCAGTCCTAAAAAGCACTGGAAGAGTGGGGAATGCTGGGAGTTGCAGTTCATCACCATTTGGGAAAACATGACTCTCCAAAGATCCTTCCTTCCTTCCTTCCTTCCATCCATCCATCTCCTTCCCTCCCCCTTCAATCTCTCTCCTTCCTTCCTTCCTTTCCCTTCAATCTCCTTCCTTCTCCATCTCCTTCCTTTCCCCTTCAATCTTCCTTCCTTCCATCCATCTCCATCCCTTCCCCTTCAATCTCTCTCTCCTTCCTTCCTTCCTTCCTTCCTTCCTTCCTTCCTTCCTTCCTTCCTTCCTTCCTCCTCCAATCTCCTTCCTTTCCCCTTCAATCTTCCTTCCTTCCTTCCTTTCCCCTTTAATCTCCTTCCTTCTCCATCTCCTTCCTTTCCCCTTCAATCTTCCTTCTTTCCTTCCATTTCCATCCCTTCCCCTTCAATCTCTCCTTCCTCCTTCAATCTCCTTCCTTCTCCATCTTCTTCCTTTCCCCTTCAATCTTCCTTCCTTTCTTCTTTAATCTCCTTCCTTCTCCATCTCCTTCCTTTCCCCTTCAATCTTCCTTCTTTCCTTCCATCTCCATCCCTTCCATTTCAGTCTCTTTCTCCTTCCTTCCTTCCTTCCTTCCTTCCTTCCTTCCTTCCTTCCTTCCTTCCTTCCCCCTTCAATCTCCTTCCTTCTCCATCTCCTTCCTTTCCCCTTCAATCTCCTTCCTTCTCCATCTCCTTCCTTTCCCCTTCAATCTTCCTTCCTTCCTTCCATGTCCATCCCTTCCACTTCAATCTCTTTCTCCTTCCTTCCTTCCTTCCTTCCTTCCTTCCTTCCTTCTTTCCTTCCTTCCTTCCTTCCTTCCTTCCTTCCTTCCTTCCTTCCTTTCCCCTTCAATCTCCTTCCTTCTCCATCTCCTTCTTTTCTCCTTCAATCTTCCTTCTTCTTCCCTCCCTCCCAACATTTTTAGTAAGGAAGAGTAAACTTCTCCAGTGAGCATTGCTATATTGTTTTTGTAATTCATCACTATGCTTTCATTATGTTCAATTTGTAACAATGAAAATACACCCTGCATATCAGATATTTACATTACGATTCAAAACAGTAGCAAAATTACAGTTATGAAGTAGCAATGAAAATAATTTTATGGTTGGGGGTCACCACAACATGAGGAACTGTATTAAGGGGTCGCGGCATTAGAAAGGTTGAGAACCACTGCCCTAGACCATGGGGTTTGAGTTTCCTCCCACCTATGTACTGGAGCCTGAGGCATTTAAAGCTGTGACTGTTGGCACAACTGGCATCCGTGCTCCTGAACCTCGATAGCTTTATCGAGCCCAGGCCACCAAAGATGGCTGCGCGCAAGCACTTTCATCCTTACAATTCCAGGATCTCCCTCATGCAGAGAGATCAAGATTCTAGACCTCAATGAGGCTGGGATTACTACCCTGCTACCCCATAACTGGCAATCCTTGAAAGTGGAAAACTCATGCTTCTTGTGCCAGAAGCTTTGGAACTCAGTATCTAGGCATTTGTCAGGCCATCCTGACAACACCCATGTCAGCATGCTTGTAAGTGTGTGATCAGTGGCAGTTTCTGCAGCCACGTCCCTAGCATTGAGGGGAGATTCAGGCAACTACTGAATGGAGAGAATATTGATGGCAGGAGCAGGGTCTGCTTCTACCTGTTTTAGAGGTAATCTGCTTAGGCCATCTGCATGGCCCATTTCTTTTCCAGGTTTGTGAACTAAAGTGTAGTCATATGCTGACAGGAAGATGGACCATCTCAGTATACGAGGAGAAATGATGTGCGGTGTCTGTTTTTTGGTGGTAAACAAACCCAGCAGAGGCTTATGGTCTGTATGGACCGTGAAGTGGTGGCCATATAAGAAATCATGGAATTTCTTTATGCCAGCCACTATGGCCAAGGCTTCTCTGTCAATCTGAGCATAATTCTGCTCTACAGATGACAGAGTCCTTGAGTAATAGGCCACAGGGACTTGTGTCCCATCAGCCTTCAGATGACTAAGTACAGCTCCCACCCCATAAGGAGATGCATCGCATGCGATGCATACAGGCAATTGCTCATTGAAATGTGCTAAAACAGCATTTGAAGTAAGCAAGGCCTTAACCTCATTGAAACTCCTGTCATGGACTTTAGTCCACTGCCATGGAGCCTGCTTGTCTAAGAGCCTATGTAACGGCTCTGCCACTGCAGCCTTATGTGGGAGAAATGCATGGTAAAATTTTAAGAGCCCCAAGAAGGCGTGCAGCTCACTCTTGGACTTGGGGCTTGGGGCTTGTTGAATAGCTTGTAGTTTAGTTTCAGCAGGGTGAATGCCTTGGGCATCAATCCTGAAACCTAAGAAGTCAGTAGAAGTGACTCCTATCTTGCATTTATCCTGCTTCAGCTTAAGGCCTGCTTTTCGAAAATGAAGCAAGACAGCCCTTAACCTTTCTGCTAAATTTTGAGATGACTCCCCAGTTATGAGGACATCATCGAAGTAGGGACAGACCCCAGGAATACCTCGAAGTGTGCTCTCCATGACACTTTGGAATATGCCAGGGGCTACATTTACCCCAAATTGCAGTCTTTTGACCTTGAAGGCTCCCCTGTGAGTTACAATAGTCTGGGCCTCATCAACAGGTAGCTTCGCAAAAATACGCCCTCCCTTGAGGGAGGCCAGGATGTGGCTTACAACAAGGACTGGATAAGCATGCTGTTGCAACGCCTTATTCAGTGTACACTTGTAGTCTGCACATATATGTATTTCCCCATTAGCCTTTAGAGGCGTTACTATGGGGGTTTCCCATTGACTAGAATCCACAAGTTCTAAAATTCCTTGCTGGAGCAATTTGTCCAGCTCAGCATCTATTTTACCTTTGAGGGCAAAAGGTACCCTCCTAGGCTTGACCCTGATGGGCGTGATAGTTTGGTCTAACTGTAGTGCAATGGGGGGCCCCTTGTAGGATCCTAGCTCTGAACTAAACACATCTGCAAACTCCTTGCAAAGGCTCAGCGTTTGCAAATGGTGCAGCCCAGTTATCTGGATTCCCAGAGCTTCGAACCAATCGAGTCCAATGAGACTCGTATGTTCACCCCCAACTACCACCACATCTAGGGGACCTTCAAAATCCTTATACTGTACTCTAAGGGTGGCCTCCCCCTTAACACACAACACAGAATCCTGAAAATCAGTGAGTGTTATATTTGATGGCCTGAGTTTAACTCATAGAATCGTAGAGTTGGAAGAGACCTCCCGGGTAATCGAGTCCAACCCCCTGCTCGAGGCAGGATTCCCTAAACCATCCCAGACATATGGCTGTCCAGTCTCTGCTTGAAGACCTCCATCGAAGGGGAGCTCACCACCTCCTGTGGCAACCTGTTCCACTGGTCGATCACCCTTACTGTTAGAAATTTTTTTCTAACATCTAATCTGAATCTTTTCCCCTGCAGTTTCATCCCATTGATTCTAGTCCTTCTAGTCCTTCCTTGGGCAAGTGAGAACAGGGCTGGTCCCTCTGCACTGTGACAGCCCTTCAGGTATTTGTAGACAGCTATCATGTCTCCTCTCAGTCTTCTTTTCTGTAGACTAAACATTCCTAATTCCTTTAATCGTTCCTCATAGGACAAGGTTTGTAGACCGTTCACCATCTTGGTAGCTCTCCTTTGAACCTGCTCCAGTTTGTCAGTGTCTTCCTTGAACTGGGGTGACCAGAACTGGACACAGTACTCCAGGTGAGGTCGGACCAAGGTAGAGTAGAGGGGAATAATAACTTCACGTGATCTGGACTCTATGCCTCTCTTGATACACCCCAGGATTGTGTTTGCCTTTTTTGCAGCTGCTTCACACTTTTGCCTCATGTTCAATCGATGATCCACTAGGACACCGAGGTCCTTTTCACATGTACTGCTGCTCAGCTGGATTCCTCCCATACTATATGTGCTTTTTTCATTTTTCTTACCCAGATGTAGTACCTTGTTAAATACCATTTTATTAGTTGCAGCCCATTGTTCGAGTTTCTCTAAATCTTTTTGAATCCTTTCTCTCTCTGCTCTGGTGTTTGCAATCCCTCCTAGCTTTGTGTCATCTGCAAATTTGATCAGTCTCCCCTCAATTCCCTTATCCAAATCATTTATAAAAATATTAAACATAACTGGGCCGAGAACAAAGCCTTGTGGCACTCTGCTTGAGACTTTCTTCCAGTTGGATGTGCAGCCATTTATAGCCACTCTTTGAGTACGGTTACTAAGCCAGTTATGAACCCACCTAACAGTCACCCTGTCAATCCCATATTTGATCATTTTTTCAATGAGGATGGTGTGAGATACTTTGTCGAAAGCTTTGCTGAAATCCAGAAATACTATGTCTACTGTATTTCCCTGATCAACCCATTCCGTGATTTTGTCATAGAATGAAATTAGATTAGTTTGACATGACTTGTTTGTTACAAACCCATGTTGACTGCTGTTAATTATTGAATTCCCATCCAAATGCTGACATATATGTTGCTTAATGATTTGTTCAAGTATTGAACAAATTGAAGTATTGGTATTGAAGTCAGGCTAATGGGCCTGTAGTTCGAAGGCCATTCGAAATTCGAGTAGTTCGAGTGGCCACTCGAAGGCCACTGCTGCTGCATATCCTTTTGAATGTGTTAATTGAAATAATTGAGAGAACATAAGAAGAGCCATGCTGAATCAGGCCAAAGCCCATCGAGTCCAGCATTCTGTGTCACACAGTGGCTCACCAATTGTACATAGGGATCTTGAGCAGAAAGAGAAGGCAAAATCCTCCCTTTCCCTTGACCCCCAACAAATGGTACTCAAGGGAATCCTGCCTGCCTCAACCAACATAGAGGCAGCACATGGACATCCGTTTTAATAACCACCGATACACTTGGCATCCATGAATCTATCTAACCCTGCCTTGAAGCTGTCAAGGCTGACAGCTGTCACAACCCCTTCAGGAAGTGAATTCCATAAATCAATGACCCTCTGGGTGAAGAAATATTTCCCTTTATTTGTCCTCACTTTCTTAGCTATGAGCTTTAGGGAGTGCCCCCTTGTCCTAGTATTGTGTGATAGAGAAAAGAATTTTTCTCTATCCACCTTTTCTATCCCATGCATGATTTTATACACTTCGATCAAGTCACCCCTTAAATGGTTTCATAAGGGAGGCGCTCCATTTCCTTGATCATTCTTGTCACCCTTTTTTGCACCTTTTCCAGTTTCATTATATCCTTCTTGAGGTGCGGTGACCAGAACTGTACACAGTACTCCAAGTGTGGTCTCACCATCGATTTGTACAGAGGCAATACAACACTTGCTGACTTATTTTCGATTCCCTTCCTAATCATGCCAAGCATGGAATTTGCTTTTTTTTACTGCTGCTGCGCATTGGGTTGACATCTTCATCGAGCTGTCCACCAAAACCCCAAGATCCATTTCTTGGGTTGTCTCAGAAAGTTTGGTCCTCATCAATTGGTAAGTATAGTTGGGGTTCTTTGCCCTGATGTGCATAACTTGCACTTGTTTAGGTTAAAATGCATTTGCTACTTTGTTGCCCACTCATACAATTTCGAGAGATCCTTCTGGAGCTCCCGACATCAGTTTCACTTTTCACAACCCGGAACAATTTAGTGTCATCAGCAAACTTGGCTACCTCACTATTAACTTCTACATCCAGATCACTGATGAATAAATTAAAAAGTAAAGGTCCCAAAACTGAACCTTGGGGTACACCACTTCTCACTTCTTTCCATCCAGAGAATTGTCCATTTATTGCCACCCTTTGCTTCCTACAATTTAGCCAGTTACCAATCCAGGACAAGATCTGTCCTCTAATTCCGTGGCTGAAGAGCTTTTTTAGGAGCCTTTGGTGAGGGACTTTGTCAAAAGCCTTTTGAAAGTCAAGATATACAATATCAACTGGGGCCCCTTTATCTATGTATTTATTTACACCCTCAAAGAATTCTAACAAGTTAGTAAGACATGATTTGCCTTTGCAGAAACCACGTTGATTTTCTTTCAGCAATACCTGTTTTTCTATGTGTCCTGTAATTTTATCTTTAATAATGGTTTCCATCAGTTTGCCTGGAACTGAGGTTAAACTGACTGGTCTATAGTTTCCTGGATCACCTCTGGATCCTTTCTTGAAGATCGGGGTTATATTTGCTTCCCTCCAATCCTCCGGTACAGTGCCTGATCTTAGAGAAAGATTATATATTTTAGCTAGAAGTTCAGCAATTTCACACTTGAGTTCCTTGAGAATTCTAGGGTGGATGCCATATGGACCCGGCGATTTGTTGACATTTAGTTTAGAAAGGCATGCAAGAACATCTTCCTTGTTTATCTCTATCAGGTTTAATTCTTCTATTTCCCTCCCTGGGAAAACTAATTCAGTGGCAGGCAAATGCTCTCTATCCTCCTCAGTGAAAACGGAGGCAAAGAAGTCATTTAGCCTCTCAGCAATCTCCTTGTCTTCTCTGATTATCCCCTTCTGACCATTGTCATCGAGTGGCCCAACTGTTTTTCTGGTTGGGTTCCTGCTTCTGATGTACTTCAAAAAGGTTTTGTTGTTATTTTTAATATTCTTTGCTATATGCTCCTCAAAGTCTCTCTTGGCTTTCATGACTATCGCCTTGCATTTGGTCTGCCAGAGTTTGTGATCCCTCCTGTTCTCCTCGGTAGGAAGAGCCTTCCATTTCTTAAATGAGTTTTTCTTCTTTCCAATAACCTCCTTACCTCATTCGTAAGCCATACTGGTATCCTCTTGGACTTTCCAGTCCTCTTTCTTCTTTTAGGAATGCATTTTATTTGAGCCTGTTGTAACGTATTTTTAAACAGTTTCCAAGCATTTTGGAGGGATTTGACTTTTTTTACTGTTCCTTTTAGTTTCTTCTTTACTATTTTCCTCATTTTGTCAAAATTCCCTCTGTGTAAGTTTAAGGTCTCTGTGTTAGTTTTCACTGAAAGTTTGCTATCCATGGTTAAGTTGAAGGTTATTGGGTTGTGATCGCTGGTTCCTATGGGCTCGGTTACAAGGACATCATGAACCAAATCCTGTGCGTTAGTTAGAACCAAGTCCAGGATCCCCTTTCCCCTGGTTGGTTCCATGACCATCTGCTCAAGGGAATAATCAGCTAACATGTCGAGGAACCTTGTCTCTCTTTCATGTGTAGAATAAGAATTTACCCAATCTATTTGGGGATAGTTGAAGTCCGCCATTATGACTACCCTATTTCTTTTTGAGGCCTCCTTAAATTCATTTTCCAAATAGCAATCTGCCTCTGGAGTTTGGTTGGGAGGGCGATAGCAGATCCCTAATGTCAGATTAGTTTCCTGTCTTGGGATTTTTATCCACAATGTTTCTGTGGGTGAGTTTGAATTTTCTTGAATTTTGAGTTCATGAGATTCTAACTCCTCATTTATGTACAAGGCCACGCCACCACCATTTCTCCCTCTCCTGTCCATCCTATACAATTTGTAACCTGGAATCCTTGTGTCCCATTGGTTTTCATCTGTCCACCAGGTTTCTGTTATGCCAGTAATATCAATATTATTTTCCTTCACCAAGCATTCCAATTCCCCTATTTTTGCTCGAATGCTTCTAGCATTAATGTACATTTATATGTAATTTTCTGCTGCACTTTCAACTTTGACTGTAGATTTTGACTGTAGAATTTGATTGTAGAATTTGTAGATGGTCTACCATGTCCTTCTGCTTGACTATTACAATTTAGCTTTCCTGTTGACCCACCAATGTGTGCATAACTTCCACCCTCCATATTTGGCAGTGCACCTTCTCGAACCGGAAGCTGCCCAGCTCCTGTCAATTTGCCCCTACGAATCAGTTTAAAAGCTGCTCTGAAACCTTTTTAATATTAATCACCAGCAGTCTGGTTCCATTATGGTTCAAGTGTAACCCGTCCCTTCTGTACAGGTGTGGCTTGTCCCAAAATGTTTCCCAGTTCCTAATGAATCTAAACCCTTCCTCTCGACACAACTGCCTCATCCACGCATTGAAGCTCCTGAGCTCTGCCTGTCTAGCTGGCACTGCGTGTGGAACAGGGAGCATTTCTGAGAATGCAGCCTTGGGGCTCCTGGACTTTAATCTTCTACCTAGCAACCTAAATTTGGCTTCCAGGACCTTCCGCTTAGCTTTCCCAATGTCATTGGTACCAACATGTACCACGACAGTTGGCTCTACCCCAGCACTGTCTATCAGCCTGTCTAGATGCCTCATGATGTCCGCAACCTTTGCACCCGGCAGGCAGTTTACCATGCGGTCAACGCTTCCATCACAAACCCGTCTCTCTATATTTCTAATGATCGAATCACCCACTACAAGAAGCCCCCTTCCCACCACCCATGGAGAAGTATCCTCGGTGCAAGGGGATATGGGCACATCCTCCAAGGAAGGGGTCCCAACTAAGGGAGCCTGTCCCTCTTCCACAGATTGATGTCCTCCCTGCCCAAGATCTCCATTCTCCAAAGCAGCTGGAGAGCTGCTCAGCATGGAGTGGGACGCTCCTGCTGCATCCCTGAAGATCTTCTCCTGCCTCACTATCTCTCTCTGCTTCTCCAGGTCTGCTACCTTGGCTTCAAGGGAAAGAACCTGTTCCCTGAGAGCCAGGAGCTCATTGCACCGATCACACACCCAAGACTTCTGTCCAGCAGACAGATAGTCATACATGTGACACTCAATGCAAAACACTGGGAAGCTCCCCTCTGTCTGCTGTCTATCTATCTCCATTTCTTATTATTATATGTTTACTGTTATTATTATACAAATTACTTTTTAATTCATACATGAAGCAAACTGACACCCACCATGAAGATGAGGCACGACCAGGAACGCGAAGCCAAACAGCCATGCAGCTCACCATTTCTAATCCCCCTGCAACTCAGACTAACCTGAGCACAACAAAGCCCCCACCGAAACAACACTCCCCCATCCAATCAGAGCACAGCCAACCCCCATCCAATCAGAGCACAGCCAAGCCCCTAACCAATCAGAACACACCTCCACCCAATCAGAACACAGCTGAGCTCCCAGCCAATCAGTTCAAACCCCCACTGGCAGTTAAAAGGAAGAAACAGGTACAATCTCACATTGCTCCTAGAAGCACGAAGCCGAAAGCACCAGCCTGAAGATGACGAATGGGACTTCGTCGAAACATCGCCAAGACACTTCAAATTCTGCGTGGGAGAAAACCCTAAGAACCAAAGACCTACATACAAATACCCGCGATATCGATGATTTTTTGATGGTTTTGATAAGGTTAATAATTTTATTCCCTTACTCACTTATATTGATTTAAAAATAAATAAATAAACCACAGCTTTTTTGGGTTGTTCAAATTTTTGTTTTGGTCTTAGTTTACTTTTTGGATTTTTTCCTACTTGTTTTAGGATTATATCGTGCGCCGACAGGGGCGCGATGGCTGCTAAAAAAAGGTGAATTAGTAATTAAACAAGAAACCCCACAAACTTACCAGGGCTCAGCAGGTATTCTTCCCAAGGTTCCTGCCAAGTTCCTTTCTCCCTTTTTATTTTCTGTTTCATTTCCTTTTTAGAAAATGCTCTGCTTAAATAAAAAGCAGCTGCCCCTCTGCTTCCCAAAGGAAGAATCCAGTGTCCAAGAGCGGATCCAATGTCCAACTTCATTGATAAGGGAAACCCTTGCAACCTTACGTTAATGGAAAGTTTCTTCTTAAGGGGCTTGTGTGTCCCTGTTCTCAGAATACTGCACGATGCGCAAAAACCTACCCTATGTTGGCTGGGGACCCTGGTACCTTTCAGATGCAATTCTTCATGAGGTTGGACCTTCTGGCGACCCAAACAGATGGATGCGATGTGGCCTTGCCTGCCACATGCCCTGCAAATGGCGGAGCGTAACCTGCAGTCAGCTCGCTTGTGGCGTCTTCCATACCCAAAGCATTGAAGAGATGCTGGGGCCTTGTCCGGACATCCCTTCTGCCTCCTTTCAGCTGGCTGGTGAAGTCTGTTCACCTCTTCTTCAGGATCCGCTTCCAATCCTTCTCGAGCATCCTCTTGATGGACAGTAGCTGTGTCTGGAGGGTTCCTGGCAAGCCAAAAGGCCTTCACAGCCCCGCCTGCTGCTTCCTCAGCTGCCACCTCTCGTAGCGCGTCTTGGAAGGAGACATCTTTTGCAAAAATCTTCTGTTGTAAGTCTCTGCTCCTCAAACCGCATACGAAGCGATCTCGCAGCCTCTCTTCCAGATTCTTGAACTCACAAGGCCTGGCTGCTTGCCTTAAGGCTGCAATAAAGTCCGCAGCAGATTCACCCGGCCTCTGGTCTCTCTGCTCAAATGCGTGCCTCCAAGCAATGACAGATAACTTTGGCTGGAAGTGCTCCTTCAACATCTTTTTCAAGTCAGTATATGTTACTGACTCTAGAGGTGCAGGGGCCACCAGATTTTCTGCAATGTCAAAAGCTTCTTGTCCACAGGAACACAAAAGAGTTGCTGCTTTCAGGCCGTCTTCTCTTATCTGATTTACTCTGAAGTAGTTCTCCACCCGTGCCATCTCTCTGGGCGGGAGACATCGAAATCAGACAAGCGGCCAATCTTCGACATCGTAAACTTTACGATCTTCACCAATCGCTTCCTCTGCAAGCCGTTGTTTGGGAAAGGGTCCTTTAGCCAAGCTCCCCCTCCAGCGACGCTGTACTGGCAGGCTGAGATGCTGATTCAGACACTGTTTTTCCCTTTGTCGGACTTCCTGGGTGAATCCTTAAATCTTTTGTTTCAGCTTGCAAAGAATCCCACTTTCATTGGCAATGTTAAATCCTTCGTTTGCATGCAAATGATGAAGACACATAACAACTGTTAACTACTCTTTATTCTCCTTCTACAACAACCAAGCAAAAACACAAAGGCACGCAGGCCTTTTTATATGGGCAGAAGCCCAGACAGTGTCAACCAATAGGAACTTAGCGTTTTCATGCCTTGCGCATGCGCACAAGGCTGGTGCTGCTCTGTCTGGTCCTGGGAAGCTTTTGGAATGCCCAGGACCAATGCAACATCCCGAGCCTGCTTTTGCAGGCTCCAGACACAACACCAACCATACTGAATGAGTAGTCTTCAATGGCACTACATCCACAAGAAGAGAAGTAAGCAGTGGAGTATCATAAGGTTCCATCTTAGGCCCAGTACTCTTCAATATCTTCATTAATGACTTAGATGAGGGAATTGAAGGAGAACTCATCAGATTTGCAGATGGTACCAAACTGACAGGAGTAGCCAACATCCCAGAAGACAAACTCAGGATCCAAAAAGATCTTTACAAATTTGAACAATGGGCCCTATCCAACAAAATGAGTTTCAATGAGGAGAAAAGCAAAGTCTTACATTTAGGCAGGAAAAACCAAAGGTACATATACAGATTGTGAGAGACCTGGCTTAAAAACAGTAACTGTGAGAGGGACCTTGAAGTCCTAGTGGACAATCACTTGACTATGAGCCAGCAGTGTGCAGCAGCAATCAAAAAAAGCTAATATAATCCTGAGTTGTATAAACAGAGGCATAGAATCAAGATCATGCGAAGTATTATTACCACTTTATAAAATCCTAGTAAGACCACACCTGGAATACTGCAGCCAATTTTGGTCACCATATCACGAAAAAGATATTGAGAGTTTGGAAAAAATTCAGAAAAGAGCTACTAAGATGATCAAAGGCCTGGAGACTAAAACATATGAAGAATGGCTACGGGACTTGGGTTTGGCTAGTCTAAAGAAAAGAAGAAATAGGGGAGACATTATAGCAGTGTTCCAGTTTCTGAGGGGCTGCCACAAGGTGGAGGGGACCAGGTTGTTCACCAAAGCACCAGAGGGAAGGACAAGAAACAATGGTTTCAACAATGGTTGGAAACTGATCAAAGAGAGAAGTAACCTGGAATTAAGAACAATCCATTGTCCTCCTGATAGTGAGGACAATCAACCAGTGGAACAGCTTACCTCCAGATATCATGGGAGCTCCATCACTGGAGATTTTCAAGAAGAGACTGGACATTAACCTTTCTGGGATGGTATAGGTTCTCCTGCTTGAGCAGGGGGCTGAACTAGAAGATCTCCAAGGTTCCTTCCAGCTTCTGCTCCGTTCTATTCTATTCTATTCTATTCTATTCTATTCTATTCTATTCTATTCTATTCTATTCTATTCTATTCTATTCTATTCTATTCTATTCTATTCTATTCTATTCTAGTCAAAAACATTAGACTTTTTTTACTGAGAAAAATAATCCAAAACTACGTATTTGTGCATGGGAATGACTGGATTATTGTGAACAAACAATTTAGTAATGTTAGCTGGTTGTTGCAATGCATTGTAAATTGCTTTACATAAGTTAAAGAAGCAATCTCTACCCACAAACATTTAGGCATCAAGCAGGTTTCTTCCTGAGATTCAAACTCCATCCCAAAATAGGTTTACTATAAAGATAAGTGCTGTCAATGATGTCACATTGTACATTCTGCATCCCATCATGTTGTTCTAATGCTCCAATATTTTAGACCTGTGACACTGTCAGATTCCTCCCATTTCATTCTCTACTTCTATTGTACTAAGTTTCCCTCTCCAAAATTAAGAGGAAAAGAAATACTTGCAGAAACCTTATTGAGCAAACACTATGGTGTTTGAACGTATAGAAAAGGCAAGAAAACAAACTACTTTGATTAAAAGTGTTCAATGAAGTTCAACAACCAATATAAACTCAAGCTTTTATTATGGAAAGAAATATGCATTTAAATTGTGTATACAAACAATTAAAATTGCAGAACTTATAGAGGCATGATAAAAAATAGTTAATATTGGAGCATGAATTTAATGAAAAATTGTTATATTTCTCTGCTCCCTGAAAATATTCTTTCTACCCTAAAATCAACAGAATTCAGCCTTTTGTCTTTCTATTTCAAATGTGATACTTATGTTATCTATAAGCAAATAAAACATCCCCTTTTTCTTAATCATTATATGAAAAATGTACTAGAAAACAAAAACATTCTGACATAACTTAGTTTGAATTTTTCATATATAGCATTGCAAAAGGAAACATTTTCGTAGCATTTTCCTCAAACCTTAACAAAAAGATCAAGCCATATTTAAAGTAACAAAGTAACACCCTTACATATTATTTTACATTGAGGTGAGCTTCTATATTTATCTGCTGTAGGTGAATATGAGGTTTAAAGTAAGCTTATAAATAAGCAATGTATTTCAGTTTTCAAAGCTAACATCACCACTCATGGGCATCATCTGGTTATTGTTATCTGTGATCTGTGACTGAGAATATTGTACTGATTACTGTAAATCCCTGTTTTTCAAACTTGGCCATTTAAAGATGTGTGAGGAATTCTGGGAGTTGAAAACCACACATCTTGAAAGTTGCCAAGTTCAGAAAACATTGTTTTAGATAGATTTGTGCCTCTTTTCTTGTCTATGATTCAGTCCACAGATTCCTGTTGTCCAGCTGCAGAAACATAGATAATTATAGCCTGAATGGACTTTTAACCTCTTGCCCTTGTTGGGGATTTGATTAATGTGATCTGTCTTTGCATCTGGCAAAACCTTAGCTGTCTTAGTGAGAACATATAAATCACAGTTAATCTCAGTCATGGCTGGGTTTTGTTTAGGTTTCAGACTGGTTTGTTGCTGTAATGTACAGGTGCCAGACTTTTGTAGAGTGAATCAGAAATCACTGGTTTTAAGGGCATAAATCCTTCTCTAACCCACAGGAACAGTTGTCTTGTTTAAAGCAACACAGTGCTGTGTAACAGTAGCTGTAGACAAAAAGGATTCTGCTCAAATAGTAGAGAGATCAATGTTTCTAAATAATGTCATAGTCATTAGACTGACAGTCGTGTAATGTTGTGTAGTACTGTCATCGGACATGTACAAGAGCCATTTTGGTACATGTGAAATGAATAACAAAGCTCCAGCTAACTCAGAGCTTAACATTAGTATATGCCTGTCCTAAAAATAAAGCAACTATCTAGGAACTTAAATATCACAGGCAGGCTCTCTGCTGATATCCACTTTATGGGACTGTGGAATCACCATATTTATTGGTTTTAATGCCCTAAACTTAAACAAGTGTGGATAATTTCTAATGTCATATTTGTTTGGATTCTGTGAAATGAAATACAGAGAGATATTTGTAACGGATATAATGAATATTAGTCCCATAGAGAGACATAAATTATTTATAAACATATAATAGGGCATAATATGTTTACACGCAAACATGTAGGAAGTGAAGGACTAATGTGCTCTGAAGATAAAACAAAGCAGAGTAAAATATTCAGATACATACTGAACACTTTCAAAATAGCAAGGAATCTGGATCAATTGACAGCACTTAAGCATTTTATGGGTTATTTAACTTTAGTTCTTGAAAAAGGGTTTAAGAAGATTCCTCATGTTAAAACATTATGTTGTAGTGATGGAATAGTCAAATGTTTTCTTTGTGTTTAATAGAGATTCATGCAATTGAGGTTGGCTGTGATAAACAGAATATTGCAAATCTGAACCTCCTCTTACTTCTTGTTATTCAGGGAATTAGGGAGAGGTCTGCCTGAGTCACTTCCAAAATTTATTTATTTATTTGGTATATTTATATAGCCACCAATCTCACATAGATGACGACTCTGAGTAGCATAAAAAGTTAAAATCACAAAATAATACAACCAAAAATATAACAAAATCATTTAAAAAAATCTGTGGGAGAAAGCACAATTTACAATCACTTTGGAAGCTTGATTCCCATGTTACCAGATTCCCCAGCTAGATGGTAAAGCCATATCAATTCAGGCCCTTCTAGAAAGCCAGCAAGGTCAGGGTCACTCTGATCTTTGGGGGAATTATGTGCCAAAGGGCAAAAACAATAGCAGAAAAATTTCTCCTTCTGGTTCCCTCACA
This sequence comes from Bothrops alternatus, assembly GCA_034064705.1. NCBI lineage: Eukaryota > Metazoa > Chordata > Lepidosauria > Squamata > Viperidae > Bothrops > Bothrops alternatus. Next base: position 19,183,774 of record JARGCV010000103.1, on the reverse strand, counting down.
TGACATTGTTTCATGGATGGCACTCACAACATGCCTTTCCTACCAGACCTGATGAGATTGGTAATGTTATTGGGAAAAGGCAGTTCCTAAAATAACCCAGTCCCATACTGTGTAGACCTTTATAAGTCATTATCAACATCTTGAATTAACCTGGAGGCAATTGATAACCAATGTAGCTTATGGAGAAAAAGTTTAATATAAATTGATGTAGGTTCCCATATAATTGCCAGCACTAAACCGGCATGAGCTGAACCTTCTGGATGCTTTAAGGGCAGCTCCATATAGAGTGTACTAAAGTAGTTCAGATGGAAGTGACCAATGTATGAGTGATTAAGCTTAGGACCTCTTGGTGATCCAAAGTTGCACAAAGGCCCTACTACCCTTTACTGCCACCTCATTGAGCAAGAGCCATGAGTTCAGAAGACCACAGATGTGTATTCCAGGTCTGTCTGGTGTAATGCCACCCCATCCAGAAATAAAGATGGTAAATCTCCAGATATAGAAGACCCAAGACCAATCAGTCATGCCAGGATTGAGCTGAAGCCATGTTCCTCTCTCTCTCTCTCTCTCTCTCTCTCTCTCTCTCTCTCTCTCTCTCTCTCTCTCTCTCTCTCTCTCTCTCTCTCTCTCTCTCTCTCTCTCTCTCTCTCTCTCTCTCTCTCTCTCTCTCTCTCTCTCACACACACACACACACACACACATAAACAACATTGCTTATTTCTTCAGGAGCAGAGATTTACAGTCTGGTATAATCTGCATACTGATCTCTACTCCATGCCTATATATTAGTTCACCCAGCAGCATTGTTTATTCATTTAAAAGATTTATATAGCCATCCATCTTAAATCGAAGTCCGGGCAGCTCCCAACCAACAATTAAACAACATCAATAGTAAAACAAAGTAATACATATTTCAATTAATATTAGAAACATTAAAAACTTTACCAAAGTTAAGTTTTCACATGTGTCCATCACTAAATCCTCTTGTCCATCTCACCCAGAGGCAAAGAAATTACTACATCCTTGGGAACCCCACAATGTAGGATCCACAGATGAGATTTCTCATCCCTGATTAACATCAATGGAATTGGCTGCAAAGGAACAAGAACTAGCGCAATATATATCATCCATATCCCAATCCTGTCAGAGTCAGTTGACACATGGACTTCATCTAGAAAAGCTATGTAGGAGATGATGTGTTTGACCCTTCCCACAGGCTCATTCTGGTCATCTTCTACAATCTAACTCTGCATGAAAAGTAGACATGGTTTTACCAGAATAGCTTGAAATTGAATTTCAAGGAATTTCCCATATGCATTATGAGCATGGGAATGAGCAAAAACATCCTATCTTTTCAGATATAAGCTGCCAGTCAGTCCCATCAGATAGATTAGGTGTAGTACTCAGGTTACAATCATTTGTTCAGTTATTGTTCAGGTACAGTGGCATTGAACAAGGGAGGCTGTGTGATCGCTGCAGTCACATAATTGCAATCTTGGTGTTTAATGACCAACTTGCAATTACAATATCTCAGTCCTGTGATCGTAATTTGTGATATTCCTTCTCAGCTTTTCACAAGTGGAAGCAATGGGAAAGCCAGCAGGAACTCAGAACTCATACATCCTTGCTTAATGACCCATGTGATCTTGTTTACTGATGATTACTTATGATAACTGGGATTGCTGAAATAGCATGGCCATATGATGTCATGCTTAATGACTATATCATTGTCAGGCACAAGTGACCAAATCTACATATGTAGAGTTCAACCTAACTATTTTATCGTATTTTGCTAATAGTAGTAGTAATAATAATAATAATAATAATAATAATAATAATAATAATAATAATAATGAAAATGGTAAAATTAAACTGCTCTGGGACTTCAGAATTCAAACAGACAAGCACCTGCAACATAACACCCTGGACTTAACAATTGTCAGTAAGAAAGACAAAAAAGTCTCGATAGTGGACGTGCCTGGAGACAGCAGAACAGACGACAAAGAACTGGAGAAGATAACAAAATACAAAGACCTACAAATAGAAATAGAAAGACTGTGGCAAAGGCAAGCAAGGGTAGTACCAATAGTAATAGGCACCTTGGGTGCAATCCCAAAACAACTGCAGCACCACTTGAACACCATTGGCATTGACAAATTCGCCATTAGTCAATTGCAAAAGGCAGCCTTATTAGGAACTGCTTCCATCCTGTGACGATATCTGTAATGCCATCAAACATCCACATCTGCCTATCCCAGGTCCTTGGTAAGGACTCAATAGGTAGGCAAAAATTCGAAATCCAGTCTGAACATCTGGCTGACTGTGTAATGATCAATAATAATAATAATAATTATTATTATTATTATTATTATTGTGGTGGTAGTGGTGGTGCATTGTTTGTTTGTTTTTCTTCTTTGTTGATTTTGCATCCCAGGTATTCAGTTATAACTGCAACTGTGCTGTACATTAGTTGGTTTGTTTCTTGCAGTGAATTGGTGCTTATGTTTGATATTGCAGTATTTGCATCTTTTAATGCATGTGCTAGCTGTTTCTTTGGAACAAGCTTCAATGCAGGCAGCCTTATTCTGTTTTTTTTTGTGCTGTTCTAGATGCTCAGTTATTCTTTGTTTCAATTCTTTTATTTCTTTAGTTAGAGGGTTTTGTTCTTCCTGAGGAAGAGGTGCCTGGTTTCTAAATGAGAACAGTTGTATATCTCTGCTGGATTCCTTCACTGTCAACTCTCTTGGTTTGCTCTACATTCTGAATTACTTCTGGAAAGGCTTTGATTTCTTTGCCCTGGGTAAACCTTTGCAGTTCGTCCAATTCTGTTTCTGTGAATACTTTATTTCGTATTATAAATCGGCGTTGATCTGCTAGTCTCTGTTCTGTTATTTCTGATTCTGGATGTTGTTCTTTCCAGAACTGGTGCATTCATTTTAGATATCCTCTTCTTGTTGGACTTGATCTGTAATAACAGATCATTATTTCTTTGTTTTCAATCACTGTGTATTTGCGACGGGTAAACACCTTTTCTTCCAGCTGCCAGCCCTGGTTGTTCAGCCAACAGTCCTGAGTCCTGTAACCCATTTTTCACCAGATATCCAGGAACTCCAACATCTAGTGTGGACCTTGTTAACCTGGGCGACATCCGAGACGGTATGGCTTTCTGGAATTTACGTCTCACCATATTTTTTATGGGAGAAACATTCTTTGTCTGACTCCACTGATGAGAACTGTCCAGTATGGTTGAACTTCAGACTACACAAGCCCCTCAACCACGTCAAGGTAGTGCCTCACTGGGGGATGATGATGATGATGTTGATTATTATTATTATTATTATTGTTGTTGTTGTTGTTGTTGTTGTTGTGGATCGTCGCACAGTCAGCCAGATGTTCAGACTGGATTTGGCATTTTGTCTACCTATCGAGTCCTTACCAAGGACCTGGGATAGGCAGATGTGGATGTTGTTGTTGTTGTTGTTGTTATTATTATTATTATTATTACTATTATTATTATTATTATTATTATTATTATTATTATTATTATTATTATTATACAGGAATCTCCTCAGATTGCTTACATTCCTTTGAGAACAGATAGATAAGGTTCCATGAAGCTGGGGAATGAGGAGGGATCAGTTCTGCATCTTTTATGACTGTGCAATGATTCAAGGCTAATTGCTCATTTGATTCCTCTTCCTTGCCAGGCAGGGCAATTCCAACAATCACTTATTCCCAATTGCTATTGTAACCTGAGGACAACCTGTGTACTTTATTTTGATCTATATGCAACTAAAACTCTCATGTCATGATCTTTAACTGAACAAAATGCTACATCATAGACCAACCATTTTTTAACAAAGATATCTTAAACAGGCTTTCAAAATCTGTCCAAAATCCAGGATGCATGAGTCCTGAAGGAATAAAATTTGGGGAAGTTGCAGTTGCTTTAATACTACTGGTTGCTGCGGTGTTACTGCTATGTCATGTGAACTTCATTTTCAAGATTCCATGACAATTTCCCAGCCAATCTTGCAATCCTTTGTTCCTCCCTTCACCCAGCATTAACTGCTTACATGCCAGCTGGAAACCCTCACCAATCTTGTGTGCCTTCCCTGCCCACTTGGCCTCTTGCATACCCCCATGCACTCTTCTTGACCCATGCCATCCACCCACACAGAGACCCACACAATGTACCTGACCTGCACAGCATCACTCACATGCTCCCAAGCACTGGCCAGGCATCATATAACTCCATGTAACCTCACTGACCAACACAGCACCTCTCACACAGCCTGAAGCCTCCTGAAGTTACTTCTTGACCCATGCCACCCATGCTACCCATCTACTCTTCACACCCTGTCTTCCCTACATGGCATCTGTTCCACACAACCAAGCACTCTTCCCAAACTGCATAGCATTGCTTGTACATCTCCCTGTGCAACTCCTAATACACACCCCAATGTTAGGGCAAGCAAGGAAAGGAAAGCCAAGAGGGTTTCTCTTTCCTTTCCCCAGTATTAGCATTTAAGGGTATGGTTGCTAATGCTGGGGGAGGGAAGGCTAGCATTTACACAGGGAAGGAAAACTATGAAGTTTTCTCCTTGCTAGTGGTAGCTTTTCCTCCCCAGTGTTAGCTGTGATATGCTGCTAATGCTGGAGGAGGGAAGGTTAGCAACTAGTAAAGAAAGGAAAACCAAAAGCTTCATCAGCATCTCAGAAAAAGATGGCCACTTGTAGAATTCTGCCACCTGACCCAGCAATGGAGCAGCCTGTACTCCTTCTGTATCCCAACCTTCTGGGCTCTGGAGATCTTCAAAAGGTAAATGAGAGATTGATGATGGAGAGTGGGAGATGGGGAGAGACCTAAGAGGCTGTAGGGACCCCCAAGCAGTAGGAAACAGAGTGTGGGGTATTTCAGAGAGTGGAGCGGAGGCCTTGGGAGGCTGGAGGCAGGTGGGCTTGTGCCTGCACTAGGTTCTGCCCCACCCTGAAGCACCCTATATTATACTTAACTATATGTGCATTCATTTAACAGTGCATTGGGGAGAGCAGGGATGGGGGCTTATTAAGTGAGGTGGTTCATTGAATGCTTTCCTGACTTTTGGTTATAATGGCAGGCTCCGTTATGCTCATAACTCGAGAATTACCTGTACTCCAATGAATCAGGCAGTCACTTTCAAATGCCCCCTTATTTGACAGAATTTTCAAAAACATGGAGCCTCTTTTGTTTAGGTAACAGTTCTGTGTTACCATCTCTGTGTCAAGGTCACTTTCATAGTCTCTTCACTGCTAGTAGGTCCATGTTATGATTTTAAAATGTTTTGTTATACCCAGTCCTGTTCTCTGCCAGGACCCACTTCAACTAATCACCCAAGAAAGCAGAACTCTTGAAACAGGCATGGTCTCAAAAAGAAACTTTTATTAGGGACTAGTGATAGCAGGGAATTCAAGGCAAGATCTGAAGAAAAGCCCATGTGAATAATATAATTAAGCAAGCAATATGCCCCCTCCCACCAAAGTCATAATGTTCGTTTGAAATCCAGCCAATCCACGGGTGGCTTGGTGTGTGGTTAACTGGCACGGTAGGTGCGCAACTCAAGGTCTTCTCCAGCTTTTGTTTCCTTATAACTGTCTCCCAGATAAGGAGACACATCCCATTCTCAAAAGGAGGAGGCCAGACAAAGAAGAAAAAAGTGAAAGTTAATACTATGAATCCCCCATGCACCCCCTCTCCCAACAATAATATCAGACCCTAAAAAGATAGAAGAAAGGGGAGCACAGATGAGGAGTTTTGGGGTCTGAAACCCTATGTTGAAAGAAAAATCTTCATCAGGGTCCAGTCTAAACCGGGAATAAACAACATGGATACTGCTTTAGAAAGAAGGTTGTAGTTTATTGAAGAGGAGAGCCAGACAGAAAGATGGCTCTGAGTCTGAGTGTGCCTTTCTGGTACTCTGATGGTGGGTTAATCCTATTATATCACAAAGGTCATATACTGCTTCTCCGGGGATGTGGCTGATGAGTGTTGGATTTTTTTTTTTGGTGTGAGGGATTGATGATTCTAGGGATCTTTATCTTTCTAATCCTAGTTTCCTGACTCCAATCTTTCTGCCAAGAGTATCACATCTGCATTTCTGCAGACCTGATTTCTATTTGGGGCAGAGAGACTGGGGGGGTCTACCTTTAAGATCATTTTGGGGTCACGAGGGGTTCCGGTCACGAGGTCCGGAGCCCTTCTAGGAAAGCTCCGGACCGTGGCTTAACTTTTTGTAAAAATTTCGGAATACCGGGAGTGGGGAGCGCCGGAGAGATAGGCGCACCCGAAGAGGACCCTCGGCGCATTCCAGAGAAGTGTAAATTGCCGCCGAGGGTCCCCCACAGATAACGAACAGAGCGGAGGAAGCCGGTGGCGGCCGGCCGGCCGGCCGGAGGGCTTGAAGAGGCCGGGAGGCCCCGAAATCGGAATTCGCCGGGGAGAGCGAACGATGGCGGCGACGAACAGCGTGGAGACGGACAGAAGCCGCCGGGAGAGCCCGCCGACTGAAGATGGCCCCCAGACGAGTCCCAGGGGGCGAGGAAGAACGAGAGAGCGGAGGTGAGAGCTGGCCACAGGAATCGGAAGAGGAGAGGGCCGGGGCAGCCGGACAAAAGGAGGAGGCCTCGGGCGGCGGAGAACGGGTGAGAGAGAGGCGAGAGCGACATCGGCAAGAGGTGTGAGGGCAACTGGGGGGGGTCTCCCAACCTAGAAAGGGCCCCCAGAAGAGCCGAAGAGGGTGGAACAGCTGAGAGGGCAGCGGAGCAGCCTGAAGCAGTGGAAAAGGACGGAGGCAACCAACGGAGCTGGAAGCAGGCAAGCTAGAACAATAGAGGGGAGGAGAGAAGAACTAAGAGGGAAGAGGCAAGAAAGCAGACGGCGGGAGAGGACACAAGAAAAGGGTACCCTGGGTGGCAGAGGGACGGGGGAGATACCCCACGCGCCGTGCCCCAGACCCCCCAGAATGGGAGCCCCAGGGATACTGAAGAGAGCAGAACCCACCAGGGAGGAAGGTGGGCATAAGAGGAAAACTAAAAGGCATCCTGGGCTGCTGTGGAGGGAAGGCAGAAGGGGCCTGGAATCGCAGACAGGCAGAGGCACTGAATAGACTCCCTGAACACAGACAGACCTCCCTGCCTACAGGCCCCTAGACCTGCACTGCCTGAACTCTGAAGCCCCCCCTCCCACTGAAAGGACAGATTACTGGACCAGCACCAGATCACAGTCTAGTGCCTAACCTGGTCCAAGCTGGAAACCAAAACAGTGCCAGGACAATGGGAGGACAAGCTCAAGATGGCCTCCAAACAGACCACACTGACACAAACGAAGGGAGTTGTATCCTCCCCAGCCCAGCGTACTAAACCACCAGGACTTACTTTACCCACCCCCACACCCTCCCATCTAAATACAGGCCCCCAGAAACATCCACTCCCATAGGCCAGCTCAACAACACACATGATACAAAAATTACAAGAGGTAATAGAAACGCTGGTTGAAAGGATGGATGGAATGGATAAAAAGTTGGTGGAAATGGACACAAAGATGGAGAGGAGGTGTGTAGAGGCAGAACAAAAGATGGAGAAAAGATGCAACGATATAAAACAAATGCTGAAAGACCAAGGTAGAGAGCTAGAGAGGAAATGGGAGGAGCAACGCAGGGCGATGGCCGCAGATCTGGAACAAATGAAGGAGGCGATGCAAGCACACTACAAAGAAATAGGGGAGGAAATGGAGAAAAACTTCCAGGAGATCAGAGAGAAGGTGGACAAGCGGATGGAAAAAGTGGAGAACCAAGTAGAGGGACAGACAGCAGAGATAGCAGAGATGAAAAGGGTGGCCCAAGACCAATCCTCCATGATACAGTACTGGCAACTGGCGTCCACAATCAGGTTTAGAGGTTGGAAAGAGACATCAAACGAAACCCAAGGGGGCCTGCTCGGAACCTTCATAGGGGCCCTGGCAACATTTCTGGGAAAGCCAATCCCAGAGATCGCATGGCAATTCGACAGAATTTACAGAGTGGGCACACGGACGGCAACTAACAGGCACCAACCAAGGGACGTGGTCATCCACTTTGCGATGCAGGGATTCCAGAACCTCATCTCAGTCACATCTTACAACAAGAGTTTATACATAGAGGGGCAAGAAGTGAAAGTACTGAAAGAGATCCCCCAGACGATGCTGCGAGACAGGAAGGAATACAAGTTCCTGGTCGACGAACTGAGAATACGCGCTCTGCGATACAGATGGGAAGCCCCTACGGGGATGACACTTTTCTATAAAAATAAAAGATACTGCCTGAACTCGGTCCAAAAAGCCAGAGAATTCCTTGAAAAGGAACTGACGTCGGATGGACTTCAATACACCACGAGAGAAGATGCAGAAGGGCCACCAGAACGACAGACCGATGCAGGAGCAAGAGAAAGGAAAGGACCAACTCGAGACACAACGACACAGAGAACAGGAAGCAACAACAACAAGGGAACAGGACAGACTACAGAGGGCAGGATAACAAGATCCACCACCAAACGCACGGAGCAACACGACACGATCCCTCTACGCAACTTGAGCACCAACTCAGATACCATGGGAACGAGACCAAAGAAGAACACAAGAGATAGAACAGAAGCGGTCTCGGAAGAGTATCCTGAAACCGACAATGACAACTAAATACTTGACATGGAACGTTAACAGACTAAATTCCCCACAGAAAAGGAGAAAGATATTTCATTATCTGTATCAAGGAAGAAATGACATAATTTGCCTACAAGAAACACACATCAGAGCAGCGGACCAGAAATACCTAATCAACAACAGACTAGGTACACATTTTGTCGCAGCGGTGCCACGAAAGAAGAACGGGCTTGTTATATACGTGAAGAAACATGTAATAGCTAAGCTAATAGAGTCGGACTTTCAGGGTAGATACCTAGCAATCGAAGTGACACAGGACGACAAGAAAATTCTAGTGATGGGCATATATGCACCAAATCAACAAGAAGGAAAATTCTACAAAAAGATACACAAGAAGTTAACACAACTACAAATCATGTATTATTCTGGGAGATTGGAACGGGGTCATAGAGATTGCCCTAGACAAGAAGAAAACAAAACCTAACCCACAGAAGCACTTCAAGTTGCCTAAATCTTTCTTCGACAGGAAGGAAGACCTTGTACTGACAGACGTCTGGAGGGAACGGCACGGCAAAGAGCAAGAATTCACATTTTTCTCCGACAGGCACCAATTATTTTCCAGAATTGACTTCATCCTGGCATCTAGTGACTTGATAGTCCGCCTAAACACTGTCTCAATCCTACCCAAAGTACTAACAGACCATAACCCAGTGGGGATGGAATTGAGACAGGATCGGAAATCGAGGAGATCCTGGCGAGTTAATGAAAACCTGTTTAGACACGAGAAAGAGGTGGCGGAATGCAAAAGTGCCATGAAGGAATTCTTTAGTATAAATATGAACAACGAAAGACCCATTGAAATGATTTGAGACGCTAGCAAGGCATTTATGCGCGGGATCCTCATGAACATGAACGCCAGGCACCGACGCAAACAAGAACGAAAAAGAAAGGAACTAGAGGAGGAGATAAAGAAACAGGAACAATTATTAATAAAAAGACCGGAGGACAAAGCCACAAAAGAAGGAATTAAGATACTAAGAAAACAATTTGACATGCTGATGGCGGATCAAGTAGCATGGAATATACAATATGCAAAACACAAGACATTCTGTAGCGCCAACAAACCGGGTTGGTGGCTGGCTTACACCATAAGAAAGAAACAAAAAGCCCACATAATTGAAAAGATAGAGTACAAAGGCAAGGAAGAATTCAAACAGGAAACCATTAAGAAAGCGTTCACCGAGTTCTACTCAAAGCTATACGCCGAGGAGAAGATACAGGACAAAGAGATAGAAAAGTTTCTGCAAAACGAAAAATTAATGGTACTCACCGACACACAACGAGATGCCCTGAATCACGATGGAGGAAATACACTCAGCGATCAAACAACTAAAAAAAGGAAAATCACCCGGGACGGACGGGATAACGGCTATCTATTACAAGCATCTCCAAGAGGAAATCATTGAACCCCTCAGAAAGCAATTTGTCAACATACAAGAAGGAGGCCAAGTCCCACCCTCCTGGAAAACAGCCTACATTTCTCTAATCCCCAAAGAAGGAAAAGATAATGCACAACCAGCTAACTATAGGCCCATCTCACTATTGAACACAGACTACAAACTCTTCACAAATGTTCTGGCCAACAGATTAATGACTGTATTACAAAAAATAATTCACCCGGATCAAACGGGGTTTATACAAAGACATCAGATGAAAACCAACGTAAGACAGCTGCTGAACATAATAGAGTACTTGGGAAGGCACAACCAGGTACCTGCAACCCTCATGTTTGTAGACGCAGAAAAAGCCTTTGACAGATTGAATTGGCCATTCCTGACGAACCTAGCCCGAGGGATGAAAATGGGAAAGCAGTTCCTCAACTCCATAACAGCAATCTACCAGAAACAAACGGGCCAGATCATCGTGAACGGCGAACTAACAGACCCATTCAATATAGAAAGAGGCACGAGACAGAGCTGTCCGCTGTCACCACTGCTATTTGTCTTAACGATGGAGATTCTGCTGAACAAGATAAGAGCAGCAGAAGATGTAAAGGGCATACAGATTGGAAAACAGGACTACAGGCTGTGTGCCTTTGCAGATGACCTACTGGTGACAGTATCGCAACCAGTACAATCAACAAGGAGTTTGATGGAGATAATGAAAGACTATGGCAAGGTATCAGGTTTTAAAGTTAATATATCAAAAATGAAGATACTAGTTAAAAATCTAGACAGCAGAGCAAAACAGGACTTGGAAAGAATAACGGGTTGTGAAATAGTTAAGAAAGTTAAATACCTGGGAGTGGAGATAGAAACAACGAATGCGAAATTATACAAAAATAACTACGAGGTGCTGTGGAACAAGATACAAGCAGATCTGGAAAGGTGGAAAACACTACGACTATCCTTGCTGGGCAGGATAGCAGCAGTAAAGATGAACGTCCTGCCAAGATTTCTATTTCTCTTCCAAATGCTACCCATATTCAAAAAGGATGAGGACTTGGACAATTGGCAGAGGGGCATCACCAGATTTATTTGGGATGACAAGAGACCGAGGGTGAAACTAAAAATTATCCAGGACACAAGGAAGGGGGGGGGACTAAAAATGCCTAATCTAAAGCTATACTACTATGGAGCGATGTTGGTGGCGGTGAGTGGCTGGATCAATATGACGAATGATAGAATACTGAATGTTGAAGGGCATGGTCTACTACTCGGCTGGCACGCATACTTAGTATACGACAAAAAGGCAGACAGGAACTTCAAGGAGAACCCACTACAAATCCCATTGTTATGGGTCTGGAAGAAATATAAACACCTCCTACACGACAAGATTCCCATCTGGACGATCCCCGGACACGCAATAGGGGATATAAACACATCCCAAGAGCAAGAAGTGGTGCCCTACAGTAAACTTGTACTGGGAGAAGAAAATGGGTTCTCCTTGAAACCCCAAGCAACGCTAGCAAACAAAAGAATAGGAGGTACCTGGCTATCATATATACAACTGCAATCAAGGTGGCATAAAGATAAGAAGAAGGGTTTCTCCCAGACCGACGAGAACCTAATTGAACAGATTAGAGAACAGGGGATCAGGCACATCAAACGAGTGTACAGCATTCTGATAGAAATGGACTCTGAAACCGAGCTAGTCAAGAACTGTATGATAAAGTGGGGACAAGACTTTGGGCATTCTATCACCATGGACACGTGGGAGAAAATCTGGGTGAGAAATGTAGAATTTACGAAATCGCAACACTTACGGGAAAACTTCTACAAGATGTTCTATAGGTGGCACCTCGACCCGAAAAAAACTATCACTCATCTATCCAGACTTCCAGCCCAAATGCTGGAGGTGTGGTGACGGGGAGGCTACCTACTTTCATGTATGGTGGACATGCAGAAAAATCAAAGCCTTCTGGAGGAAGATATGGTGGACACTCCAAACCATTTTCAAAAGGCGTATTGAATTTCTACCTCAGGTGTTTTTGTTAGGGATAACAAAGGACTGCACTACCTCAGAGACGAGCTTATTTCAGAACTTGATCACAGCAGCCAGATTGTTGGTGGGACAATACTGGAAGAATCCAGAAATACCACCTATAGAAGAATGGACTGTGAAAGTAACAAATCTGGCGGAGATGGCGAAAATATCGGCATACCTGAAAGATCGCTCAAATGAACAATATTTGGCAGACTGGAAACAGTGGATAGACTATATACAAGAGAAACACCAATCAAACAAAATGCACCTGGCGTTTAGTTGAGACTCGACGTAAAGAGGGAAGAATGTTTACCAAATCAAATGTTTACAAAGACTAACACCTAATGTTGTATGCCTATGTTATATGACGAAAGCATCTTAATATGATCTTATGCTTAATGTTGTTTGCTTAATATTGATAAAGCGGATTGAATTTCTATCTCAGGCTATGAAACTTCTACCTCAGGATCTTTGGTTAGGGAGTATAAAAGATTGCACTATTACTGAGACGAAGTTAATTCAGAAGCGTGAATGAACAATATGTGATAGACTAGATATAGTAGATAAACCATATACAAGATTTACCTCAGGTTATTACACTTTTACCTCAGGATTTTTGGTTAGGGACCATAAAAGATTGTACTAATACTGAGATGAATAATATGTGATAGACTAGAAACTGTGGATAGACTATAGAAAAGAAAAACACCAATCAAATAAATTGTAACAGGCGTCTAGTTGAGGCTTGATGTGAGGAGCGAAAAATGTTTACCAAACCAGACGTTTACAAAGATTAATACTTAGTGATGTATATCAGGTGCTCTGATGATTGATGCATACTATGATTTTATGTTCAATGCTGATTGTATGAATGTAGATAGACCATATACAAGAGATGTATTTTCAGGTCTTATGAGGACAGCTTATTAATATGAACCCAGATTTAATGTTGATTGCTTTAATATTGGGAAAGCGTACTGAATTTCTACCTCAGGATTTTTGGTTAGGGATCATAAAAGATTGTACTAATACTGAGATGAATAATATGTGATAGACTAGGAACTGTGGATAGACTATAGAAAAGAGAGACACCAAGCAAATAAATCGCAACAGGCGTTTAGTTGAGGTTTGATGTGCGGAGTGAAAAATGTTTACCAAACCAGACGATTATAAAGATTAATACTTAGTGATGTATATCAGGTGCTATGATGATTGATGCATACTATGATTTTATGTTCAATGCTGATTGTTTTAATAAAAGAGTTTTTTCATTAAAAAAAAGTTGCCAAGATTGAGAAACACTGGAATAGAATATTATTCCATAACTTCATCACTTTCTGATTATTTGGTCTTTAGTTCCTAGAACTGTTAGCAGTGGTTACACCAAGTTGGTCTACATCTCTGAAGCACATCAAAGCTGGAAGGAGGATGGAGAAGACTCTTCTGGATTGAGTAACCTAGTAGCCCACCCATTCTAAATTGAGTTCATGTGTGAGGTTAAGAAGGGAATGCCTGTAGCTGAGTGATTAAGGACAGATTCTGCTTGCTGGGGATTTCAACGTCAATGTTAGATGGTCTGTACAGCAAAGGAAATTTCTGCTCAAGACTCCCGAAAGTGGATGGTGCCAATACTAATTGCAATTATGGCAGACATTGCTAATAGTAACAGGATTAATTATTTGACTTGGCAGCTTCCCAAGAACGTTGCTGAAGGAGGTTCATGCAGTTCTGCTCCCCCAAAAGTAGACAGGAGGAGAGCTGCAAAGAAACAATTTCTGCAGCAGTGGTTGAGTAATTTTGGAATCTTAGTAGCTTTTGGGGATCTCTACATTCATTTCTCTGTTACAGCTTGTTCTGTGTTCTCAGAATGTGAGAGCAAAACAAAAAAACAAAAAACAAGCAATTGATTGTTGCCCTTACTTATTAATTAAGACAAGAGCCTCTTCATAGCACCCACAACTCCAGACATAGACAAGGATTTAGTTCTGGCTGGTCTGCTAATCAACACATTGGCTTAATGCTCAACCTGGGCTAACAAAGCATAAAGTACCTTGTTTATAATGCCTGCTGTGCCCAGACAGATCAAGCCTATTTAGCATCATGTGATGACCTGGTTTATACTACATGCTAAAATCCATGGCTGGCTTCCCACAGGATGCTGAACCATAAATGATCTGGTCCTTTTGGAGCCTGGATGCTGGCGAACCCAGCACAGATTTGTGTGATTATATTGCATCTAGTACTTTCTCGCCCTACCCAACTGGTAGACCGAGATTGAGAAATCCTGACTGGCTTAAAGTTGTTCCTCTGTGGTGAAGATTTAAGCTGGATTCTCCCAGTTCTGATAAGCACTTCTTTGTTGCAGAAAAGAGAATTTATTTCAAAGATAAAGAGAATAAAGTAAGCCTCTGTTGCTGGTTTCCTTCCAACTTTACTGTATTATTTTTTTTTTTGTAAAAAAGTTCTTTTATTAAAACAATCAACATCAAAAAAAAGATCATTTTGGGAAATATAATATTCTGCCTTTTAATATTCCCCAAAATATTTCTTTCTCTGGGGGGGCAGACTTCCCACAATCCCCCCTTTGTGCTATATTAGTATGGATGACACACCTTTACTGGCACAAGATTAAAAATTGGTCTGATCAGGTAGACTTGATAAACAAGCTTTTAAACTGTTAAACCCCCCACAAAAAAGAGGGAAGATGCAAATAGAGGCAGCAGAAAAAGATCCCTGTAGTGGCTCCCAAATAGTGTCCAATATTCTCTGCCAATTATTTTCAAATGTTGGATGTCACTGAGTTTATGGTCACACTGCACACTCCCAAAATTCTTCACAGCCATGCTTTTTTCCTTAGTATATAACCACTGGCTGCCCATTTCCAAGAGTTAATTCTTAGTTCAGTGCATCCAGGTTTGTAATGTCCAATTAAGATTAGGCAATGTGCAAGCCAGGCTTCTTAAATTGCACACAGTGAGCCCTAGGACTCCCACTCTGAGTCTACCAGTGCAACATATTCAGGGCTTGGGTTTTGGAGATCTCTTTCTTGCTACTTCCTCAGTGAGAGCATATGAATTGCAATTCATCTGAGGGGACCTGGTTCCCTCCCCCTTGGAATTTGCAGAAAGTTGTGCAAGCAAAGCTTTAATGCGACAGGGCAAGAATCAGGCTGGAGCTTTACTGAAGGTAGGTGAAGGGGATGGACTCAGTGTGATTCTGAATGGTGTGTGTGCATGTGTGCATGTAGCTACTCATACAAAACAGGTAATACGAGCATCCTGGACAAATTTTCCCTTCCACCAGATAGAAATCCAAGGTATTCAGTACTTGCTATGCCAACCATTCCCAAATGCCATCCCTCCATGAATCCATTCAACTGCTTAATTACAATACAAATGAGGCAAGAAAGAAAACCTTACAATGAGTTTCCACCCTTCCCCATAGTCTTTCCCTGTTGTCTTCTGAGGCTTCACATGGGGGGTCAATGATGCAAGACTCCTTTCTTCCTCTGGAGAGAGAGAGAGAGAGAGAGAGAGAGAGAGAGAGAGAGAGAGAGAGAGAGAGAGAGAGAGAGAGAGAGAGAGAGAGAGAGAGAGAGAGAGAGAGAGAGAGAGAGAGAGAGAGAGAGAGGAACATATTTCTCTTCACCCTATTTGCTGGCCAGACAAACAGAATGAGGGTATTTTCCTTTAGGTGGCTTATGGTCATTCCAAACCAGACCAAAGGGTTGCTGCAAATGAAATGTTTATTCTTGGCTGTCTTTTATAATGAACTAGCATTATAGCAATGACAAATAATAAGGGTGATAATGAATTATGCAGGAAAATATCTCTGCTAATGTTGACAAGCCATTTTTTTTTCATTTGCAGCAACCCATTCTGTCTTCCACTCAGAAGTATTCAAACTTTCTGAATTATATTGGAACATTATGGAAGTACTCATTGCTAATCCACCGGGAAAGCTAATTATAGAAAAATGATTATGTCATCAGTAAAGTGTGAATCATGTATTTTAAGTGTGAATGGAATACTTTTACAAGACAGTTTTATAAGTTCATTTAATAATGTAGTGTTAATGAATGATTATATGTTTGTGAACGCAGTACATTCCTATGTTTGCTCCCAGGTACTTTTTCTTGAATAGAATTTTAGATTGAAATCATCATCATCCCCCCTCCTCTTCCTCTTTCTCTTCCTCCTTCCCACTAGCTTTTTCTCATAGATGCAGCATCTGCTTTTTGGATGAACAAATACAATTTCATACAATCAAATGCAACAACTGGATGATTTTCATGCATCCTTCAGTTGGGACCTGTCACCTTTGCTTTGGTGTTACCTTCAGATATTTGCCATTGGTGTTAAACTGGTAAGTGATGCAGGCAATGCTGGGAGATGCTGCTCATAGAATGTGTCCATATCACCATTTCCCACATTTTCTCTGTTATAATGTCCATCTGCTGCCAGACTGTATTATTGCTGACATGGAAATGAATGGAAACATTTAATGACTTATGGACATGAACATCTCTGTGGCATATAAAGACATACAGCAGTCTTTTAGTGTCTCTGGAGATTCTCAGTCATCCAGGTCATGGTTATCCCAAAGGTGCTTTTTTCAGGAGGCAACTGACTTCCTTTCTTCTCTTTGAAGACATTTTGCTTCTCATCCAAGAAGCTTTTTCAGCTCTGACTGACAGTTGCCTCCTGAAAAAAGTACACGTGGGATATTCTTTTGCTGTTGTGAGAAAATCTGTCTAGGTGAACTAAATCAAGTTGATATATAGAGACATAAGGGTTTTGACATTAACTATAAGTTTATTAAAACAATTCAAACAGGCTTATTAAGAACATTATTAAAAAGGCAGGAAGACAAAAATAGGCAGTGGGAGAAGCAGTATCAACATCTGGAAGAAGCTAACAGGAAGGGACATATTAAGGTCATGTTTGCTATAGTGAAAATGATGAGATGCAGCTTTTCAGAACAGCAAGAAACTGTTAAAGACTGCAGAGGGAATGCACTAAGTGACCAGCAGAAGATCAAGATGGAAAAAAAATATACAGAAGGACTCTATAGCAGATTGACCTACCAACAATATGAAACTATGATAGTCCAATTAATAAAGAACCAAACATCTTAAAAGAAGAAGTAGACTGGGCCATGGAGAAATTGTCAAACTGGAAAGCCCCAGGTATTAATGGAATACCTATGGAATTGCTAAGATTAGTGTCATTTAACATCACCACTGTCCTGTGTTAAGAGATAGGGTCTATGTGTAAATGAGGACTGGAAAATATCTGTTTTTATCCCATTATTAAAGAAAGGTGATGACAGAGACTGCTCCAACTATTGCATTGCATTGCAATTCAATTGCATTGAATTCTCATGCAAGCAAGGTTCTGTTAAAGATAATTCAACGGAGACTACAGAACATCATCAATCAGGAGGTATCTGATATACAAGCTAGTTTTAGAAAGGGGCGCAGCACTCAAGATCACATTGCCAATATTATATGGATTTTGGAAAAGGCATGTGAAAATCAAAAGGATCCATATATGTGTTTTATTGTTTACAGAAAAGCTTTTGACTGTGTATAACACAGTAAGCTATGGGCAGGTTTGCCTGATCTGATTAGGTGGGATTTCTCAACCCACCTGATCAGATTTATCAGATCATTGTACACTGATCAGGAGGCAACAGTTTGAACACTCTATGGTGACATGGATAGATTCAGGATCAATAAGTGAGTTAGACAGGGATATAATTTATCACCACTTTTGTTTAATCTATATGCTGAAATGATCATGCAGAAATTAGACCTAGAACTGCTTGGTTTGGGTGTGAAAATTGGAGGAAGAACCATAAACAATTTGAGGTAAGCAAATGATAAAACGCTATTGGCTGAAAATAAGGAAGACCTGGAAAAAGTGTTTTGGAAAGTCAAGGATGAAAGTGGAAAAAATAGGATTGAGTCTTTACTTCAGGAAACAAAGAAAATGACAACAGCAGCAGACGGACAGCTGTTTAAAATGAACAAGAAGCAAATTGAATTAGTTCAAGAATTTCTCTTACTTGGATCCAAAATTGTTCACCATGGCAGTTCTACACCTGAAATCAACTGCGGGATATCCTTAAGCTGCACTGCAATAGCTGACATGAATAAATCTTGAAAAGCAGAGATATTGATATAAATATAAAAAACAGACTAGTTAGAGCAATAGCTTCACTATAATAATGTATGTGCGAGAGCTGGACATTAAGAATGGTTTATCAAAGAAGAATTGATGCCTCTGAATTTGGTACTGGTGTAAATTATTGTATATATTATGGACAGCCAGGGCAGTCAACAGAGAAGTGCTGAATCAAATAAAACCAGACACACAATTAGAAGCCAGAATCACAAGATTATATCTAATTTTACTTTAGCCATAGCATGGATACAAATTTAATGGAGAAGTCAGGGGTGCTAGGAATGGTTAGTGGATCAGGAAGAAAGGGCAAAAACAAACAAACAAACAAACAAACTCCCTGGACGGATACCATCAAAGTTGATTCAAAGATGAACATCCCACAAAAGAAAGAAGCTGTGCTTGACAGGGAAGCATGGAGACCATTTTGCCTATGAAGTTGCTATTCAAAAATTTTCAATTTATGTGACAGGAGATGGGTTGGTGAAAGTTTGAGGCTGAGATCCTTTACACAATTTCCTAGGACTGAATATCACAGACATTAACAAACTTTACATCTGAATAGACATGCACAGAATAACTCTGACTCTTTAAATCAAGGTTCTTTAAGTAAAAGGTGAATCAGACTGCCAGCTCTTAAGCAGACAATCAGAACTATAAACTGCCCTAAGATTCAAAAGGAAAAAAATGAATTGTAGAAAGAAAAAAAAGAAATTATAGCTGCCAACATAGAAGAAGATATTCTGCTGAAGTCTATATTCTAGACTTAACAGTGATCCACTGGATCAATTTTAATAGTGATTCTGTAGTTTTCAGATTCCACTAGAAGAGTGTGTCACTGTTAGACACACTCTTCTAGTGGAACCTGAAAACTACAGAATCATAAATGACATTGGGATGGCCATATAAAATTATACATTAGTTAGGCAAAAAAAATTAAGAATTCTATAACATCTTCCTTATCTCTGGATATCTTTAGAGGAAAATATGCTTGAGAAGATCCACACTGAGTTTCCTAGATGCAGAAACTTTTACATATTGAACTGGGCTTTTCTGTTTAAAGTTTTGAAAGATAAGAATTTTGGAGATAATTTATTAAATGAGTAAGATTGATTTATACTTCACATAAAGCACAAATAATTGTCAATGGAGATATCAAGAAACTCTGTGATATATAAAAGAAACAAGAAAGAAATGTCCATTGTCTTCTCTCCTGTTTATTTTAATTCTTGAAATTAAATTTAATAAAAATATAAAATTATATGTAACAAATGTAGATTAACTGAATTACTGGAAGAAAAAGTAAAGGGATAGAAGCAACTTTACCCACTCTGAGATTCAACTTACAAAACAAGAAACTCTAACCTAAGCAAGAAACTGATATTCAAATCAAACACAATAATGAACAAACAAACCAATAACAAACAAACTACTACTAGGAGAAATGAAGCTGTACATGAACTTTTAGAGATAGATCGATGGAAACATATCACTCAAAGAAGAAAACAAAAAACATGAGCAATGCCCCTGCTATCTAGTTCAACCCATTTCCCTCTAGGGCTAAGTAATCAATTTCATAGTCTGTCCCTTGGAAGAAAGCATGCAGACACCTGGAAAAGGAACATCATCAAGGAAGAAAAGTAGCCCAGATTTCCCCAGGAAAAAAAGGGTGAGTGTTGGTGACAGGAGAGTCAATTCTCAGGGGAACAGAATCAGCCATCTATAGATAGGACATTCAATCTAGGGACGTATGTTGCCTCTATGGAGCTAAAGTCAAAGATGTAGCTGAGAACCTTACTAAAATAATCAAGCCCACAGATTACTATTCATTTCTTTTCCTTCATGCAGGGACAAACAACACAACAATGAACCTGAAAACAATATCAAAAGATTATGAGCAGCTCAGCATCACCACCAGATGGATTTGTTGACTGGCAAACTGTACTCAATGTATAGTCCTTAATGGAACTACATCTACATGGAGGTAAGTAAGCAGTGGAGTACCCCAAGGTTCTGTTTTGGGCCCAGTGCTCTTCAACATTTTCATCAATGATTTGGATGAGGGGATAGATGGGGAACTCACTAATTTTGCAGACACTAAACTGGCAGGAATAGCCAGCACACCAGGAGATAGGTTCAAGATCCAGATGGATCTTGACAGACTTGGTACTGGGTCCTATCTAAATAAAATGAAAACAAAAGTAAGGTTTTGCAGGTGTTCAGGTACAGATTAGGTGAAACTTGGCTCAAAAGCTGTAATTGTGAGAGAATTCTTGGAGTCCTAGTAGGACAATCACTTAAACATGAGCCAGCAGTGTGCAGCAGCAACCAAAAGAGCAAATGCAATCCTAGGTTGCATTAACAGAGGGATAGAATTAAGATCAAGTGAAGTATTAGTACCATTTTATAAAGCCTTAGTAGGGCCATATTTAGAATATTTCATCCAGTTTTGGTCACCATGTTATAAAAAAGATGTTGGGACTCTGGAAAGAGTGCAGAAAAGAGCAACAATGATGATCAGGGGACCGGAGGCTAAAACATATGAGGAATGGTTGCAGCAATTGGGTAGGTCTAGTCTAGTGAAAAGAAGGACTAGGGGGTTTATTTATTTAGCATATGGCATATCATACATAGAATAGCAATATAAATTATCATTTCAACTAGATTAGTAGAACTCAATAAAATATAAATGTCAAAAAGATCTATGTTCAAATACCAATGTCTAGGCCATCTAACCATTGAAGTGCAGCATCACTTATATTAAAAAAAAAATCAGAATTGTCCATTGCTGACCTGATAGTTCAAAAGCCTGGCACCTTTTTTGTGGGGTCATTCAAATGTCTTCCTATGTCTGGGCATTCATCAAACCATTTGGCTTTCCATTGGGAATCTATATTAAAGTGGTTGGGCAGATGCTGTGCAAGTGCCGGGTGGGGGTGGGGGCTTCCTGGATTTGAGGTCTTCCGGCTGATAAATGAGGAAAGTCGGTCGGCATGCACTTGTAGGAGTGAGTTGCTCATAATTTTTCTGTATTCTCTCACTAGTGCATCTTGCCTTCCTAAAGCTATATTGCTCAGAACAGGAAGCCAGCAAGTTGAAGTGGTTTTAGTTCACCCACTTATAATCCTCATGGTGTGGTTGAGTCTGACATCTTTTTTTTTAATATAAAATTTTTTTTTATTAAAACAATCAACATTGAACATAAAAACATATTATGCAGTAATCATCATGGCACCTGATATACAATGCTATGCATTAGTCTTTGAAAACGTCTGCATTAGTAAGCCTTTTTCCCACTCCTCGCGTCTAGCCTCAACTATACTCCTGTTACACTTTGTTTGATTGGTGTTTCTCTTATCTGGTTCAATATTAATGTGATCAACATTAAACATAAGATCCTATTGCTAAGCAATCATCCTAGAGCATAGCATACAACATTAGGTATTAATCTTTGTAAACATCTGTTTTAGTAAACGTTCTTCCCTCCCCCCTTCCATCTTCAAGTATACTCCGAATACATTTTGTTTGATTGGTGTTTCTCTTATATATGGTCTATCTACTGTATCTAGTCTATCGCCTATTGTTCGTTTACGCTTCTGAATTGACTTCATCCCATTACTAGTGCAATCTTTTATAGCCCCTAACCAGAGATCCTGAGGTAAAAGTTTCCTATCCTGAGGTAGAGATTCAGTCCGCTTTAACAATATTAAAGCAGACAACATTAGTCTTAAGGTTATGTTAAGAGGCATTAGTTATAGAACATATACATTCAACATTGGGTGTTAGTTTTTGTAAACATTTGATTTGTTAACCCATCTTCCCTCCTCCCATCGAGCCTCAGCTAAACGCCAGCTGCATTCTGTTTGATTGGTGTCTCTCTTGGATATAGTCTATCCACTGTTTCCAGTCCGTCACAAATTGTTCATTGGAGCGATTTTTCAAGTATGCTGATATTTTCGCCATTTCCGCCAAATTTGTTACTTTCACAGTCCATTCTTCAATAGGCGGTATTTCCGGATTCTTCCAGTATTGTCCCACCAACAATCTTGCTGCTGTAATTAAGTTCAAAAATAAATTTGTCTCTGAGGTAGTGAAATCCTTTGTGATCCCTAACAGAAAAGCCTGAGGTAGAAATTCTATACGCTTTTTGAAAATGGTTTGGAGTGTCCACCATATCTTCCTCCAGAATGCTTTGATTTTTCTGCATGTCCACCATATGTGAAAGTAAGTAGCCTCCCCATCCCCGCACCTCCAGCATTTGGGCTGGGAGTCCGGGTAGATGAGTGATATTTTTTTCGGGTCTAGGTGCCATCTATAGAACATCTTGTAGAAGTTTTCCCTTAAGTGTTGCGATTTCGTGAATTCTACATTCCTCACCCAGATTTTCTCCCACGTGTCCATGGTGATAGGGTGTCCGAAGTCTTGTGCCCACTTTATCATACAGTTCTTGACTAGCTCGGTTTCAGAGTCCATTTCTATCAAAATGCTGTATACTCGTTTGATGTGCCTGATCCCCTGTTCTCTAATCTGTTTAATTAGATTCTCGTCGGTCTGGGAGAATCCCTTCTTCTTATCTTTATGCCACCTTGATTGCAGTTGTATATATGATAGCCAGGTACCTCCTATTCCTTTGTTTGCTAGCGTTGCTTGGGGTAGCAAGAGGAACCTATTTTCTTCTCCCAGTACAAGTTCACTGTAGGGCACCACTTCTTGCCCTTGGGATGTGTTCATATCCCCTGTTGTGTGTCCGGGAATCGTCCAGATGGGAATCTTGTCGTGTAGGAGGTGCTTATATTTCTTCCAGACCCATAACAATGGGATTCGTAGTGGGTTCTCCTTGAAGTTCCTGTCTGCCTTTTTGTCGTATACTAAGTATGCGTGCCAGCCGAATAGTAGACCATGCCCCTCAACATTCAGAATTCTATCATTTGTCATGTTGATCCAGTCACTCACCGCCACCAACGTCGCTGCATAGTAGTATAGCTTTAGATTAGGCATTTTGAGTCCCCCTCTCTCCCTTGCGTCTTGGATGATTTTTAGTTTCACCCTCGGTCTCTTGCCGTCCCAAATAAATCTGTTGATGCCCTTCTGCCAATTGTCTAAGTCCGCATCCTTCTTGAGTATGGGTAGCATTTGAAAGAGAAATAAAAATCTGGGTAAGACGTTCATCTTTACTGCCGCTATCCTGCCCAGCAGGGACAGACGTAGTGATTTCCACCTTTCCAGGTCTGTTTGTATCTTATTCCACAGGACCTTGTAGTTATTCTTGTATAATTTCGCATTTGTTGATTCTATTTCCACTCCTAAGTATTTGACTTTCTTGACTATTTCACAACCCGTTATTCTTTCCAGGTTCCGTTTTGCTTTGTTGTCTAGGTTTTTGACTAGCACCTTTGTTTTTGATATATTTACTTTGAAGCCTGACACCCTACCATAGTCTTCCATTATCTCCATCAATTTCCTTGCTGACTGTGCTGGTTGCGACATTGTCACCAGCAGGTCGTCTGCAAAGGCACATAGTTTGTAGTCTTGCTGTTTGATCTGTATGCCCTGTACGTCCTCTGCCGCTCTTATCCTGTTCAGTAAAATTTCCAATGTTAGGACAAATAGCAGGGGTGACAGCGGGCACCCCTGTCTCGTGCCTCTCTCTATGCTGAATGGGTCTGTTAGGTCTCCATTCACAATGATCTGGCCTGTTTGTTCCTGGTAAATTGCCCTTATGGAGTTGAGAAACTGTGCTCCCATTTTCATCTTCTGGATCAGGTTCGTCAGGAATGGCCAATTCAGTCTGTCGAAGGCTTTTTCTGCGTCCACAAACATAAGGGCGGCTGGTACCTGTTTGTGCCTGTCCAAGTACTCTATTATGTTTAACAGCTGTCTCACATTGATTTTCATCTGGCGTCCTTGTATAAATCCCCTTTGGTCCGGGTGTATTGTTTTTTGTAGTACAGTCATTAGTCTATCGGCCAGAATTTTTGTGAATATTTTGTAGTCCGTGTTAAGTAGTGAGATGGGTCTGTAGTTTGCGGGTTGTATATTATCTTTCCCCTCCTTGGGGATTAATGAGATATAGGCTGTTTTCCAGGATGGTGGAACTTGGCCTCCTTCTTGTATATTGACAAATAGCTGTCTAAGGGGTTCTAACATCTCTTCCTGGAGACACTTGTAATAAGTCGCTGTTATCCCATCCGTCCCTGGCGATTTTCCTGGTTTCAGCTGTTTGATCTCTGAGTGTATTTCCTCCTTTGTGATTGCGGCATTCAGGGCCTCTCTCTGTGTATCGGTGATTGCCTGTATCTTTTCGTTTTGTAAAAAAGTTTCTGTCTCTTTGTCCTGTGTCTTCTCCTCGCCGTATAGCTTCGAATAGAATTCTGTGAAGGCTTTCTTGATGGTTACTTGTTGGAATTCCTCCTTGCCTTTATATTCTATCTTTTCAATTATGCGGGATTTCTGTTTCTTTCTTAGGATGTAGGCCAGCCATCGACCCGGTTTGTTGGCCTTGCAGAATGTCTTGTGTTTTGCATATTGTATGTTCCTCGCAACTTGGTCTGCCATCAACATGTCAAACTGCTTTCTTAAGATCTTAATTCCTTCTTTGGTGATTTTGTCTTCTGGTCTTTTTATTAGTAGCCTCTCTTTCTTGCTTATCTCCTCTTCTAGCTCTTTCCTTTTTCGTTCTTGTTGGCGACGGTGCCTTTTATTCATGTCCATAAGAATCCCCCGCATGTACGCCTTGCTGGTGTCCCAGATCATTTCTATCGGTGTTTCGTTGTTCATATTTATGCTGAAGAATTCCTTCATGGCATTTTTGCATTCCGCCACCTTTTCTCCATGTCTAAACAGGTTTTCATTAATTCTCCAGGATCTCTTCTGTCTCCCGCCGTGTCTTAGTTCTATCTTCACTGGATTGTGATCTGTTAGTACTTTGGGCAGGATTTCCACCGCGTTTAGACCAACTAACAGGTCGCTTGATGTTAATATAAAGTCAATTCTGGAGAATGACTGATGCCTGTCGGAGAAAAAGGTGAATTCTTGCTCTTTGCCATGCCGTTCCCTCCAGACGTCTGTCAGTACAAAGTCTTCCTTCATGTCAAAGAAAGATTTAGGCAACTTGGAGTGCTTCTGTGGGTTAGGTTTTGTTTTCTTCTTGTCTAGGGCAATCTCTATGACCCCGTTCCAATCTCCCAGAATAATACATGATTTGTAGTTGAGTTGTGTTAACTTCTTGTGTATCTTTTTGTAGAATTTTCCTTGTTGTTGATTTGGTGCATATATGCCCATCACTAGAATTTTCTTGTCATCCTGTGTCACTTCGATTGCTAGGTATCTACCCTGGGAGTCTGACTCTATTAGCTTGGCTATTACATGTTTCTTCACGTATATAACAATCCCGTTCTTCTTTCGTGGCGCCGCTGCGACAAAATGTGTACCTAGTCTGTTGTTGATTAGGTATTTCTGGTCCGCTGTACTGATGTGTGTTTCTTGTAGGCAAGTTATGTCGTTTCTTCCTTGAAGCAGATAATGAAATATCTTTCTCCTTTTCTGTGGGGAATTTAGTCTGTTAACGTTCCATGTCAAGTATTTAGTTGTCATTGTCGGTTTCAGGATACTCTTCCGAGACCGCTTCTGTTCTATCTCTTGTGTTCTTCTTTGGTCTCGTTCCCATGGTATCCAAGTTGGTGCTCAAGTTGCTTAGTGTGGTCATATCGTGTTGTTCCGTGCGTTTGGCGGTGGATCTTGTTATCCTGCCCTCTGTAGTCTGTCCTGTTCCCTTGTTGTTGTTGCTTCCTGTTCTCTGTGTCGTTGTGTCTCGAGTTGGTCCTTTCCTTTCTCTTGCTCCTGCATCGGTCTGTCGTTCTGGTGGCCCTTCTGCATCTTCTCTCGTGGTGTATTGAAGTCCATCCGACGTCAGTTCCTTTTCAAGGAATTCTCTGGCTTTTTGAACCGAGTCCAGGCAGTATCTTTTATTTTTATAAAAAAGTGTCATCCCCGTAGGGGCTTCCCATCTGTATCGCAGAGCGCGTGATCTCAGTTCATCAACCAGGAATCTGTATTCCTTCCTGTCTCGCAGCATCGTCTGGGGGATCTCTTTCAGTACTTTCACTTCTTGCCCCTCTATGTATAAACTCTTGTTGTACGATGTGGCTGAGATGAGGTTCCGGAATCCCTGCGTCGCGAAGTGGATGACCACGTCCCTTGGTTGGCGCCTGTTTGTTGTCGTCCATGTGCCCACTCTGTAAATTCTGTCGAATTGCCATGCGACGTCTGAGATTGGCTTTCCCAGAAATGTTGCCAGGGCCTCTATGAAGGTTCTGAGCAGGCCCCCTTGGGTGCGGATGCCAGTTGCCAGTACTGTATCATGGAAGATTGGTCTTGGGCTACTCCTTTCATCTCTGCTATCTCTGCTATCTGTCCCTCTACTTGATTCTCCACTTTTTCCATCCGCTTGTCCACCTTCTCTCTGATCTCCTGGAAGTTTTTCTCCATTTCCTCCCCTATTTCTTTGTAGTGTGCTTGCAGTGCCTCTTTCATTTGTTCCAGGTCTGTGGCCATCGCCCTGCGTTGCTCCTTCCATTTTCTCTCTAGCTCTTTACCTTGTTCTTTCAGCATTTGTTTTAAATCATTGTATCTTTTCTCCGTCTTTTGTTCTGCCTCTACACACCTCCTCTCCATCTTTGCGTCCATTTCCACTAACTTTTTATCCATTCCATCCATCCTTTCAACCAGCATTTCTATTACCTCTTGTATTTTTTGTAACATGTGTGTTGTTGAGCTGGCCTGTGGGGGTAGATGGGTCTGGGGGCCTGTATTTGGATGGGAGGGTGTGGGGGCGGGTAAGGTAAGTCCTGATGGTTTGGTACGCTGAGCTGGGGAGGATACAACTCCCTTCATTTGTGTCAGTGTGGTCTGTTTGGAGGCCATCTTGAGCTTGTCTTCCTATTGTTCTGGCACTGTTTTGGTTTCTAACTTGGACCAGGTTAGGCACTAGACTGTGATCTGGTGCTGATCCAGTAGTCTGACCTTTCAGTGGGAGGGGAGGCTTCAGGGTTCAGGCAATGCAGGTCTAGGGGCCTGTGGGCAGGAAGGTCTGTCCGTGTTCAGGGAGTCTATTCAGTGCCTCTGCCTGTCTGGTATTCCAGGCCCCTTCTGCCTTCCCTCCACAGCAGCCCAACTTTCTCCCTGGTGGGTTACCCACAGTTTATATTTTGACAGAGAAAAAAAAATTTCTTTTGTCCACTAGGGGGTGCTATTTGCTTTCAAGTAAGCTTCGCTGTGCTGGCAGGGATGATGCAAGGTGAAAGGATCTGTGGTTCGAGGCCTGCGCAGATGGCCCTTTTCTCCAGGTGCAGTACTACTAGACTTTTTGGGATCTGGGGGGGTCTTCTGGGTGTCTTGTGAGGGTCCTTCCCCTACTGCTGGGCTCCCCCTGCGTCTACTGTCCCTCGGTGCTTTAATCAGCCCCCACTTGTCTTACCGGTGCCTTCCGCCGTCTTCTTCCCGCTCCAGCCGGCTCTCCTCGGCTGTCCTCGGCTGCAGCTGCGTGGGTTCTCCCACTGCTTCCTTCTTTGATCTTCTCTCCTCGCCTCTACTGTGTGGTGCAATTTTGGCCGTCTGTGGGTCGGTGAAGAATCTTCCTGCGTCCGTTCCCGGCCTCACGCAGGTAGTCTTCTCCTCCTTTGCTTGCGCCGCTTGTCTCTGCTCGTGTCGGCTCTTCCACGATTCCACTTGCCTCCACTTCTCCGCGCCAGTCTTCCTCCGTTGGTCTCTCGGCGCCCTTCTCCGTGCTCTGCCCTTTGGGTGATCCTCTTCAGGCCGGCAGGCCCTCCCGGCGGCCCTCGCTGCTTGTAGCGGCGTCTTCTGTCATTGTTCCGTTCGCGCCCGCTCCCTTTTGTAGCGCAGCGCCTTCAGGCCAGCCGGCCGGCCGCCGTTGGCTTTCTCCGCCTCTTCCGCGTCCCTCTCAGACCCTTCGGCAATTCTCACCTCACTGGATCGAGCCGAGGGTCCTCTTCGATCGTCTCCTCTTCTCCGGTGTCTCACTCTCCCAGCTGATCGGTAATTGTTATGTTTTTAAAAAACCGCGTCTCAGAGCTTTCCTAGAATGGCTCCGATCCGCGTGACCGGAACCGGAACTCCTGTCGTCTGACATCTTAACTTCCTAGTATGGCAGCGGTTAGGCCATACAGGGGCACAGAATTCTGCTGCAGAGTAGACTCTAGCGCTGATGACCTGAGGGTGGCAGCTAAAACTCCTCGTTTAGTTCCACATAATTTCTGCAGTATGTTGTGCCTAATTTTAGATTTTTGCCACCATATTATCTAGGAATTTCATGCAGGAGGGAGTCTGATCCAATGTTACTCCAAAGTACTTTATATGGGGATCATAAGGGAGTAAGTTGTTTAAGTAGGCCTTTGGGGCTTCATATGCTAGTTCATTGTTAAGGTGGAAGCACGTAGTTAATGTTTTGCTGGTGCTAGGAGTGAGCCTCCAGTCAGTGAAGAATTTTTCCAAAATTTTAAGATTGTTGCATTTTTCTTGTATTGTTATTACCAAATCATCACTGTATCCAAATTTGCATCCTCTTGTTGCCGGCATATCTGATATGTATAAGTTGAATAGTATAGGTGACATTACAGAGCCTTGTGGGAGGCCATTGTTTAACCTTACCTTGCTTATGTTGCCCCCCATTATTACCTGAAAGGACCTACCACTCAGCATGTTATTAACTAGTTGACAGAACTTTTTGCAGGGGATGATATGGCACATTTTGTATAGCAACCTGTCCTTCCAAACTGTGTCGTATGCAGCAGTTAGGTCTATGAACAGGGCCACGGTTTTGTGGCCTTGTTGGCATTCTGCTTCAATATAGCCTGGTAGGATTAGCACCTGGTCTACACAGCTCTGGTCTTGCCAGAAGTCAGTTTGTTCCACTGCAGATGTTTATCTATTATGGGACCTATCCTGTTTATAATTAATCTTTCCAAGAGTTTGTAGCAGGAGCTCAAAAGGAAGATTGGGTGATGGCTTTCAATTCTGTCTTGTGATTTGCCAGGTTTTAGTAATGATATTATTTTAGCTTTTTTGAATTCCGGTGGGAGGCAGCCTTTGGAAACTATGTCTGAGAGGAATTTATCAATCCAATTCCATATGCGCCTCCCAGAGTTTATCAGGAATTCTGGGTGAATACCACATTTTAGACTACCAATAGCAATGTCAATTTCCTTTATAGAAAAGGGATAAGAGTGTCAGAAAATATTCAGTCTGATGGCCGAAACATTGAAAGTGCTTTCTTGATGAGAGTGAAGTGTCCTTTCACCCTTGGAGTTTTGGAGAGAGACACAACTCAAGAAGCTATTTGGTCAGGAGTTACTTTGGGTGTTTGTCATGCAGGTTGTCTAGCTTCACCCAGTTCCCTTAATAGGCTTCAAGCTTTCCTGCTGGACTTGCTGAAATTCTCTGTATTGTTCCTGCTTCTTATGTTGAGCTGCAGCCATGCTATATAAGAGATCATTGGCAATCTATGCTCTGTAGGAAGGTTTGGTAGAGTCTTTTAGTCTCTTCATTCCAACATGAAGTATATGTCTTTTCATTGAGGTGATTATTGCCTTCACGAATCTATGATAGTGCTGACTACTTGGTGAATTCACTATATAGATTTATCAAGATTTTCAGCAAATTTAGGCCAGTTGGCTTTTTGAAAGTTCCATCTGGGTCTAGAGGTAGAGCAGATTAGGGGAATTTAGATTCCAACTTCCAGCAAAATAGGACAGTATTGGTTGTGTGGGAATATATTCCTTCCTTCCTGTTCATGGGGACTGGCTGTGAGTTTGGGCCTTCTGTGACAAACATAAGTCTGCATTGGTTCCGCAGTTCCATGCCACCACTTTGCACATGCTCTTATCTTTAGCATTGAAAATCAGTTGGACTTTGTTTGCTATGGCCCAGTTGTACAATTGTTCACTGTTGTCATCATTGGATTAGTATTTCCAATTAAGGTGATGGCTATTGAAGTCACCTGCATAGATTATTGGGTGCAACTTGATGTTCAGGAAATCTGTGACCATGCTGTCAGTGATTTATAGATGTTCACTATTGTTAGATCACCTAGTTTGGAAACTACTTCGTGTACATTGTTGTTTGTAGAGGCTGACAATGAGGCATTTTCTATATTCCTTCTAACATATGTACCACGCCATAGCTGTGGTGATAGGTGGCTCCCAACAGGTCATAGCCATCAATCTTGCCTCTTCTGAGTTTCTGTTCTTCATTTTCTATGTGCGTTTCTTGGAGGGTAACCATGTCTATGTTACTGTCCAATAAAAGTTTGGAAAGATTTGGCTCTTGGATCTGCAGAGCCCTTAGACATTGATTTGGCAAATTTGAATGATATTCCCAATCTCTCTTGTCATTTGGGTCTGAAAAGATCCATTTTTTGTTTTCATTTTTGTTGCCATGTATTTTGAAAACCAGGAAAATCTACAGAGAAGTCTGGCTGCCAACAGTTGCTAGTTCATTTAGTTCACGTTTTCGCACTATCCAGGGAGCACCACAAGGAAGTGAAGTAGCTTCACACCCCTAGGTATTCCAATATTTGAAGGGCTGCACAAAGAAGAGAGGTCAGTCTATTTTCCAAAGCACCAGGAGGCAAGACTAGAAACAATAGATGGAAATTAATCAAGAAGAGAAGCAACCGAGAACTAAGGAGAAATTTCCTAATAGTGAGAAGAGACTGGACAGCCACTAGTCTGGAATAGCATAAGATTTCCTCATTGAGCAGGGGATTGGACTAGAAGACCTCCAACGATCCTGCCAACTATGTTATTCTGAAATATCTGAAAGTAATTTGCTTCAGTGTGCTTTGTGCAATTCTTTTTTCTGAACACTAGAGGCCAGACGTGTGCAACATGGTCACTTTTTACCTTAAATTCTCATTACTATCAACCTTTCTTTTTCTTTTTTATCTTTTCCACTACTGGGAAACTTACCTTGGAATATTAGCACACAGATCACAGCTGAAAAAAGTAAAGCCAGCACAAATGTTTTTTTGTAGATCTCCAATATAAACAACATGTATTGTATCTTTTTTCTGGCTTGGTGCAGGTCACAAATAAGGTTAGTTTTTAGTTTTCACAGAAATCTTCAGCCAAAAAGTTCAATAAAAACCACATAAATAAATACAGTGAAAGAACCAACATGCTATTTTGGTAGCAGGCAGAGCAGAATCTCTATTTGCAAAATGTTAGAGTTGTAAAAGGGAAATCACAAGTCTTTAATACAGTTGAAATTTGTTTAACACTTTAGCACAAATGAAATGAAGAGTTGTCATGCAAACTTAATTGGATTAGATCTTGTTTTTTTAATGTGTCTAATACAGAAATAAAAACATCAACTTTGATTAACACCTCTCGGTTTAAATCAAGACTATTAAAAGCATCCTGTCATAATCCAGCTGTCCACTTTTTCCACCATTTGTTGCCCTCTTTTTCACTCTTAGAACAGATCTGTTTTGCTCACAATGCTTTGTGATATTTTTATTGGCCTCTGCTGCTATGGCTGCTTTTAGATGTAGCTTTAAGTTTGAATTCAGAATAACAGAATATGTAATTGTTATGTATGACAGGGCTATCAGTATACACAATAATACAATAATAATAAGCTGAATGACTTTCTGCCAGTCATTGTTTTTCAGACCACTGACCTCACAGGGTTGTTGTTATGGGGAAAATAGAAGGAAGAAGGAGTACTTATAAAGGCAGGAGATAAAACCAGCAAACAGTAGTGAAACCTTTATTCCAAGAAATTTTTAGATTCCTTCTATAGTCAAGGGTGCTGCTGCTCTTGTTTAGCACTGTGCTCCTGTGTTTCCACGGTATTGTGGGTTTTGGAATTCTTTCCAATTTGAAAAATTAATTTTTGGATCCAAAAGAAGGCACTGCTAAAGATAGTTTAGGCACCATCTCTGTCAGACCTACCCCAGTCTGATCTCCTAGGAAAGTCCTCTCTACTCCATTTGGTTGAAGCGAAAAGGCACTTTTGCTAAGAGATGCTGATTGCAGTATGGTCAAGTGGAATCTAAAATTTCTGTGCACTAATACAGAATTAAACCCCTGGTTTTCCATAGTCGTCCCTCAGTGGTCCGTCTATGTATAGCCATTCCGGCACTGCCGACGAGATGTTATGGGAAATGCTGAGGTGTTTGGGCTAGTGAAATTCCATTCTCAGGCAAACGGCCTTGAAGATGCTAGTGTGCCAACCGAAACCAGATTCCAAACCTCTCTATTCTTCTTCAACTGTCACTTCCCAATTTCCCATCATAAAGGTATACATCTTTATTGCCCAATTGTCCCCCCCCTCCTTTCCCCGATTGATGGCAGAATGCTGGTAAGGTGCCAAGCCAAAGCTGTGGATCTGACATGCTGCCCCATTGACAAGTCCTGCAAAACAAATGGAAGGATACAACAAAGAGAGAGAAACAAGGTAGATATATGGTCAGAATAGACTACTATTTTGGTTTGTCAGGATATTGGTTATGAAAATCTTTGAGAAGTTTGGACGCTTTAATGTGCTTAAGGTCTACCCATTCAATCTCTGAAGGAGGAAAGTCTTTCCAAGCCACTAGATGCTGAAATTTTCCTTGGCATTTACAGGAGTCTAAAATGTCCTTAATTTTGAAATATTGTTCTCCTTCAATCATGAGTGGCTCAAGTGGTGGCGGTGACATTGGGTTAGAGCGGACTGAGTTTCTGGTTTCAGTAGATTACAATGGAAAATTGGGTCACTGCGCCTAAGCTCAGCTGTGACCAGGTTGATGATTCTCTTGATGGGGAAAGAGTCGACATACTTTGGTGCCAGTTTTTTGGAAGGCTGTCTGGATTACAGGTATTTAGTGGAGAGGTAGACCGATATCCTATTTTAAAGTCTTTGGGTTTGGTCCA
Organism: Bothrops alternatus; assembly: GCA_034064705.1. NCBI lineage: Eukaryota > Metazoa > Chordata > Lepidosauria > Squamata > Viperidae > Bothrops > Bothrops alternatus. Next base: position 19,150,499 of record JARGCV010000103.1, on the reverse strand, counting down.
TTTTTTGTCTGTGTATTTTTTATAAGTTTTTTTTGCCTCCCCCAATGATTTTCTTACAACCGGCCAGGAGTTCTGTAGCTGGGCAACCCCATCTTTTAAAGATGAAACAGAGTGGGAAATATACTACCAAGCATCGAGCCTGACTTGGCTAAAAGAATGGATGGAATTGAAAAATACCAGAGTTTTAACAATAGAAGGACATGACTTGCAAGCGGGGTGGCATGCATTCCTATGGGACGAAAAATATAAAATACATAGATACTTTCAAAGACACATAGTTAGGAATGCATTGCTACAGACTTTGGAAAAAATAAAACAAAAACATTATATAAGAATTCCAATGTGGTTATCCCCAACAGAAGCTTTGAAACACCCAAACCTACTGGATATAAATAAGATAATTAGATACAAGGAATTAGTAAACAAACAGGGAAATCTGAAAACAAAACAAGAATTGGAACAAGATATAGGCAGAGAGATTGACTGGTGGACATTTACACAAATTCAATCTAAATATAAAGAGGACAAAAAATTATATGAAATACAAAAAGAGCCACAAGAATTGGATAAAATTATACATGGAACAGAAATAAAAAAATTAGCAGTTTATACAAATACCTATTGAGATATAAAATGGAAGATGAGGTTGTCAAAGACACAATGATTAGATGGGCAAAAAAATTGGATATAATATAGAATTGGAGAAATGGGAAAAATATGGGAAATAAACATAAAATTGACTATGTCAGCGGCATTCACGGAAAACCAGTTGAAGATGTTTTACAGATGGCATCTTCCACCAGCAAAGCTTGCTAAGATGTTCCAGAACAATTCGCCAACATGTTGGAAATGTAAAAAAGTACATGGAACATATTATCATTTATGGTGGACATGCCCAGTTGCAAAAAAATACTGGACTAAAATAAGAAGATGGATGGAAGAAATAATAGACCAACCAGAGATCTTTTTGCTGGGTATTTTAAACAGAAAATATAGTAAAGAAATATGGTTCTTAATTCTACATATAATAATGGCAGTAAGAACAGTATATGCACAGTTCTGGAAAAATGAGAATATACCATTAGAGGAAGAAGTGATAAGAAAAATCCTGGACTGTGCTGAGATGGACAAATTAACAAAAGAGATAAAAGAAAAGGAAGACACAGAGTACTATCTAATATAGAACAAGCGGTATGACTGGTTGGAGACTAGAAATAATAAAGGAGAATAAATGTGGAAAGCTCAAAAGTGGAAAATGTGTGTATAATAATGTATAGTAATAATAATATGTATTATTTTTAGTATGAAGTAGAGTATGAAGGAAGAAAAATGTAAACAAGAAACAACGGGACAACAAGGACAAATATATCTAAAAAAGAATAAGGGGGGGGATGTAAATAATAGAAGATTACCGTTACGAAATTGCTGTTAAAAAAAAGAAGGAGTATACACTGTGTGTGTATGCGTGTTATGTTTTGTTGTTTTTTTAAAAAAAAAATAAAAAAGAAAGATGAAACAGTGTAGGTAGCCAGGGGCAGCTCAGACAATTCCTGTCCAGTAGCCACTTTGAAAGGGGTAAATCCAGTGTTGCTATGCACAGGAGGTCTGGCCAATTGTCCTGTTGGTAATTTAATCTTAGGTATTGTTGTAGAACTCCATTCATATATTCACACACCCCATTCATTTCAGAATGATAACTGGAACTGAGCCCTTGGGACTCCCAAGAAGTTTTAGGAGCTCCTGTCAGAATTTTGAAGTGAATTTCACTCTGCGGTTGGAAATTATTCATTGCAGAGCATCGGGATTCTATAGACTTGGTGGAGAACAACTTAGCCAAAGTACAGGTGGAATGGATCTTTTGCCAGAGCACAAATGCACTAGTTTAGAGAACAAATCAGTAATCACCCAGATTATGGTGTTTCCTGAGCTTCTGGTAGCTCTACTATGAAGTCCACAGAAATTTCCTTCTGGGGAACATTAGGCTCTGCCACTGGTTGGAGGAGTCCTGCTGTTTTCCCCTGCCGACGCTTGGTTGAAGGGGAAACTGGGCAGCTAGCCATATAACTTTGAATATTTTTTTTGTGTGCCAGCCATCAGAATTGGTGCTTAATCAGGTGCAATGTTTTTACAAAGCCAAAATGTCCTACAGTCTTTGAATCATGCCTTTTCTCCAGGACTAGTAATCTTTGGGTTTCTGGGACATTCAACTTTGGCCCCAACCAGGCCAAGCCTCCTTGCTTTGTGCATTCATTTTTGTGGGCTTGGAATCACTTGTCTCCCTCTAGTGTTGCTTTTGGAGTGTCAGCTATGCCTTCCCCAATTTTCAGTTTTGCTGTCGCGGGCACTCAGGTGATCACTGGTGCTGCAACCTGGTGAGATGAAATAACCAGTTTGATTATTTCCTACTTGGAGCTGTTGTAATGGGGCATCCTGGATAGTGCATCAGCTAAAAATCATCCCCTTCCCCGGGAAGTACCAGAGAATGAAGTTAAATTGACTAAAGTGCTGAGCCCACTAAACTTGCTTGGGTGATTGCCTCTGGGATGTTTTTAGGGCTTCTAGATTGTTATGGTCAGGAAGGAAGTGCCTTCACATTAAGAGGCTCCCAGTGCACTGCATAATCCTCCTTCTCTCAAATAGTACCAGTTAGTTTCCTGAAAGTGTAAGCACATGGCTGTAGGGCACCCTGGCTGTTCCTTTATAAGACAACTGCCCCCATTGCTACATCACTGGTGTCCATCTGAATAATAAATAGGGTGGTAGATCTGGGTGTTTTAGCACTGGTTCAGAAGCAAACAACTTTGAGTTTTTCAAATGCTGCCTGGCATTTCATTGTCTATTTCAGTGGCTGGCTTGGTTTGGGTTTCCCCTCTCCTTATGTCTTTAGCAGGTTGGTGATGGAGAGGGTGGTCTGTGTGAATGATGGGATAAATTGGCAGTAGAAGTTTGCAACCCCCAAAAGCTTTGCAGTTGCGGGACGGGGCCTACGCCAGCACTACCCTAGTCTTCCCAGGGTCCATCTCTATCCCCTCATAAGAAATGCAATAGCCCAAGTAGTTGATTTTACTTTGATAAAACTTGTGTTTTGAAAGTTTAGCCTGGAACCCCCACAGAGCATGTCCCTGGGTGGCAGATTGGGGGTCCCTACCCATTATGGCTTTTATACTGTAATGGCGGGTTGGAGGCCTGGTGAGTGGTAGTTGGCTCCCCAGTATCGACTGAAGGCAGAGACCATATTGGTTGGAACGGATTCAGAAGAACAGCACACGGTGTGGTGGCAGGCACTTGAACAGCATGTGCACAGCAGTGTAGAAAGCAAAGGGAAGATTACTACACTATATATTTCCCAGGAAAATCATGTTAATGGCGGCAAAACCTAACAATGGCCCCCAGTACTGGTGCCCCTTAAATGGGCAGGGGTGCTAAGAATCTCCTGGTCCACTAGAAGCATGATAAACCCAAAACTACGAATCAGTACGTGGAATCTGAGAAGCCTATACGAAGCTGGGAAAACACATAACACTATCCAAGAAATGTCCAAATACAATATCTCTATATTGGGAGTGAGTGAAATGCGCTGGCCTGAAAATGGAATGTGTAGAATAGGAAATTATACTGTCTACTACTCTGGTGAGAATAGCAAACACCATTGAAATGGAGTAGCTATAATTGTAAACAATCTTGTAAATAAATGCATCAAGTCCTTTATTCCTGTATCCAATAGAGTGATAATGATCCAAATAAATACTGCTCCAGTAAATATGAATGTTATACAAGTTTACGCTCCCACAGCTGACAGCGACGAGGAGGATTTAGAGAAGTTCTATGAAGATATAAGCAGTGTACTGAAAACCCTAAAAAGTAATGATATCACAATATTCATGGGGGACTTCAATGCAAAAGTGGGAGAAGTAAGTGATGCTCTTGTAGTTGGAAACTTTGGCTTAGGAACAGAAATGGTAGAGGTGACAGATTTGTAGACTTCTGCAAGGAACATAGGCAATGTGTGATAAATACTTTTTTCAAGTTGCCAAAAAGACACCTCTACACTTGGAGATCACCAGCAGATACACGAAATAATGTAGTAAGGAACCAAATTGACTATTTTACAATAAAAAAAGATTTAGAAATCAGTAAAGACATACCCAGCTGCAGATGTACTATCCGATCATAATCTACTACTTTCTGAAACTAAAAAGAATGAAAAACCCAAATCCTGCTAAACCAAGAATCGACAGAGACTTCATCATTAAACATGGAGGTAAGATTAAAGAAGAACTAGAAAATAATTTAAGGAAAACCAACAACCTGAATGATGATGATGTAGAAGCGAACTGGAATAAATTTAAAAATGCAATAGTAGAGGTAACAAATTCAAAACAGAGAGAGGGGTACCACAAGAAAGAACAGTGGATGACAGAGGAAATTCTTCATCTCATGGATGAAAGAAGATCTTATAAAAATAAAAACAAAGAAAAATACAATGAATTGCAGAAAACAATTAGAAGAAAAATTTGGCTGGCAAAAGAAAAGTAGTTTGCAAAGAGATGCAAGGAAATAAAAGAGACAAAACGTATACATGATAATTTCAATTTACACAAAAAAGTGAAAGAAGCAGCAGGCCTCTACAAAAAGAAAACCAACAACTTAGTTGACAAAGAGGGGAAAATTATCTTAGATGAGGATGAAAAACTAAAAAGATGGAAGGAATATATTGAAGAACTTTTTGAGGACACTAGGGATGATATAGATATGGGAAGTGTAACAACTGGACCAAATATCACTATGGAAGAGGTTGAACACACAATAAAAATAGCAAAAACAAGAAAAGCCACAGGACCTGATGATATCCCAGTAGAAATTTTAAAATCGCTGGAAGACAATGGGAAGAATTTTTTACTGCAACTCTTCAATCAGATATATGAAACAGGAAAGAACCAAATGATTGGCTAAAATTAACCTTTGTCACAATCCCCCAAAAAATAAATGCAAAGAAGTGTACCGAATACAGAACAATAAGCTTAATGAGTCATGCCCTGAAAATATTCCTGAGAATAATTCACACAAGAATATACAACAAAATTGAAGAGCATCTAGGTAACACACCATTTGGTTTCAGAAACAATCCTGGTAGACGAGATGTGCTGTTCAGCATTCAGGTTCTTGTACAGCGTTGTAGAGATGTCAATCACAGTGTTTACATGTGCTTCATTGAAAAAGCTTTTGATAAAATAAGACACAGCAAACTATTAGAAATCCTGAAACAAGGGCGACTAGATGACAAAGAGATCCAAATAATAAAGACTCTGTATTGGCATCAATGTGAAACTAGGCCAAAAATACTCAGCTGATGCAGAAATAAGAAGAGGGGTCAGACAGGGATGTATTCTGTCTCTGCTATTGTTCACTATCTACTCTGAGTCAATCTTCAATGAGGCATTGGAGAACATCGATGCTGGCATCAAAGTAAATGGTGTTTGGATAAACAAGATATGCTGACAATACAGTTCTGCTTGCCAGTAAGCATGAAGACCTTCAGCTCATCAACAGAGTCACAGAAATATCTGAAAAATTCGGCTTGAAGTTTAACACCTCAAAAACCAAGATCATGGTCATCAGTAAACAACCCTTTAATTTACCACCAATAAATTCAGAAGGAATACCATTAGAAAAAGTTGAAAGGATCACACACCTCGGTTCCAATTTACATGAAAGCTGGGACATGACCATTGAAGTAAAGACAAGGATAGAAAAAGCTCGAACAGCATTCTTCAAAATGAAAAAGGTCTTCTGCAGTCAGAAGCCTAAGACTGAAAATCAGGCTTTTCAGATGCTACATTTTTCCTATCCTGCTCTATGGAGTAGAGAGTTGGTCTCTGACAGAAGGCCACCTGAAGAGACTAGAAACATTTGAAATGTGGATTTACAGGCGGCTATTACGTATAAGCTGGGTTGACAAGATCAGAAATGAGGGATACACTGCCTGGGAAAGCCAAGGGAAATGATCAAAACAATTTAAAAACAAAAATTAGAATATTTTGGACATGTGATGTGACACCCAAAAAAATACAGCATACTCCATTTAATCCTCCAGGGAAAGATTGAAGGCAAATGAGGTCCAGGCAAAAGAAGAACATCATAGCTTCAAAATCTAAGGGACTGGTTTGGACAAAACTTAGCAGCATTTTTTCGTGCGGCTGGTAATAAAAACAGGACCACCAACATGATCGCCAACGTCTGATAATGGATATGGCACAAGAAGAAGAAGCATATAACTGAGTGGTCCTAAGTTTTTTAAGCACTGCTCTAACCAGCTTCATATGCTCCATCATAGTCTTAGTATAAATCAGTATGTCAACCAGGTAGACCAACACACCTTTGTACAGGTGTTCATGCAGCATCTCGTTTATCAGTGCATGAAGACTGTGGGGGCCCCTTGTAATCAAAAGGGGAGGACCCTGAACTGAAAACACCCTAAGGTGCAGTTGAAAGCCATTTTCCATTCGTCTCCCTCTTTGATCTGAACTTAATCTACAATCAAAAAACATCCAAAGAATGAGGGTAATGAATGAACAAACAATCCAGACAATAGAATGTGAACTAGAAAAAAATTACTTAACCAGTGAAGTTACAAATGAAGGGAATTATAATACAAACAAGAAAAAACTTACTTGGATACAACAATAAATATGGAAAAGATACCTTATGCATTAGAACGTCAAAATAAACCTGACATACTGCTAGGAGAATAATTGTTTGGGAAACAAAAAGTATACATCCTATCTACTATGTATCTTCTACTCCTGTTGTAATCTTGGCAGCTGAGTCCAGGGAATCAGAGGAGGAGGAGGAAGAGCCATCAGAGTCAGAGGAAGGCTCTATGAGTTACAAGACTCACAATTGGATGATGAGCCTGGCCCCTCCAATCGTGGTCAGGATGAGACACAGCTATGTGGGGGAGATGAGTCAGACTTTGAGGACTCACAGCTGGACATCATTATAGACGCTTGTAAATGAAGGCAGTTATCTAGAGCAAATCAGAGGGAGTCAATACGACAACTCCAAGGGAGGAGGAGAAGGCATTGAGAAACTATACCTTGGGGCTGCTTTATAAAAAGGGATGGTGTGGATGGTGCTAGTTGCTGAAGGCAACAGTTTGCAAAGAACTTCAAGGAATCATGGTCTGTTTGTTTTACGGTGAATTTCTTGTTTAACTCTTGCTCTGTTTGCTTTTTTAACCAATTATCTGTTGGGAAAGTATTCTGTTGTTTTTGTTTTGGAGAAAACTTATCAGGACTGTTTATGAAATAAAAAGGGTTGGTTTTTCCAGCCTACTGATAAGAAAGGGGTTGTTTTTGTGACGCAACAAGGATGGATATAGGCTGGGACAGAACAACTTCTAACAATAATTACAAAAATACAAGAACTGGACAAGTTGAAAATATTAATTTGGAAAACAATTTGGCAAAGGAAGAAGATTAGAGATGGACTGAAGAGACTGGATTCGCTCTACCAGATGGAATATTATATGAGTGAACACTTGTTTGAATATGGCTAAATAAACAAATAATTTTGGCCATAAAGGGACTTTAGAATAAGTGGGATAAGAGATATAAGTAATATAATAATTTTTTATAAGATACAAAATGTAAAAATATTAGGATGTTGTAAGTGAAGGAAAAGTTTGAATTTTAAAGACAAATTAAATTTGAAAAGATTTAGGATTAAGGAATGATTGAAATATTGAGGGGAAATTAGGCTTAATAAGAACTCTTTTTTCAAAGGATATATAGTAATTTAACTATTTTTTTATAAATAGAAGTGAAATATAAACTGACTAGTAAGATGTTATGGATAGATGCTATGATAGATAAGAAGTATTGTATCTCTATAATATATAAATATGAAAATACTGGGATAATATATTTAAATGGAAAATTTGGATATTTAGATGTTAAATACTGGGAAAAATATGTTTGACAAGAATTGTTTGAATATTATGGAGAAATTGAGCCTAAACAAGATTTATTAAAATAAGATATATGGTGAATCAATACGATAACTCTTACGAAAATAACATAAGCTGATAAGAAAAAATGCTATATATGTACGCTACTATTGTTGGTATAAATATAGAAGAAAATGTTTTTATTTAATTATTTAAATATGGAAAATATCAAATATTAGAAATTATATTTGTTTAATATTGTAGAATGAGAATACTACTGGGTGAAGAGAAGATCAAGGAAATATATTATTAACTGATATACTAATTATGTAAATATAAAAATTAATTAGTATTGTTTATTAACTATTATTAATTGTATATTCTTCCCTAAAAATTTATGAACCAAGACAACACGCTGTACAGCAGGCACTAAGGTTGTTATTGTAAAAAACCAATAAAACTTTTTTTTAAGAGCAAGGGATACACACAAGGGCACAACCCTTACCTGGGGCACAACCCCATCCAATACAAGGGGGTGATCAGCCCCCAGGAATGTCAGCTCCCTGATGGGTCCCGGCCACAGGCTAATTCCTCTTCTAGGAGCACCCCGACCATTTTGCCTAAGGACACGACAACCTGCACACTACCTACTTTAACCCTCAAAGCATGTCTGGTTGTGACTCTTCCCATGCTGCCAAAACAGGGGATGAACAACCAGGGGTCCCCAAAGGGTGGGAACCCACTTACCTCTGATCCAAAGCGAAGATGTGAGTGTACGGAGAAAGAAAGAGCTGAACTACTCATCTCTCCCCCCCACACACACTGGAGTTCTAGCCCGACCATAGGAGCCTGTGCTGCTTCACCCATTCCCCAGCCAGCTGTGATTTCAAGCCTTGTATCCCAGCCAAGCCTGTTGCTGCGGCCTCGGAATGCCAGTTCCAGTTTCCAGCCAATAGAAGTCCGGAGAGTGGTTTGGCCATGTCCCCAGGACCAGCAAGCTGCCCAAGCGCAGCAGCAGGTGCAGGCAGTTCCATCGAGGTTCGAGCCACCTCCCATTAAGCCCACCTTTGATGGGGACCCCAAGAAGCTAACCTTCTTCCTAAACCAGGAGTGGGCTCATTTAGATCACTACGCTTATGCCTACCTGGATGGGGCTATAATGGTAAATGCTGTGGCAGTAAATTTAGAGGGGGAAGCGGCCAACTGGGTGACCAACCTCCATGATGAAGAGGCTCCTGAATTGCATGATATTAATCTATTCATGGACCAACTGAGGGGTCATTTTGAAGATGAATCCCAAGCTCTGCTGGCTGAGAAGGAGATCCACCCACCTGAAGCAAAGAGATCACCTCACTAAGGAATACGTTCATTAATTCAGGAGAGTTGCTAGTCACTAGGGCAGTGGCCTGAACGGCCACTGATCAACTACTTCAAGCAGGAGCTAAATCACAACTTGCTTCAAGCTTGCATCATTCAAAGTTTTCCTAACCTATTGGTGAGTGGTACCACATGGTGGTGGTGCTGGACCTCAAGTTGGACCGCCCCAGAAAGTCAAGCACCACTGAACCTAAACCACCACGTGTCCATGAGAAATGCCTTTATGGCCAATATTCTCAAGCCACTGCAGCCACCAGCGTCTCCCAAGCACCAGCCAGAGCTCCAATCAAGTGCTATTGGTGTTATCAAATGGGTCACCATGCTATGGAGTACCCAGCTCCTAACCCTCAATCCAGGAGCATGCCAGTCGCTGCCACAAAGCTGCAAAGAGCTCCCAGAGGGGGAAGAAAAACAAACAAACTGGGCATGTCAGGACCCGAGTGTCAAGGCCTCCCCTCCCACCGTGCTCGAGGTCAAACCCCGACCCGAGTCACAGCAGATGCCGGCACCATACAACAGTGACAAGGAATGCGAGGAGGACCCCCTGGTGAGTCAGCCTATTCCCTCTTTTGCTATTCCTGCTAGGCTAGTAGTGCCCAAAACAGGGGCCCACATTAATTTGAACATCCTAATAGAATCAGGATGCACTTGGTGCATAATTAACTTACCATACTTAAACTGGGCATCCGAGCCAAACTACTGCCTGTGCCCATGAGGTTTGAGCAAGCCAACAGTTCCCTCATCATAGGTACCCTGCCACGCACCTAACTGAACCTGTGCATTTGGAAATGGGTCAGCATTGGGAAATCATCTGTTTTGTGGTGGTTCCAAAGATGACTGAAGCAGTAATTTTGGGACTAGATTGGCTTGATAAATGGTGTCCCAACATGGTAGGGAATGCAGAAATTAAGATTGGGGAGAGGACCCCTCCCACTTGACACTAACGATAAAATATAAACACTGGCCATCAGCAAGATTCAAGGGGATCCCTGTGAAATCTAAAGACTGTAGCCAAAAAGCTGCTGGGGATTCAACTTGTCCCTACAGAGTACCGTGACATCCTTTCCCTACACCGAGCTACGGACTGTACTATTGAAATTCTGCCCAGTGCCAAGCTCCCAAAACCAAAGATATACTCTATGACACCTAGAGAGATGAAAGAACTGAGAGAGTACATTGACAAAAACTTAGCTCAGGGTTTCATTCAGCCAGCCAAATCATGCATGGCTGCTCCGGTGCTATTCAAGGAAAAGAAAAATGGATTTCTTATTATGCGTGGATTTTAAAAGTCTGAATGCGGTCAGTATAGAGCCGTGGTGGCGAACCTATGGCACGTGTGCTACAGGTGGCACGCAGATCCCTCTCTATGGGCATGCACACTGTCACCTCAGTCCTAGGCCTTCAACTGGGTTTTATAAAACCTTTTCACTTTAGGCCTGCACCGCCGTGTGCAAAAAAAAAAGGTTCAATCAATCAATTTCATCTTCTCGTGGGAAAAAAAGATCTTGCAAAATTGGAATTGATTGATTGAACTTTTTAATCCCATCCAGTCTGCCATTACAACTGCAGCCATGCCCATCCAATTGGCCACACCCACCCAATTGGCCACACCCACCCAATGAGCCACGCCCAGCCGGCACACAATGATACATAAGTGGGTTTTGGGTTGGAGTTTGGGCACTTGGTCTCTAAAAGGTTCACCATCACTGGTATAGAGAATATGTACCCCCTCCCCCTGATGAAAGACATTTTAGCCCACCTGGCTAAAGGAAAAGTTTTTACCAAGCTGGATTTAAGAGAGGCTTATTACCGGATCCGGATTAAGAAGGGGGAGGAGTGGAAAACCGCCTTCAATTGCCCTTTGGGAAGCTTCCAATTTAAAGTGATGCCTTTTGGACTGCAGGGGCCCCTCGCTGTGTTTATGCAATTGATAGATCAAGTGCTCCATGATCATTTATACAAGGGAGTTTTGGTTTATCTTGATGATATCCTTATTTACACCAATGTAAATTGGTCCATGATGTGTTAAAGAGACTGTTAAAAGTAGTTATACAATGCCAATTCCTGCACTGAACAGGCAAAGCAGAAAAAGACAGGCAATGGCTATAATTATTCTCCCAGGAAGTGGCAGAATATTTATATTCATAAATAATGCTTTTATGAGTTGAGAGCAATTTTAAGAAGGTAGTGCAGAATAGTAGAATAGCATTCCCTGAAGAAAAATATTTAGCCATTAAGATTTTACTATTATGCACAAATACTCTGTTAGGTGGCAGGATGAGCCAACTTTAACTGATCACCAAAGATGAAGTCAGCTCAAAGTTGATTTGCATTTGTATGGGAGAAGCTCATGAAAGCCTTGGGAGGCCATCAAAGCTTCCTTTGAAAAGACAACAGGAAACCAGCTTCTACTGTTGTACAGAAATCTATATCATTGACCATGAAATCATCAGAGATCAGTTTCATTGAGAAACTTCACTTCTGTTGCGTAGAGTCAACCAACCTTTAACAGACAAAAAACGCCATGTCTTTGGACCCCAAAGGTTCTACAAACATTTAGCAATGATTTCATCAATTCTCTATGTTAAGGATCCAGTCTGGGTTGGTTACCGGAACTCTATGTAAAGCCCTTCTCAGGCTGTGTTCATTTGTGCCAAAATTAATATACCTTAGAGCCAAGAATAGGGATCAACATAAAGTTTGAACTTTGTGTAAATGTAGTGAATACATATGTGAAGCTGTCGAAGTGTGAATTTCACTAGACACACCTTGATTATCTGGGGTATCAGATTTCAAATGAGGGATAGAGATGGACCCTGCCAAGGTAAAAGTGGTGTTAAAATGGCAACCTCCATGCACTCACAAGCAGCTTCAAAGCTTTCTGGGTTTTGCCAACTTTTACCATCAATTTATTCCTTCTTTTGCAAAGATAGCCATGCCAATCACTGATTTACTCAAAATAGGAAAAGGAGGGGAAAACTCCAACCTTGTCAGCCATTGCAATGGTCGTTAGAGTTCCAGGTTGCATTCGAAAAACTAAAGAGACTCTTTGCAGCTGAACCAGTCTTTAAGCACCTTGACCCTGAACAACAATGCATCATTCAAGCCAATGCGAGTGACGTGGCCATGGGTGCCATTCTCTTACAAAAAAACCACAGAGGGGAGTTACAATCTGTGCTTACACTTCCCAAAAATTAACTGACACTGAGAGGAGGTAGGCTGTTTGGAAGAAAGAGGCTTTTGCAGTCGTTGGGTATCGCTGACATGGTGTCACTTCTTGGAGGCAGGAAAATACCTTTTGAGGTATGGACTGATCACAAAAATTTGGAGGCTCTGAAAACCCCCGTAAATTATCCCCAAAACAAGTTCGGTGGGCTCAATACTTCAACTGTTTTAATTTCACTTTAAAATATTGGGGGTAAGAACTTTTTGGCTGATGCCTTATCTAGAATGCCCCAGTTCAAGAGCCACCGAGAGGAAGTAATTAATTCCATTATTCCTCTACTGCAATCCACTTCTCAAATAACAACCAGATCACAAACACAGAGACCCCCTGCTGGTCCTGATGATCACTCACTAAAAGAATTGAAGGAGAAGTTAGAGACTGGTGTCTGGTTCAAAGACAAAAAAATCTATTTTAACCCTAAGTGGGAGACTAGCTTGGAAGGGTTCCAAGTTATACTTCCCAGATGGCCTCAGACTCCAAGCATTGCAACAGAGTCATGATGCTAAGCAGGCAGGTCACTTTGGATTTTTGAAGACATTGCATCTCATGCGGAGGCAATTTTGGTGGCCTGGAATGAAAAAGACATTGAGAGTTCTGTTAAGAGTTGTGCCACCTGTGCTGCCATGAAGAGGCATCTTGGAAAACCCCCAGGATTGTTGCAACAAGTTGCTGAACCTTCCCAGCCTTGGGACGATTTTATAGTGGAGTTACCTGAGAGCAAGGGAAACAGCATAATATGGACTGTGATTGATCTATTTTCCAAACAGGTGCATTTCATCACTTGCTCAGGACTTCCCTCTGCCCAGAAGCTAACCAAGCTGTTTTTGAAACACATATATCGACTCCATGGTGCCCTAAAATAGATTATTTCTGACAGAGGGGTCCAGTTTACTGTTAGGTTCTGGAGGGAGTTTGTTAAACTGATTGGGTCCACCCAGGGGCTTTCATCCAAATACTAATGGAGCTGCTGAGAAAGCTAATGCAATGGTGGAACAGTACCTCAGATGTAAATTACCAGCAGACTAATTGGGCTGATCTCCTGCCTTTCGCAGAGGTGGCCTAAACAATACTGTGCACAGTAGCACTGGACTCACCCAATTTAAAATAGTAATGGGTCAAGATTTTGTGCCCATGTCTGAGTACCCCCAGGAGCCTTCTACTTCTCAGACTTTGGATCAATGGGTGACATCCTTCCAGGGGGGTTGGGTGAATATGAAGAAGGCATTGACCAAGGCCACCAAGGTTTACAAAGTGCAAGCAAATAAATGACACTTTCCTCAGAAACCCTCTCATGTTGGGCAATTTGTTTATCTTTCAACGAAATATTTAAGGTTAAAGTTACCAGTAGAAAATTGGGTTCAAAATTCTTCATCCCTTTTCCCATCACTAAGTTCATAAACCCTGTCACAGTGGAATTGAAACTTCCATGATTGCTGGGAAAAGTTCACCCTGTGTTTCATTGCAGTCTATTAAAACCTGTGTCAGAATCCTCTTTGAGACCTGTCCCAAAGAAGCCACTAGTAGTAGTAGAGGGGGAGACACACTATGAAATAAAATGAATTCTTGACTCTAGGTTGTAAAAGGGAAAGTTACTGTACCTCATTCAGTAGAAAGGCTATCCCCTTTCAGAAGCTACATGGGTGAAATGTACTAATGTGAAAGCAGATAGATTAATAAAAAAGTTTTATGATAAATTTCCTCACATGCCTCCAGGGAATACTTAACCAGCTTTTTGTTTCCCCTACAGGAGACTCTTTCTTTTTGAGAGGGTCTGACTATCAACTTTACAAATGAGCATGGCTGCAGCCATTTTCCTTCTCATTTTTTGGTTGCCACATAGAACGCAGGTAGGAAGGTCGACCAGGTGCTTCACTAGTCAAAATAATCTTTTGTCCCGTGGAAACCAAAGTCATCAGCTGCTCCTGGGACTAGAGACTGGGTGTTTCATAAAAGGCCCACCAAATAATCATATTGGAGAATGTAGTTGCTTGCATAGTTTTTGTGGGTGGGACATTTAACTTTGTATTGGGGAATTGATGCTTGTGTATCCAGACTTGGCTTCACTTTTGACGTGCCAATACTTTGTAACTAATAAACATGTTCCTCGAGGAATTTGCAAGCCTCGGAGTTCTGCCTTATTCATCTCTGTCTGTCAGAACCATGACAGCAGGTTCTTCAGTGGAAGATTTTCATTATAAGATCCCTAACAGACGGCTATCCAGGATTATTATTTCTGTGCAACTCATGGCATTAAGCCAGCATTGAAGCAATTCTGGTATGACTTATTATCACTCTTAAGGTAAAAACTGAGCACTGTTAAAGCTTGATTTCTCCATTTGGGTCTTAGAGGAACTACAAATTGCAAAGTGATAGCTACTCTGTACATGGAAGTGTGTAGGTTTCCAATCCTAAAGCTATCATAGTATATTTACATTTTTCCAGTAGGCTCAATAGAGTACTGTAAAGCATTTTTTAATTTCATTTATTATTTTTGTTTTTAATCAATATTACTAGGAGCTCAAAGTTATGTCCAAACTTCCTATAGTACTGTAATTCCAACGACTATATAAAATAGCTTGTGACAATATTATTGGCCTAATAAATTTATGTCCAGGCCATCCTAATCTAAATCCAGAGTCCTATCTATTACTTATCCTAATTCCATTCTTTAAATAGCAAGATCTTTGGTGAATGAAAGAGGGACTTCTCACAGTATCATAATACACAAGAAAAGAAAGGCAGTTACATGTGACTGCATAACTCTCATATGGCTAATTTTTTTATGTTGCTCAATGAGGAACGGGATTGCATAAAATAGGATTACACCTGGTGATAATCCCCAAGCCTTTGATTTTCCCAAGAGAACAAGAAAAGTATGTGACAGAAGCTCTACAGCTGCTTGTTTCCCTACCCAGGAGAAACTGGATCCAAACCCCTGTGGGTTTTCAAACATTTCAGACTTAACACTTGCCTAGCAGGGTAATTATTAAAACTGAGAGGCCCGTCTATCCTGGGTCATCATATTTTCATATGTGTTAGGAAGGAACTGTCCACAGTTGCTGCAGAGGAAGATTTAGAGCAGAGGCAAACACAGTTTGCAATGAAACAATACATTGGTAGCTTCTATATAATTTACAATGTTCTCCAAATTTCACTTTTGCAGTTGTGGGTTATTAACACTTTTTCATAGCCAAAAGATTCATAATTGTTCATTTGCCTAATCTCCAAGATCCTTTGCTATTACTAAGTAAACAATGATGTCATGGAAATTAGAACTTCCTGCCATTATCATGGCCTTTAAGCCACCACAAAATATTAATCCAGTTGATTATGGATATATCAGAAACCCTGCAGCTGGGAAAGATTTCAGCTTCATACATTCCTTTTACATTGTTGTATTTTTCTTTATTCCCAAAGCACCTATTTTTTGCAGAAAATCCTTCTGTGTATTAAATAACCACAGATTTCATAACTAGAGTATATGTGTGATTTTGGTAAACAGGATATCCAGGCTGTGTTTTACGCTTAATAATAAGACCCATCTTATTTCAAAACACATTTGAAACTAGGAGAATAGCTACTGATATATTTTTATTAGTTTTCTTCCACTAATGGCAAAAAAGGGTCACAGGGGTTGCAAAAAACCTTGATGGCCATTAACAAAAACTCTTTGCTGCCTCTAGTGGCTTCCTATTTTTTTGCTAATATGGTAGAGTTCAGATCAAGCACATTTACTTAGACTCTGTTCTTAAAGAATGTCAGCCCTAATCAAATTGGAAGCTGCAAGCACATGATAGGGATAGATAAATTAAAAGTACTCCTCAAAGACTTCCGGTTTGGATTGCAGTGGCTGTAGGCACACAAAGAGGCTCTCTCTCTTCGTTACCTGCTTTTCCTCTGCTGGTAGACCCTTAATCGAGTCAAAAAGTCACCCTGGAGGAGTGACTACCAATGAGGAGGACTCTCGTTGATTGCGGGGGGAGGAGGAGGCAGCTCCTTCCGCGGTCCGAGGCAGCTCCTCAGGGCCAACGGAGAGAAAGATCGGCCAGTAACGTGGCCGATTATTTAGCTGCTCTAGCTGAAAGTCAAAAGAACATCTAAGCATTAAGAAACCATTGTGGATGATCCCGGTGAGATTTTTCCCTCTCTCCTTCTGCCTAGTTACTCTCCTGTCAAAAGCCTTTTGGAATTACTTCCCTGCTTTGAAAGAGCTGCCTTTGTTTATCTGGGGAAAAGAGCTTTCCATAACAAAGGAAAAAACTTCTTATTGACTATTTTTACTCTTGGCTACTTGGGGGCCCTGGAAAAATCCTTGTCATAAAACTTTATTATTATATCTTCTAGGCTGGAAAATAGTGTCTTCCTATGTCTTGGACTTACTTTTTTAAAGGGATAAATCTTTATTGTTTGAAAAAAACAACAACAACTCTATGAGAAGCTGGAAAAGAGACTCCATAGCTCTGACTTTGTTAATCTCATTTTTGATGTCTGGAAGAGACTTTCATAGTTTACTGAGGACATCTTATGGAGAAATTTAATTGTAACTGTTTTTTGTTTGTGTTACTATTGAAATGGAGAAATCATACTCACAACTCAACTGTAAACTCATACTGGAAAAAAATTATGAAGCTACTGAGGAAATATGTTCCCAAATAAGAGAAAGAACTGCAGAAATAATAAACAGAAATTTTACTGTGAATTTACAAACTGACCTTCAGACTCTACTTGATCATTCTACAGACCAAAAAGCAACAGAAGAAGAATTAATTTACATACAACCTATGGAGACTTTGGATGACCAAAAAATGATTGTAACTAAACTATCTACAATTGCAAAACTAACAGAAATGGACTTGAAATTACAACTGTTGGAGAATTATGACAACCTTGATAATCAACTATTAATTATAAAATTGGACATGATTGAGTGTTTTATCCAGCAGACAGGAACCAGGTGTCAAAAACAGAGGATGGGAGGTCTTTTACTGGTCCAAATGATATTACAAGCAATAATGGGAGATCTATTTGCTGAAATAGAGGCTTTGTTATGGAAGCCTGCTTGGTGTAGGAAGAAAGCCAGAATAAGACTAAAAAGAGAAATTTAAAATTATATGTAATGGATTAAAAAGGTTTTGAGAAATATGGACTGATTTAAGGATTAAGATTTAGAATTGAAAATTTGTGATTATTAGAATATATATGTTAAACAGAGTAAGAATATATTTTCTTGAATAATATGTTTATTTGTATGAAAATTATTTCGTAATGGAATGAGAATAAGAATATGAAAGAGGCTTTTAGAAATTCAGATAGCTTTAACAACTAATTGAGTGTGTTAAGTTAGTAAGATGATGTTTTGTGTAATAATAGGTGTGTTCTTTTTTTAGATATGATAATCATTTGAATGAGATTTAAATGCTATTTGAAGTAATAAGAGAGATCTGTGATAAAATCAATGGTTTATGAGATTATGAATTAGAATATATCTGGATTAGTATTTTAAAAGGGATACCCGAAGTGATAATACATTTATCTAAGGTTAAATTGGACTATGGTAATTGTAAATTAATAAAGCTCAAAACAGGATTAGGATTTATAGATATGTAATGTAGAAATGGATTATGTTAAATATGTTATATCATTTGAGGGAAATAGAGAGGGAACATTTAATGTATTTACTTGAGCTATTATATGATTTTGTTTTTGGATGATTGACCACCTAACCACCACAGTGTGTCTTGAGCATTCTGTTGTAAAAGTTAAAAAACCAATAAAATTTGTTATTAAAAAAAAGTACTCCTCAAATTATGCCTGGTTGCTTATTCAAAGTTATGATAAACTCAAAATAAGATATTTGCAACCTGGATTCAAAGTTCTGAGGGCATCTCTCCCACCTCCATGGTCATGTGATCATATTTTGGGTGCACGCAAACTGACTTGCATTTATGGCCATTTAAGCATTTTGCAGTCGAATGTCCACAACTGACTTTTTTTTTATATAGAAACTAGTGTTTACTTAAGGTTTTCAGAAAAAATGCCCATTGGAATGTGTTCATTTAACAACTTCAGTGTTCGTTCTACAATTGCTGCACTGCAAAAAGGTCATAAAAATGGTCATAGTGATATAATGACCCACTTAACAACCAGCATGAATTAATTCTATTTCTATTTAGCGGTCTTGCATTTTGTAATTTTCTTGAGTTCTTTCTCTCCTGTTTTGCTTTCGCCAGGTATTGCCATATCTACTGTCCAGACTTTTTTGTCTTTCTTACCAACAATTATTAAGTCTTGCTATGTGGCAAGTGCCTGTCTGGTTGAATTTTAAAGTCACAAAGAACTTTTTATTCTTTTATATTATTTTATACAGATAGTTCTCAACTTACAATCATAATTGAGCCCAATATTTCTGTTGCTAAGTGAGACATTCGTTAAGTGAATTTTGCTCCATTTTAAGACCTTTCTTGCCACAGTTGTTAAGTGAATCACTACAGTTGTTAAGTTAGTAATTCAATTGTTAAGTGAATCTGGTTTCCCCATTGACTGTTTGTCAGAAGGTCACAAAAGGTGATCACATGACCCCGGGACACTGCAACCATTGTAAACATAAGTCAGTTGCCAAGGGTCTGAATTTTGATCACATGACCAGGGGGATGCTGCTGCAATGGTTGTAATGGTGATACGTCACTTATTTCAGTGCTATTATAACTTTGAACTGTTGTAAGACAAGGAATATCTGTAATTTGTTGCAGTCAGCCAGATGTTCAGACTGGATTTGGCATTGTTGTCTACCCACCAAGTCCTTCCTGGGACAGACATATCTGGATGTTTGATGGTGTTATAGATAGCACTACACGTTAGATTTCCTGGACATCTGGTGAAAAATGTTATAAAGTCTCCTGCTTGAGCAAGGATTGGATTGGAGGACCTCCAAGGTCCCTTTCCAACTCTGTTATTCTGCTCTGCTCTGCTCTGCTCTGCTCTAAATGGGCTATAGACTCAGGACTGTTGGCAACCAGGGTCAGCAGCTACAGAACTACTGGAAGAAAAGATGTTTATCCATCATAAATACACAGTTTGGAAAAAATAATAATGATCTGTTATTATAGATCAAGTCCAACAAGAAGAGAATATTTGGAGTGATGTCACTGGTGAGGAGCTGACTATAGACCCTGGAGAGGTTTCTCCTTCCCCAGGGTCCAGATTTCTTTCGCTGGCGGACCCATATGGGCTGAATGCCACCCTGGAGGGGTGGCAACCGAGGGGTGAACCTTTGAGGAAGGAGAGCCGGTAGTAGCTGGCTCTTTGAACTCAAAATAGCCCCTGGAACCGGCAAAAGAAGGGCGGAGTGCTTCTGCGATTGCCGCCATCTCCAGCTGATCGTCGGAGACAGAAGACAGCTATTTGAGAACAAACAACTGTTCCGGGTGAGATAACTTCAATATTTATGGCAAATTGGATCTTTTGAAACAAATTGTCTGCCTTTGAACTGAAGCTGAATGCTTAAGGGAGTGAGAAGGGGTTTTTAATTCCCCCCTCCTCTAAAGCGGTGGTTTAAGCTTTATTATAAAACTTCTGAACTCTTTTTTAATGGAATTAAAATAGAAGATCTTACTATATTTTATTATGGACGGAAAAGCAAGATTGCTACTCTTTTTATTTGGAAGAAACCAGCTTAATTGCCTTGCTATGGAACTTTAATTACTGTTTCACCTTTTTAATCCCCCCCCTTTCTATTCAAACAATGGGGAAAGGAACAGTGGATACATAGCTGTATAGCTGTATAGTTTGGCTCAATGCCAGACACTTGGCATGTGCCCAGACACTCTTATCTTTTGGAGTCCTTCAAAAGTCAGTTTTTTGGCTTTTGTTTTTGTTCTTGTCTAGTTTGGCTTTGCTATCTGTGACTGCTTGTAATTTCTGTAGTAAGGAAACTACATATGAAGATTTTGCAAAGCTGCAATTGAATTAAAACTTAGTTATTGTTGCCTTATAGGCTTGGCTTTTTCTTTTTTTTTTCCTTCCTGGCTTTTTTTTTCTTTCCTTTTTTTTTTTACCTTTTTTTAGAGATTTTGGATGCTTTTTTATTCATATCTTTTTTCCTTTTTTAGGGCTCCTTGATATTATTATTATTATTATTATTATTATTATTATTATTATTATTATCATTATTATTATTATTTTGGATAACTTTCATTTTTTCTTTTGGTTTTTAATTTTTTTGCTTTTTAAAAAAAATACTTTGGCCTTGTCTCCTGATACTAGGAGGGCACTGGACTATTTCTTTTAACCTTTTTTTTGCTTTTTTGTGCATTTTGGTGGATTATAATCAGCCAGTGGGCCTCCATGTTGGATTACAAATAAATTGGCTATTGGGCCCGTTATTGGATTACAAATTACAACTATAATAATTTGAAGATGAGTACACTAAATTTGGCAAAAGGGGTGAAAAAGGGCTCTTCAGCCCCTGCTTCAACTTCGGTGAGCCCGGCGCCCCAAAAATCTATTACTACATTTTTACAGCAGGAAACCCAACAAAAAATAGACACACAGGCCATACTCCAGGCGATTGCGGATTCTAGAATGGATATGAAAAAGGATTTAGAGAGAAACTATGAAGACCTGAAGAACGATATCCATAAGATGGACCAAAGAATGGAAGCATTTCAACAGGCGATGATAGATACACAACAAAGAATGGAGAAAATAGAAGACAAGTCAGCAGTGGTAGATGAGAAATTAGTAGCTCTACAAGAGGAAAACCAGAGATTGGCACAATCTAATGCAGAATTGGAAGGAAATATGGCGGTCATAGAGATGGAACGGTCATCGTACTTCTTAAGATTTCAAAATGTGATAGAAGAGAAAGATGAGAACTTATTACACCTGATGAGTGAACTACTGGCGGATTTACTTGGAATTGAAAAGGACAAAATGAATAAGGAACTGGACCAGGTTTTTAGAGTTAATTCTAATTACGCAAGAAGGAACAGAGTGCCCAGGGAGGTTCATGTCAGATTTCTTAAAAGAAATCAACGAGATGAAATTTTGAGAATCGTAAGGGACCAGCCTATGAAGTATAAAGATAAAGAGCTGGTAGTTCTCAAAGAGATTCCTAGAAAAATAAGGGAAGCATGGAGAGATTATCAATTTTTAACAAGGAAACTGATTGATAGAGGAGTGAATTTCAGATGGTTGATTCCAGAAAGGCTATTGATTTTTTGGGACTTTAAAAGGTACAGACTGGACACTCCATTCCAAGCAGAGGAATTTTTCAACAAGCACAAAGCCTTCTTGGAGAAAGGTGATATGGAATTTAAGAGATCAAAGAGAACACCTACTGCAGAGACTTCCAAGCAAACAGAGGAGGAGATACCAAAAAAGATGCAATCAGAAGAAGACGTTAGACCTAAAGATCAGAGACAGATAAGTTCACCTAGAAGATTGAGATCTCAAAATAATTGAAATTATGGAGGAAATTGGAATATACTCAATAAATATAAATGGTCTCAACTCCCCATCCAAAAGGAGTAAAATATTTCATAGGCTACAGAAACTTAAAATGGACATAATTTGTTTACAAGAGACTCATATTAAGAGACAACACTCTAGAATTTTAGAGCAGCCAAAATTAGGCAAATTCTATTTTTCTTCGGCATTACAAAAGAAAAGAGGGATAGTGATATATATAAAAGAAAAGTTGAATCCAAAACAAATTTATTCTGATGAGGAAGGAAGAATAGTGATGGTGGAGATTTCATGGAACCAAAAACAAATACTGTTGGTGGCAATATATGCTCCCAATGAGAAACAAGAGCTATTCTTTCAACAACTATGTGACAAATTTGTGGATTTAAACTATCATAGTCTTTGTATATTGGGAGACTTTAATACAATTATGGATGCAGTTCGAGACTACAAAAGCCATAAACAAGGGAAGAAAGGAAGTAATGTTTTATCTAAATCTTGTTTAAAAATGAAAGATGAACTATGTTTGCAGGATATATGGCGAGAGATGAATCCAGAAAAGATACAATATACCTTTTACTCTAATAGGCATAACTCTTGGTCAAGAATAGACATGATATGGATCTCCCATGATCTGAAAACCATGATACAGGAAGTTGAAATTGAACTAAATATTTGGGCAGATCATAACCCAATTAAAATGACATGGAAAGGATATAAGAAAAGATTGAGATGGTCTCTGAATAAAGCTATTTTGAAGGAAAAAGAATTTTTACAATTAGCAATAAAAGAAATGGAATTATTTTTTTAAGATCAATAAAAAGGAAGATACTTCTATCCAAAATGTTTGGGGCATGGCAAAAGCATACTTTAGAGGTTTAGCTATAACCTATATTGCTAAAAAGAATAAAGAAAAGAGAATTTCACAGTCCAAATTGAAAAAACAGCTTGGTATGTTGGAGCTGGAATTACAAACTGATCCAGAAAAGAAAAATGTGAAGATGCAAATGGATTTAATAAAACATAAATTAAATCTACTTGAGACTGATATTATGGCACAACAGATTAAACTAGCCAAACAGAACTTTTTTGAAAATGCTAACAAACCTGGTAGATGGCTTGCATATAGACTGAACAAAGAAAGAGAAAAAAGAGCAATAAGTAAATTATTGGACGAAAAGGGTGAAACACACTGTCATAATGATGGTATCAAAAAAATTGTTAAGGCCTTTTATGAACTACTTTATAAGGCTGAGACGATCTCTGAAGAGGCAATTCAGGATTATTTAAAAAAAGCAAATCTCCCAAAAATATCAGAAAATATGCGTCAGAGATTAAATGAGGAAATATCAATGATGGAGATCATAGAGGCAATTAAAAGACAAAAGAAAGATAAGACAACGGGGCCGGATGGACTACCTGCAGAATTTTACACAGCCTTACAAGATACCGTGACTCCTTTTCTGAAGGACTTGTATAATGAAACTTTTATACAGACAAAAATTCCAAATTCATCAACTGAAGCTAATATTACCTTGATACCTAAAGAAGACACAGATTCTACATAAATTAAAAACTATAGGCCAATATCGTTACTAAATGTGGATTATAAAATCTTTGCTGCAATTTTGGCAGAAATAATGAAAAGCTTTTTAATAGAATTTATTCATCCGGACCAAAATGGCTTTCTTCCTAAAAGACAGATAAAGAACAACTTAAGGATTATTTTAAATGTTTTGGAGTACTATGAAAATCATCCAGGGAGCCAGATGGTGCTCATATTTCTTGATGCACAAAAAGCATTTGATAATTTAAATTGGCAATTTATGTTTCAACAATTACAGGAAATGGACTTTGGTGAAAACTTTATTAAAGCAATTCAAGCGATCTACAAGAAACAACCAGCAAGGATACTTATAAATGGAGACTATACAGAGAGCTTTGATATTAAAAAAAGGCATGAGACAGGGATGTCCACTCTCTCCCTTGCTATTTATTTTGACTCTGGAGGTATTGACTAGAAGCATCAGACAAGATATTGAAATTAAAGGACTTGATATTAAAGACCAGAAATATAAACTACAGGCTTTTGCGGACGATCTGGTCTTTATCTTAGAGGACCCTTTGGAAACAGCCCTTACATTTTTGCAGAAAATTGAAAAATTTGGAGAAGTGGCTGGATTGAAAATAAATAGGGAAAAAACTAAAGTGTTAACAAAAAAATTAACTGATAAACAAAAAACTCAACTCGCCAAAAAGACAAATCTTCAAATAGCTAAAAAAGTTAAATATTTAGGTATTTATCTTATGGTGAAATATTCATCATTAAAAGAGGATAATTATGAGAGACTAATAAAACAAATAAAAATTGACCTGGAAAAATGGGAAAATCTCCAATTATCATTGTTAGGAAGAATAGCGACTGTTAAAATGAACATTTTACCAGAACTATTTTTTTTAATTTCAAACAGTTCCTGTAAAGTTGGGTAAGAAATTTTTTGATGATTTAAACGCAATGATATTAAGATTCATATGGCAAAGAAAGCAAGCAAGAATTAAATGTAAACTTCTACAAGATTTGAAAGAGAGAGGGGGCTTTGGACTTCTGGATTGGAGATTTTATTATCAAGCAGCTATTTTGCTTTGGATTAAAGAATGGATTACTTTGAGAAATAAGCAAATTCTCTATTTAGAGGGATATGATCTTCAACTTTTTATGGTATGAGAAAGTTAAAATATGCATAATATATGCCTTTTTATGGTATGAGAAAGCTAAAATACACAAGTACTTTCAAAACCATGCTATAAGAAATGCTTTACTCTTTGAATGGGGGAAAGTTAGACATAAAATGTACATGAAAATTCCTGAGTAGCTTTCAACGATGGAAGCAGTTGCTTATCCGAATTTGATTAATTACGATAAACTTGTTAGTTATAAAGACATTTTGGACAAGGATGGAAAACTCAAAGACAGGCAAACCCTTCAACAACAAGGTATTGACTTAACATGGTGGTCCTATTTGCAAATTCAAACAAGATATGAAAAAGACATAAAAACAATGGGATTTTATAAAGAGCTGATTCCACTTGACAAAATACTTTTAACAACAGATGAACATTTGATTAAGAAACTTTATAAACATTTATTAAATTGGAAAACGAAAGAAGAACAAGTAAAAGAGACAATGATAGTATGGGCGAAGAACTTTGAATATTCTATAGAATTAGAAGAGTGGCAAAAATTGTGGGATAAAAATATTAAACTTACTAAAGCAGTAACATACAAAGAAAACTTATATAAAATGTTTTATAGGTGGCATATGACACCAATTCGTTTAGCGAAAATGTTTAAAAATTTATCAGATACATGCTGGAAATGTAAGCAAAAACCGGGTACTTATTATCACGCCTGGTGGACATGTTCTATTGCAAAAAAAAATATTGGTCTAAGATTCATAGATGTTTAGTAAAGATGATGAAAATTCAGATAGAATTTAAACCAGAACTGTTCTTGTTAGGTATATTAAGACCTAACTATGGTAAAGAAAATGATTATTTAATACTACATGTTTTGACAGCTGCAAGAATAGTTTTCGCCCAGTTTTGGAAAAATGAAAACTTACCATCAGATCAGATTATAATTTTGAAAATTTTAGATTGTGCAGAAATGGACAGATTAACGTTAGAGATGAAGGAGAAAGAGGATTCAATCTTTTATAAAACTTGGGAAAAATTTTATCAGTGGATTGAAACACGTTAGAATAAGAAGAGATATTAGAGATTTAGTATATTAAGTATTAAGCTTGATGTTTAGAAATAGTTGCTATGTTATTAATTAGGCTAATTATTTAAAGGAATATTATTGCTTACCAAAAGTTTGTTGTAACTACACCGATTTACTTTTATAAATGTTTAGTATTATATAAATAATAATATTCAATATGAAGACTCAGACGACAACTTGTTCGTTGAATCACATATCTGTTACTTTCCACACTCGGTCCCCTTTATCCCGGTTTCCCTGTACTCCTCCCGACCCCATCTTTCCCTACCCATATAAAAATTTAATAAAATACATTTATATATATAAAAAAGAAGAGAATATTTGAAACAAATGCACCAGTTCTGGAAAAAACAACATCCAGAATCAGAAATAACAGAACAGAGGTTAGCTGATCAATATCAATTTATAATACAAAATAAAATATTCAGAGAAGCAGAACTGAAAGAACTGCAAAGGTCTACCCAGGGCAGAGAAATCAGAGCTTTGCCAGAAGTAACTCAAGAGACAAACCAAGCTGAGTTGGCAGTAGAGAAATCCAGCAGAGATATAGAATTGTTTTCATTTGAAAACCAGACATCCTCTTCTCTGACTCAGAAACAATAAAGTCCTCTAACTAAAGAAGTAGAAGAATTAAAACAAAGAGTAACTGAGAATCTAGAACAGCACAAAAACATCTGAATAACGCTGCCTGCATTGAAGTTTCTTCTAAAGAAACAGCTAGCACAAGCATTAAAAGATGCCAACACTACATTATCAAATTTAAGCATCAGCTCACTGGAAGAAACAAACCAACTAATGCAAGAAACAACAAACTAATTTGCTTGCAAACAGAAACAACCCAACTAATTATAATAGCTGCAGTTATAATTGAATACCTGGGATACAAAATCAACAAAGAAATGGGGGGGGAGCCAAACAGTGCACCACCAAAATGGAAGATCAGATTGGAAAATAAAATCAGCAAGCTGAGATAAGATGCAAATAAACTAGAAAGATGAAAGAAAAGCTAAAGAACAAAAAAACCCCCAAAGAATACCTAATCAAGAAATACCACTTGGAAACAAGGAAGATCAAGGAAGCTCCAGAAATAATAAAGCAGCAAATAGCAGCAAAGATCAGCAGATACAAAACTTGAATTGCAAATAATAGACAGAATCTCCAATTTCAATCCAATCAGAAACATTTCAATTAACTCATCAATAGAGAGACTGCAGTGAATCAGCAGTACATGACAAGGAATAAATGTCTGCTGAGACTCTCTGTATAAATGAAGCATAATATCCTCCCCTCAACGTGATTGTGGGATCCCACGTTAAACTGTAGATCACATTGTGACTGGCTGTAAGCTGAGGGCATATACTGGACCAGTATCTGATTTTTTTAAAAATAAACTGCAGAAAGAATTTTAAGACAACGCGCCCCCCCATTCCATAATCCTAGGAAAATAAGAAGGAAAAAGAACCATTCGCAAAGGCTAAGAAAAGCCCTGTCTCCCAGCCAAGTGGAATAGCCTCAGACAACCCAATAAGATCATTCTATCAATGGATGCATTGTATCTATCCATTGACTGGAAACAAAACTGCAAGAATGTAACAAGAAGCAGCTTCCATGCTTAAGACTTAGGCAGGCTGAATCGATAGGATTAAAACAGACAGACACAAAAAACCATACTACATTTGCATTCTCCTCCTTTCCCCAAGGCTAGACTTGACCCTGTCTACCACCCAGAAAACCAGATAGAGGCAATCAGAATTCCAAAAGACACATTATTAAACTAATCAAATTCCCCACCAGGGATCTCAATCACAAAAGTTCAGAAGAGTATAAAAATTATTCTACTCACCCTTTTGATCAGCCAGCTGGCCTGGAAGCCAACGCTGTTCTCACTGCAGTTTTCTGGCTTCCGAAATTAAAACCTCTTTTCCAGCAGCTTGCTTCCTGGCTTCTCATTTTGTTCATTAGCGCCGATCATATCGTCTCGGCTGAAAAGAATAAATTGGAGATTTTTTTCTTTCTACAAAACAATGCTGCACTTCAATAGTCAGATGGCCTAGACTTTGATATTTGAACATAGATTTTTTTAATATTTATATTTTATTGTGTTCTACTAATCTAGATAAAATATTAGTATATATTGCTATTATATTATATATTGCTATATAATGTTAATATATAAATGCTAATATATTGGTTGATATGCCTTACAAGTCAGGAAAAGAAAGGATCAGAATGAACAAAAACTTGTAACAGAGGTCCAGGACAATAATAAAAAGTTTCTTTCAACATATTAATAACAAGAAAAAAGTCAAGGAAACAGTAGGTTCACTAAAGATAAGAGAAGATGGCAATGAAGTAACAGGCAGTAGGGAGAAAGCAGAGTTGCTTACTCACTTTTTTGCATCAGTCTTCACACAAAAAGAAATTAAAGCCCAAAGTACCAAAAAAAACTACTGTAAAAGACAATCTGGAAATAAAAAATAAAATAAGCAAGAAAATGGTAAGAGAATACTTATCTGACGTGATAAATATAAATCACTGGGACAACCTAGCCAACGATTTTGTCATCAAAAAGGGAACTAGAAGTAAAGCTATACTGGACCTAATTCTTACTAATAGAGAAAAAGTGATAGCGGGAGTTGAAGTTGCCAGAACATTGGGAAAAATACGGACCCAGGAAACTACAAACCAATCAGTTTAACATTAATATCTGGGAAGATCCTAGAAAAGATAATTAAGAAAACAGATCTGCAAACAATTAGAAGCAAACAAAGTTATAACTAGTAGCCAGCATGGGTTTGTTAAAAACAGATCATGCCAAACCAATCTTATTTCATTCTTTGATAAAGTAACTAAATTAGTAGACAGTGAAATGCTGTGGACATAAATTTCAGAAAGGCATGTGACAAAATAGACACAACTTACTTCTTGGTAAGCTAGAAAAATGTGGAATAGACAACATCACCACCAGATGGATTTATAGCTGGCTGACAAACCATACTCAATGAACAGTCTTCAATAGTACTACATCCACATGGAGAGAAGTAAGCAATGGGGTACATGGAGAGAAGTAAGCAGTGGGGTACATGGAGAGAAGTAAGCAGTGGGGTACATGGAGAGAAGTAAGCAGAGGGGTACATGGAGAGAAGTAAGCAGTGGGGTACATGGAGAGAAGTAAGCAGTGGGGTACATGGAGAGAAGTAAGTAGTGGGGTACATGGAGAGAAGTAAGCAGTGGGGTACATGGAGAGAAGTAAGCAGAGGGGTACTACAAGGCTCTCTTAGACCCAGTACTCTACAATATTTTCATAAATGACTTAGATAAGGGAATTGAAGGGGAACTCATCAAATTTATAGATGAAACCAAACTGGCAGCAATAGCCAATACCCCAGAAGATAAGCTCAGGATCCAAAAAGATCTTGATAAACTTGAATAGGCCCTATTCAACAAAATGAATTTTAATGGGAAGAAAAGCAAAATTTTACATTTAGGCAGGAAAAATCAAAGATATAAGCATAGATTAGGCGAGACCTGCCTCAAAAACAATAATTATGAGAGGGACCTTTGAATCCTAGTGGATGATCACTTGAATATAAGCCAGCAGTGTGCAGGAACAGTCAAAAAAGCTAATACAATCCTGGATTGTATAAACTGAGGCATAGAATCAAGATCACACAAAGTATTAGTACCACTTTATAAAACCCTAGTAAGACCACACCTGGAATTCTGCAACCAATTTTGGTCACTATACTACAAAAAAAATGTTGACACTTTGGAAAAAGTTCAGAGAAGAGCAACTAAGATGATCAAAGGCCTGGAGACTAAAACATATGAAGAATGGCTGCAGGACTTGGGTTTGGCTAGTCTAAAGAAAAGAAGAAATAGGGGAGACATGATAGCAGTATTCCAGTATTTGAGGGACTGCTACAAAGAAGAGGGGGGTCACGTTATTCTCCAAAGCACTAGAGGGCAGGACAAGAAGCAATGGGTGGAAACTAATCAAGGAGAGAAGCAATCCAGAACTAAGGAGAAACTTCCTGACAGGACAATTAACCAGTGGAACAGCTTGCCTCCAGAAATTGTGGGTGCTCCATCACTGGAAGTTTTGAAAAAGAGGCTAGACAGTTACTTATCTGAAATGGTATAGTTTCTCCTGCTTGAGCAGGCGGCTGGATTAGAAGGCCTCCAAGGTCCCTTCCAGGTCTGTTCTATTCCAAATGGTAGAGAAAAGAGCAAGGAAGATCAAAAACTGATCAGCTCCAGGTGAAGATAAATTACATGATTTTGGTTGAAATATCTAACTAGTCTATAACAACTTGTTGCTAAGCATTTAACACACTACCATGAGATAAAATTGAAAAGTGACTAATATCTGGGGAAACCTATCTGATAATAAAAGTTCCAGCAAAAGGGGCAGCACCAGACATCTACAGGCCAGTTTATCAACAACTTTCAAATTGCTAACTGGTGTGGTAGCTGTCAAAAAACAATTACTTTCCACCTGAGCAAAAAGAAATTGCCTGAACAGCAGAGGAACAAAGGATCAACTCCTAACAGACAAGATGATTTTGGAAAACTGCAGGAGAAGGAAGGTTTCTTTTGTAGAGTAGATTAAGTACAAAAGGATATTCAACTCTCTGCCTCATTGTTGGATAATCAAGGGCCTAGAGATAACAGGTGTCAAAGGAAAAAATCTTCAAGTCCAGTCCAAGCCGGGAGTAAACAAAATGGAGACAAAGATACTGGAAATAAAATGGAGGCTACTTGGGGAAGAAGGTTCTTGTTTATTTAATTGCCAGAAACTTCAGTGACACAACATGTTTCTGGAGTGGCTAACAAAATGGAGTTGGGAGTGAGTGGGTTTTACATCTTCTTTGGGCTTTGTATTTGAAGTTGTTCCTGTGCAAAATACTTAAACCTGACCTTGAGTATTCTAATGGTGGTGGGTATTTTGGTATTCTAATGGTGGTGGGTTAATCCTATTTATGTCCTAAAGGTCATGTTCCTGTCCTTGGAGTTTTTGTTTTTCTAATTCCCTCAGCTCTAGCCTTCCTGTCCCAGTTTCCCTGCCCGGATTAGAAAATCTGAATTTCTAAAAGTCTGGCCTCCTGAGTTTCTGCTTGGGGGAAATTGGGTCCAGGTTTCTGCCTAAGATTTTTCTCAATTATTCCTTTGGGGAAATATAATATTCTGCCTTTTTTTAATATCCCCCAAAATATTTCCTTGTCTAGGAGGGTTGGTGGGTGCTGACTTCCAAAGCAGGCATCAGTAGAAACACCAAAAGCTTTGTGCAGAGACCTGTGGGAAGAAAATGCCCCTGCAGTTCGCTTTTTCCAGTTGGAGAGCACGATCAGATTGATGAAATGAAGAGCCAGGAGACGAGCATATTGGAAAGAAGATTGGTTTATTTCAGAAGCCAATGGATCAGCTGGCAAACTGGTTTATTGAGTTTTTATACAGTTTTTAACAGCGTTTTGAAGACCGGAGTCTTACTTTTGTGTATTTGCTATTTGATTTTGGCTAGCTTGTTTCGTAAAGGCTAGTAACGGGTGTAAACCTGGCTTAAGTCAGTTAAACAGATGTAATTAATTTTTATCTTTTATCTCTAGCCCATCTAGAGCCTCTGGAAAGCTATTTCTGTAAATTAACAGTGTGCATTCATTGTTTTTGTTTCACAACAAACAGCTAGAGTTACTCAGACCTCTGATTGCAACATTATTGCTTTTTCTTTAAGTTAAAGCCTGTGCCAGTCTGCGCAAGGCTATTTATCTGACAGCTTTGAGTAGAGGAAAAAAATGGAGAAGGTGTTACTTTTTTATCTTTCGCGGTTTGTGCAATTTTCTTTGGCTTTTCTGTGTCTTAAAACAGAGGTCACCAACCTTTTTTTTTTGGCGGTCTGGAAAGGGAAGTAGGTACCGTTATGCATGTGCATGCACACACAAAGGGGCCACGCACAAGCGCACGCTCACACACAAACGGGCCATGCATGCACACGCGCAAATGGGCCATGCAAGCGTGAGTGCCGCAAATGGGGTGGTGCTAGCGCCAGTGGGATGCTTTGGGTGGCGCTAATGCTGGCAGGACACTCAGGGTGGCACTAGTGCTAGGAGGACATTCGGGGCAGGGCAGCGCTCGTGCTGGCGGGATGCTCAGGGGCAGGGCAGCACTAGCACCAGTGGGATGCTCAGAGCAGCACTAATGTCGGTAGGATGCTCGGGGGTGGGGCAGTGGTAGCACTGGCGGGATGCTCGGAGCAGCGCTAGTGTGAGTGTGGGGAGTGCACACACATGCATGCACTGGCCATCCCTTCACATGGCCCATTGGCTAAGAGGCCACAGCCCAGTAGTGGGCCGTGGCCCACAAGTTGGGGACCCCTGTCTTAAAAGACTTTGTTATAAACTGGGCCTTTTTTGGGAAGGAGCCGCATTTTCATCCTACAAATTCCCATTTTGTGCCAAAAAAAATGGGGTGGGGTGAGTCACACCTTTTTATTGGCACAAGATCAAGGAATGATATTAAATTTCTTGTCAATTTGGCACATCATAAGGGAAACCTGTTAATTTTTCCTTTTTGAAGTCTGTGAGGGAATACAGTCAAAAATGGGGGTAGACGTTGGCAAAGACAACAGAGGAGAGCTCCTATAAGGTTCATTGTAACGCCTCCCAGAAGGAGGGATTTTAACCAGTGAAAGTCTGGAAGCCATGAGAAGAACCTTGAGAGATCAAAGGGAGATTTTTCATAGCCAATGTTTTTTGTTAGTTCCTTGAGATTTTTTATATTGCTCTCTGTAAGTTCTGAATTTTCATTTAAATTGAAGCAACAGAGGCTGTGGAACTCTTCACAGTCATGGTTATGCCTCAGCAGGAGGTAATCAATAGCTGCCCGATTCTCTAGCATTGCTTCTCGCACTTGGCTTAGTTCCCTATTGATAGCATCCAGAGTTTGAGAGGTTGAATTAAGACTTTTTGCCAATATGCAGGCTAGGCTGTTAATGTTTCTGGAATTCTGCACTGCAAGGCCTTGCTCACCCACCAATGATACTGCCAGGGCTACATACACTGATGTGGTTAATAGAGCTGTTTTAGAATCACAGTCTGGTGTTAAGAGTTGGAGCTCCCTTTTCTGTCGTCGTTGCAATGAAGGCATGAAGACTGTTAACTGCCCCAAAGTGCAGGTTGGTTCCCATAAATCTCTTCGTTACATGTTTCATAGGGTAAATTAAACAAAACATCAAGATAATTTTCCATTTCCCCCTCCCATCATTTCCATTGAAACTTGTCAGTTTCTGGATCCTTTTGTAGTCACAGGGGTGGGACCTTCTGGATTGAGTACTGTGATCAAAAACTACTGGTTTGATGTGTGTGCACTGTATCCAGGCATTTTTCTCAGCTACCTTTATGGCTGTGTGAGTTGTGAGAACACTACTGCAGGGCTTGACAAAGGGAGATTGGGCTGAGAGGGCCTGATTTTTGGCGGCCTCTGAGGAGGTAACACTACACGTGGGGTGCTCATCTGGGATTTCCTGCCTGGCCCCTCCCCTTAGTAAGGAAGTATTAGTCTTGTGTAGGGATATAAGCCAGGAGAACAATATGGACTCTAATGCGGCCACCAGGTGGTGTGAGGAGCAGAATAGTGAAGTGAGGACAAGCGTAGTAATTAAGGTCCATGGTGATGTTTGGTCAGAGGAGCGAATTTTACAGACATTAAGGGGCTTTGTTCCAGAACAGAGGGTATATGTGATAGATATGAGGATGGATAAGGATTCCCCCCATTTTTATGTACTGCTGGAATGGAAAAAGAGCGTCCCAGCGTGCTTTCAGGTTCAAAGTCTGCAACTGACAGAAGATGCCAGGGTGGGGGTGATTTTCCCTACTGTATGGGACATACCTTTGACCAAACCATTAGGCCAGAAGAAAGAGAAGGAAATTACATACTTTTTCGGGGATGCAACCGGTACCAGAAGGAGAAGAGGAATATGAAGCCTGGATGGAGCAGGCAATACAAGCAGTTGAGGAGTGGGATATACCGGACACCCAGAAAAGACAACGGGTTAGAGAGAGCTTAAAGAGCCCTGCTGCAGAGGCCATTAAAAGTTTAACATTGGGTCAGGGAACCCAGTGCATTCGGGAAACTGTCAAGGGCCCCAGTGAAGGAGCTAGCTGGGTGCCCAGTGATATCAGTCAGCCCCGACAAGAGAGGGTTCTCTTGGGAATCCTCAGGAGAAATGAGAGTAATGGAGTATCCTCTCCGATAAGAAACCCCCGTCCCCTTGAATTGATAAAGGCTAAAGCCATGGTTCCTCAGCAGTTAGTGGGCCCCTCCCCAGTGGTGTCAGTGCAGGTGGAAGGTATTTATACTAAGGCTCTTTTGGATTCAGGTGCGCAGGTGACGTTATATTATATAGGGATATATATGATAAATATTTGGCCTATATGCCCATACAGGAGTTGGGTGATTTGAAGATCGTAATATTGGTACTGAAAAATTCCCCTATGATGGATGTTTGCCTATACAGCTGACGTTTGGGCCTTCTGTTGCTGGGCATACGGAGACCTTGGATACCTTGGCTATCCCCCGGAAGTTAGCCAGGGTTCATTGATTGTGGAGACTAACACCAGTTTAGTTAGGCAGTTACTTACCCCAGTCATTCCATTAGGGAAGGACCCAATAGTGGGGAACATTCATCCTACGTTGCAGACAGTATGCCAGGGTTTGGTGCAGGAGCAGCAGGCCCCTACAGAGGGAGTGGGGCAGTTATGGAAATTGGATAAGAGAAAGAGGGTGATACAACCTGGGGAAGTGGGGTGCTTGAGGGCTTCTATTAAGTTAGATTGGGAGCAGCCTGGGCCGTATCTCATTCTTGAGCCTGGCCCGAGGGGACAGAATGGTGGAGTGGAATTGATTCCAGAGGTAATCTCCACACAAGTATTGAAGCAGGAAAAGGAGCGGATCTCGGTTGGAGTTCGGAATATCACAGGCCTTCCGGTGTGGCTGAAGGATTGGATGTTGTTGGGGCAGGTGAGCCCAGCTACTCCAATTGAGTCTCTGGATGGTAAGGGAGAGATGGAGGGAGAGGACTCGATGGATCAGTTTTATCCTAGGAATACCCAACTTCCTCTTGAGTGGTGAGCGAGAGCGAGGGACCAGTTTAAAGGTGGAGGCATTTATTCTCGAGAAACGATTTTGATGTAGGCTGTGCTAGGAGTGCCAAACATGAAATCCAACTGAGGGAGAATAAACCCTTTAGGGAAAGGTCCCGGCGGATCCCTCTGAGGGACTTAGATGATCTTCGAGAGCACCTAGCAGAGTTAAAAAGGACTGGGTTAGGGTTAGGGTTAGGGTTAGGGAGTCTCAAAGTCCTTATGCTTCCCCTATAGTGGTGGTCCGAAAGAAGAACGGGACCCTAAGGATGTGTATAGATTATCGTACCCTTAACCAGAGGACCATCCTGACCAGTATACAACTCCTCGAATAGAGGATGCTTTGCAGTGTTTGTCAGGGGCAAAGTGGTTCAGTGTGTTAGATTTAAGGAGTGGTTACCCTCAGATCCCCATGCATTCAGAGGATAGGGAGAAAACTATGTTCATCTGTCCATTGGGATTTTATTAATTCAATCGAATGCCACAAGGGTTGTCAGGGGCCCCAGCAGCCTTTCAAAGGCTTATGGAACAGACAGTGGGGGATATGAATCTGATAGAAGTGTTGGTCTATTTAGATGACATCATTGTCTTTGGGGAGACACTTGAGCAGCATGAGGAGTGTTTTGACAAGGCTCCAGGAGGAGGGGCTGAAATTGTCATTAGAAAAATGCCAATTTTATCAGCCATCTGTCACCTATTTAGGGCATGTCGTCTCGGCCGAGGGAGTGGCAACGTACCCCGCCAAGCTTGAGGCCATGGTTTCTTGGCCTAGGCCCCAGAGTGTCGCTGAACTGCGGTCGTTTCTGGGGTTTTGTTCATACTATCAGAGATTTGTGGAAGGGTTTGCTAAGATAGCTCACCAGCTTAATGAGTTGTTAAAAAATGAGGAGGTAGAGAACACAGTGGGTCGTTCGAATCCAATCCATAACACTAGGGGGCCCAGGAAGTTGCGAGAATCTATTCAGGCAGAATGGACTGAGCGTTGTGAACAGGCTTTTGATCAGCTGAAGCGAAAGCTTACAAACACCCCAGTCTTAGCTTATGCTGACCCCAATCGGCTGTATGAATTACATGTAGATGCCAGTCGGGATGGTCTTGGGAGGGGTGTTATATCAGGAGCATGATCAACATTTAAAGCCCATTGCATATATCAGTAGGGGTTTAACCCCCGGGGAAAATAATTATCCCACCCATAAGATGGAATTTTTGGCACTCAAGTGGGTGGTTGTGGATAAGTTGAGTTGTAGATCGGCCTGCTTGATCTCCTCTCCCCCCCCATCCTCCTCCTTTCCCTTTGGTGCAGCTAGAGCTGACTCCACTTCCTCCCAAGGCTGCTGCTTTTTTCTCTCCCTCTCCTGCCCAAACTGCCTTCTTTTATAGTCTCTCCTGTCTCCGCCCCCTCCTCCTTTCTCATGGAGGAGGGTGAGTCAGAAGTGAGCCTGGGGCCTTTGTCTCACCCCAGCCACTCAGCAGCTCTGGAGGACTCTCTCACAGTCCTTGCCTGCACGGGCTCTTTCTCTCCCCCACTACACTTGGCTAGGCAGGGCTGCGTACCACCTGCCACTCATTAATGTACCACAAGTGGTATGCCTACCACTGGTTGAAAAGCCCTGCTCTCGGCAATTGAATGTAGTCCAGTTGTAAATTTTTGAAGGGCCGTTGTGCCCATGGTCTCTCTCCAACATGAATGGTCTTCCTTGAGGTGGCATTATTGACTTGGCAGATTTGGCAGGTTTTTGCCATGCGTGTGGCTTCACTATAGGCCCCTGGGGCATACCAGGCCCTTCTGATAGCATCCACCATGGCTTGGCTCTCACAGTAGCCTTTTGAATGTAGTTTTGGCATATTAGCCATAGGAGGCAACAGGGGACTATGGGTCTCCCATCTGGAACTCTCCAGAACCCTTCCCAAAAAACTGCTTCATATTTCCTTTCCCACTGTTCTGCTTCCCCTTCCTCTAGGAAATCTTTGTAGGGGATTTCTATGTTAATTCTTACAGAAGGAGATATTGTATTTACAGGGAGAGGTTGAGTGGCCACCCATTTTGCAATTAGGTCTGCATATTGGTTGCCATTTATGTTCTGAGAATTGTCCTACTGGTGTGCCCTACAGTGAATGACAGTTATGGCTGAAGGTAATTGGATGGCTGTCAATAAACTGGAGACTAGTATTGCACGAGTGATGGGCTGCTCTGCTGAGGTCAGGAATCCCCGTTGCTTCCACAGGGCTCCAGTAGCATGGCATACTCTGAATGTGTACTTGGAGTCTGTATAGACATTGGTAGACTGGTCCCTCATGGCTTCACATGCTTGGATTAAAATCGCGAGTTCAGCTGCCTGAGTGCTATAGGAAGATGGGAGCGATGCAGTCTATATGATTTCATGGAGAGAGATAACTGCCACCCCTGACACCCTGGTTCCCTTGTGTATGTAAGAGGACCCGTTAGTGAAAAGTATGCGGTCAGGGTTCTGCAAGAGGATGTTGGTTAGGTCAGGTTGGGACAATTCAGCATCCTGAACCAGGTGTAGGCAGTGATGTATGATGTCCTCCGATTATTCAGTTGATAGCAGGGTGGCTGGACTTAAGGGGGTGCAGCATTCAAAAGAAATGTGATTTGATGTAAAAAGCTCAGCCTCATATTGTGCCAGATGCTGTTGGGTAAAAGCCTGAGTCTGGGACTTTAGGAGGATGGCAAAGTCATCGTGAGGGACCTTCAAAATTAGTGAGTGCCGACTTCTGGTTCTGAATCGTGGTGATAGCAGACGTGCGGTGGGAGCGCTCTCTCCACCCTTCGTCCCTTTGTCGGGCGATCCTGAAAAGGGTCATAAGTCGCCCTGGAGAGGCGACTGTGAAGAGGACCTTTGACAGATCCGAGGCAGCTCCTTTGGACCAACGGAGAAAAGATCAGTCATCAACATGGCTGATCACTAAGCTGTGCCAGCAGAAAGGCAAAATCACCACCAAGCACAACGAAAGCACCGCAGAGGAATTGGGTGAGACCTTACCTTACCTTTCTTGTATCCCAACTATCTTCCTGTAAAGCCTTCTGAAATTTCTTCCCCACTTTTAACATAGCGGCACCTGCCTATCTTGGGAAAATAAAGCTTTGAAAATAAAAGAACAACTAATCTAAACAACTAAATAACTGGACTTGTACTTTTTGGATATTTGGGGTCCCAAAAAGTTCCTATTGTTACAGGGACCTATTACCTTATCTATTTGTTAAATTGGAAAAAAAATTTTTAAACTGGATAAAAGCCTAACTTGTGTCTGGAAAAAGATTTTATATGCTATCGGGACATCTTGTGGTGAAGCCTGGTACAGCAAATGAATTTCTTTGACTGTGAGGCCTGCTTACTCCCTAAATTTGTCCTTTGTACTATCTAAAAAAGATAAGAATTTGAAACAGCTGGGTGGTGAAAACAACTTTTAGGAATAGTGGAGATGGACATCTGCTGTTTTTATTAAACATAGCCTCCACTAAAGGACTATCTCTAATCACCACAGAAATGGAGGAATTCTACCCACAATTTAACTATAAACTCATACTTGAAAAAATCCTTGAAGCCACTGAGCTAATGAATTCCAGAGTGAAAGACAAAGATGTCACCTTAAAATTACAAATTGAAGCCCAGATTTCAAACGATGAACTTACAATCCAACAAACAAAAGAAGAGGAACAAATTAATATCAAAGAGGATTCTGCACAAGTACAACTTGTAGAGAACTTTGGCAGTCAAACCTTGATTTCAATTAAAGAACCTGCAACTCAAAAAACAACAGAAACTGAAGAAAGCAACACTAAGATAGAGGGTGCTAAAGAACAACAAACACAACATACTGAGAACCTAGATAACCTAGACAATCAAACAACAATCTGAAGCAGAACATCCAGATTCAGCCAGAGTTTCATCCATATAGCATTAATCTTGCGAACTCTCAAGCTTCCTCCTTCCATTATACATTCAAGATGGACAATATTTAATATTTATTGCTACGTATGTGTAGGGATGTGGGTCTATACAAATGTTGTTCATAGTTTGTTTAGGTGTATGTCATGTATGTGTTTCACTTTGAGAACGGGCAACTAAATTTCATTTTTGATGTGTGCCATTGTGCCCACATTATAAAAATGGCAATAAAGGTTATCTTATCTTGTCTTGTCTTAACAACTACAACACTGGACATGTCCTCTTATTTTAGACAGATGAAACTGGAAGAAGAAGAAGACCAGACCGAGCTGATGATAAATATTTTAAACCAAACACGGAGATTTGAACTATTAGGGCAACAATCTAATGATCAAAAAGGGGCCAGTTCCTTTGAAAAATTGATAACTGGATGCTCTCCCTTGATTCAAATAGCATGTGTAGGAATGAAGGGAGAGCCATCTGAGGATTTAAAGGCACTGGTATGGAAGCCTGCTTGGCACAAAAGAAAGCTAGAGTTAGACTTAAAAATGGGATTTTCTTTCTCTTCCTTTTTTTCTCCTTTTTGTTGACTGATAATGGAAGAGCAGTGAGATTCCCTCCTTGACTCTCCTCTGTTTGCAGAGTGACTATTCTCTTCAAGTTCTCTTCCCCTTGGTAAGGCAAATCTTATGGCCCTTGCCCCTGGTAAAGCAACTCTTTTGAATCACCCTTGTCCCTTGCCTTGGTAAGGCAGTCTTTCAGCCTTTGCCCCTCTGCCCCAGTTTCAGACCACAAAGAGATCTAAGAGGACTATCTTCCTTTTTCATGGAGTATGCGTGTCCCTCCTAGAAGAGTGGAACTTTGCTCAAAGATTTTGCTCAGTTGCCTGAATGTGAAACCTCTAACACACCTTGTCTCTTTTTCACATGAATTCCCTTTCTCCTGGCAAAAAGTCCCACACTCTGGTCAAGCTCCCTTGCTTTCCAGAATTTTGACAGTCTTAGTCTGGTGGGACTCGCAGCAAACCTGGGTGCAACTGGGAAAAAGCACAGAGGAGGTGGGATCCAGTTGCAATGGATGAGGATCGTCTCTTTCATACTCACACACTTCTTACATTCACTCCCCTTGGGCTCCCTTAACAATTTTAAATTTAGTGGTAGTACTCACCTCCTTTCTGATCAGCTGTCAAACGCGCAACTTCAAGAATTCCCTTTACTAGCCTTTATGCCACCCGGCAGGGTCTGAGGAGTTTACCAACAGACAAAGAAAGTTTGTTGCCGGTTGGGTGACAATCCTCCAGACCTGGTCCGGTGGCTGGGTTAGCTGGATTTTCCTGCCTAGCTAGCCAGAATTGTGGAAAGAAAATACTCCTGCGGTTTGCTTTTTCCAGCTGGGAAAGCACTATCAGGCCAGTGAGCTGGGAGATGAGTGTATCAGAAAGGAGGTTGGTTTATTTCAGAAGCCAATAACACTGGTAACAGTGTCAAGCCCCACAGGGCTTGCCAATCACCGGTGGGGGGGGGTGATCCAGAGCACAACCATCTGCCGCTGCACGCAGCCTCCTCATCCCGGCCGGCACCTGAAACCACCGAACCTTGCCGCACCGCCACCCAGCTGATCGTCGGACACTGCCGAGGCATCGCTGAGCCCAGTCAGCATGCGGAGGCCCCCGAAAACCAGACACCGGGGGAAAAAGAGACCTGGCAGCCACCTCAGCCATCCCAAGCAGACCCTGGGTGAGTGGAGAGAAAGCCCCAAACCAGGAGGCAGAAACACATACTGGGGGGTGCAGAACAAAGCGAAGCGGACGCGAATTTACTGGAAATGCCAGACACGAACTGCAGAAGGCAGGGGGAGCCTGGAAACAGCTGGAGCAGCACACCGGTGGAAGGCTCCATCTTGGGTAAATGGGAGGCAGGACACAAGGGTGGGGCTTGACTGGGGGAAGGGCAGGGCAAGCCAAACGGACCTTTAAAGACAGCTGGGTGGATGGTGGTGAGTGGGTGGAGGGTGGGGATTTGGGCATGGCACTGTTATATAAAGCACTGGGAGCAAGCCACTCCCAGTGCTAACTTTGTCTGTTAAGGAATAAAGATCTTCACTTGCACCACGTTCCTGCATTCCTGGTTTTTTTCTCCTGGATGACGACAGATGGTGTGACAGTAAGTTAGCACTCCATTGAGTTTACTGCTCCATGCCATTACCCCAACCTGAGAGAATGGCGGAGGGCAAAAAGGATGCTCCGCAGGTGGAGGAGGCTGCTCCGGATGAAGCAGCAGGCCCTGCACCCGAGACCCAGGGGACGCAGACGGTGGTAAGACCAAAGGCCACCCAGGCCACTGCCCCTTTGGGGGATCACCAGGAGGCCCCTACTACAAGAGCAGGGGGAGTAGTGGCAGAGCTCGGCATTGACGTCCCTGGATACTGGCTGTGTCCGCACAACCCCAGCCAGACCATCTCTCACGGGGTGGAGAGAGAGGCGTGTGACCGATGACGAGGACGATGAATGGAGCTACTCCATTGCCCCCGGTGAGTATACCATGGATGTGCTCTGTGACCGCTTTGGTGAGCCAGGGTATCACGGGGTATCTTCACGGCAGCAGATGGAGGAGTCCTCTGGACACACCGAGTCCTCCCGTTTCTGACTCAGCAGCCCAAGGCTTCGTTTGCCACCATCGCTGAGCAGTGCTACAGCTGGAACCGCTGAGACCAGACCAACAGGTACGCAGCCCCAAACAGCATGGCCAGGTGGATCAGGTGGTGATGCCTGGGGCCCGCATTCGGGCAGGACGCCCCGGGCTCGGGGTATCGGCCCTGCAGGCTCAACAACCCTAGACACGACTGGCGGCACAGCGCCACCTATGGCCCAGTGGGGCCCGGGACATACATGGGAACCACCTCTCATACCCATTTCCTTTGATGGGCACCCTGACAGACTGGCAATGTTTCTGGGTCATGTGATCAGTCACCTCGACTGTTACGCCCACTTGTACTCCTTCCAATGGGCAATGGTGGTAGCAGTTACAGCAGGGTTACAAGGGGAGGCAGCGGCGTGGGCTGCTGACCTTTACAGCGACCATGCCTGGGAACTGAGTAATGCAGGCCTGTTCCTGGAGGCACTGCATGTCCGGTTCAAGGATGTGTCACATCTCCAGTGGGCAGAGGCAGAACTCCTGGCGCTGAAGCAACAGGGCCGAACCGTAGCAGAATATGTCCGTGACTTCCGCAGACTGGCAGGCCAGCTCAGCTTGACGTGGCCAGAAAGGTTGCTAGTCCATCAGTTCTGGAAGGGCCTCGACCAGGAACTACACCAGGCCTGCATCTACAGGGGTGTGCCCAACCATCTGCGAGAGTGGTTCCGGGTGGCAGTGGATTTGGACACTGGCCTCAGAGAATTCCAGAGAGGAGGGGATGCTTCGGCACCTCATCCCTGGCAGCCGTTGGGGAAACCACGTGACAGTGGCCAAGGCCAGCTGGCCAGCTACCCCAGGGTTTCCGGTTCCCCTGGGGTCCCCTCCTTCCGCTGCTTCCGGTGCAACCAGCTGGGCCACTGGGCGGCTGAGTGCCCGGCTCCCACCCCGCGGAGCCCTGTGATGCCTGGAGGACCCACTACAACACCGAAAAAAGGTCCAGAGTCATCAAGGGCGGCAACGCAGCCGATGACTCCAACCTTCCAGCAAGTACTGCCAGCAGACGAGAATGCCACAGCGGTGGCACGATATCAGTTGGTTGCAGATGACAGTGAGAATGACGCAGTGGTCAACCCGATGGTGAGTGAGCCCATGGCCTCCTTCGTCTTACCCATAGTGTTAACAAGTCCACAGACCGGCACACGGAGGGAGTGCTGGGCCCTTATAGACATCGGGTGTACCCTGATAAGCAAGACCGTGGTGATAGAAAGCCAATTTTTGGGAGATATCTCTAATTATGTTTGGAACATTATATTTACTCAGATATTAATCAGCTATCCATTCACGTAAATTAGGGAGTGACCCTAACATTTTGAGAACATGTATTTTCTTAACAGGAATGTTATTATTTACTATTAATGTTTGTACTATTTTTATTATTATTATTATTATTTAATATAGTGTAAAAAGTTATGGCTATTGCTGGTCTATGACCGTAATAAAGTTTATTATTATTGTTAGGTGAAAGGGGTACCCCCTCTCCAAGGCCTCCTGGGTTAGGGTGGCGGACGTGCATGCTCTCTGGCTTGTGTGGGAGTTTCCCCGTCAATGTCCAGGGAAACCGAGTGATACTAGCTGTGGAAAAGTTGATTCACCCATCTCTCTTTACCTTCCAGGTGAAACTGTGGTAGAGGGGGCCGCATGTCAAGCCCCACGGGGCTTGCCAATCACCGGTGGGGGGGTGATCCGGAGCACAACCGTCTGCCGCTGCACACAGCCTCCTCATCCCGGCCGGCACCTGAAACCGCCGAACC
Organism: Bothrops alternatus; assembly: GCA_034064705.1. Lineage (NCBI taxonomy): Eukaryota > Metazoa > Chordata > Lepidosauria > Squamata > Viperidae > Bothrops > Bothrops alternatus. Next base: position 19,107,207 of record JARGCV010000103.1, on the reverse strand, counting down.
TTGCTGCACCACCACCCAGCTGATCGTCGGACGCCGCTGAGGCATCACTGAGCCCGGTTGGCATGCGGAGGAACCCAAAAACCAGACACCGGGGGAAAAAGAGACCTGGCAGCCGCTACGGCCATCCCAAGCGGAGCCTGGGCGAGGGGGGGAGAAAGCCCCAAACCGGGAGGCGGAAACACACACTGGGGGGTGCAGAACAGAGTGAAGCGGACGCGAATTTACTGGAAATGCCGGACACGAACCGCAGAAGGCAGGGGGAGCCTGGAAACAGCTGGAGCAGCACGCCAGTGGAAGGCTCCATCTTGGGTGGATGGGAGGCAGGACAGCAGGGTGGGGCTTGGCTGGGGGAAGGGCAGGGCAAACCAAACGGACCTTTAAAGACAGCTGGGCGGATGGTGGTGAGTGGGTAGAGGGTGGGGATTTGGGCGTGGCACTGTTATATGAAGCACTGGGAGCAAACCACTCCCAGTGCTAACTTTGTTAAGGAATAAAGACCTTCACTTGCACCACGTTCCTGCATTCCTGGTTTTTTTTCTCCTGGACGACGACGGATGGCGTGACAAACAGCAGTAATGGATTTTGGGTCAGCTAGCAAATTGGTTTATTGAATACATGAGTTTTTATACATTTTTTTACAGCATTTTAAAGACTAGAGGCTTATTTTTGTGTATTTGCTATTTGATTTTGGCTAGCTTGTTTCGTAAGGGAAAGTAATGGGTGTAAAGTGTCAGCTTCCTTGGCTTAAGCTGGTTAAACAGATGTAATTAATTTTTATCCTTTATCTCTAGCCGTCTAGAAAAGCCTCTGGAAAGCTTTCTGTAAATTAACAGGCCGCATTCATTGTTTTTGTTTTTGCAACAGCTAGGCAGGGGTAGGCAACCTTGGCTCTTTTATGACTCGTGGACTTCAACTCCCAGAATTCTGGGAATTGACGTCCACGAATCATAAAAGAGCCAAGGTTGCCTACCCCTGAGCTAGAGCTACTCAGACCTCTGATTGCAATATTGTTGCTTTTTCTTTAAGTTAAAGCCCTTGCCAGTCTGCACAAGGCTATTTATCTGAAAGCTTGGAGTGGAGGAAAAAAAATGGAAATGGTGTTACTTTTTTTTTTTACCTTTCACAGCTTGTGCAGTTTTCTTTGGCTTTTCTGTGTCTTAAAAGACTTTTGTTATAAATGGGGCCTTTTTCCGGTGTGTGTGTGTGTGTGTGTGTGTGTGTGTGTGTGTGTGTGTGTTTGTCCTTGGCGTAATGCAAGACACAGTTGCAGGTTGCTTATACTATTTGGGACTTCCCCAAGGTTAAGATTCAAAACATGATTCTATATAGCTGACCATAGTCAGAAATGAGCAGATTCTCCCTGCATTTAGTTAATTTGGAAAACCTCAAGAAATTGCTGTCTCTTGATCTGGAAACAGAATACTCAGCACCACTTATCCCACTACCACTAGACAATTTCAGACCATCTTATTTACAGAGGTGATGCAATTCTATCATCAGATACAAACTGTAAAGTGAAACAGATGAGATCAGTGTTTGTGTTCTGACCATCTTGTTTCAGGAAAAAAAACAGAAAAAGAAGTAAAAAAATCAATCAATAGGCTGATCAAGTAGCTGAGGTAACCTGCTAAACTGGTGAATCTATGTTACAGTATGTTCCCCGAGTGCCTTTTCTGTGATCCTCCAACAGCTGCCACCTGTCCAGAATCAACATCACCTTTCCCAACACATTTGGGTTGACACAATTTTAATTTTGTGCCTGCAGTACAACTGCTGAAGAGCATGGGACAGATAGATCAAAAGACATATCTGTGTTCAATTGAAATACGTCTGACTGCTGAAAAGACAATATTTTCCTTTATTGTGTTCTCAAAGCACTGCACCAGAATATGGAAACTCATTAGCTTTGCCAGATTCTAAAGTTCTGTGGGAAAGAAGGAAAATTTTGGAAATGACTGGGCAGAAAAATAAAGTAAAGCTCAGCAACTGAAAGCACCATACCATATCTGTTACCCGTTTTTTTGAACCCTCTTAATCTTTTCTGAAATCATTCAGTTCTACTCTCTCAATCAGCCTTCCCAGCTCCACCTATTTTGCACACAGAGATTAGGCAATGGGGACCTTTGGTTTTCTTGGCTGTGTTTCTCGAGGCCTCTGACTGGCTAAAACCCTCCACAGTTCCCTCCCAGTCTGTAGAACTGGAAAGGAAATCACACTGCCTTATTGAAGATTGTCAGTTTTGGCTACAAAATTAAAGGTAAGGCTTTATTTCTAATTCTCAGTGTAAGTAACATGGCTTCCAGAAACTTTGGGTCTGTGTATTGCAATTCTTAGTCAAATCTTCAGGCTTCTTTCTTGACTTGAGACCAGAAAATAATAATCCCCCCTCCCATCCCCCTTTCAGAAAACAAAGAGGAAAAATAAGCTGTCAGGGTTTATATCTTTAGTACATGAACTGTGTGGTACAATCTAATGTGGGCCTGTTTGAAATTATTTTTGCTGCAATTTCTTTAGAGTAACTTATGGTGAATGGGGCTATCACCTTGGCCTGCTGCTCTGTAATGGAAGAGTGGGATTTGTGGCAATCCTCAGGCAATGTATTAAAGCAAACTCCAGCCAAAGTTAACATTTTATGGCTTGTCTGGTGTGTGAATCTCATTATTGTGGTTTGTAAAACTGTATTTTTTGAATTAAATTTGGAATCCAGTCAGCTGTGAGGTGTTTAAAATACAGGTTAGGGGATCCAGCCTCTAAAAGATATAGAGGAGAGTCTTCTTGGCATGAATGTGCAATTCCACTTCCTGATTTACTTAAGTCACTTAAATGGGTTTACACATTGTTTTGAATGTTTAAATTATGATTTATGGAACAAGACTCACCAATCTGAGTCAAAAACCAAAGAACATATAATGGTCTAATCTAGGTTGTCATATAAAACAAAGAATACTGAAGTACATGCTCAGCTTGATTTTATTTGTGGAAGAATAGTGGTCAACTTCAAAAAAATTCTTCACCCATAAGAAAACAGTGTACTTATATGAGATGTGTAATTTATTTTTATTTATTAACAAATATATTCAGTCTGCAAAGTTTTCTGCTTCAAAGATCTTGCATGAATTGGTAATTTTGAGGTTACACTGCTGTTTTTGAAAACATGGCCATCAGAGTATGTTAAAAAGATGATGGAAAACTTAACCATAGTCTATTTGGTTAACCTGACTTTATGGAGATGATGTATCAAACTGTAAACTAACAATCAGGGACTTTATATAGCACATAGTCTAAACTATGATTGGCTGATTTGTGGTTCATGATAATGAGTGAGCAAAGCCAATGTAAATCCTTCCACTTGCACAGGACAATTCCCTGAAATTTCTTGACAAAGTTTTCAGAGGTTGCCCATGTCTGCTTCCTAGGGCTGAGAGACAGTGACTGGTTTAACATCACCCAGCTGGTTTCATGCCTAAGGCAGAACTAGTGTTCATGATGTTGAAAGTAAAATCTTCATCAGGATCCAGTTCAAGCTGGGAATAATCAAAATGGAGACTGCTTTAGAAAGAAGGTTGCAGTTTATTGAAAAGAAGAGTCAGACAGAAAGATGGCTCTGGGAAAAACTGACCACAGATAGTAGGGAGTGGTGGGTTTTTATACCTTCTTGGGCTTTTTGGAGTTGTTCCTGTGGCATGAACTTTTATCTGAGTCTGAGTTTGCCTTTCTGGTATTCTGATGGTGGTGGATTAATCCTATTATATCCCAAAGGTCATATCCTGCTTCCCTGGGGCTGTGACTGATGACTGTTGGATTTTTGGTGTGAGGGATTGTTGATTCTAGGGATCTTTAGCTTTTTAATCCAAGCTTCCTGGCTCCAATCTTTTTGACAAGATTATCACATCTGCATTTCTGAAGATCTTGTTTCTGTTTGGGGCAGAGAGACTTGGGGGGGTTGGTTACTGCCATTAAGATCCTTTGGGGAAATATAATATTTTGTCCTTTTTAATATTTCCTTCTCTGGGGAGGCTGACTTTCCACAATGGTCTCCCACTTTCTAGCCTAATATCTTAATCATGATATCAAACTACAGATATCTCTAGTATTTAAATACACTTCCTTAAACGAGAATGTCAAAACATATTTTGATTATTATAATTATAGAGGATGACCTGAAAGACAGAAGAAAGATCCATTATCAAAGCAACAATCAGATAAATGAGGCTTGAGCCCAGACTAAGAAAGTGTTTTAGGAAAACACCTCAGATAGCCCCATCCAATTTACATGAAGTTAAAAGAGGAAGGAAGGGAAGCATATTCACACTTGCAAGATTCTATTACTGTAGCTGTTCTAATAAAAGTATATTTAGGTCTATATGGTACAACCTAGTATACAAATTTATCAGCCCAAACGGCACTGTTCCTATTCTTTCAGCTGCAAAATCTACAGATGAGTTCTCATCTAATCTATTTCAATATTACATGAACTCATCTTTGTTAACTTGTCATGTTTCTATATAGTCATTTTATTAGAAAATCATATTTATTTTCATACACAATCTGTTCATAAAGTTTTTAATTCAATATAGGTAGTATTTGACTTGTATAAAACATTGGTCAAAGGCAGGAAATAATTAAGCTGACTCTCCTGCTTCTAAAGATGTTGGATCCAATGCATTATACATACACTGATTTGATAGCTCAGAATTCTAGGCAGCCAGTCACCTTTTTTATCAGTTGTGACATTACAAGTTCATGTAATCAAGATTTAGGATTTTTTTGCTGGTTTCTGGCATTTTTCACCAATTCAAATACCATTTGAATGAATAGATTTGGTTAATATCACTGCATTTGCTTGATGACCATGATGAAAAATGTCAGAAAAACACTTCCAGTTGTGTGGATACCTTGATTTAATGACCATAATGACTTATGACTAGGTTTCCAGTCCCAGATGCAACTGTCCAGCATTATATCTGATTTTATACACTTCAATATTTGCTTGTCACCCTTGCTCTTTAAGCAATGTGCAGGATCCTTCTCTAACTTCAATAAGTCAATTTTCCTCGATCTAGTTTTTTCATAGTCCTATTTTGCAACTCTGTATTGCTATGGGAAACATGCATTTAATTGCAAATGTCTTCGCTTTTCTGTCCTTAGTTCATGCTCATCAATGCTATGCGGCCCAGTACTTTTAATACTTTATCTCTGGACTGCTTTCAGTGCTTTGATCAATCTGTGATCCTACAAAAGTGAATTCTAGCACACATTTGATCTCTTCACTCTCAATTGTTATTTTAACATTTCTATTCCTCACAGTGGTCATGAGCTTGGTGTTTTTGATGTTCAGAAAGATGCAAAATTTCTCATTTTCTTCTTTAATTCCTTTGATCGTGTACTTCAGGATTTTTTTGGTTTCTGAGAGGAAAATTATGTCATCAGCATACTGAAGACTGTTGACGTTCTTTCCTCCAATATTTATTTAATTTTTGATTCTTTAAGTTCCAGCTTCCTCACAATCATTTTGGCATTGTCTAAGAAAGGTGAAAGAATGCAACCTTTCTCTATCTTGAACAATCAGTGTCTCCCTATGGCATTTATACAGTGACTTCCTGAGGTTCAGCATATGTATAACTTTATCACATGGTTTATACCTTCAGGTCCATTAGGGTTCTTCGATTCTTCACCCATACCTGGGACATATTGCTAGAAGGATTTAAATTGTTCAAAAGAAACAGACCCAATAAAAGGGAGATGGTGTGGCATTATATGTAAGAAATAACTACACCTCTACAGAAAACCAAACCTCTTTGAATGCATTTGAATTAATATAAAATGAAAATGAATGACATTGCCATTGGTATACACTACAGGCCGCTCAAGCAAGCAAAGGAAATAGATGAACTTTTTTGCTAAATAGTTAAAGGTGTGCACCACAATAGTAATGGGGGACTTTAACTACCCTGTCATTAATTGGGAGAGAAAATCTGCACCAAGTGGGAGATCAAACAGGTTTCTGATGAACCTAGCTGACAACTTTGTCATCCAAACAATAGAGGAGAGAACTAGAGACCAATATGCTGGATTTAAGTCTTACTAATAGGGATGGAATGATAGAAGGGGGAGAGTGACCATGCCATACTAGAATTCAACATAACGCAGACACAAGCAATAGAAGAACTACTTTAAGAGAGCTGACTTCAACAAACCTAGATAGAACTTAGGAAGGATTCCATGGATAGAAATCCTAAAGAGAAAACAAATCAAGGGACTTGGAAAACTCTGAAAAATGAGATTATAAAGGCCCAGTTTAACATAATACCAGAAAGAAAGAAAAAGAGACCTCCCAGATGAAACCAGCATTTCACAAAGAACTCTCTGATAAGCTGAGAAAGGATAAGTATACAAAATTAGAAAGATGGATACATAACTAAAACAGAATACTAGCAAATAGTCCAAATCTGTAAGAACAAAGTCAGGAAAGCTAATGCTCAGAATGAACTACTGTGCTGGACCAGATTGTAGCCAGCTAGAACTGTGTTAGAGTATTTAGCATTTACAGGGTTAATATTGTAGCATTGAGATAACTGTAAGAACATGTAGCATTTAAAGGGTTAAACACCGTTTCCTTAAGAGATGGCTTCTGTGTAATGTAGTTCAGTTGTTAGTTAATCCTATAGCTTATCTAGACAGTGGGAGGAGTTAAAAAGTTATTGCAGGACATCCTGTTACGTGTCGGGGTTGTAAAATCCCTTTGTGAAACCAAGAATGTGCACGCATGGATGGCATCTGTAACTATGCTCAGCTGATATGGAGAATTACCGCTTTTTTACCTACGAAAAATGGACAAATATGCAAAAGACCGGACGCATCTACAGCATAGTAAGTCTCTGCTTAGAATTCCTGGACAATAAATATTTGTGTAAAACCATTTTCGTTGAGTTTACCTACAAGGCATCTTAGTTCAGATTCCAGAATAACAAACGCCAAAAATAACAAAAAAAATCTTTCAGTCAAGGAAACAATCAGGAATATTGCATCCAATTCTGGTCACCATGATACAAAAAAATACATTGAGGTGCTAGAAAAAGTGCAGAGAATAGCAACAAAGATGATAAAAGGTCTGGAGACTAAAGCATTATGAACAGCTAAGGGAATTAGGTATTTTCTGGCCTACCCAAAAACTTTTTTAGAATTGACATGATAACTGTCATCAGATACTTGCGGGATTGTCAAGAGAAGAATGGGTTGACATATTCTCCAAAGCATCTGAGGGCAAGAACAGAAGTAACGAATAGAAGGTCATTAAAAAAAATCCAACCTACAACTCGGGAGAAAATTCCTTAGAAACTTCATTGTCTTTCCTTACTGCTGGTTTTATCTGAGAACCATGCACTTTTTCCTCTGGGTTCTGTATGACATGTCTTCCGGGACTGTTTCAATGATGGTCAGTTGAATTTCTTGCTACAGTTCATCAGGCATCTTCTCAGCAGTGCCCAGCAGATCAGACCTATTTTTCATCTCAATGGCATGGAAGGGATTTTGGGGATGTCAAGCTTCTTTGATGGTATTATTTTTTTGACATTGCATAACTGACTCTGATCTTAGCTGCCAACAATTCATCATTTGAATTTCAAATCATACCTAGATATTTTGACATCAAGGACTGAACTGGATCATTGATGGATATATTAGACATAGTGGATTTGATTATGGTTTATTTGGTGAAATTGTAGTTTATAAGAGGCACCTGTGCTCTTTGAACCAGGCATTCATGATTTAAAACAATTTTCATGTCAGAATTGAACCAAAAGATTGCCTGAATCATTCCTCTCCCTATGTCCAAAGTTACTAGTTTTTACTTGGCTGTCAACGTTTATACTGAAATCACCTAGAATGTATACAATGTATTTGGGGGGCTCTTGCTTCAAAGTATTTTGATGCTGGGATAGAAACTATTTCAGTTTTCTATTTCTATTTTAAGCTCCGTGGCATAAATTGTTGGGGCAGAGACTTGAATAACTGTGATTTTGAGTGCTTGACACAGATTTGAATGGTTAGAATGTGATCATTAACCATCATGAAACTTTCAACTGCTGGGACAAGTTTCTTTATAAATGCTACTCCAGTTGTTTTCTTGGTGTCATGTCCTAATGAATTTCTCAGATTGGAAATAGCTGTAGTCTATCTAGTGTAACTGATAAGCACCGAAGAGATTCATTTTCAATCTGGCCATCTCCTGTTCGATGGGTTACCATTTACTCTGACTTGTTCCTCATTGCTTTGTATCTATTAGTTTATCAAAATACAAAATACAGAGATACAAAGAAAAATGAAAATAATGGAAAAATAAGGGAGGAAAGGGGAAAGAAGAAAAAAGTGTAAACAGAATTAAAAAAAGAAAAGCCTCAACTTCCAATTCTTTTGGGGCAGTAGAATAAGGTAATACAGGTAGCCCTCAACTTACGAATGGAATGGAGCTTTCACTCCTACAAACCCCGAGGATTTGTAGGAATGAATCGCATATCTTGAACACGATTCACTCCGAGTTTTCGCCCATGCATTTGCTAATTTAATGTGTGGGTGAATGCGCAGCTCATTAAGTGAACATGAGGTATCTCAGGGTGGGGAAGGCCAGGGAGGCCTAGGTATGGTAAAGGCCATCTTCAGACTACCCAAGGCCTCCCCTGACCTATTGAAATACCTTATGCTCCCTCCCTTGGGGACCCATAATTGTTCCCCCCGCATCCCGCCGTGCCAGATCACTTACCTTGTCTTCTCTCCAACCTCTGTTTCTTTCTCTGCTCCTGGCAAGAGCAGAGGGAGGTCTCCAAGGCCCAGAATGGATCTTCAGAAACATGTGGCCACAGCTCACAGCCTCTGTTTTGGGTCTCCAGAGGCCCTCTGAAACGTCCCCTGGCATCCTTTCTGGGATACAACAGCATGGAAAAGGCCTCTGATGCCTGGATTGGGCCTCCAGAGCCCTGCTGAAGACTCCTCCAGTATCATTTCCAGGTATCAGGGGCCTTTTCTGGGCTGCTGCCACCTGGAAATGACACCAGGGGACACTTCAGCGGGGCTCCGAAGGCCTGATCTGGGTATCGGAGGCCTCTTCTGGGCTGCTACCACCCAGAAATGATGCTAGGGGATGCTTCAACAGGACTCTGGATGCCCAATCTGGGTGTCAGAGGCCTTTTCCAGGCCGCTGTCACCCGGAAAGGACACCGGTGGATGCTTCAGTGGACCTCCGGAGGCCTGTTCTGGTTGTGGGAGGCGTTTGTATGCCTCCAAAGGTCTGTTCTCCCCCCGCCTCCATTCTGTTCTCTTTTGCAGAGAACAGAGGCCTAAACTACCATGAGATCATGTGAGATCAGTAGTGTGAGATCTCTCACCACTGATCTCACATGATATTGTGTTACTTTTCCATTCTTTGTGAATGCACTGAAGGAAGCAGCAAAACAGCCATGAAAGCTAAGGTGAGTATCCACTGAACTAGTGCCTAGGGAGACTCAGGGTGGGAGTGGGGGGGAATAGCCAGGGTGAATGTTGCAGTGTCACTGTGGTCGATCATAAGGGTGAATGACTGCCGTGGTGCAGCAACATTAGTAATTTTGGGACTTTTTCGTAAACACTGGGGGGGTGCTTATTACATAACTTCAAACGTTCATTAAGGGAACACTCATAACTCAGGGATTACCTGTAACGTACAACTTTTTTCTTTTACATAATAATACATACTAGCCATTTCTATAACAATCAATTATCTAATCAGCAAAACCCAATATCAAAGTTTCATTTTTTTCCCACCTCAACCAAGTCATTTCACATTGCTGTCCATTGGATCTATGCAGTGTAGATCCTTGCTTTCACTAATGGCTGCATTAGTGAGCTGGGATTTCTGCTGGATTTGTTCCTGACACATCATTAATGACTAGACTGCTCATTGCAGGTCCCCATTTTTCTCTAGAAGGTTGTTGGATATCTTCTGGTGGACATACAGTAATTCAAATGTTAAAAGCATGTCATAAGTGGTCTCACAGAATGATACCTCATAAGCATTTGTTCCATGAGGGCAACCACCAAGCACAAACATTTATCAGAAGTCAAACTCATGAACCCACTCCAAGTGTAATTTATACTATCCCAACCATAATTTTTATTTTCTAAGAATACCAGTAAGATTTATATGCCAAGCTTGATACTATTTAATTTTTCATTCAATTGTTTTTAAATTGAAAGAATCTTTAAATAAAGAAGTCAGACGGGATATTGCAAGAGAAAGTATCTTTGAATATGTTGGCAACATCTCTTTTGGACATTAAAGAAATATATTCAGCATAATATAGTACAAGGTGTGCTTCTAATTATACAGTTACTGTCCAGAGCTAAACAATATTGCCGGTAATTTTTTAAACAAATGTGGAATAGAATAGAAAACATATTTTTAAAAGCCCTAAAATGAAATGTTAGTAGGAAGACACCCTTAAAATATCTAGTCAGAAAGATAAAATATAAAATTAGTCCTTTATTTGGCATGATGGTGAAAGTTTAAATTGATTAAACTAGGCTTCCCAGCTTATTTAGCAAAATGTTTGATAAGGAATGGATATTCTTGCACATGTTCCATTTATTTTTTCTGATTATATTGTATTCCAGAGATGGCTACCCAAGATTATCTTCGTCAGGACTGCCAGATGGTCCATGGCATTCCTATGGTCTATGCATTTTCCTTTGACTGGGATAGAATTGAAAATTTCCAGAGTAGGCCAGATGATATTGTGATAGCCACATATCCCAAATCTGGTGAGTTTTCAGTATTAGAAAAGGGGAACCTGGTGGCATTCTTTTTATGAAGCCTTCATTTTATGAAGGTTTTTTTTTTTCTTGGAATGCAGATTTCAATACAACTTCTGGCAAACTTAATGGGCTGTTTGTTTCCAGGCACAACATGGCTAAGTGAAATTGTGGATATGATTCTGAATAATGGTGATCCTGATAAATGCAAAAGAGATGCTATTTTCAATAAAGTGCCTATGTTAGAATTTGTTGTCCCAGGGAAGATGCCAGCAGGTAAGCTTTGATCCCACTTATTAATGTGTACTTTAGAGACACAGGGTAGAAAAGATCAAGAGGTTCATCTGGCAAGTTAAATTCTGCCTTCCTTTATTTTAATTTCTTGGGATGAATAAAAAGATTTATGTTGTGAGGAGTGGAAATATGTAAAATATGTATTTTTGGAGGAGGGTCTACTTTGTCCATTTACGGACTGAACTAGGAGAAAAACAACATGGAAAAATTAGCCAGAAATTTGTCCATAGTCTGTTAATATAAGTAAGAGAAGGAGAAGGTTGCATCATATGGAATAAGTGTGACATAACTATCCAAATAGATATGTTGTGGAGCATCATATGGCATAAAAAAATCCAAAGAAAAATAAGAAAAGATCAAAAAGCCATTCAATAAATGGTGAACTCACTATGCTAATTAATTAATATGTTAACCCATATTAAAACAGAATACTATGTTTCTCATATTAATATCAAATTTAAAAAAACTAATTAAATAAAAAAATGAGTCCAGTTTTCTAGCATTACTATTGGACCCAGCTCTTTCAGGGCTTACTTGACGCCTATGGGGAATCAATCCATAATAAATAGCTGCATTGATCAGCATCTTAGTAAAGGATATTTTGTTAGTTAAATGTTATAGATCTCTTTTTTTCCTCTCCTCTGGTCTGAGCTGTGACTAATAGCACCTAGGAAAAATCACTATCAAGTGGTGTTATACACACACACATACACACACAAGTACACACACACCAGTACAAAAAAACCCATTACAGTACACAAAACAAAATATAGTATTTCTGGAAGCCATTTTTCAAAAGACGTTTCTGAGTCCAGTGGAAGGATAGTGGAAGTAAAAAAGAAATAAAAGGAAAAGAAATACTCTGCAGACAAGTCTCAAAGTTCAGAGGCGGATTAAGGGAGGACAAAGCAGTGGTGGGATTCAAATATGTGAACAACCAGTTGTCTGTGTGGATGCTGCTTCCGGAAGTCCATTCTGGGCCTGGGCAACAAAACATTAGCTACTAGTTCTGCCGAACTGGCTGAATCCACGACTGGGACAAAGAATACATGAAATGTAAGCTTGTGCATGCATCATGATGTCACACAGACACGAAAGGGACTGGTGAGATGCTACTTTTGTTATTTTAACAAAAGCATTGGATAAGGCAAACATTTGGTTAACATTCTCTCTTTTTTTAAATATTTAGGCTACATCCAAATTCGTCATTTGCCTGCAATCATTCCTAAAATGGGTTACCAATGGGCTGCTGGTTCCAGATTAGGCATGCTATATGCAACATCAGAGAATTGAAAAACCTGATAATTTATTTTATTTATTTATTTATCAAATTTCTACATTGTCCATTGGTTTACAGATAACGTAGAGCAGCACTGCATACTTAGAGAAGAAATGTCCACATTGATAAATTTAAAAACCTCACAGACCACTAAGAAATACCTGGCACAAAGGTCAACTAAGCTGGCAGCAGTGGACCTGAAAGATGTTGAAGATGTTTGGCAGTGCATCTTTTGATATGGCAGCAACAGTGATTTTTTATTATAATTTTTTCAGAAATGCTTGGGGAGAGTAACACAAGCTGCATGACAGGCCACATATTTGTGCCTGCCTGAAGCAGATACTCATTTTCTTTGACAAACACAGAAGAACGAATACTCTGCAAGTAGTTCGGCATTTATATCCTCTACTGCTCACAAGACTTCTCCAGAACTTATTAACTTGTTTGGAGGGGAGTTTAGCAGTATATACCTATAGATAGGCCAAGTTTCTCACAAACTCTCCAATACTTGGGAAACATCAGGCAACACTGAATACAAAGTATTAGAAATATCTGTTGATCAATTTGGAGAAGGTTCCTAAAGCTGGGTGGGAACCAGTCTTAAATATTGCTTTTATCAAAGGCTATCCAACAGTAAACATGAAACCGATGTTCAAAGACAACTCCCTAGGTGGATTGTAGAGTTCAGTTATTAGTTTTGTAAAAATCAGTAACAGTGAATATCAAATGGGAAGATACCAAAGTTGCTGCCGCAGATGGGGTTCATTGGAAGAAGCTTACTGCCCTATGCACTTCATGTGAAAGGAATCACATCATGATGATGATGATGATGATGATGATAAAAAATCAATAATCATTCACTTTTTAATTATCCTTTTAGTCACATTACATTTTCAAAGTTTATCAGTGATTTTTAGTCTCTTTTTTAAAATACTTAAATTAGTACTAAATAGTGTCGAGACTCAGCACTGACTTGAAGACCCCCTACCAAACGTAGTCAGTTTAACGGGTGTCTCCTGCATTTCCAATTATTTTCTATATCGGCAGTGTCTATATGATATTCCTTACCATCTCTCATTGTTTTACTTGCAAGGCACAGAACAGTTAACTCATATGTCTTCTCCTCGCGTGGTGAAGACCCACCTTCCAGTAAGCTTACTTCCCAAGTCTTTCTGGGACAAAGGCTGCAAGGTAAATATATTTGTCAGCATGATACATTGTGAAAGGGTCTGGAGGGTGTCTAATCCAAAACAATCCAAACTCTTTAGAAGTAAATTTCCCTCAAATACTGTCATCAGAGATGCTCGTTACTTACATCTTTTTCTGGGGTGTGGTGGTGTAGCTCTCCAAAAATAAATGTTATTTGGGGGATGTCAAATGTCAATCCATACACTAGCACATTTGACTTATTTAACACCAGAACTCTTGATGTCATTTTGTCCTTTAGGTGGGAAGTCTTGCTAAAATGACAGATTTCTCCACCTCTTCCTTACACCTCATTAGTCTACCAAACTTTATTATGATCCAAACCAACAAATAAAAGCATTAAAATAATAATAGTAAAATATAAAAATGAAAGACAGAATAAAATATTGCAGTTGATGATGGATTAACAGTAGACAACTAAAGTTTGCCTAATTTTATACATAGCATAGCAAAATTTGGCCATATTCAGAGAAATTACTTCATACAGATCTGATAAAAGTAATTGTACATAAAAAAGATCAGTATTTCCTAGATATTTTGTTAAGTAAGGTGTTATAAATTGAGTCTGTAAGTCTCAGAAAATGTTTGTAAGCCTTACAGAAAATGCAGTATACCATATTTGAGCTATGGTTTTAATGGCCCCTTGTCCACGTGGGCACAGTCTCATCTTTTTTGATTCACTCCTCCAAAACTGCTGTGGGAAGTGTGTTGCAGTGCACTGCACACTCCATATACCCCACCTACAAAGTTTTGCTAATTCTTTAGTAGTACTGCTATAAAACATATTGGGTTTGGTGGTACTGCCATATAGAACAGAAATGGTTTTTTTTAAATTATTGGTCAGAATTCTAACAGAGTCTGCTTAGAAAACCTATCTAAAAAGATTGAACAGATTAAATCAGTGGTATTTTTCATGAACTGAAGTAGATAAAGGATAACACTTTTTTAAAGCGAAAGTAATCAACTGATTAAGTACTAATCGCTTTGATTAGAATTTGAATCCTTTACCTGTTAATCCAGATTATATGTGTGTGCACACGCAATGGTCAATTACAAATCAGGAGAAAACGGTTTTACAATCTGAAATTTATTATTATACCTTCCTCAGAAGTCTTGAGAAAAGAAAATTGTAAAGTGTTTTGCAGATATAATTATGATTACCGTGACAATCCAACCCTGATGGACGGGCATTTCAGAAATATTTCCTTAACTACACAAGGAACAAGAATGACCACGAGCAGGCAAAAAAGCAGTGGGAGTGGGAGCAACTTAAAACTTACTGCCAGCTTCCCCATTAAGTTTCTTTGCTACAAACATGAGAGTTTTAGTAGCACAGTAATCCTCAAATTACACACAGCTGCTTTCCAAGTTAGTTTTCTATTTGAGCCCATTCTAGATGTAGAGATATAGAGACAAGATCACTATATTTTTTATTTGCAGTCTCATTTAAGTAATTACTAATTACACTAGAAATTGTGAAGAATCTGGTAACACTTTTTTTAGATTAACAAGTTTCTTAAAACGGGGTTTTAAAAAAATAAATAAATAAAGATTTAGTGATTCTGGGCAAACCCTAAGTACTCCATGCATCCAAATGGAATTCAGTGGGGTTACCTGGTTGAGCACCACTGCTTTATAAGATGCAGTGATCACAGGTGGTTTTTCATTACTCTAGTCTCTTCAGTAGTGAAAACCTACCAGTAGCTTATGCATTCTATGTGTTTTTTATTTGCTCCAATGAAGATGATCTATATGGCTCGTAATGCAAAGGATGTTGCTGTCTCCTTTTATCACTTTGACTTGATGAATAAGCTACATCCAGATCCTGGCTCTTGGGGTGACTACCTGGAGAAATTCATGACAGGAAGAAGTAAGTTTTCAGGAAACAAAGTGATGAGACTGAGTGTGTTTGCTGCTAACTCACTGAAGAAAAACCCAAATCAGATTATGGACAGAATTTTTTTTAGTTAAAAAAAAAGAAAATGTCTCTTTTTCAGGTAGGGATATGAGTTATGTTTGTATATCTTATAACACTATATATCTAATAGTGGTTGAAAATACACAAGAATAGTAAAAAAGATTAAAGTATATTCAAATTCATTATATCCTTTGTAATCAAAGCTGCATTATGGGGAACAAATATGTGATTTCATACACATCTGTCTATACTAATATCTGTCCTACTTGCTACATTGGAGTGGATAAAAGTTTCTTCACCTATTCAGATAACAAAGACAAGTCTTAAGTAATATTGGGGCAGTCAATCATTACTCTGAACAGTTGTTAAGTGACTGATTAAAAATTGAGAAGTAGCTATATTATAATAAAATGTTGCTTGAATGTTGACATTGAATGGTAGCCTTTATTATGGAAAAGACAAGCCTGATATTTGAACCAATATTTAATTGTTCTTTGCACTTCTCTTTTTAACTGTGCAGTTGGGAGAAAACAATGTTAGTGCCAAAATTTAAGAATTTATTCTGTCTACATGTCCAATTTGACCATAATCATATGCTGTTGTTTAAAAGAGTGGAAGTTGTGCTTACAAGTCAGTCTTGATTCCTAGGGTCAATTTTTTGGGAAAGATTTAGCCTTGCTTTTCAGGGCTAAGAGAGAATGTCTGGTCAGCTAATTTCATGCATAAGGCAAGACATAGTCTTCTGGTTTCTAGCCTGATGATTGTAATCAGCATACCAAACTGTCAGATATAGTAATTAGAATCAGCCTATTGTTATCTTTATAGATAAAGCTAAAAGGGGCGTTGGTCTTACCCGAACACCTTTTCTCAGCATGACAATGGAGAATCCACCAATGGGTTAACTTCGTCTTCTGCCCGTAGACTAGTTGTCCAATTTTGCTCTGCCTCTCCTCCTGGGACCCAGTCTTGACGAGGCGAAAGCTATTTGGCTATGTTTTCTTGTGTTGACTCCATCCTCTCCCCTCACAGGACTTGACTGGTCTCAAGGGTGGGAGTGGATTCTCCATCGTCATGCTGAGAAAAGGCGTTCAGGTAAGACCAACGCCCCTTCTCCAGTATGATGAGTGGAGAATCCACCAATGGGACATACCAAAGCTTCACTGTCCTTGTGGGTGGGATGCCGTCTGGGCCTGTGTCCCTCTCTCTGATACTATGCACTGGAGTACCCTCCTGCCAAAGGAGGCCTTCGCAGATGCGAATCTGTCTAATTTGTAGTGTCTTATAAAAGGGGAAGGTGACGTCCACGTCGTCCCTCTACATATTTCTTCAGTCGAAGCCTGAGTTGCCCATGCTGCTGAGGTTGCAGTACTGCACGTGGAATGTGCAGTGATTCATCTGGGGACCGTCAAGGATTGTCCCCTGTATGCCTCCGCTGTACGCCTCCTAATCCATCTACCGATTGTGGATGCAGTGACCCTCTGATCTCTTGTGTGAGAATGGAAGGAGACAAACAGTGCTTCCGATTTACGGAAGGGTGCCGTTCGCTTGATGTACTGCTTTAAAACTCCGCAAATGTCTAAGGTGTGCCACTTGTGCTCCAGTTCATGGGATGGTTTGGGGCAAATGTTTGGTAGCACCACCTCCTGTGCTCTGTGGAATAGAGAATTGACCTTTGGAATGAAGGAGGGGTCCAAACGTAACACCACCCTGTCCGTGTGGAATATACAAAGGTCCTCCCTCACTGACAGGGCTGCTAGTTCTGAGATGCGTCTTGCTGAGGTAACAGCGACTAAGAAGGCGACCTTAAGGGTCAGGTACTGTAGGTCACAGGTCCTGACAGGCTCAAATGGAGGTTAGGTTATGGCATGTAGGACCTTAGGTAAATCCCAGGAGGGGTATCTGTGTATCACAGGTGGCCTACTGTTAGATGCGCCCTTTACAAAGGATCGCATCACTGGGTGTGTCTGGCTAGAATTTTGGAGTTGCCGTAGGTAAGAATGGTTGATAGGGCAGCCACCTGTCTACGAATTGTATTGGGTGCTAACCCCCTATCCAGACCTTTCGCTAGGTAGTCTAAGATATCTGGGATAAAGATGTTGCATGGGTCTAGTTATTGCCTGTTGCACCAACCGCAATAATTTTTCCAAGTGGAATCATAGATCCTGTTACTTGTAGGCCTTCTAGAGGCCTGGAGAGTCCTAATGACTCTTTGTGAGAAGTTGTCTCTCTCTAGGAGACTCCGCTCAAGTGCCAGGCGGTTGGAGCCACTGTGGGTCTAGATGTAGCAGGGACCCCTGGTTGAGGGAAATTTGGTCGTGTGGAATCCTCCACAGCAGAGATGTAGATAGCCTTACGAGATCGGCAAACCGCGGCCGTCTTGGCCAGTGCGGTGCAATGAATCATCTTGGCCAGTGTGGTGCAATGAGTATCACCTCCATCTGTTCCTGCAATATCTTCCTGATGGTTGCTTGTATCAGAGAAAGAGGTGGGAATGCATACAGCAGTCCTTTCGGCCAGTGGCCTCGGAGTGCATTCGCTCTCTCTGCTCCTGATGTCAGAAAACAAGAGAAGAACCTTGGAAGCTGCATATTCTTTGAAAACTGGCAAACAGGTCCAACACTGGATGGCCAAATCTCTCTGCTGCCTCCCTGAAGAGAGCAGGGTGCAGGCTCCACTCTGAGTGGTCTATCGTTGTCCTGCTCAGGAAGTCTGCCTCAGGCTTCTCCTGAGATGTGCTCAGCCTTCATGGAGGCTAGGTTGTTTTCTGCCCAGGTTCCCAGCGCTTGTGCTTCGTTCATGAGGGCCCTGGATCGCGTGCCTCCTTGTCGGTTGACATGCGCTTTGGCTGCCACGTTGTCTGTGAGTATGAGCATGTGTTGATGCACCACTGTGCTGCAGAAATGATGGAGGGCCAGGTGTATGGCTCTGAGTTCTAGCCAGTTTATGTTGTGTTTTAGATCTTTCTTTGACCATTGACCCTGTGCTAGCTGTGATTGCAGGTGTGCTCCCCAGCTGAATAGGCTGGCATCCATTGTAAGGGTGACTTGGTTGGCTTCCCTGAACAAGTGTCCCTTCCCCATCACTGGGGAACCAGTGGAGCAACCTCAGGACCTTTGGTGGCACCTTCACTCTTTGGTTTGAGGACCCTATCCCCACTCTTTGAAACGGAAGTAGGAACCACTGGAGTTCTCTGGAGTGTAGCTTTGCCCAAGGTATGATTGCGAGGCATGACACCATCTTTCCTAGCAGCTGTGAGAGTGTAGCCAGCATTGAGGATCGCTTCCTGTGGATGAGCCTGACCAGGGTTCGAATGCTGCATTGATGGTCCTGAGAGAGATGGACCGGCATTTTTGTGTGTCTATGACTGCTCCCAGATGAATGGTCTGACTCTTCTGAAAATTTACTGAGAACCCGTGGTCTTGAACGGTTTTCAGAGTCAGTGCCAGGTCTGACTGTGCTGTCTGGACCTATGAGGATTGGATGAGGATGTCATCCAGATATCATTGGATGTGCACCGGAATTGTTCTCAAGTGCATGGCGATTGTTGCCAATGCCTTTTTGAACACCCTGGGAGCTGAAGAAAGTCCAAAAGGTAGGGCCCTGTATTGGAACTGTTGACCCATGTGGTAGAACCTGAGGAACCTCTGGTGGTCCGGAAGTATAGGAATGTAAAGGCAGGCCTCCGTCTGATCCATGGACGTCAGAAGGTCCCCCTTCCTGATGCTTGCTAATATCAAGTGAAGGGTTTGCATTTTGAATTTTTTGTACTCCAGGTTCAGACTCTTTAAGTCTAATATTGCTCTCCACCCCCCCCCCCAAATTCTTTCGGACTATGAATAGGATGGAATAGAATCCTTGCCCCCACTGATCTCTTTCTACCGGTTCTATAGCCTGAATGTCCAGGAGGTGATGGATGGCCTCCTTGGTGAGATTCTTCTTGATGAGATCTTTTGGAGATTGGCAAGGAATGAACCAGTTTGGGGGTGTTGAGAGGAATTCTAGAGATAGACCGAATCTGATGATATTTAGGATCCAGAGGTCCATGGTGGTGGCTTGCCATTTGTGAGCAAAAAGGGCTAGCCGGCCACCAATGGGGGAGCCCCCTGGGCCATCACTTGGATCTGCGATAGGGATACCCCCCGGCTCCTTGAAAGGGCCGCCTTGCTTGAGCCTGTTGTCTGAACCTATCCCTGTTATTGTTTCTCCCACCTTGACGGTCCAATCTGGGCTGATAGGGATGGGAAAAGGCCCCTGATCCGTGCCTGCATCAGGTCAGAAGGACGGTCTGCAGGAATAGGAGGGAGCTCTCCTCTCCATCCTTTTTGTCAGGTGGGCCAAGATCTTGTGTTTGTCCTTATTTTCAATTAGATAAGGGTCAAGCGCCTCGCCAAAGAGCCGCCTGCCCTTATAGGGTGCCGCTGCTAAACACCACTTAGCCTTCATGTCCTCTCTCCAATGCTTGAGCCACAGCAATCTGCGTGCACCAGTGCTGTACGCTATTGCTCTGTCAGAGAAATTGGTTGTCTGTAAGGAGGAATCCGACATGAGCTCCGGTGCCGCCACTAACCTTCTTAAATTCTGGTGAGTTTTCTCCTCCACTGGGGAATACTCGACTAGAGTTGGCGCAGCCAAAGAAGAGATGTCCTGGTGAAAAAGGACATAGTGATGCCTGCCTTGATTGCCCACACTGAGGCCTGGTGTGCCCTGCAGAAGATGAGGTCCATCTTCTTATCTTCTGATTTCAGGGCCTCCACTGCATCCCCAGCTATCGGGAGTGGAGAAAAGAGGGTTGCAATGGATTCATCTACTGTTGGCACTTCTATTATCTCTGATAGCACCGGGTCTATGTTGAACATTTTCTTGTCTGTCCCCCCCATTGGGAGGAAGAAACCCAGTGCCCCCGTATTGTTCTGAACAGAATCAAAGAAGAGAGGTGGGCAGGGGACAAAATGTTGTGTATAAGTGAGCTGTGAGAACACCTCGTTGTTTGTGACCTAGCCGTTCGTTTTATTAGCGATTCCCCCCCCCCCTTCGAATTAGTCAGAATATCAAGAAAATCAAGAGATATGATCTTATCTTCAGGAGTCAATGAAATTCAGTCTAATCGGGCTCAAGCATATAGTGAGCTCAAGTACAATTTTACTTTATTTTCACAATCAGACCCTTGGTAGCCAGAGTTTTTATTAAGTTTTGATGTAGCCACAGACGGTTAGTCAACCACATATTAATAGAAAGCCTAACCTGACCAAATTGTATTAGCCTCTTTCTCCTGAAAGCTGACATAATTCCAAGCATGCATAGAGGTGTGTGGCTACAATACTATTAGAAGTCAGTGTAAGCTATAATTGCAGGCTGAAATAACTGTGAGATTACTATAAACATTTACAATTTAGAAAATTTTAAAGTATTCATTATGCACATTCTTTCATATAGACCAGATAATTCTTGGCAAATTCCAGATGGAATGTATGTGAGTTGTCTAAATATTTCTAGTGCTAAGGGGTGATTTAAAACACTGATTTCATAGCTCCTACAAGAGTACTTAAACTTATAACTGCTTGTCTCTTTTTTTAAATAAGCAATGATCTTTGGCTCCTGGTATGATCATGTGAAAAACTGGTGGAATAAGAGAAATGATCACTCCATATTATACTTGTTTTATGAAGACATGAAAGAGGTAATAGAATAAGAATACCTTTCAAGTATTTTATCAATATTTATTTATTTATTTATTTATATACAGAGTCACTATAGAGTGACTCTGGGGAGTTATGATAGAAGTATTTATTTAATCAATGTTCTAAGGCAGGGGTAGGCAACCTTGACTCTTTTATGACTCATGGACTTCAACTCCCAGAATTCCTGAGCCAACTACACTGAGGGGAAAGGGAGAGATTTCCAAGCTGAGCCATGCTGGCTCAGGGATTCTGGGAGTTGAAGTCCATGAGTCATAAAAGAGCCAAGGTTGCCTACCCCTGCTCTAAGGTATCCTACTAGTTAATAACTCTGGGCAGCTTACAGAGAATTAAACCAATTTGAAAACCTATTAAAGAGTAATTATGTGGGAGGAATCATATTATTGAGCCACTGCTATTGCTTACCAGAACCATACATAAAACCTAGAGCCAAGTCCTAATGCTTCCTGAAGCCCAGTAGGATCAGGGCCATATGGATCTCACAGAGGATATTAGAGCAGAAATAGCATAGAAGAAACTTCCTTTTACAGATAAAAATTTAAATTTTATGTGTAATATTTTAAGAATCTCTTTCTTGAATCAGATATTGGGACCACTTAGTTCCAAGAAGAGCGAGGGGCAGAGGGCCAGGGGCCCATTGGCTGTGGAAAATGGTTGGGGGAGAGCCAGCGGAGGTGGAAAGCTGGCTGTAAATGGATTGAGGTAGATGGCTGGGGGTGAAAGAGGCACAGCCAAAGGTCCATGCCTAAATGTCCCATTTTACCACCATAGTCATGTAATTGCAATCTGGGTGCTCATGGACCTGTTTGCACTTAAGACTGGTTGCCAAGTACACTGCAATTTCCAATCTTCTCTGCTGATTCCTGCAACAAGTCACTGGGGAAGCTGGCCAGAAAAGTTGTCATCTGCTTCCAGCTTCCAGAAAGACTCCCTCTCATCTTGAGGCTGGCTGAAAGAATTGCCTGCTGAAGGATCCTGCTTAGATTTTGGCAATCCAAGCAATCACATAGCTGAAATACTTCAATAGGAAGCTCTTTTGCTTTTGGAGCTGATTGAAAGAGCTGCGTGCTTAAGGATTTCAGTTTTGTGACTCCAAGCAAGCACAGAAGTGAAATCATTCAGCAGGCTCTCTTTTCTCCAGCCCCTAGAAATGAGAGGGAACCAAGCACCTGAGTTAACAATAGATTTCTGTCCTGTTTATTTTATCCCCTAAGAACTTTCATGTGTGCAGCAAAACTTTATGAAAGGAAATGTGCATCAACAAGCATATGATTTACATATGATTTTCCCGTAGGATCCAAAGCATGAGATTAAGAAACTCATACATTTCTTGGGAAAGAATCTTGATGAATCAGTTGTAGATAAGATTGTTTATCATACATCTTTTGATATGATGAAGGACAATCCTATGACAAACTACAGGATGGCTCCAGCTGCTGTAATGGATCATAGTATCTCTCCATTCATGCGCAAGGGTAAGAGGCTGTATGACCTTTCTGATCATAATTCTTCAATTTAGACAATTGTTATTCCTTTATCGCTCAATTTCAGCTGATAATGTTGGATTAGAGGCAATATTTCAGTATATATACTTCATTCTCTATATGTGTTTGATTTGTATTATTGTGCATTTTAGGAATTGCTGGAGACTGGAAGAATCATTTTACAGTAGCTCAGAATGAGGCATTTGATGAGAACTATAAGAAGACAATGGCAGATACAACACTGCAATTCCGAACTGAGATCTGAGGCTCCCATGAGCTGTAACAAAGCTGCTGCTTTTATGCAGTTCCATATAGAATATGTCATTCAATATGTTTTGAATTCTTGCAAGTCCTTGGTTTTAAAGAAGAAGCAGATTCTGATTTGACAGGTTGCAGATAATATGCACATAGATTTGGCAAACACTTCCAGACAAAAGGGGCAAGAGGTTTTTGTGACTTTCCTGGGTTTTGGTTCTTTTTGGCAGTAACTTAGGCCATAGTCCTGTTTTAATATATCTCCATAGAAGAATATCATTCTTTTTGCTCTTTTAAAAAGCACATTTGAAAAAAAAAAACAATTTCGGTAAAAACTGCAGGGAGTCAAAGGATCCATTAGCCTCTACTATTATATTTCCAAATTATAGTGCTGGTCTCATTGGCTGTTATTAATTGAAAGAAAATATTAGGTCAAAAATACCCCTACAACTAAGCATGAGTTGTGGATTAAACATTAATACTTTTGAAATACAAACAAGTCGTTCCATACAAAATTAGGCACAAGTATAATGTATAAAAGATATTCCTTCAGGAGTTTTAAGGAAAAACAATCAAACTTAGATAATAATGTTTTTTGCATTTTAACCTTCAAATTGTATTTGGTCTTACTTCCCCTCAAATAACATTTTATTAAGAATTTGGAATACAATAGTAACAACTTATCCAAACTAAGCTTAGAGGAAAAAGAGAATAAAAAGAAAGAATAAAAAGTACAAGAAAAAAGAAAGCAAAGAACACAAAGAGAATAAATAAAAATATATAAATAAGTGATTTCAATTTTCATCACAACAGATGTAAATAAATTTAATAACTTCACCCATTTTAACATATCTCTT
The DNA here is from genome assembly GCA_034064705.1 of Bothrops alternatus. NCBI lineage: Eukaryota > Metazoa > Chordata > Lepidosauria > Squamata > Viperidae > Bothrops > Bothrops alternatus. The sequence continues at coordinate 19,083,436 of JARGCV010000103.1, read as the reverse complement.
CATTCATTATCCCATCCCTTTTCTATAAGAGATAGATAGATAGATAGATAGATAGATAGATAGATAGATAGATGGATGGATGGATGGATGGATGGATGGATGGATGGATGGATGGATGGATGGATGGATGGATGGATGGATGGATGGATAGATAGATAGATAGATAGATAGATAGATAGATAGATAGATAGATGGAAAAATGGATAGATGGAAAAATGGATAGATGGATACATGGGTGGATGGATGGATGGATGGATGGATGGATGGATGGATGGATAGATAGATAGATAGATAGATAGATAGATAGATAGATAGATAGATAGATCCAGAAAACATCAACTTTTCAGTCTTGGTTGCAGCAAAAAAATCCATAAAGGGTTGCCAGAATATTGTGTCAGAATATCTTCTTTTCTTGATCATAAATTTATATTCCTTCCTGTTACTTCTAACACTGTTGGTGGTAATGTATTTTCTGAGCTTGCTGTTTAGCTTCTGAAGTTTCATCACAAGGCTAGATGACATCCTCACTGAAGCAAAGACACTTCAAATGAAGTCCCACTGAGGATGTCACCTAGACTGGTGATGAAACATTTGGAAGCTAAACAGCAAGCTCGGAGAACAAACCACCATTATCATCTACCACCCGAGCTACAAATATTTTCTATCATTTCTGCTTCTAATACTGTTGAGCTTTAATTCAATGAAATATTGTTATAGGGCTGATTTCTCTTTAATTCTTCTTTATCCAATCACACAGATTTCTTCAAGGCTTCAACAAGCTTTGTTTGTAAATGAGTAAGAAAACATTTTTCCAGGTCATTCTGTTGGTTTATAATTTGTATTTCCCTTTTTAATATTTAAAATTTCACCCACGTTATTTTGTATATCTAGTAAAATTTTCTTTTCCAAACCATTTTCTTGTCCTATCATTTGTAGTTCCATATTCATCTTAACAGATAAAATTTGTTCCAGATCTGTTAATCTTTCATTAACATTTTTAGACATAGTATATCGATAGAAGCAGAAATCATTACTAATAGTTTTGATCTTATAATTGCTAACTTTTGGCTCCATTCTTCAGAGTTCTCCTTTAATATTTTTGATGTTATAATGTATCATGTCATTCTGTAAATTCCATTATTAACTAACATCAGACTTGTATTTTTTCTTTCTGCTGAAAATCTTTAGTCCCCTCTAAATCATCATTTATCTTTTGTTATGACTTACAGTTGTTAGGATAACCAAAAGAACTCTATTTCCCATGAAAATGTGTTAATCCCAATTTTTTTATCATAAAAGTCAGTATTCCAATTTGCAATCCATTTATAACTTTCTCAGATCAAAATCTTATTTAGCTTTTTGTTATTTATTTCAAGTTTTTAAGCTTGCAATTAAATTTTCTTTAAACTTATCTGCTAAAGACTTCAACCTGTCATCCTAAAAGTCTCTAATAGTTTTGGAATAATAGGGAATTTCTGAAAGTGATTAGAAAGTGAGGTTTGGAAACTTTGCGTCCTTTAAAAGTATCCAATGCAGTTGCAACAAGATGGCTGATTCTGTCATTTCCTGGTACTCAAACCAAGAGAAAACCATTGTCCTGCAGTCTCCTTATGAAAAGCAGACATCTGAAGCATATATGGGTGATCTCCTGTCCTCTCCTTATTCAAAGACATTCAAGGGAGCTAGTCTATGTGTTCTTTGATCTTTGCCACAATTGCCAGCACCGCTTTTGCAGAGCCATCTACCGTTTACAATATTCCACCCCCCCCCAGTCTTACCATTCCCCAAGAACACAAGAAATAAAAAATGAATTTATTTAGCTTCTCACTTGTGTTGCCTCATCTTGCTCTTTTTGATTTTGTATTTAAACATAAATACTAATAAATCATTATTTGGTGTAGTAAGGTAAACAAAAGTGAGCTGATTTTTCAAAGAGGAATATTCTTTCCAATCCATTTCACAGGTTTGTTGTTGTAGAGAAGACTGGAGGCAGGACTACTAAGTAGAGGTAATTTTTATTTGCTGACTGAAATTGGTTCCAGTGAAATGGTTGCTAAGTGAACCACTTGCAGGGGGGGGGGAAAGTCATGGTTACTGTCTTCTCATTCAGATAAAGTTCTGTCATATAGTGTTCCATACTTGACACATCACCCTCCTCCTTTTCCGCCTTGCAGGGTGAAGAATTTATTTAAATAATCAATTTCTTCCAGAGTTGCCTTTTTCCTTAAGATAGAAAACATTTTTTTCCTACCAAAATGCTTTTTTCATATTTGTATATTCTCCATTTTACGTTGGCCAACTATATATAAAATATATAGTTGGCCAAATTATATATTTAAAAGGAAGTATAAAAAATAGTAATAATAATAATAATAATAATAATAACAATAACAACAACACAATAGCAAAAATATCAAAGGATTTTATAATCCATTTTTTCAGGGTTTTATCTAAGCGATTTTGATTGTTGTGATATTATGGGACAGTTAAGTTGTATTTATTTCTATTTGTTTATGACAATTCAAATTAAATGTCAAATTAGCATTCAGTCTGGCCTTATGTTATATTACAGTGTGAACAATGTCACAATGAAATACTTAACCAATACCAAGACTGGTGTCTAAATTGAGAGGGCCAGTCCACAGACAAAAATATATGCATGGGCTTCCATTTAGCCTGAAGCTGGAAAATGGCAGCAGATGGCTCCAGAAGGAAAAAAGTCTGTTCTTTCTTTTTAAAAACCTTTTTCTTTCAATAATTTTAAACTGTCTTGAGTGCACTGGCAAAGAAGTAAAATCATAATGTATGAAATATGTAATAAATTCTGTGATTGCCGCTCTCAGCTGTTACTATTCTGGTTCATCATGACTGGGTATAAGTGTTCCTGGGACAGATAACTGAATACCCTAGAAGTGTACACTCATTGCTCCAACAAGATCAGCTACGATCACCCAAGAAGTCTAGCTAAAGCAAGCAATGATACAAAAAGATATTGGAGGTGGCTGATCACTAGAGTGACAGTAGCAAAGGAATTATTTCATACTGTGTAGGAGAGGGCAATGGTAAGCCATTCCTACATTTACCAAGAAAACCACGTGATAATCAATAGTCATTGATGAAGTAGTGATTTATAATGGGTCTCTCAGGCTGAATGGCACTCGACACACTGCTGAGGATTTTTCAGCATACTAATGCTGTTTATGGCAAGGCTAGACTAAAACCTTTGGGACATCTCATTGCCGATGCTATGCAGGAAAAAGAAAATCTGAAGCTTGAAAGACAATTACAGTGGAAACATGGATCATAAGCACAAACTTGGGAAAAGTTGACACAGCAGAAAATGAAATAAATGGGCTATGTATACATTGGCATCTTTGACATCAAAGAATAGAGAATAGAATAGAATAGAATAGAATAGAATAGAATAGAATAGAATAGAATAGAATAGAATAGAATAGAATAGAATAGAATAGAATAGAATAGAATAGAATAGAATAGAATAGAATAGAATAGAATAGAATAGAATAGAATAGAATACTGGAAGCTCTCCTTTGGGGAGCCACAGCAATAGCCATCATAGGAGTGCTCCTCTGTTGCCCCACCAGTGTATCTTCCCTTGCCTCACTAACTTGCAAAATCACCTCCCATCTCAACAAACAGCCATGTAAGGATGCCAGCCAAATATCCCTTAAAAGACAAAATGACAACAAATACCAAATCTATTCAGACAGGACCTAACATTGTGCAAAATATAAATATTTCAGAAAATATTTAAATTAACACAAAATGGGGAACTTTTAGGAAGTCAGCACACTCCCCCCCCCCCGAGAATGAAATATTTTGGGGAATATTAAAAGAGGCAGGATAGAATATTTCCCCTAAAGGAGAAATGGAAAAAAATCTTAACAAAGGCAAAAACAGCCCCAGTCTTCCTGCCTCAAGCAGGAACCTGATGAGGCCAATCTTTAAAAATGGAGATTTTGTAATCCATTCAGAAAGACTAGACCACACTATTTATAAGCAAAATGTTTTCAGCCACAGTTATTTTCTGTTTGATCGATAGAACAAGAATTGTGTTGGTCTGAATATGAGACAGTATACTGTATATTAAGGGGGAAAGAGAGGGAATTAGTGGCCGTAATACTTTGAGATTTGTATTGATGATATTTAAATGTAATGGAATTATGGTACTCAACTGCCACATTGCTTTTCAAATATGCAAATGTAATATTAGAAAATTAATAAAAAAATTAAAAACTGTTTTTAGCCACAGCTGCCACAAAAGGCTGGATCTGATAGGATTAGAAAAACAAAGACTCCTAAAATCTACATTCCCCACCCAGCTCCAAGGACAGGACATGACCTTCCCACCACAATGGGAGTCAGGCAAACAATAATTATAATACCAAAAGGGCACACTCAAGCACAGGTCAAAGTACATTTCACAAGGAACAGGCATCTCAAACATAAAATCCCAAAGAATGTATAAAAACCCACCTACTCTCAACTCCATTTTGTCAGCTATTCTAGAACTGCATGCTGTTGTTGGTTCTGCTCATCAATAAACCTTCTTACTTAAGCAACCTCCATTTTATTCCTGGCTTGGAACTGGACCTGATTTTTCTTCCAACAGAAGGAAATAACAAGGAATTTAAGATGGCTTTTAGACGAGACAAGAAGCAGTATTGCACTGATATCTGTAAAGACATTAACAATGAAAATAGAAAAGAATGGGTATGCTTCAGATCCCACCTATTAAACTTAATCTTCTGGGACCAAGGATGTGTGCCTTATTTGTGGTCATAGTTGTCTGGTATTAACAAGTGGGAAGGTTACAGGAATTGATGGAATGCTTACAGAAATATAGGGTAGCAAGCAACAATAGAAAGAGGTTCTAACTAAACTATGCTAGCAAATTCAGAGAATAACACATGTGCCTACACACTAATAGAAAGAAAAGAAAAGAAACCATACAAAATATTGTGCAATATTCTTAATTTCATAGGCTAGCAACAATAAAGCTCAGGATCATCCAATGAAAATCAGATGTGGAAAGGGATATTACATTGAACGGGAGAGGTTAAATGTTCAAGGTTATTTTTAAAAAGCTGAGGTACAAGAGATATTACTGCTGATGCATGCTGGATACTAAGAAAAAAACCCCAATATATGCTTCATTGATTATAGAAAAGTTTTCAACTCGGTTGACCATGTCAAACTTTAAAATGTTTTTAGGATAATGGAAATCCCAGATTATTTTTCTCACGTGGAATTTGAACATAGCTCAGGAAACCACAGCTGGATGGAACATGGTGACAAAGAGTGGCTTCATGTTGGTAATGGAGTGGGAAAACATACACTTTCTCTTTATTTATTTAACTTATATGCTGAATACATATTGATGGGGATGGATTGGAAGATTAGCAGAGTTTTAAAACTGGAAGAAGAAATATCAACCTGCATTATGCTAATAGTGCCACTATTCTGACTGGTGAAAATGCAAATGATCTGGAAAACTAGTATTCAGAATAAAAACTATCTGAAAAAATGTAAATACAAAGGATAAGTTATTGAGAACAAGTACAGCAAACAGCTTTAGAATCTACAATGACTATCAACAATGAAGAGGTGGCTGGCTTCCACCTTTATGAATCAGTTATCAACAGTAAGGGTACCAGTAGTCAAGAAAAATGCTAGACTTGGATTTTTTTTGCATTTTTTTAAAAAAATCTATGGTTTTGATGATTAGGATAGATTTTAGAAAGAAGAGAGTTACGATGTAATTTTAGAGAGAGGTAAATCTAAAATTGTATTTATAACTACTGGAAAGAAGATCAGACTCTATCTATGGAGCTTCTTAGTCATCCAGGTCATAGTTATCCCAAAGATGCTTTTTCACGAGGCAACTGGACTTTCTTGTTTTTCTTTGAAGACATTTCACATCTCATCCAAGAAGCTTCTTCAGCTGACTGGATGATGGGGAATGGAAAGATTTATATTCCTTGCAGACAGCTGTTAATTTGCATTCTTTTAGTGAGTAATTATAGTACCTGGAAGCTTATCTATGTCTTTAGGATCACCTGAGTAGTGCAAATGGGTGTGGAGCCTTCTTGGAACTGTTGAAAGAATTGTGTTATAGACTGGAGATAGAGACTGAATTTTGCTACCAATTGTAGATCTCTTCACAGTCACGGAGTCAGTCATCAGGAACAATAAACTGGCAGAACTAGAGGCAGAACAATTAAGAATGAAGGTATCTGCAGCCCTCGCCAGTGCCAAAACACCCCCTTCCAACCTCACAATTCAAGAAAGGAGAGCAGTGACATCCTTAGGAAGAGAACCAAACATCACCATCTTGCCAGATGATAAAGATGCACAGTCATCCTACAAGGCCAAGGTAAGCAGTCTTCTGAAGGACACTGCCACATATGAGACTCTAAAGAGAGATCCCACCAGCAATTACAAGAAAAAGGTCGTTGATTTCTTGCAATAATTACTAAAGGACAATGCCACTGACAAGCCATAATACTACTGACTTTACTCTGGAGAAGCCACGCCATGCATATATGGACTCCCCAAAATCCGCAAAGAAGAAATACCACTCAGACCTATTGTTAACAGCATCAACTTGGTCACCTACAATATTACAAAATATCTAACTACCATACTGGCTCCTCCAGTTGGTAACACCACTCATCATATCAATAATTCACACAACTTTGCCAGCAAGATTTGGAAAATAAAACTGGATGTGGATGAGACCATGGTTTCCTAAGAAGTGACTTCACTCTTTACTTGCATCCCAATAACTGAAGCGGTCATGGTAGTGAAAAAACATCTGCTACAAGACAGAACATCTGCTAGGTGACAGAACCAACCTCAGCCCAGACCACATATATGCCCTGCTGGACCTCTGCCTGACCACTGCCTAATTTTCAATACAGTGAAGGTTTCTACAGACCAAAACATGGCTGTATCTTGGGCTCACCTATGTCCCCCATTGTGGCCAATCTCTACATGGAAGAGGTAGAAACCAAAGCCCTAAACATCTTCATAAGAATTCCACTCACTCACTGGTATAGGTATGTGGATGATACTTGGTCAAAATCAAAACACAGGAATTGGAAGCATTCACCAAACATATCAACTTGGTGGACAGATACATCAAATTCACACGTGAAGCTGTTAAGGAAAATAGTCTAGTCTTCCTGGATTGTGCTGTATATATTAAGGAAGACAGAAGCCTTAATATTGAAATTTACAGAAAACTCACATGGATCAATATTTATATTTTGATTCATACCGCCCACTGGTGCACAAAATGGGAGTTATCAGAACCCTTCACCACAGAGCTAAAGACTTGCCTACCAGCAAAGAAGGAAAAGAAAAAGAAATAAAATATATCAAGGAAGCCCTCAGAACATGTGGCTATCCCAAGTGGGCCTTCATCAAATCTCAAAGAAGACCTAGCAGGAGCTCCTCTGTAACAGATGAAGAAAACAATAAACAAAGCAATGTAGTCATTCCATACGTTACAGGAATATCAGAAAAACTCAGGAAGATCTTCAACCAACACAACATACGTGCACACTTTAAACCTAAGAATACATTAAAGCAAAAGTTTGTCCACCCCAAGGATAAAACACCCAGAGACAAATTGAGCGACATGGTATATGCAGTACAATGCAGTGAGCCATGTGCAGATCTGTACATTGGGGAAACGAACAACAACTTCATAAATGTATGGCACAACATAGGGGAACAAACCCATCAAGACAAGAGTTAGCAGTCCATCTGCATTTAAAAGACAAAGGCCACTCTTAAGAAGACAGCAAAGTCCACATTTTGGACAGAGAGGACCGCTGGTTTGAAAGAGGGGTAAAAGAGGCCATCTATATCAAAATTGAACAGCCCTCTCTCAACAGAGGGGGAGGGATCCGACATCATCTATCTCCAGTCTACAGCACAGTCTTTTTAAGAGTTCCAAGAAAGCTCAAACGCCATTTGCACTACTCAGGTGACCCTGAAGACACAGATAAGCCTTCAGGTAACTTTAACAACTTGCTAAAAAAATTCAAATGAACAGCTATCTGCAGGAATATAAATCTTTCCATTCCCCAGCATCCACTCAGAGCTGAAGAAGCTTCTTGGATGAGAAGCAAAACATCTTCAAAGAAAAACAAAGTTCAATTGCTTTGTGAAAAAGCATCTTTGAGATAAGATCAGACTTTAAATATCACATGGGACAAATGCTACAACTAAGAGTTTGAAATCAGTTTTAAAGGGCTATGTTCTGACCCAGAGTTAAGTTGCTTTGTAAATCCAGGTCAGACAGATAAACTCAATAGAAATGATTTCAAAACAGATAATTTATTCAGAGATACTTGCATCTGTGTGGTTGCTTCTGGGTATTTCATCTGTTCATTTTCATATGATAATGAATAATAATACTTCCTCCATACTAGCTTGTAACTTGAAGTGGAGCCAAATGAGACGTCCGAATGGCTCCATGCTTCTCTCAGACAAAGAATATTCCAACCTGGTTCGTGGCCAAGATATCCTCTGATGAACTTTAGAAACTCCTCCCACAGATCTGATAACATGGGATTGCAGACTAGCTAAACTACATTACCCACAAGCCATCTCTTAAGGAGACAGCACTTAATCCAATAAATGCCAAACATGATCCAGAACAGGCTATGAGCAACCAAGCAGAAAAGCAAAGGATTTGAATTCTTAGATTCTATTCTCACCTGTACTCCCAATGCAAAGTCAACCCCCAATGAAGGAATGGAAGGTTTTAGTAGTTTTAGTAGTAAACCATTGATTCAAGAGATGGTGCTATTGCAAGAACTTTGGATTTCTAGACCATGGTTTTACATTATCTTCAGGAAGGGGTTCAAGCAATGAAATTGCTTTCCTCCCAGAGTTATGGATGTATCATCGCTGGACATTTTCAATAAAGGATTGGACAACTATTTTTCTGGAGGGGTCTCCTATCATGGGTGAGGGTTAGAGTGGACAAACTCAAATGTCTCTCCCAGCCTATGATTCTATGATTCTAAGAATGTATTTGGAAAATAACTACCTCAGTTCATTCAAAGGGCTTTAAACTAAAATAGGGAGGGAAGGAGACCAAATTTTAGGTCTAAACCAAAGCATAGAGCCCAACACAACAAACCAGCCAATGAGAAAAGATATGGTGAGAGAGAAGGGCCACACAAGTACAAATCAGAAGACATAGGAAGAAAATCCAGGGTCAACCATAAAGGACTCAGATGCCTATATACCAACACTCATAGTATGGGGAACAAACAGAGAGTTTGAAATCCTAGTATATGAGGGCAAGTATGGTATTGTTGCTATCCCACTGAAACTTAGTGGGATGGAACCTATGATTGGAACACACAATTAGAAGGATATAAATTCTTCAAAAGAAACAGGCCCAACAAAAGGGGGAGGTTGCATTTTATGTAAGGAATTACTACAACTCTACAGAAATGCACAACATTAAGGATAAAAACCTTCTTGAAAGTGTTTGGGTAAATATTAGGGGGGAAATGACTTTGCTATAGATGTGTATTATAAGCCATCCAACCAAGCAAAGGAAATAGATGACTTTTTTGCTAATCAGTTAGATGAGGTATGCAGGAAAAACACCACTGTAGTAATGGGGGACTTTATTCCCGCATCAACTAAGAAACAAAGTCTGCAGGAAGTGGGAGATCGAACAGGTTCCAGATATGCCTAGCTGACAACTTTATCATACAAAATGTAGAGAAGGGAACTAGAGGGACAATTGTACTGGACTTAATTCTTACCAATGAATGTAAGGGAGAAACAATAGGAATTTTGTGGGACAGCAACTATGTCATATATTCATCATAATGCAGATGAAGGGAGACAGAACAAAGTCAGACTAATGGTTTAAACTTAGAAAGAGGAAATTTTGAAAATCATAGTTCCATTCCAAATTAGAGACATTTTTATTGAACTTCACCAAACCACAAATTTCTTCAAAATATATTGAATTGGCATTGTATATGATAAAAGCTGCAAAAATATTATATGTTTTTATTGGAAAAAAAATCTCTGATCACCTATTTGCAAGGTTAAATAGGAATATGCTTCAATGTCTAAAGTAACTTCATATTTCAAAAATCTGATGTGCAATTTAATCTTATTTTAAAATAAATTTTATTGGTTTTTTAATTTTTACAGAAAAAAAAAGCTCAAGGCACACCGTCGTATTAGGGTAAACAAATATCCAAAACCAATACATTTGTACATATTTCAATCAATACATCTAGTATTTCGTCTCTTAATCCCTTAGATAACATATCTTATTCCAAAATATTTAATTAATTTTATAATTTAAAATTTAAAAAACAAAGAAAAGGAAAAAAATTCCCCTGTCCTAGCCCCCCCCCCGGACTTCCCAAAATGAATACAGGGTAAAACAAAGAAAACCCAGTACATCAAACAAAGTTATTATATAATCCTAACAAAAATTTTAAACTATATGCTAAAAACAGTCTCATTAATCCGATTCTAACTTAAATTTATTCAACCTTTTCAGTTCGAGTATTCTAATTCCTTAATTTTATCATAGAACTTATTTATATCTTCTTATACAAATATCCCTTAAATAATAATTTTCATATCGATAAACCCATCAGTTCAAAAAAATACATTCTTAGTCAATTTAATATATATCTCCCATTAATCACCCATTTCTCTTACATCTTACTCATAATCTTAATCCATCAAACCAGCAAATCATCTTATTAAAAATAATAATTTTCATGTCGATAAACCCATCAATTAAAAAAAGCTTCTTAACCAATTTAATATATATCTTCCATTAATCACCCATTTCTCTTACATCTTACTCATAATCTTAATCCTTAAGTCTTAAGTCAGTCCATAATTCTAAATTGCCCATAATTCATTACATAAAAATTTAAATTTCACTTCTTCTCAGTTCAATCCATTGGTCATCAAACAAACTAATCATCTTATTAAAAATAATAATTTTCATGTCAATAAACCCATCAATTCAAAAAATAAATTCTTAGTCAATTTAATATATATCTTCCATTAATCACCCTCTCATGTCTCTTGCTCATAAACTTAGTCCTTAAATCAGTCCATAATTATTTGCAATATGAAACTCCCGTATTCATTCCGCCTGCATGTAGATCTCTCTTAAGTATCTGTTTAAACAGGAATGGTCGCGGTGTCTATTTCTGTCTGAAGACAGAAGCGTCCCTGGGCAGGAGCGCCTTCAGGCACCTGGGGAGCTCTCACTCTTTCCCCCTGAAAACTTTTTCAGGGGGTTTTTAAAGGATCTCAACCCACGCCCGATGCTCTTCACCCCTTCTTCGCCCAAAGGGGGGATTTTTAACTGCAAAAAACAGCTGATGTTCACTGTTTTGCTGCTTAACAAAACCCAGGGAACGGAGCCTCCAAAGGAGGCTGTGGCGACGCCTGCGGAGCCACCGGAAGTGTGCAATTTAATCTTATCTGGAAGCCATTTCTGGACTTTCATTATAAACACTGGAATTGTGCTACATTATAAATGTGAATTTTAGAGTCTATATTTTAATCTAATATATAGTCTAGAATAGAATAGAGCTGGAAGGGCCTTGGAGGCCTTCTAGTCCAGCCCCCTGCTCAAGTAGGAGAACCTATACCATCTCAGACTAGTGACTGTTTCACTTCTTCTTAAAAATCTCCAGTGATGGAGCTCCCACGATTTCTGGGGGCAAGCTATTCCAGTGGTTAATTGTTCTCACTGTCAGGAAGTTTCTCCTTAATTCCAGGTTGCTTCTCTCTTTGATCATTTTCCAACCATTGTTCCTTGTCCTTCCCTCTGGTGCTTTGGTGAATAACATGACCTCCTCTTCTTTGTGGCAGCCCCTCAAATACTGGAATACTGCTATCATCTCTTCCCTATTTCTTCTTTTCTTTAGATTAGCCAAACTCAAGTCCTGCATACGTATTTTAGTCTCCAGGCCTTTGATCATCTTAGTTACTCTTCTCTGAATATTTTCCAAACTCTCAACATCTTTTTTGTGATATGGTGACCAAAATTGGCGGCAGTTTTCCAGGCGTGGTCTTATTAGGGTTTTATAAAGTGGTACTAATACTTTGGGTGATCATAGTCAAGTGATTGTCCATTAGGACAGGGCTTTTCAACCTTTTCACCAATTGTGCCACTTTTAGAATATGGCAATATTCGAGTATCACCAGTTGCCTAGCAAGGTGTCCAAAACTTTATGACAAAAAAAAAACAACAGAAAAAAGTGATAAAGTACAGGTAGTCTTCTCTCACCCCTTTAATATCTCTTCTCTCACCCCCTTTAATATCTTATCTTCCCTCACCCCCTTTAATATAATCTCTTTCCCCACCCCCTTTAATATCGTCTTCTCCCACCCCCTTTAATATCATCTCTTCCCTCACCCTTTAATATCATCTCTTCCCCCACCCCCTTTAATATCATCTTTTTCCCCACCCCCTTTAATATAATCTCTTCTGTCCCCTTCTGCAGGACCCAGGCAATGCCTCATGCAGCTTCAATTGAATCTCTGCCTGAAGACTGCGCGAGGCTGCCTGCCACACCCAACCAGCTCCAGCTGCACACGCTGATCCTGGGCTCTCAGCAGAACCCAGGCAATGCCTCTCACAGCTCCAGCTGAATCTCCACCCAAAGACTGCGTCAGGCTGCCTGCCACCCCCAAGGCTGCTGCCAATCAGCTGGAGTGCACACTTTGATCCTGGGCTCTCAGTAGGACCAAGGCAATGTGCAGTTCCAGCTGACTTTCCCACAAGCCTGTGTGGCACTGCTGCCACTTCACCTCATCCACTTTTACAATTTTTTTACATTTTTTTTTACTGTGCTGTTCAATCCGTCATATGCATACCACGTGCCAGGTGCCAATGTACCACTAGTGGTAGCGTGCCACCAGTTGAAAAGCCCTGCACTAGGACTCCAAGGTCCCTCTCACAGTTACTGTTTTTAAGCCAAGTATCACCCAATCTGTACTTGTACCTTTGTTTTTTTCCTGCCTAAATGTAAAACTTTGCTTTCCTCCACATTGAAACTCATTTTGTTGGACAGGTCAATTGTTCAAGTTTGTCAAGATCTTTTTGGATCCTGAGTTTGTTTTCTGGGGTGTTGGCTACTCCTGTCAGTTTGGTGTCATCTGCAAATTTGATGAGTTCCCCTTCAATTCCCTCATCTAAGTCATTGATGAAGATATTGAAAAGTACTGGGCGTAAGACGGAGTCTTGTGGTACCCCACTGCTTACTTCTTTCCATGTGGATGTAATGCCGTTGAGGATTACTCATTGAGTACGGTTTGCTAGCCAGCTTCAGATCCATCTGGTGGTGATGTTGTCTATTGCACCTTTTTCTAGCTTACCAAGGAGTAGGTTATGGTCTATTTTACTGAAGTATAAGTATACTATGTCCACGGTATTTCGCTGGTCTATTAGTTTAGTCACTTTGCTGAATAATGAAATAAGATTGGTTTGGCATGATCTGTTTTTAACAAACCCTTACTGGCTACTGGTTATAACTTTGTTTGCTTCTAGTTGTTTGCAGATCTGTTTTTTGATTATCTTTTCTAGGATCTTTCCAGGTATTGATGTTAAACTGATTGGTCTGTGGTTTCCTGGGTCCGTTTTTTCCCCTTTCTTAAGGATGGGAACCACATTGGTCCTTTTCCAATCGTCATGTACTTCCCCGGTGCTCCAAGATTTTTGAAAAATGTGGTGCAATGGTTCTGAGATAACATCTGCCAGTTCCTTCAGAACTCGGATGTAATTTGTCAGGCCCCAGTGATTTATATTCATCAAGGTCAGATAGGTGTTCTCTTACCATTTTCTTGCTTATTTTAATTTTTGTTTCTAATTTGTCTTTTGCAGTGGTTTTTTGGTATGTTGGGCTATAGTTTCTTTTTGTGTGGAGACTGATGCAAAGTATGAGTTAAGCAACTCTTTCTCCCTGTTACCTGTTATTTTCTTGCCATCGTCTCTCTTTAGTGGTCCTACAGTTTCCTTGACTTTTTTCTTTTCTTTCTTTTTTTTTCAAATATTTTATTGGTTTTATAATTTTAAACAAAGAATCAAATTAAATACAACTCAACTTAAAACATTCTTTTTTAACTTTCTCCCACACGAAAACAAAACATACATTCTTTTAGATGCTTACATAAAGTAACTATGGGTGTTGCTCGGCAGCACCCCCTTCGCTACATCCCCCTCTTCCTTCCTCCCTGTCTCCTACTTCCCTCCTCCTCTCCTCTCTCCCTCCCTCTCTCTCCACCCTCATCTCCTCCAACCCTACTTCCCTCCACTCCTTCACTCCTCCCTGTCAACCCCCTCCAGATGTAGTCCAGAGGTACTGTCCGAGCAACCCCTCATATATCAATAAGTATTTCTTTCTTATATATTACAAGTGTTACAGTTGAGTATATTATTATACCCTCCCATCCTCCCCCCCCCCCCACTTCCCAAAGTGAATACAGGGTAAAACAAAACAAAAAAACTCCACTACATCAAACAAAATTATTATATAATCCAAATAAAAATTTAACTATATGCACTCTTCGAGCGTCTTTTTTCTTGTTGTTAATATGTTGGAAGAAACTTTTTTTATTAGCCATGATTTATGTTGCAAGTCTTTGTTCGTTCTGAGCCTTTGCTTTTCTGACTTCATCTTTGCATGCTCTGGCTGTCTGCTGATAATTGGCCTTAGTTATGTGCCCGTTTCCATTTTTTGTATTTGTCCTTTTTGTCTTTCAGTTTGTTAGAGAGATCTTTGTGCAGCCATTCTGGTTTTTTCTTGGATTTCTTGTTTTTGTTTTGCAGTGGTATTGTGCTTGTATGGGCTTTTATGATCGCATTTTTCAGAGTTTCCCACACTACTTGGGTTGTTTTCCCCTTTAGGATTTTTATCCATGGAATCTTTCCTAGGTGCTCTCTGAGTTTGTTAGTTATCTCTTTTGAAGTTCAAGACACTGGTTGGATTGTTTTCTGTTGCTAGTGTTTACGTTATATTAAATTCCAATATGATGTGGTCACTTTCGCCTAAGGTACCGGTAACTTCAACTCCCTCTATCACTTCTTCTCTATTAGTTAGAATCAAGTCCAGTATGGCTTTATGTCTAGTTCCCTCTTCCACCTTTTAGATGACAAAGTTGTCAGCTAGGTTGGTCAGGAATCTGTTTGATCTCCCCTCGCTGCAGAATTTGTCTCCCAGTTGATATCTGGAGAGTTGAAGTCTCCCATTACTACTGTGATATGCTTCCTACATACATTTGTTAACTGGTTGGCAAAGAGTTCATCTATTCTGATTGGTTGGATGGCCTGTAATATACACCTATGGTAATGTCACTTTTTTTCTCTTTTATATTGACCCATATACATTCTGGAGGGATTTTATCTTGGATCATGTGCATTTCTGTAGATATGTAGTGTTCTCTTATATATAGTGCAACTCCCCCTCCTCTTTTTGTAGACCTGTTACTTTTGAACAATTTGTATCCATCATGAGTTTCTGTAATACCAACTATGTCAGTGGTGGCGAACCTATGGCACGGGTGTCAGAGCCGGCACTCGGAGCCCTCTCTGTGGGCACACATGCCATTGCCCCAACTTTGCCTCCCCCCGCAATCCCCTCCTCTCCAGCAGCCCCCCTGAAGGAAACTCGCCTTTGAGCGTGACCCACACAGAGCAGCGCAGCCAAGGATATGGCAACCAGGCAGCATAGACAAGACTCTGCCCTCATGCCCCATCATGCAGTTGATGGTGCAGAGTGCGGGCAGAGGGTGTGGCTGCCATAGGGCTGCCGGGCTGCCTGGGCGATCTGTGGGCAGAGCGGGGGCAGGCAGGGGGGGTAGAGCAGGGGCGGGGCCAGTTTTTGGGCACTTGGTCTCTAAAAGGTGGCCATCACTGAACTATGTCATACCCTCCCTTGTGTACTATTGCTTCTAGTTCACCCTGTTTGTTCCCCAAGCTTTGAACATTTGTATATAAGCATTTAAGACTTTTATGCCTGTCTGTGGGTATGTTTTCTGCATCTCCTGATTGTTGTTTGGGTTTTTCTTTTTTCTCGTCTCTGCCTACTTTTGTTTTCTTGGGATTTATGATTGGTTTTGGGTTCTAGAGATTCTAAAGATTGGTCATCCTTCCCCCTCAATTTTAGTTTGAAGCCCTCCTGATGAGTTGGGCCAGTCTTTTTCTGAGTACATTTTCCCCTGTTTTAGTGAGGTGCACCCCATCCCTTGCCAAGAGTCCTTCGTGTAGGAAATGCAGTCCATGATCCAGGGAACCAAAGTTTTCTTGGCGAGAAAGAGAAAGACAAAGAGGAAAGAGATAAAGGGAGAGAGGGAGAGGAAAGATAGAAAGAGAAAGAGAGGAAAGAAAAATGGAAGAGAGAAAGAGAGGGAGAAGAAAGAGAAAGAGAGGGAAAGGAAAGAAAGAGAGAGAGAAAAGATAGAAAGAGAGAGAGGGAAAAGAGAAAGATAGGAGAGAGGGAGAGGAAAGAGAGAAAAAGAGGGAGAAGAAAGAGAGGGAAAGGAAAGAAAGAGAGAGAGAAAAGATAGAGAGAGGGGGAAAAGAGAAAGATAGGAGAGAGGGAGAGGAAAGAGAAAGAGAGGGAGAGAGGAAAGATAGAAAGAGAAAGAGAGGAAAGAAAAAGGGAAGAGAAAGAGAGGAAGAGGAAAGAGAACAAGAGAGAGAGGAAAGATAAAGAGAAAGAGAGGAAAGAGAAAGAGGGAAGAGAGAAAGAGAGGGAGAGGAAAGAGAGAGAGAGAAAAGAGAGAAAGAGAGAAAGAGAGGAGAGAGGGAGAGGAAAGAGAGAAATAGAGGGAGAGAGGAAAGATAGAAAGAGAAAGAGAGGAAAGAGAAAGGGAAGAGAGGAAGAGAGGAAGCGGAAAGAGAATGAGAGAGAGAGGAAAGATAAAAAGAGAGAAAGAGAGGAAAAAGAAAGAGGGAAGAGAGAAAGAGAGGGAAAGGAAAGAAAGAGCGAGAGAGAGAAAAGAGAGAAAGAGAGAAAGAGAGGAGAGAGGGAGAGGAAAGAGAGAAAGAGAGGGAGAGAGGAAAGCATAATCACTATGCTTTAATTATGTTCAATTTTTAACAATGGAAATATATTTACACTGCAATTCATAACAGTAGCAAAATTACAGTTATGAAATAGCAACGAAAATAATTTTATGGTTGGGGGTCACCACAACATGAGGAACTGTATTAAGGAGTCGCGGCATTAGAAAGGTTGAGAACCACTGCTTTAGCCAATGGTTTATTTCTAGAATTCTTTTTTCCCTCAATGGGTCCTGACGTTTCATTGGGAGTACGGATGAGAACATTATTTGTCTACATGTGATTTACAGTTATTTTAAGTGTTGTTTATTATTTATAGTTTTTCTTATTCTTTTTGTCAATTCTAATTGTTAATCACATATTAGCCATATCATACTTAAAATCTGTTAATTATTCAGAAGTTATTATTTATCTTTTAATCTTTTACTGCTTATACTATCTTTTCTCTTTTCCTTCATTATAATATTTCTTACATTCTTTTAAAATCGAATTTGTGTTCAATATTTTTTGTTCAATATTTTTCATGTGAAATTATATTTCTTTTTACAAAAATAAGACCAAGAGTAAGGTATGGTCTATTCGTTTTGCTGGGGAGCGGGTGGAGCCTGAGGTGATTCCCAGAAAACAGGCATTCAACCAAGAGGACTGCTGGCCTGCATTTGAAAAGGAACCTAATCCTGTCCTCAAGATCAGAAGGTCATTCCTTTAACACTCCCCGGAATCTGAGGGCCAAAGTTTCATCTGAGTTCTCCAGGGTATCCTACCTTCATTATAATTTTTTTGCCCATCGATGTCTGTAGCCTTAGCATTCTTTTGTACATCACAAGTGTTGCTACCTTGAATGAAAAATATTGATCCATTGAACCGCTGCAAACGCATGAGGCGTTACTCCCAGCCTCCCACCCCTCAAAAAGTTCAAGGCTAAGTTACTGAAGACATCCAAAAGCGCCGTTCCCTGCCTTCGAACAAGGCCTGAGTGTGGTGTGGTGTGGGTGTGGATGTGCGTCTGCGTGGGTGTCTGGCTGAATGCTAGCGCGATGGCAGCTTCTGCCCTGCTTCATGCCCAGTTAAGTCAACCCGCCTTCCGGCTTTTCCGTCCGGCTGCCCAACAGCTAGTCCTCTAGAGGCGCTGGGAAGGAGGTTAACGAAGGGATGTATGCTTCGGCGAAGTGCACATTCTCTCAGGAGACATATGAGCAGACTTTGGAGGGGCTCGCCGAGAAGCTACGGTCGTCCGGATGTCCACCGGGAGGAGGACGGCGGCGGCTGTAAGGCCTTGGGAGAGAATCCCGGAATCGTGATGTCAAAAAGCCTCCCGTGACGTCGGAGCTGCTGTCGTGAAGCGCCGTGTCTTGGTAAGCCAGGCGCTATGCTTGGGACGCTCAGTGCCGGGCCCGGAGAAAGCCAGCAATCCGCACCTTTCTTCTGCTGCCGTGTTACCAACTACATGCGGGAATACAGCGAGTGTTGAAAGCATGGGGAAGAATAAAGGTGAGCGACGCACGTGGGGAGCCCGCTGGAAAAATTGGACTGCTAATGTGCGAGCAAGAGAGGTCCAAGTACCGGTTTATTACCACTGAAAGCGACATCTGTGTTTTAGAGAGGGATGCCCACGAAACTCAGAGGCGACTTGGTGTACTGGTGAAGTGTTCGAATATGAATCCGAAGACAACTTGAAAGCCAATTTCAGTCAACCCAGAAATTCTCTGAGTCATTCGATAACCAGGTTCACATATTGCATATTAAGATAAGAGCAAACAAACTTCATTATGACTGAACCAAGATGAGCAAGCTTGTTTCCAGCCTCCAGGACAGGATAGTGATTGTGAAGATAAAAGGGGGGAGGGGGGGAGTGAGGAAAAGCTGACATATTTTGACCCCTGATCTTCTTAAAATAATCTTTATAATTATTTTAACAAAAATGAAGCAGCTGCAGAAAAAGTGTAAAGTTCTCTGTGCTTTGGATCAGTCATGAGTCCACTTACATTAGAAGGCTATTGCCAGAGGTAAATAATAGTGCAGATAGTGCTTTCCTGAGATCCTAGAAGAAAGCTGGGATGTAAATTGAACAGATAAATACAAACAAAATCATTCTGAAGATAAAATAATTATAAGGCTAATGGAGACATCACAAATATAAACAAGTTTTGAGATCTCCAGATCTTTTTATTGGGAAAATGTTAGAAAAGGTTGATTGGTTGACATCCAGTACTTTGGAATGAGGGATAAAGGCTGGCAATGCTGACACTGTGAAATCAGCAGATGACTGTGGGGAACAGTGTAAATATTTAAAAGAGAATCCTTTTGTGATATAAGCAACTTCTTTTTGGCCATAAATGTTCTTCATCTCATCTCTACACCATTTCTGAGACAGTCTTAAATAGTTCTTTGCTGTTATGATTTTAAAATATAATAAAACTTTGATTTATTGGACTTTGATATAACAGATACAGGAGCTGGGCTCTCATTGTGTTCACATAATTTTATGTCATTTGCATAACAATGTCATTGTGAATGACATACCTTCTGATTTAATAATCATTTTCAGGCACAATGGGGATAACATTTTAAATGAGCCCATAGTCTTTCTTCCAACATAGCCAAATCTTTATAAATTTCATTTTAATGTATGTTGATTAGTGTACATGTAAAGTGACTATTCTGTTCTGTTCTGTTCTGTTCTTTCTGTTCTACTCCACTCCACTCTACTATACTCTATTCAACATAGCCAAATCTGCTTCTTATAGTTTTTTGTCTGAAAACTTTTCTTAGCATGGGTTTTAGAAATATTCTCTAATGATTCATTTGTAAGGAAATCAACATGCATCTGCAAGAAGTGATAGTACCACTCTATACTGCATTAGTAAGGCCACATTTGGAATACTGCATCCAATTCTAGTCTTCATGATACATGCTACATCATGCTGAGATCCTAGAAAGAGTGCCAAAAAGAGTAACAAAGATGATAAGCTAAACCTTATAATGAATGCTTAGGGGAACTAGGTATGTCTAGGCCATGGGTGTCAAACTCGCTGCATCACACGATATGTCGCAATGTATCACAACTTTTTTTGCATTGCTGGAGCTGGGGTGGGTGCGGCCTCCGCATGATGCAACCAGCCTGTGGGCCAGCAGTTTGACACCCCTGGTCTAGGCTAACAAAGACATGATAACTGTCTTCAGGTACTTGAGGGGCTGTCAAGAGAAGAGGGGGTTGACATATGCTCCAAAACACAAGGACAAGAAGCAATGGGTAGAAGTTAGGTAAAAAAGATCTTACCTGGAACTAAGAAGAAATTTCCTGACAGTGAAAGCAATTAACTAATGGAACAACTTGCCTCCCAGAGTTGTGGATGCTCGATTGCTGGAGGGTTTCAAGAAGCTTGCACATCCATTTGCCCAGGATAATATAAGAATTCCTGCCCTGGGCAGGGGATTAGAGTAGAAGACTTCCAATATCCCTTCCAGGCTGTTGAAAGAAAAATCATCAGGTCCAGTCCAAGCAGGGAATAAGAAAATGGAGACTGCTTTAGGAAAGAAGGTCCAGTTTATTGAGTTGCAGAACTACAACAGCATATAGTTCTGGGGCAACTGACCAACTGATTTGATGAGTACAAGGATTTTTATACAGTTTTACAGCATTTCATAAATTGGACGCTTGCTTTGTGTACTTTTGTTATTAGATATGTTTAGCTTGTTTTACAAAGGTTAGTAATGGGACTAAAATACTTACTTCCTTAGTCCTAACCCTGTCAGATGTAATTAATTTTACTCCCTACCTCCATTAAGCTCTTTGTGAATCATCAGGCCTGATTCAATGTTTCTCTAATGATTCACTTGTAAGGAAATCAAATCTGATTTCTGCACATTAATAGTGGTTATATTATGCTAGGGAATTTCTGAGACAGTCTTAAATAGTTCTTTGCTGTTATGATTTTAAAATATAATAAAACTTTGATTTATTGGACTTTGATATAACAGATACAGGAGCTGGGCTGTCATTGTGTTCACATAATTTTATGTCATTTGCATAACAATGTCATTGTGAATGACATACCTTCTGATTTAATAGTCAGAAACTAATGATGTAATAGTCAGATTCTCAGTTAAAACCCCAACACATTAGGAGGAGCAAAAAGGAAGACATAAATTTATGTTTTCTATGAAGTAACACTATAGGGCAGGGGTGTCAAACTGCCGGTCCGCAGGCTGGTTTCATCCTACCGGAGCTGCACCTACCTCATTGCCGGCAATGGCGAAAAAGCTCCGATATATCGCGCGACATCACGTGATGTTGCAGGTTTGACATGCCTGCTATAGGGATAGGAAGGCAACCTTTGAGGGAATTTATAGGCAATACGGTAGTATGCTAGCTTATTTTTTCCTTGGTTTCAGAAACTACAATACAATGACAAACTGAACAAGTCAGTTTGCATTCCAATACCAATGATACAATGACAAACTGAACAAGTCAGTCTACATTCCAATACCAAAAAATTAACACTGTGAATACTATTATACCATATGCTTAATTTTTCATGCTAACAAAATACCCAGATTAGAGCCTTTCGTGGAAAAACAGATGCCAAATATTCAAGCTAACTTTAAAAAAGGCTGAGAAACAAAAGACATTATTGCTGATGCATGCTAGATAATTGAGACAAAGTATATAAAAAAGAAATCATGATGAAATCATCGATTATAGAAAAGCTATCAATTATGTTGATCATGTCAAGGTGTAGAACAGGGGTTCTCAACCTTGGCAACTTTAAGACTTGTGGACTTCAATTCCCAGAATTCCTCAGCCAGCAAAGCTGGCTGAGGAATTCTGGGAGTTGAAGTCCACAAGTCTTAAAGTTGCCAAGGTTGAGAACCCCTGGTGTAGAAAGTGCTCAGCAAAATGGGAATCTTAGAACATCTCATAGTGCTCATGAGAAATTTACTGTAGATATAGAACACGGAGAAACAGAATGGCTCCAGATTAGCAAAGGAGTTTGATAAGCCTGGATTCTCTCTCCTTTTTATTCAATTTATATGATGAATATTGATTAAGGGAAGCTAGATTGGAAGACAAGTATGGTTTTAAAACTGAAAGAAGAAACACAAATAACCTGAACTATGTTGATAGCACTACCCTGATAACTGAAATGCAAAGTGCCTGCAAGCCCTAGTGCTAAAAAAATCAAAGAACATAGTGAAAAAATAGGACAAAAACTGAACATTAAGTAGATGAAACTAATAATAGCAAGTAGAACAATCTACAATTAATTAGTAGATAGCTTTTTAGGATCAACCTCAACAGTAAATGAACCAGCAGTCAAGAAATATGCTGTGTAGACAAGCTCTTGTAGAGAAGAAATACAATCTTGGAAGCTATTTAAATGCCATACTGTGTCTATACAGAATTATACAAGCCATAGCATTCCCTGTGATCTGCTATCGGAGTGAAAGTTTTAAAAAACAGAATAGGAAGACTATTGATGACTTGGAACTTTGGTATTGGAGAAGATTCCTGAGAATAATTATTTGCAATACAACAAAATTAAGTAAATGGGGATTTTAAAAATCATTTTATTAGACATGCCACAGAATTGGGAATAAATTTGTAAAATTGTCTCCTAAAATCCCTTTATGCGAGGTCACAGTTAAACCTCCAAGTAGCCTCAACGACTCTCAGAAAGAATGCTAATGACTAGATGACTGCAAAGAATATAATTTTTTCCAAAGATGAATAGAGCGTTGATTTTGGAAAGTTTTTAAATGGATTAAGGAGCTAAATTGACTGGAAATAAGATTATGCAATAATTATAAAAATTATAATTCCTATTGTTTGTTTAAAATCCTATTAAAATATATAAAGATTTTGAATTTAAGTGTAAGAAATCTTTCCCTAGGAAAACATAGTGGATTAGAGAAAAACATGATAAGAAGGCTGGTTACTAAAGACAACCAGAAAAGAACCAAAGTTTGTAATTAAACGAGAATACTCTCTAGTACAGAAGGGAGAAATATATTCGGCAGAATTCAAGGATATTTAGCAACAATGTACTGAGAACTTTCTTTTATGATTGTCTATTACTATAAAACAGTTTCAAAAGAGGAGATAGAAGAGGATACAACTGAGAATCAGGCTGTTTTGAATATGGATGTAAAAATAACAGGGTACAAGAATGATAGTGACAAAGATATTACACAAGATTCATAAATGAATGGTTGATATTTTAATAGCAACAAAGGACACACAAATAATAATTCATAAGAGTGATTTGGATGTTTGGGTTTCAGTTCAGAAGAAAGACTTGGACTTTTTAAAAAAAATTTGGACTTGAAAAGGGATGTGTTCTCAAGGAGTTCTTGACGAAACATAGAAAATTAAAAGGAATAAACATCAAATCTTTTAAATGTGCAAAGTAAAAAAGTTGACTTATTTAACCATGATTGAAATGTATATATTTTTCTGGTAGTTTTTAATTGTTTTTTCTTAACTAGGACTGAATGATGAGGCTTTAAAATTTCTTTATTGATATTATGGGGAGGAAAATTTTTTGTATTTTTAGAGAAAGTGGTAAATTATGGTATTATTCTGAGAGGAGATAAATAGAAAATGAGAAGAAATTAATTTGTGAGATTCAATTTCAACATTTTGTTATTTTTGGTAGATTTTAAAGATTTTTTTTGAAACTTTGAAAAATGAGGCTTTAAAGATTTGTTTACAGCTATAAGAGATACAGAAAGAAGAGCTTTTTTGGATTTTTATAAAAAAATCTAAGTTATTGGATGAAGTAAATAAAAAGAATATGAAACTGTTATTATTTAAAGTGTGTGTGTTTGTGTATTGTTGTTTTTGTAGCTTGTAATAGTCTTTTGCTAATTAAGATTAAATGATGATTGGTATTATTTACCAATAGATAAAAGAAAAACTATGTGATCAACATTTTATAGAAGGTGATATGATTGAAATTGTACTTGTCTTTATGAAGGTGGGAGTATAATACACACAGACACACAAACATAACATTTTTCTTTTACATATTTTCCTTGTTTCTCACCTTTTCGTCTTTGTGTATTTATCTTAGTTTGTATTAGTTTCTTACATTATTATTAGTTATTTTTATTTTTAAATTTCAGTAAAAATATTTCTAAACGAACCTGACTTAATGGCACAATAAGTAGTTTGTAGGATATATGAATGATTTTTTAAAAATCACATGATTTCACTGTCCTTCATTTTTTAACTCTACAAGTAGCATATTGCATCTTCTCATGATTATTTGACTATGTCTTATTAAAAAATTCATTCACAAATAAACAACTGTAAAACTATTTACAGTTTTTGTGTGTTAGACCTGTCATCAGTTGGGATACTTCTTATGATGTGTGAGTGTGATGTGTGCCATGAAATTTGGCATTTTATTACTATTTTAAAAAAATGCCTTTGGGACCAGGTGAATGCTGTTGGAATCTTCATGTTAAAGGCATTCTCATGCAATTTTTCCTTTTTACGGCCTGGGATGCTTTCTTAATTAAATGCAGATCAAAAAATGTTTTTCTAACATTGTTTTCCATCTGTTTTATAGGCAGTTGGAGAAAATTTTTCTGTTGTGCTGTTCCACCAGAAACTCAGTCCTCAACATGGTATGGTCCACCCCTCTTAAATAGTCAATGGCACCTTTAGAGGCTTGCCTTAGACATTAATATTGTTTCAGTATAATACTGCACTACATAATAGCCCAGTATATGAATTCACTTTTCCTCTTGTTTGTGTACCTGTCAAAAATTGCTTGGGGGATAAATTTAATGTGAGAAATGTTAAAACAAAAAAGTAAAATTGATGAGTGCACACTGTATTATCATAGTGATTTGATAGAGAAACAATCTCTTAAAGATAAATAGACTTTGCAGATGGTGTTATAGGGTACTCCTCAAGATAAGATAGTTCACTTAGCAATGGTTCAAAGTTACAACCCCCCCCAAAAGTACTTATGATACAGTCCAGAAGTTATGAAGCACCATGGGCAGACTTTCACCCTTAAACCGACCTCAGAGGCACTACAACATTCCTCCTGCCTATTTACCCCCCCCTTCTCTGAGATCTAATAGGAACTGGCCCTGCTGTACTAGCCCACTGGCTCTTCCCTATCCTGTTACCCTGAAAGGCTCACTTAACCTTTTGAAGATCCAGAATAGGCTGACTGCTCCTCCTCTCTCCTCAAGCAAGCTGTTTCCTCTCCAGCCTCTCTGCTGAGTGGTTTGTGCGGCAGCCCAGCTTCTTTACCTGCTCATAGCGCTTCAAAAGCAGAGCAGTGAGAGCAGAGGCAGAGCGGGATGAGTGCCCCCTGCTCAGCTTGGCTGACTCAAGTAGGCTGCCTGCACAGGACCTCCGGTCCGCTTTCGGAGCGCCGTCAGCCTCCGTGAGTCTGAAAGAGTGCGAGATCAGGCTCCTTCAGACTTCTGTTCTCCACATCACAAGCTTTTGCAAAGGGACGGAAGGCTTCGGAGGAGCGATCTTGTGCTGCTTGAAATCTTCCGTCCCTTTTTAAAAGCTTTTGGCATGGAAAAAAGAGGCCTGACAGAGTGCAAGATTGCGCCCCCAAAGGCTTCTGTTCGCTGCGCTAATAGCTTCTGCAAAGGGACAGAGGCCTGAAACAGCACAAGATCACTCTCCTGAAGCCCTCCATCCCTTTGCAAAAGGTTTTTGCACAGAGGATGTAGTCTTGCACTCTTTCAGGCCTCTCTTTTCTGCACCAAAAGCTTTTGCAAAGGGACGGAAGCCCGAAGAAGCACAAGATCGCTCCCCCAAAGCTTTCTGTCCCTTCGGAAAACCTTTTGGTGCAGAGAACAGAAACCTTTGGGGGCGTGGTCTTGCTCTTCTTCCGGTCTCTCTTCTCCATGCCAAAAGTTTTTACAAAGGGATGGAAGGCTTCAAGCAGCACAAGATCGCTCCCCCGAAGCCTTCCATCCCTTTCCAAAAACTTTTGGTACAGAGAACAGAAGCCTGAAGGAGCCTGATCTCACGCTTCTTCAGACTCACGGAGGCTGACTGGTGCTCCAAGAACGGACTGGATGTCCTGCACAAGCAGCCTTGGTGAGTCAGCCAAGCTGAGCAGGGCGCACTCGTCCCACTCTGCCTCTGCTGTCACTGTTCTGCTTTTGGAGTGCTTGGAGCAGGCAAAGAAACTGTGGCAAAGAAGCTGGAAAGGAGACAGCTTGCTTGATCATCGAGATCTTCAAAAGGGGTAAGTGAGTCTCCACGGTCACTGGGCCTGTGGAGATCTGGTGGGGCAGGATGGAGGGGAGAAGCATGAGGTATTGCAGTGGGTCAGAGGAGGCTGATTTATACCTCTAAAGTCTTTGGTATCTGATAAAGATGAGGTTGCTTAGCCGGCTCTGAAAATTTTTGTGTCTTATATATTTCAGCATTAATATTATTGGGCCTGATCACTTCAAATCTTCAGAGTTATCCGAACCGGACCTGGAGTTAGACTGCAATGAGGTAATTCACTAAAGAAGCTAGCTTTTACAATGTTTTCCTCGAAATTGGAAATGAGCAAGTGAAGTCATTACAATTGGGGGAAATTGTGATAATGTCTGTTTGCTGCCATTTATACTTAAAACCTATAGCAATAACTTATAGATGGCTGCTTTCTGCATTTTATATTTTAAAACTACAACAATATCTATTTCAATAATATCTCTTTTTAAAGTCTGAACGTTGATATTATTGATAAACTGATCCCCAAATGGTTCTGGCAACGTTACCTTTACCAGAAAATCATTTTTTTTCCTCTCCTGCTTAGCTAAGTAGTGGTTTCTACAGTATGAGAAAAGGAAAGAGAAAAATAAATGTAAGACTTCCTTCAGAATAACTATTTCTTTATTATCTTCTACCCACTTCAAAATTTTATTTCCTTTATGGGGACAGAAACATGGTTCCCAAATTTGGGAGATGCACAAGGCTGAATGAATGTTTGCTAAACTCAAATAAATTTATTGAAGCTTTCTTTTGCTGGCGATGA
Source organism: Bothrops alternatus (assembly GCA_034064705.1). NCBI lineage: Eukaryota > Metazoa > Chordata > Lepidosauria > Squamata > Viperidae > Bothrops > Bothrops alternatus. The sequence goes on along the minus strand of JARGCV010000103.1, from coordinate 19,056,307 downwards.
ATTTCTTAGGCATTGAAACAATCAAAACAATATATGTAGTGACATTTTGTGGAGATTTGGTACCTGGGGAACTATCTTCCTTTTCAAAGTTTATCACTGAATAATTGACTTATTTTCTTAAAAATCTGCGTATGATTAATTTTTCTTTACCCAGACAAATTCAGTTTTGGGATAGTTCTTCATTAGATCATCATTAGATCCTGTGCAGAGCACTTTGGGCAGCAAATGTTTTCCAGTGGTTTCACAGCATCTTTGGCATCGTTCCAAGGGACATTAATTATCTTAAGCTCTTCCTTAAGTGTTTGATACCATATTTTGCGGTTAAGCTCACTAAAGAAACAGCAAGCAAACAGTGCATATGTGGGTTAGAAATGCAAGCTGGGCTTTCTTTAGTGCCCCAGCTCTTTTTGTCTTCTTTTAATTCTACCTTGCCTGATTAATCCTTGAAAACTGGAAAGTCTGCAACTATTTTATGAACTTTCAGTTGGTTTAATGAAGGTGTTAGCTTCATAGTGTATTTTCTGTCATGATCAGTATGACTAGTAGTCATTGACTACTATTGTTTTTATGATTTTCTTGTACATATAAAAGAGGAAAATGAGCTTGATTACATTGTAATTTAAAGAAAGGGAGATAGGAAGAATGCTTAGCTTTCTGCCCAACTTTTACAGTAGTTCAGAATCACTAGGTTATAAGGAAATATTTATGAAGCTTCATTTAATTGCCAGAAAATTTTAAATATCAGGAGAGCCTTATTAATGAATCAAACTCATCTTTTCTAACTATGGATAGTTTTTGAGTATCAGAATAATTAATACTGTTAATGTCTTTGTACTGTAATTTCCTCTACTTCCAATAGTCAGAATAAAATAAATAAATAAAATGCTGTTGGTTAACCAAAATAATATTAAAAACGTATCAATAGAATTACGACCTTCATAATTGTTCGAGTAAAGAACATTTAGGAAAATAAAACAGAGACTAAAAAATAATCAAAGAATTGAAATCCTGAAGAACATTCCATGTTGCAATATTTTGTCTATGTTTATTGTTTGATCTATGTATAATATAAGTTTTTGAATAATTAGTGATGTTTTATTTATATGTTGGTAGTCCTTGCAGTAACATCACTGATACAGGTTTATTAGTACCTTTGCCTTCATGAATAAACTTCTTACAAGTCCACATTCCTATGTTTCAACATCATTTTCCAATTTTTGTGTTGTTCAAAACTCTTTTTTATAAAATAGCAAAAATGTCATTGTTAATAAAGAGAGGAGCAAAAGAGAGATAACTTAAATGTTTTATTCCATTCTGTGAAATGATATTTTATTTTGTCTAGTAAAGCAGTAACAACTAATAGTTTTTCCACCATGAGAAAAGGATTTTTACCTGTAAAGGAACATACTGTTTTTAAAAGTGGAACTCAATTCCTGGGTATTAACCATTTTTGTACTGTACTGATATGATGCATTATATCAGTTACTTCTTTCCAATTTTTTACTGCACTTTCTAGGGAAATGAATTGCAAGAGAATATTCTGATTTTTACAAATGAGTAAAATACATAATATTATTTTAGTAAAATACTAGTATTTTATTTACTTAAATATGAATATTGTCATTTTTCCATTTCTAAAAGAGAGTAATTGCTCCATTTTAAATTGGCATAAAAAATTAAAGTCACCAATTAAAGTTGCAACTGAAAATTTGAGCAACAGTATGAATATGCTTAAAACATACCTTTGCCGGCAGGCCTGGGGCAGCTAACACCTTGCCCCTAGCCAGTGTATGTTTGTGTGTATGTTTGTGGAATGATTGGTTTTTCTTTTTTTTAACTTCGGGGTTTTTATATTTATATATTTATATTTATGTATTTTATTGTGATTTCTATCATGTTGTGAGCCGCCCTGAGTTCTCCGGAATAAAGCGGCATAGAAAATAAATAAATAAATAAATAAATAAATAAATAAATAAATAAATAAATAAATAAATAATAATAATAATAATAATAATAATGATGATGATGATGATGATGATGTGGGGGGTCTACTGCTTTACTGATACATTTTAAATATTTAAAATATGTTTAAAAATATTTTAAATGTTTCATGTGTTGAGTATGGAGCTTTCTAGAGATGATTCAACTTGCCATTAAGAATCCTAACACTGTGTTATGAAGCAGCAGATTCCAATTCTAGATAGGCTAGAATTTCTTGCAGCAAAAATAAAGTATTTTGTGATAGGATCTAAATTTGGTGGTTGAGAGCCAGATTCAACTGTTCATTAAGATTTATATCACAGATTTATACCAATAATTTTAAGGTAGCATTAGACTTTCTTTTTAAAAAATAGAATGCCACATATTTGTTTGCTCTTATAATGTTCTGTAAACATAACACTGAATGCATTTTAAATTAATTTTAATGACCTGGCAGAAGGAGTATGTTCTGCATCCCATCTGCCAAGAACGTCAGCTGGCAGGGCCCAGGAGGAGAACCTTTTCTGTAGTGTCATCCACTTCTGGAATATCATCCCTCTAAAGATTAAATTGGCCCCATATCTGCTATAAAGCCCTGAAGGTGTGTTTCAGCGCTTGAGGTTAGGGCGTTTGAGCTTTTGAGGGACTCATCTCCTGGTTATGTGACTGCTGTTCTGATCCAAGTCATGCTGTCAAGGCAGAGGTTAATGAGGGTCTGTTTATTGCTCACTTATAGTGTTAAATGACCCACCCACTGAAGCTCTGCCTCAGCCCTCAGTTTTTCCTCAATCTGGATTCACAAACTAAGTCCTAAGTCCTAGCTGACCCATGAGGCAAGCGAGAAGAAACATACCCAAAAGTTTAGAGTTCCAATCATCAAACCAATGAGTCCAAAGTCCAAGAGTCAAATCCAAAGTCCGCAAGAGTCTGAGGTTCAAAGCCCAAAAACACGTCCAAAATTCAAGAAACAGGATCCAGCAAAGCCAGGAAGGTGCACATCAAAACTAACAGATGTTTAAACACACTTTCTCCCAGTGTCTGGTTAAATCACCATTCTCCACTGTTCCTTGTGTGGAGGGGCAGGACTGCTTCCTCACAAGCAGGCTCACTGACATCCTTTACTAGCTTCACTCTGTTTTCCTCACCCATGGATCGGGTGGGGGAGGGAGCTGTTCCTTGTCAGAGGTGGTCTGAAGCCTGTCATCTCTGCTGGCTTTCTACAAGTGCTCCACTTCTGCAGGCAGCTCCCTGTCCTGTCACCCCCTCCCAATTGCCAGACAGGCCTGAGACTGCCTCATCCTCAGCCCCTGGACTTTTCACTTGCTTGGAGAGGACCATGTCCTCCCTGTTGTATAGTCTCAGTTCCAATGCTGCCTCCTTCTCCTCCAGATCAGAATCTGATGAAGCCATGACAATTGCAGTTGTTAATGATTCTTTGCTCATATAAATTTTTAAATGTGTTTCTTATTTTAATGTTGCAGGTTGTCCAGAATCATTTATTTGAGATGGGCTCCTTTTATAAATCTATGAAATATAAGCATACATGCATGCATATGCACACAGATACCTTGGTATCATCTAAAGGAGGCAGGAAATTGTAGTTTGCAAGAGTATTATTACAGAGAGTTTCCTAAGAAAAATTAGACAGTTTAAGTCAAACCAGACTAGATCTCTAATTATTAATGTGAATTAGCAATTCGGTGCAGCTAGAAGAAAACAATCCTATTTATTTAATTCAATGTTCCTTTCGTTTGGACAGACCTCTAAAAGCACAAGCAGTACATTATGTAGGAATCCAGATTTTTGGCTCTTGCAAGCAAAAAAGAATCTTTCTCAACTGCCAAAGATTACTTTAACTTTCAGTACAAGATAATCATGTTTTCTCCAAATAGGAGGAAGATGATTTATATATTGAAGCTGAGATACAGACATCTAATGTGGAAATTCCAGAAGGAAATCGGTGGCGGTGGTCACGACTACATAAAGAAGTTGAGTTGCAAACTTCCATTATTTCAGTACCCATTGTAGAAGCAGAGTCACCCTCTGAGGCTGATGTTCAGATCCAGACTTCATTTTCAAGCTTACCTACAGAAGTTGATGCTCATGCACAAACCTCATGTGTCTCCCTGCGGAGTCCAACCCCAGTTGATACTGATGCCCAAATCCAAACTTCATTTGCAGAATTAAGAAGACTCTGTGAGGTTGAAGCTCATGTGCAAAGATCACTGCTGTCTTTATCAGAAGAAAAGAAAGTCCAGGTGCAAACATCGCTGCTGTCATTATATGGAGAAAAGGAGGCCCAGGTGCAAACATCGCTGCTATCTTTACCAGAAGAAAAGGAGGCCCAGGTGCAAACATCGCTGTTGTCATTACCAGAAAGAATGGAGGCCCAGGTGCAAACATCATTATCATCATTACCTGAAGAAAAGGAAGTTGAGGTGCAAACCTCATTTATTTCCTTACCAGATAGGGAGCCTGCAGAATCTTTGAAAGAGTGTATCCAGACTCAACCTTTGTATCTAGAATTGTTAGAGAAGATTGCTTCTTTGCCAATATTAGTTGAGGCTAAAGTGCAGACTTCACCTACTGATTTGCACATTCCTTCACAGACAGACATGCAAGTACAGACTTCATTTTCAAACTACATGTCAGAAAAGGAGGATGTGTCCTCTATTGAGAATGAGTTCCAGAGTAAGCTGTCATTTTCCCAGTCATCACTGGTGGAACCGAGCAACTTATACCCTACATATGTTAATGCTGAAGTGCAGACTTTACCTGTGGAAGCACCTTCTGGGAATGATTGGCGTGCTGCTCGATTGAATGCTGAGGCCCAGGTTCAGACCTCGTTTACTTCAGTAATAAAGTCATCAGAAATCCAGGTACAGCCATCAGAGCCTGAATTAGAAAAAGAAGAGTTGAGGGCTCCTCTGCTCATAGAAAAGAAATCTCTCCCATTTCAACTGACTGAAGCTTCTGCACAAACATCTGACTCTTTGATCCAGCAGTGGGACAAGTGGCATTTATTACATCCACAAGCTAGTGCAGAGGTCCAAACATCAACTGTTGAATTGTTAAAGAAGCTTCCTTTGCTATCACAGATTGAGGCCATGGAACCACTTTCTCATGCTGAATTTCTAAAGAAAATTTCTTCACTGTTGGTGGCTGAACCCCAGTTGCAGCAGTCAAGTCATGAATTAATGCGGAAGGCTTCTTCTTGGTCAGATATTGAGACCCAAGACATGATTTTCAATGATGAGCATTTCGAGAAGCGTCCCTTTTCAGCACGAAAGTTACCAACTTCAGAATATGAATCTGCAAGATCATTTTCTTCCTCATCATTCAAAAAAGAAGCTCAAGTGCAAACATCTGATTTAGAACTAATGAAAAAACTCTGTTCTTTGTCACAGACCAAACTCCAGGAGCAGTGCTCCTCTTTGTCCTTAATTGAGGCCGAAAATGAAAACCAAGAGATTACAGAAGGAAAGGAGTACCTTATTACACCACAAGTAATAGAAGCTCAGATCCGCAAGTGGTATCATGAGCTTCCAGAAGTTCAAACATCAGCTTCTCAGACTCCTTTCCAAAGAGACCATCTTTGCTCTCCAGCAGTTGACTGTGAGGTACAAACATCATATGTTGAAATACCATTTGAAAATAGATGGCGGGCATCACACCTGCAAGCTGAAACTGAAACTCAGACTGCAGGACTTGAATTGACTACAGAGGAAATAGAATCTCTTTCTCCAAAACAATCTGAGCCTCGGAGACAAGCCTCCTTGCTTGAAATATGGCAAGCAAGAGACTTAGCTGATGCCCAGGAACATGCTTCAGTATCAGACTCATCAAAGACAGTGGAACCGCCTCCTCCATTAGTAGTTGATAGTGAAGCTCAAACATCTCTGTTTGACATCTGGAAAGTAAAAGAACAAATGGATGTTCAAGTGCAAACTTCTGTAAGTGAATTCTCAAAGCAAGGAATTATATCTCCTTCTGCAGAACAGGTAGACAAATTAGCTCAGACCTCTTTTACTGATATATGGAAAGCCAAAGAATTGGTTAACATGCAGCAACAGACATCTGAAAATAAGTTAGAGGAGGCAAAAGTGGAGCATTCTCACCATCTGAAAGCTGATTTTGAAATGCAGACATCTTTGACAGATATATGGAAGAAAAAAGAACAATTGGACACCCAGGCACAAACTTCCTTTGCTGATAAACTAGAGGAAAAGGAAGAACCTTCTCTTGTATCTCAAACTGATGGTGCTCAAGTGCAAACATCAGATGCTGACATTCCTTCACATTTGTATGCTGACTTTCAGCAGCAGACTTCACTTGAACTAGAAGAGTCAGCTCGACCATCACAAATGAATATCCTGCCACAAGTCTCTCTACTTGACTTATGGAAAGCAAAAGAAGAGTCTCATCTAGTGTCACAAGTAGATGCTCAGATGCAGACCTCAGATGCTGAGATGCCTCAGGAGGATCTGTGGCATCCACCTCATAAGTATGCTGATTTTCAGCAACAGACTTCACTTGAACTAGAAGAGGCAAAAATTGAAGCACCACAAATGGACACCCAAATACAAACCTCTCTCCTTGACATATGGAAAAGAAAGGAACTGAATCATGCCCAGCTACAAACATCTTGGATTGATTTGCCAGGATCCACAGAAAAAAACCCTTTCCCCTCTGAATCTGAGATCCCAGTTCACTCATCCCTGGTTGTAAAGGCAGAATCTCCTCCTGCAGGCCAAGTCATTACCCAGGTGCAAACCTCCTCCCACGATATATGGAAGACAAAAAATCTAATAGACACTGAAATTCAAACTTCTCTATCCTATTTGCCACCAACTACTGAGATATTTCCTGTCTCACAACAGACTGAAAGCTCAAAGCTATCATCTGCTCCTGAAATATTGAGAGTGACAGAATCAATGGAAGATCAAATAAAACCCACTCTGACTGAATTTCCAGGTATCAATGCTCAAGTCTTCCTGACTGATATGCATGTTCCAGAGGATCTTCCAAATGCCCAGAAACAATCTCCTGGGAGCCCTCTACTAAGTTCCCCATCATTCATAGATGTGTCATCCACCCAATCGCATATGGATGCATCTCATGCTCTTTCACACAGAGAGGTGTCTTCTCCTCTATCGCACATGGTGGTGCCTCTTGCTCCATCATACATGGAGATATCTCCAGCTCCTTTGAGTACTAAAGTGTCTCCTGCACCTTTGAGCATTGAAGAGTTTCCTGCTGTGTCACACATAACTGAATCTCCCTTTCTTCCATGCAAAACTGAGTCTCAGGTTCCATCACGAACTTCCAGTCCAAGGAGACCATCAACTCCTGCATCAGGATACACAAAAACTGAGACTTTCCGCCTAGAACACAGTAGGGCTCTGGTGCAAAAATCATTGCTCGAATTATGGACCATGAGAGAGGAAGCAGTGCTCCAAATGCAAAATACCAATTTTGGCCTGTCCTTTGAAGAAAATTTGAGATTATTTCCAAAACTAGTAGAGAGTCCAATGGAATTTGCAGATGTTAAAATACAAGATGAGGAAACACTAGATCAAATTTCCAGAGTGGAAAGGAAATCAAAAACTCCTCTATTTACTGAAGCTCAAGTTCAGACCTCATATGTCGACATACCACGGGGAAAGAAATGGCGTTCGTCTCGCATATGTACAGAGGCACAGGTGCAAACCTCTTCACATGAAATCCGTGCGAAAGACAGGATTCCAGCTGTACGTGATCATATAGTAGCCAAAAGGTAAGGAAAGAGAGACTGTTCTACTACAGCTTTATGCCACACATTCCATAATTTTTACTTTTTCTAGGACTGACAGATAAATAGATGAACAGAAACTATAGTATGACTTGATTAAATGATTTGAGACTGCAAATTGAAGATTTAATGTTAAGGACTCCCCTGTATAAATTACTCTTGGTGTGTACCAAGCTAGAGAGAAAGATTTCAGATAGTTTTCTTCTGACATTTTTGTTTTGATATTTTGTTTTTATAAATGCTGCAGAACAGTAGTGGCGAACCTATGGCACGTGTGCCAGAGGCGGCACTCAGAGCTCTCTCTGCCCCAGAGATGGCAACTGTCCCTCTTCAACCAACCGCCCACTAACTCGCTAAGGTCCCACATAGCCAGATGCATCCCAGCATAGCTGGTTTCCCTCCCTCCCCCCCATCCCATCCCATCCCTCCTGGTCCCGCATGCTCTCCTTTTCCTGAGCACGACCTACTGCATTGCCTCCTCAGCTGTCGTCCGTCCATCCAGCTCAGAGGCAGCTTCTCTGAACTGCTGGCAGTGGGCTGCAGAGCCCCAGAGTGTGCCGGTCGAGGGGCTAGCAGGCTGTGGCTGCTGACGGACACTGTCACCCCCCATGTGCTTGCTGGCCTCTGTGTGTGGGGGCCAATGGTGTCAGACAACAGCACTCCGGCCCCTGCCTCACCTTGCCCTGTGACAATGGCACCCCTGCCCTGCCTCGCCTTGCCTCACCTCACCCTGCAGGACAAGCCTCCTGTCCACTGCCCCACCTGCCAGAGACCCCCTGGATCTCCCCCAACCCTGCCCAACCCTCACAGGCATCCCTCCCTGTGAGCAACATCAAGGTGACCACGCCCACCTTGGCCACACTCACCAAGCCTGCCATGAGCACCACAGCCACACCCATCCAGCGGGCCACACCCACCTGGCACCTGGTGATAAATAAGTGGGTTTTGGGTTGCAGTTTGGGCACTCGGTCTCTAAAAGGTTCGCCATCACTGATGTAGAAGAATATATAAGAAAGTAGGGGTCCTTACATTTTATATGGTTTTTTTTCCCCCATTCAATCAAATCCTGTTCTTGGAGTCTGCCTGGGCAAGCCCCGGCAGTATTTTTGCCAAGCTTTTTCAGAAGTGGTTTGCCATTGCTTCCTTCCTAGGGCTGAGAGAGAGTGACTGACCCAAGGTCACCCAGCTGGCTCTTTGTGCCTAAGCAGGACTAGTTTCCCAGTTTCTAGCCTGATGCTTTAACCACTATACCTGACTCTCTATGGATAGGAAAGAATTCTGGATCACTGAATGTGGGCCTTGACTGAGTGATGAGGTTTTCAAATATTAGGTATAATACTCTAGTTTCCTACTCAGTTGCAAACTCCTCTTAATTTCTCTGAAGTCAAAACACAATGAAGGAAAACACATACTGTACACTTTTATCTTCTGGAGAAAAACAATAGTCTTCCCGGTAGCTCTGTATTACTGTGTAGTTAGGATACCATTTATCTTTGGTATTGCTTACCACTGATAGCTGTTAAGTAGATTGTACGATCCGTGATTCCCTTTTGTGCAGTCTTAAATTATGCAGTCTAGAAACATATTATTCAAGATCAATGCTACATTTTGATTTAACTAACAAAAGTATTGTGAAAAATGCCTGTGTGTGTGTGTGTGTGTGTGTGTGTGTGTGTGTGTGAGAGAGAGAGAGAGAGAGAGAGAGAGAGAGAGAGAGAGAGAGAGAGAGAGAGAGAGAGAGAGAGAGAGAGAGAGAGAGAGAGAGAGAGAGAGAGAGAGAGAGAGAAGACTGGCAGACTAAGGGCAGAAACAAAGAGGGAGAGGGATAGAGGGGGGAGAGACAGAGAGAGACCCTTTTGACATCTAAAATGAAGATAACACTTCATTTTATACCCTTTTTTACCTATATATAAAATGGTATAAAAAAAGGATATATGCAGTGTTATCTTCATTTTAGATATCAAAAGGGTTTTGCGGTTCCAGTGTTTTGTTTTCGGTGGGAAATGGGTCAAAGTGGCTCTTTGAGTGTTTTGGGTTGCCTACCCCTGTCCCATAGTAACATTACAACAGTGTTATTTGTTTTACTATGTGATACTCATTTCAGAGAGACCCAAAAACAATAATGTAATCTGTATTGAGAGTAATAATTTATTCTTAGAGTTCCAAGCTGTTTGATAAGCTTATCTTATACATAGGGAAGTTTTGTTTTTCAGAAACAGGTTTGTTGAGTGTGAGTATTGTTTCAAAACAAAAAAAAAAGTAGATTCACTCTAACTAATTTTAGATTTACTGAGAAGTGTTTTTTTTTATTTTAAGACATGAAAGGGACTAAACCATTTCTTTTTTCCCCCCATTTCTGAAACAGCAGAGTGCCTAAAGGACCAAGGCGAGCAGCACCACTGTCTGTGCACTTACACATAAAGATGGCTCCAAAGCATTGACCTAACAGTGAAAAAAATAATAATGAATACTTGAATTTAAAGAAATAAAAGATTACAAAATACCACAAACATAAGCAGTGATTACGTCTGTAGGCAATGTGCAAGTTTACATTTTTGAGATGCATGTGAAGAAACAAGGATGTTTGACTTTTTTAATTTGATATTTGGTGATTGATATGAATCAATGAAACAAAGCTGTCAGTAGAAAAACGGAGTAGCATAGCAATCTCTGGTTTCCTGCTGACTGCTTTTATGGCCCACTTTATACAGGAGACAGTGGAGGGCTGTCGCTTGATTGGTTCTCAATATGTTTTACAAACACCTCTTTTAAGAATTTGATTTTGATGTTTCCTGAGGAAAAGTCAAACATAGAATGGTTTGCAGTTGGTAGATTTTGTCTGATTTTGGCTCCTTTAATTATGACCAACAGCTTCCAAAGTTGCTGGAGCCAGGCAATACATGCCAAATTACAGCTTTATTTTATTTATTTATTTGTATACTTTATTATTTCCACAAACAATTCAAGGTGGCAAACAACAATCCTGTGAGATTGTCACAAAGTCATCCAGCTGGCATTCATGGCTAAGGCAGGACTTGAACTCATGGTCTCCCATTTTCTAGTCTGATGCCTTAACCTCTAAACCACGGGTGTCAAACTCAATCATGTCACATGACGTATCGTGACATATCGCAACATTTTTTACCTTTGCAGAGCTAGAGTGGGTGTGGCCTACTTGTGATGCATCTGGCCCGTGGGCTGCCAGTTTGACACCCCTGCTCTAGACCAAATTGGCTCTCATATGTCTCCTATATATGCCTGATATATCCCATAAAAGTTTATGACTTTTCATGGTCAGCCATCACCTTGATGGGCTACATAGGTACACTAGCTGATCTCAAACAGTAGGTCATTGATTTAGAACTGCAAACAGACTTTTCACTCTATCCAGAAACACTTTCTTGAGCTACTGTGCACATCTTCTCCAACCAGCTAGATACCTGTTGCACCCCAAAATTCAGAAGGGCCTTATGTTTAGCCATATTCAATGCCAACATTATTACTAAAGGAAGATGCCAACAAAATCCCCTTTGAATAGAGACTGTGGTGGAGAATTAATCAAATCAATAGAATATATTATTCTGTATCATCATCTCTATGCAGTGCTTTCAGGGAAGAATTATTTTCATTCTTTACTAAATATCTTAGTCATTTTGATTTGTTTATCTCAAGATGTTGTTGTTACAAGATCAATCTGATTTTATCTCCTAGATCACTGTTATATACTTATATAGTATTAACAGTATATTAACAATAATATTAACTATTATCATTAATAGTATTAATACTAATTATTTTTAGATATGTTAGAATAATTATTTTTTTTCTTTCATCCTAATTGTGAGTCTTGGGTTTTATATACTGGTCTATGATACCCATTTACCTTGACTGCTGTGCTAAAAGTATTCAGGGCAAAAATATGCTGACATATAGCACAGAATTGTGGGGCCTTAATAAATCTGTCCTGCACTTGAACAAGTTCAGACCCATTTTTTAAGCTGCATATTGGGAATGGATGAGAACACATCTGCCCCTGGAGTCAGCGATCTAATATTTAAAGTTTTCACATACTATACTAACAGAAGACCCATTTTGATAGACTTCAGAAAATATGCTTAAAAGAACCGATAAGTATGGCCCAGGCCAAATCCTGAGTCAACCAACTTTTTAAAGTTATTCTACATGTAGATTTTCCACCCAGCATCTACTTTCAATGGCTTCCTTACTCAAGAGCAACATTTGAATGATTGGGCTCCATGGCCAAATATAGACCCTTTCACCACTTGTCATATTTTGAGAGAAGCTGCATATGCAACTCAGTTCAGTTTAATTCATTCCATATTTTTTTATCAATTATGAGTTGATCGAAACACTTATCCCTTTTAGAAGAAACAGCCCACTGGGATCTCAGCTAGAAATTGTCATATTTCTTCCTCGGCTGAAATGAATATATTTACATTGAATTGTTAAGTTTATTACTAAGAGAGTGATCCTACAAAGCTGATACATAGAACAAGTTGAAGTACACTGTAAGGGAGATTCATTTACCCAATTACTGTCTCTTTGCATTAACATATTTGTATTTTATCAATTTATTTCATCCTATATTATTCCAAAATTAGACTATGCGTTGTATTGTATTTTAAGTTTATTAACATTGCAACAGTAATCAATTACTTGTCTATTACCAAATAAATATAATAATAATAGTAATAGTAAAGTTGGAAGGGACTTTGGAGGTCATCTAGTCCAACCCCCTGCTCAGGCAGGAAACCCTATACCATTTCGGACAAATGGCTGTCCAGTCTCTTCTTAAAAACTTCCCGTGTGGAGCATTCACCACTTCTGGAGTCAGATTGTTCCACTGGTTAATTGTTCTCACTGTCAGGAAGTTTCTCTTTAGTTCTAGGTTGCTTCTCTCCTTGATTGGTTTCCACCCGTTGCTTCTTGCTTCATGTATCCTTCTCTTCATTAAACTAGACATACCCAATTCCAGCAGCCGTTCCTTATATGCTTTAGCCTCCAGTCCCCTAATCATCTTTGTTACTCTTCTCTGTATTCTTTCTAGAGTCTCAACATCTTTTTTACATCGTGGTTAATTTGATTTGAATGCTGTAAATGCTTCAATTTGCTGGTTCATGTTTTTCTTCTTTTATTTTGAGAAAAACGGTATAATTTCAATTGGTACAATCTTTCCTGATAATTCTACTAGTTAATATATGTTTCAAAATAGAGATGGAACATTGCATCAAAGACTCAACGCATCTTAATTAAATTGTAATATTTGCCATTTACATATAATTCAACATGTATTGTGGCCAAAAATAAAAGTAGTGAAAGAAATTGAAATGTCTGGCATATTTACTTTAGATAAATACATCTAAAAAAATTAGCATTTTCTGTCATTGAGTTTAAAAGAGATTAATCAAATCATGAATGAATCAAGCCACAATACAGTTTATACTTTTTTAGTGATTAATTTTTATTTTGAAGAAAAAATGCTGCTCTAGATTAAAGGTCCCCAACCTTTTGGGCACCAGGGACCGGTTATGTGGAGAGAGGTTTTTACTGGAGGGCGCATGGTTTTATGTGCTGCCTGGGTCCCACAGATGGGGCTTTGCTTGTTTGTGTGGCCCGGTTACTGGCATGCCACGGCCTGGTACCGGTCCACGGCCTGGGGATTGGGAACCCCTGCTTTATCTCCTGCAGTGTTGATCCATCTTTAGCCCAATGAAGGTTTTTGCCAAACTCCTCTACCCATTGCTGTTTGTTATTGCAGTCTATTTAATACACTTAAGTGAACATTTTCTCTAGACAACAGATATTGGGTTTCCTGGGTGTTTGCAGGGTGAGGTGGGACAAATTAGACTTTATGTATTTAATTATAAATTTGTTTCACACACACACACACACACACACACACACACACACACATTTATATCAGATGTTGTACAATTCCTTGGCAGAAACAGTGCCGTGCATACAGTATTATATAATGAGTATAAAATTCCGTATATGGATACTTTTGGTATTTGTTCCCATCTCTGGCTATCAGAAACATGCCACATTTATTTTGTTCATCCAATAGAGTTGAAAATCAAATCATGCTTGTAATGATGCTAAGACAAAGACATAGACATTTCTTGAGCAGAGGTTTGAAGCTGCAGGAAAACAGCTTTGAAGCTGCAGGACACAGCTTGACAAACTCTGAGTTTATTGTTTCTTATTTATTGTTTCATACATAGGCTTTACATTAAATGCTGACATTTTACATTCATAAGTTTAACCATTAGATGCTGACATAAAGTTTCTTCATTGGAAAATTCTTTCATATAAGCAACTATTTCTAGTAACATATTACCTGTTCAAAGATCAGGTAAAAAGCAAACAGGAGAAGGAACTAACAAAGGCAGGAAAAGATAGAAAGTTAGGTAGGTGAGGTATTAAGTCAAAAGGTGAGGTATTAAGTCAGAAGTGAATGACCTTCTGGCTGCTTCCTTGGGACAAAGGGTATCAAAAGGTTATGAGGTTTGTGGGGGGGAAAGCATGGCACTTTGCTGCGCGTGCATTTTCCCCCACATCTCACTCCTCTCTATTTTATTAGAGAAGACATCATCCTAAGCTGGAGTAGTTAGTGGGTCTTAGTTTAGTATGGAAGATTGCAAGACATCTTATTAAGTAAAAAGAAAAGACATTGAAATAAACAACAACAGCTGATAAGGATAGCAACTATTATAATGAGATATTGAACAATCTTTCCGAGAAGGCCAATGGGAAGTCATGACCATAGAGCACTCCACCAATTTTCTAAGGTATCAATTTTTTAAAAACTAAAGCTGGGACACACACAGATATAAGACAGGTAGAGAGTAGATTTTCCATGTCATATGATTCAGAAATACAAAAGTCTGTCACTTGTGTTACATTAGCTAATTGCACCCAAATATTATATTTGGTTATATTTGATTCTAAAGGATGAGAGCTTCAGCCCCTACACAACAATTAAGAAGGAAAGAGAGGCAAAGAATGACTAAGGAATTTGCAGTCAAAACCACAAATATGGCAGCGCATAAATTCTCTGGTGTAGGTTCTTTTCCCTGTTGCCTCAGAACCTCCTGTGCTTTGGAAGTTAGGTTCTTCACATCGCCCCAGGTTGTTGGCTGACTGCGATGGCGAGAGCGAAAGGGACGTTGTGCTGTCTGAAGAGTCACCTGCTTCATTTCCAGTATTGGGTTCTGGACTTGATGCCACGACATCTTTGACTGGTCGCACACACCGGGCTGGAATCCAGAGAGGGGCTGTAGGAGCAAGCACAGCAGCATAGCCTCGCCCCCAAGTTAATAAGGGAACTGGACCTAGCCAGGTTTTATCAGGCAATTGCCGATAATATACCAATGGATTAGGGAGCACAGCTTTCTGCTGAAAGTGATGCTGGTAGGCAGTAGTGTTTTGAAAAGAAATATTTAGCTGGTTTAAAGTTGTTAAGATTTTATTGACTTGACGAGTTATCCATGCCAAATTAGGTACCCCTGATCCCTCCTTTTTTATTTGTTTGTGAAGGCAGTCTATAAAGGACCGATACATATGTGAGAAACAAAGGATAGCTGCTGTAAAGTTAAAAACAAAGCCATAAGATTGGGGTTGATCCTGGGCGTGATGTAAGCACCTGGAAAATTAAAAATAAGTTGGCACACATAATGAGAGTCAGAGATTAAGTTAAAATTCTGTTGAGAAAAGGTGTGGAAAGCTAAAATAGCAGAAGAGATAAGTTATTCTGAAAATAAAATTGAATTTTGGGATAAGAAGAACAATATTAATTAATTCAGTCCCATTTCAAGGACAAGCTTGTTTGTGTCCTAAGGTTATTATTTCAGCAACAACCTGGATAAAAGATAAAACATTTTGGGATGGGATAAGTAAAGCCATTCAATACAATATACTTTTTGTGCTTCTAACACAGATAATACTCCTGATAGTAGCTTACTGATAAGAAATATCAAAAGTGTTAAGTGACAATTTTTATGTGGAATTCTGTCCACAAATTGAGTACTCAAGATGTCATTAATCTGCTCAACTGTGGTAAATGCTACAAGTGGAACTACTATGAGATTTCCAGGTTGTTTTCCTTTGGTCAATAAGTTAAATTCCAAGTTAATCAAATACCATTCAGATGGAAACAAACTTCTATTAAGTATGTTAAACATTTACAAATCTTAAGCA
This sequence comes from Bothrops alternatus, assembly GCA_034064705.1. Taxonomy (NCBI): domain Eukaryota; kingdom Metazoa; phylum Chordata; class Lepidosauria; order Squamata; family Viperidae; genus Bothrops; species Bothrops alternatus. The sequence goes on along the minus strand of JARGCV010000103.1, from coordinate 19,040,316 downwards.
AAACAATTCAGAGTCATTTCTTTTGGCTCATAGATATATAGGTCTAACTAAAGTTACTAAACAATTTAAACTCAACAATTTCCCCCCCCCCAAAAAAATTGTCCAATAATTACTGTCTCCTCTTTAAGTAAAACCTTTTCCAGCTGAAACTGCAAGAGTGGGTATTAAATTTCATCTCCATTCGCAAACCGGAATTCTAAGCAGAGAGGAAATAAAGTTTAAAACGAACAATCCCCCCCGAACTGCGACGCCCGAACTGCGCATGCGCGGTGCGTGCATGACAAAAAAACAAAAACAAAAAAACCAACCCCCCAAAAGAAAATGGCGGATCGCGACAGGGCAATCCGCGCATGTGCGGCGTGCGCACGCGCAACGGCCCGAACCGTGCATGCACGACACACGCGCGACAAAAAAAATCCAAAAAAAATGGCGGACTGCGACGGGCTGATCTGCGCATGCGCAGCGCGCGCACGATGGCCCGAACCGCGCATGCGCAGTGCGCGTGACAAAAAAACCCAACCCCCCCAAAAAATTGGCGGACCGCGATGAGCCAATCCGCGCATGCGCGGCGCGCGTGCGGCGGCCCAAACCACGCATGCGCGGCGCGCGCGCGACAAAAGAAAAACAAAAATCCCCAAAAAAACAAAAAACAAAATGGCGGACCGCGGTGTCCGGCGACCCCCGCGAAATGGTCGTTCGACTCCAAATGGGGTCGCGACCCATAGGTTGAGAACCGCTGGACTCGTGGAAGGGGCAATGTGTTTGGCCTGTAATTGTTCTTGAACAAGAATTTTTAAGGCCTGTAATTTGTACAGAGGAAGAGGCTATTGTTCCACCCAAAGAGGTGTAGTAGTTAACCAAGTTAAGGGTAAGGCAAACATTTTATTCATCAAAGGTGACAGTAACCTCCCATTTACTAAGCAAGTCTCGTCCCCATAGGTTGACATGAATGTCAAGAATGAAAGGATGAAGTTGAACTGTTACAGTAGAATTGAGAAGACTTGCAGAAAGAAATTGTGTACTTTGTGGTGCACCTTGTCGCCCTCCTACACCCCAAACACTAGGACACGGGTCAGTGGGCCAAGATGTAGGCCAATCTTTAGCTGAAATTACTGAAACATCAGCCCCTGTATCAATTATGCCCTCAAAAGGCTTACCCTGAAAAAAGACTGTCTGACGGGGTCGCTGGGTGGTGATTGGGGTGGTTAATGCAATTACAACGGGATCCGTAGAACCAAACCCGCCGTCCCCTCGATCCCTATCACGACCCCCTGCAGGGACAAAATAGGGCAAATGGAGTAATTGTGCAGGACTAGTATTGCTTGGCAAAGTCTGTGGCATGTTAGTCCATAATTGAATAAAGATGACACCTGTATAGTCAGAATCAATTACTCCAGGTATTACAAAAATTCCCTTTTTTCCCATGTTAGATCGAGGCAAAATTAATCCAACATATCCAGAAGGGAGAGGTCCAGAAAGTTGTGAAGGAACTACTTGTACTTCTCCTGGAAATTTGAAACACACTTCTTGTTGGATAGTTAAATCTATCCCAGCACTCCCTCTAGTGGCAGCAGGGGTATTATTGTTGATGGAATTACTGTTTGGACTGGGGCCAGAGACTGGCCTGCTTTGAAGTTTCCCGACCGACATTCATCAGCCCAATGAAATCCCTTATTATACTTAGGGCATTTTGTTTTTGGATGCCTCCTAGCAATATTTTTAAATGGTCGGGAGGCATACCTTCCTCCCCCAGGATTTCTGCAATCCTGTTTGAAGTGTCCAATTTTACCACAATTTTAACATTTCCCCTGAGGTTTTGTAAGAGCTGCAGCTAAGAGATTAGTTTGAAAAGAAGCAGTCCCTATGTCCTGACATGCCTTGATCATTTCTGCTAAATCTGGCTGAGCTCCCAATCCAATGATGGCCCGTTTACATTCAGTGGCGACATTTTCTTTAGCTAATTTCATAAGCAATTCAGCTTGGGCATCAGGATTATCAATTTGTCATTTCAAGGCATCTTGCAGATGGTTAATAAAATCTGCATATGGTTCATTTGCCTTTTGACGAATATTTGAAAATGGTTGAGATGGTTTCCCAGTTATAGGAACTTTTCCAAAAGCTTTGTAAGCACATTCAGAGGATATTTGAAGAGTAGCTATAGGTAAAACAATTTGTGCATCCACTGGAGTGTAATCACCAGAGCCATATAACTGCTCTGGGAGGTAAGCACCTCCAGAAGTTGCAGCTCTTAATGCACATTGATGTCTAAACTCACTATCCCATATCACATACTGAGCTGGTGTTAATAACATACAAATTGTTGTTTTCCAATCTTCTGGTACCAAAACATGATTCCTCATTGTTGCTTCTAACATACCTTGCACATAAGAGCTTCCTAACCCAGTATCTCTTATACCCTTACACAGTTCTGTTAAGATTGCATAAGAAAGTAGTCGATATTCAACCACTGGGGCTCCATTTGCATCTACCTGTCCAGTCAAATGTACAGGACAAACTGAGAGCATATCTGCTATTTCCTGCATATCTCCCTCCCCTTTTGCCATTTGATTTTCTAATACATGGCGAATGGAAACATAAGATCTAGAATTCTTTTGCTCTGAAGGTGTCACATCCATTGTGGAAGATATAGGAGCTGGTGGAACTGAAACCTTTTCATGATTATAACTTGGAGAGGGAGTATAACTTAATTGTAGTGCATCAGCCCCATATTTTTCCACTGCATGGCGACATTGATGCCAACAATGCAAAATATCCACTGAGACTCGGGGTTCCTGATGAAAGCTGTTACCTATTCTTTCCCAATCTTCAAGTTGGAGCGTCCCCCTTTCAGGATACCAAGGACAGTTTTTTCCTATCTCACTCACTAGCTACCAAAGCTCCTTTTCAGGCATTGCCATGCCTGATTTGTGTAAGAGAAACTTTAACTCTCTTACATGCTTTTGCTGATGGTGAGATATATCGCAGCCCATACTTACAGTTTGAGAAATCTCACAGGATGAGAAGACGAGAAGGTGCACCAAGGGGTCTGTTCCAGACGACTGTAAATATGTTGGTTGCTGCTTTCCCTCGGGAGGGGATGTCCCTGTCCAAGGGCGCCAGGTGTAATGATGCTAAGACAAAGACATAGACATTTTTTGAGCAGAGGTTTGAAGCTGCAGGAAAACAGCTTTGAAGCTGCAGGACACAGTTTGACAAACTCTGAGTTTATTGTTTCTTATATACTTGTTTCATACATAGGCTTTACATTAAATGCTGACATTTTACATTCATAAGTTTAACCATTAGATGCTGACATAAAGTTTCTTCATTGGAAAATTCTTTCATATAAGCAACTATTTCTAGTAACATAATACCTGTTCAAAGATCAGGTAAAAAGCAAACAGGAGAAGGAACTAACAAAGGCAGGAAAAGATAGGAAGCTAGGTAGGTGAGGTATTAAGTCAAAAGGTGAGGTATTAAGTCAGAAGGGGGTGACCTTTTGGCTGCTTCCTTGGGACAAAGGGTATCAAAAGGTTATGAGGTTTGTGGGGGGGAAAGCATGGCAGTTTGTTGCGCATGCATTTTTCCCCACAATGCTAATACAATCCACTTTAAGATTGTAATCTCAAGTCACTAAATCAATGAAGCATAGAATGCCCCAATGAATATTCTTTTGTCCAGTTCTCACATTTCTCATTTTCCATTTAAGAGAGTGGTTCTCAACCTTTTTCAGGTTGAGACCCCACTTGCGCCGCCCATGCGCGCCATGACCCCGACCGATCCGCGCATGCGTGGCGCATGCACGATGAAAAAAATAATAAAAATAAATAAAAAAATTAAAAAAATGGCGGACCGCGACGGGCTGATCTGCGCATGCGCGGCGCGCGCGATAAAAAAAATATGGCGGACTGCGACGGGCCGATCCGTGCATGCACGGTGCGCGCGCGACGGCCCAAACCGCGCATGCGTGGCGCGCGACGAAAAAAAACCCAAATAAAAAAATAAAAAAAATAAAAAAACCAAAATGGCGGACCGCGATGGGCCAATCCGCGCATGCGCGGCACACACGCGCGCGACAGCCTGAACCGCGCATGCACGGTGCACGAGCGATGAAAAAAACAAAAAAAAACAAAAAAAAAACAAAAAACAAAATGGCGGACCGCGGTGTCCGGCGACCCCCGCAAAATGGTCGTTCGACCCCAAATGGGCTCGTGACCCATAGGTTGAGAACCGCTGATTTAAGACCTCTATTCATAACAAATCTTACTTAAGTTTCTTTTTTCCTTTACACTTTGAAGAAAGGCTGTCAGAGAGGAAAGAAGCAAAGAGGAAAATGAGGAATATGAGGTAAATTTAAAACTTATTTTAAAAAAGTTCTTATTGATTGTTAACATGGTTATATGGTTTCAATTAAAGTAAAAACTAGTTACTTTTTAAAAATTTGTACCAACATTTTAAAAGAAAGTAATTCTGCTCCTAGCAGAATGATTTTATATATCTTGTGTATGTTTACTTAATAACAAATATTCATATCTGGGCTTTTTGTCTTTGTCTGCTGGCTTTGTTAATTTGGATGGGAAAGGAACTTCAGTTGAGGGGATACAACTATAGATGGATGGATGCAGGTCATGGAGAATAGCTCTGAAACTTCTGCCTTTACAGAAGATGATATTCTCTAATACCTTAGCTAGGTTAAGGTTAAGGATTACTTTATAACCTAAACTAACCTGAATTATTTTTTTTTTGCCTAATAGAATGCTTAGTGTCTAATCAAAGCCACCTCAAGGTTTAACATGGCAAATAAAATTTCAGGAATGAGGATTTTGATAGATGTTATATATTTAATACAGGTGTGATATTTATATATCTATATTTATAGACTTGCTTATTTGTCTTCTTAATAAAATCAAAGTCTCCTATTCCTATAGCAAGAAGCAAATCTGTAGACAGAATTGAATTTATTCTAGTTTTTCTTATGGTGCAAATTTGGCACATTCAGTTTATCACACTGGGTTGTTTTTTTTTTTTAACCAGTTATCATTTTATATATTTTGGTGTACATTTCTCCAAATGTACATTTTTGCTTGCAATTTACATTTTCTCTAATATAATCCATAATTTTTATACTCCATTTTTAAAAATTTAAATTTTTTTGTGTAGGTTTTTCTCAGCTAGATAATCAGATTTTAATAAAATGCAAAAGTTTGGTGAATTTTCAATGTGACTGATAATTAAATTTCTGTTTCCATTAAATAATTAGATAGATTTGGATCTCCAAATGTATTAAACACTTTTTTTTCATCATCCCTAATTCTTTCTACAGTTTTTTTTAATAATAAGAGATCTTGATGAATCCACACCCTTTCCCTTGTTTTCATAATAAGCAAGTAACTCAAACAGTTAGCTGCTCTGTACTTTCCCACATAAGTTTGCATTAATTATATGCACGAGAATGCTTTCTCCAGCATGGTGGATGTAGAATCCACTTGATTGGGTTATTTCAGCCTTCCTGCTCAGAGAGACTAAGTCAGAGCTTTAGTCACATCTCCCTTTGGGTGTGTCTTCCCAGTTTTGACTTAGTCTTAGGCTCAGCAGCACGCAGGCTTTATTGGCTCCATAGGAATATTTCTATTGTTCAGTTTAATTCGTTTTTTTCTCTAAATTTACTCTAGATTCCTAAATTTATAAATTGTTTTGGTTTTGGCTAATCTCTTAAGGATTCTGTCCTTCCTCGAGCCTCGAGTCTCTTGGGCTCCGGCAGGGCTCTTTTCCTCCCTTCGAGGCCTTTTGGGCCTCTCTCGAAGCAGGACCCTCGGGTAATCTCTCACCCGTTTTCGTGCGCTCCCTGAACGGCGAGCTGACTTACATAGCCGGCGGTTTCAATCCGAGGACCAGGCGCCACGAGGCTTCAGTGTCGGATTCACCGTGGACTTTCTCGTCCTCAAACTCAAGTCCCAAGACGGGGGGGAGTGGGAAGCCCTGGCTCACATTGCTCTTCGTTTCCCTTGTTTCCCCTTTGGGTCGGCTCCTTTGTTAGGAGATACGAGGAGTCGCAGCTGCCATTTTGACTGCGTGGTCGCCAGGCGATCGCCATTAAAAGCTCCTGCTGACGGCCGCCATTTTGGATCTCTAGTCGTCAGGGCCCGCTAGGCCGCTCTTCGGAGAAACTGTCGCCTTGACCTGTGCTGACCAGGTCCGAGCAGGGGAACAAATTGTGGGTTGTATTCTAGCAGTTCGTGAGGTCCATAGGCGGACGCCATTTTGACCTCCAGACCGATCTGGCCGGCTAGACCAGACCTACAGTGGTTATCCAGGGCTGCGCTGGCAGGCCTAAAAGGAGATAAATAGCATATATTCGGGTTTTTTTTACTGTTCCTTTAAAAAAAATAATAAAAAAATTAAAATATAAGAGGTTGCTATAAATAAATACAATAATAGGAGAAATAATAAGGCACACAGTGGGCTCGATATTGCTACAGGCCCTTGGACCTGTTTTGGAGTGAGGGTTTCTTATGACCGCTTTTTACTGGCCTTTAGCCACCAAGCCTAATTAGACAGGCCTACAGACCTGTCTGACTGTTCTGTCCTTGCATTTTTTTGTTCAGTGTGAGGAACGGCTGCGCTCCATCTCTGACTATTGATCTGTGTCCTTGGTTCCCCTTTCGCTAGATATCCTCGATAGGCCCGATCTAGTTGCAATGGCAGACAGTTCCTTGCCCCAGGCAACACAAGTCTCTGGTGCACCCCCTGTGCAGTCAAAGCGCAGATCTATTGAATTGAAGCAGGGGGAAAGAAAAAAGCCAAAACCAAGCATTTGTCTACTAAAGAGACTTCCAAGACAGTCGAGCGAGAGGCCTCGAGGAGGCACCAGTGCACTGGAGAGAGAATTCTCCAAAGCACAGCAGCTCCTATCCAGCGGGGCCGAACTGGTTCCCCCCGCCCCACTGGATACTGCTATTTTGGAGCCTCCTTTGGCGCCTGTGCAAGAAGCCACAAGACGGAATAGAAGAAAATCTTGCTGTACCTGTGGAAGCTGAGGGATGGAGACATGTGACACATAGGAACAGGAAAATTGGGCGACATTCTACACCCTTACAACTTAAGAACCGATTCCAGCCACTTAGTCAGGAGAACAATACAGATGTATCTCAAGAATTGACTACACAATCCACAAAGAATGCTCCACTATGCCCCCAGAAACCTCTTGAACGGAGAGAAAGAAATGGTACTGAAAAGAAGAACAGGAGAGTGCTGGTTGTGGGAGATTACCTGTTGAGAGGAACAGAGACAGCTATCTGCAGACCCGAAAGAAACTCACGAGAGGTGTGCTGTCTCCCAGGGGCACGAATCAAAGATGTGAATGATACCATAACGAGGCTCTTCAGTCCTACAGACTACAACCCATTCCTACTAATACATGTAGGCACAAATGACACTACAAGAAACAACTTCGAAACCATCTGCCATGACTTTGAAGACCTTGGACGGAAAGTGAAGGAACTCGGAGCACAAGTAGTTTTTTCGTCTAGCCTTCCAGTGGATGGTCATGGAGAAAGAAGATGGGACAGGATTCTTGAGGTGAACAACTGGCTACGTCAGTGGTGCAAGCAGCAAGGATTTGGATTTCTGAACCATGGAGAAAACTACCTATATGATGGACTCCTTGCAAGGGATGGGTTGCACCTTACAAAGACAGGAAAGAATGTATTTGGCAAGTGCCTTGCTTCACTTATCAGGAGAGCTTTAAACTAAAACAAAAGGGGAAGGGAAGTAAAAAGTTAAACAAAAATACTCAGCCAATCAAACCAGGTGATATTCTTCCTCTCAGAAATAGAACAAAAGAACAAATGCAAAAAGATTGTAAGAAAAGTGGAGGAGGCAAGTCTGGAATAGGTACCAGTCACAAACTGAAATGCTTCTACACCAATGCACGAAGCATGAGAAATAAAAAAGGAGTGCTGGAGATCTTAATTCAGGAAGATAAATATGATGTCATAGGTATTACTGAAACCTGGTGGGATAACACACATGGATGGAACACTGACATCGAAGGCTACAACTTATTTTTGCGGAACAGGCTTAACAAAAGAGGAGGGGGTGTTGCACTTTATGTTAAAAAAGCATTTGTCTCCTCAGAGATCCAGGTTTCAGAGAGTGGAAACTCAGTAGAATCTGTATGGGTAAGAATTCATGGGGAGAACAACAGAAAGGATACTATTGTAGGAATCTATTATAGGCCCCCTGGACAAACAGAAGATATGGATGACCTCTTTCTAGATCAAATGGCTAAACTATCAAGAAAGCATGATATAGTGATTATGGGAGATTTTAACTATCCAGACATTTGTTGGGAATCTCTCTCAGGCAAAAGCCAGAAGTCTAATAAGTTCTTATTCTCTCTTGCTGACAATTTCATCCACCAAAAAGTGGAGGAGAAAACAAGAGGATTGGCTATCCTCGATCTAATCCTTACAAACATGGAGGAAATGGTTGAGGAAATCAGAGTTTCTGGGACCTTAGGAGGTAGTGATCATGTTATCCTTGAATTCTGCATAATAAGGGAAGGAAAGCCTGAGAGGACTCAGACTTCAAAGTTGGACTTCAGACAGGCAGATTTTGATGGACTCAAGAAGAGGGTAGGGGGGATCAAATGGCTGAATGTACTAAGGGATAGAAATGTCCAAGAAGGATGGGATATTTTGAGAAATGCAATACTAGAAGCGCAATCTTTAACAATTCCTCAAAGAAGGAAGAATGGGAAACATCTAAAGAGATCAGGGTGGATAAACCTAGAACTTAAAAACTTGCTAAAAAGGAAAAAAGAAATGTTTAAGAATTGGACGGAGGGATACATATCTAAGGAAGATTATAATGTAATCTGTACAAACTGCAGGGCAAGTATCAGAAAAGCTAAGGTTAATAATGAATTGAGGCTTGCAAGAGAGACTAAAAACAGTAAAAAAGGGTTTTGGGGATATGTCAAAAGTAAAAGAAAAGTTAAAGAGGCTATAGGAAGTTTAGAGAACGAGAATGGGGAAGTGGTCAAAAGTGATCTTGAGAAGGCGGAGATTCTAAACTCCTATTTTGTATCTGTTTTTTCTAAGAAAGATAATGTAATTGCAACTGACCTTCACTGTGCTAGTGAAGGACTAAGAGAATTAAGGCATGTAATTGACACAGAGAAGGTAAGGGAACACTTAGCTAACTTAAATGAGTTTAAGTCTCCAGGTCCAGATGGATTACATCCTCAGGTACTGAAGGAATTAGCAGAAGTAATTGCTGAACCACTTGCTGTAATCTTTGAAAAGTAATGGAGAACAGGAGAAGCCCCAGATGATTGAAGAAGGGCAAATGTTGTCCCTATCTTCAAAAAAGGGAAGAAGGCAGACCCAGGGAACTACAGGCCTGTTAGCCTGACTTCAATACCAGGAAAGATTCTTGAACAAATTATTAAGCAACATATATGTCAGCATTTGGATGGGAATTCAATAATTAACAGTCAACATGGGTTTGTAACAAACAAGTTGTGTCAAACTAATCTAATTTCATTTTACAACAAAATCACGGAATGGGTTGATCAGGGAAATACAGTAGACATAGTATTTCTGGATTTCAGCAAAGCTTTCGACAAAGTATCTCACACAATCCTCATTGAAAAAATGATCAAATATGGGATTGACAGGGTGACTGTTAGGTGGGTTCATAACTGGCTTAGTAACCGTACTCAAAGAGTGGCTATAAATGGCTGCACATCCAACTGGAAGAAAGTCTCAAGCGGAGTGCCACAAGGCTCTGTTCTCGGCCCAGTTATGTTTAATATTTTTATAAATGATTTGGATAAGGGAATTGAGGGGAAACTGATCAAATTTGCAGATGACACAAAGCTAGGAGGGATTGCAAACACCAGAGCAGAGAGAGAAAGGATTCAAAAAGATTTAGAGAAACTTGAACAATGGGCTGCAACTAATAAAATGGTATTTAACAAGGAAAAATGCAAGGTACTACATCTGGGTAAGAAAAATGAAAAAAGCACATATAGTATGGGAGGAATCCAGCTGAGCAGCAGTACATGTGAAAAGGACCTCGGTGTCCTAGTAGATCATCGATTGAACATGAGGCAACAGTGTGAAGCAGCTGCAAAAAAGGCAAACACAATCCTGGGGTATATCAAGAGAAGCATAGAGTCCAGATCACGTGAAGTTATTATTCCCCTCTACTCTACCTTGGTCCAACCTCACCTGGAGTACTGTGTCCAGTTCTGGTCACCCCAGTTCAAGGAAGACACTGACAAACTGGAGCAGGTTCAAAGGAGAGCTACCAAGATGGTGAACGGTCTACAAACCATGTCCTATGAGGAACGGTTAAAGGAATTAGGAATGTTTAGTCTACAGAAAAGAAGACTGAGAGGAGACATGATAGCTGTCTACAAATACCTGAAGGGCTGTCACAGAGCAGAGGGATCAGCCCTGTTCTCACTTGCTCAAGGAAGGACCAGAAACAATGGGATGAAACTGCAGGGGAAAAGATTCAGATTAGATGTTAGAAAAAAATTTCTAACAGTAAGGGTGATCAACCAGTGGAACAGGTTGCCACAGGAGGTGGTGAGCTCCCCTTCGATGGAGGTCTTCAAGCAGAGACTGGACGGCCATCTATCTGGGATGGTTTAAGGAATCCTGCCTCGAGCAGGGGGTTGGACTTGATGACCCGGGAGGTCCCCTCCAACTCTACGATTCTATGATTCTATGATTCTATAAGCAGTGGAGAACGGATCTAAAGGCCAAATGGCGCCTCTCCACAGCCAAGTACGCAGGAAAAGATCTGTTTGGCCCTATTCTCGATCCACATGTGATCAAGGGTAAGGACAAGCGCAAGGTTCTGGTACACCTCTCCAAGAAGTCTGACAGGCGGCTACAGCAGGAATTCCGTAGGCAGTCCTTCCGTCCCTCAGGCTCTTGGGAGTGGCGACAGCCCTTTCGGGCAGGGCAGTCCTGGGATTGGCCCAGAGGTTCACGATTCTTTCCTCAGAGGCAGGATCGACAACAGGACCGCCCGAACACCGGAGCCAGGGGCCAGTCACAGGCCAAACGCCCCTTCAGAGGTTCTGGAGGTTGTCCCTACAGACGCTCTAAGTGACACCATCGGGGACTTTCTAATAGGGGGTGCCTGGAACAGTTTTACCAGGTCTGGGAGCAGACCACCACCAACTCTTGGGTCAGAGAAACCGTCAGACGGGGTCTGGCACTCGAGTTTCAATCACTTCCACACGATCGCTTCCTACAGTGCCCAGTATCTCGGAACCCCTCCAAAGTACATCTGGTCTCCACCGCCATCAAGCACCTTCTAGAAATCAGGGCCATAGAGGCAGTCCCAAAAGATCAAATTGGAACAGGTTTCTACTCCATCCTGTTCGTGGTCCCCAAGGCATCAGGAGGATGGAGGGCGATACTGGACTTAAAGGGTCTGAACCGATTTCTAGTATACAGAAGGTTCAAGATGCAGACCCTAAAGTCAATACTGGCCAGTCTCAGGAAGGGAGATTTTCTCTCCTCCATAGATCTTACCGAGGCCTACCTCCACATCCCAATCTCCTGGGAGCACCGCAGGTTCCTGCGCTTCTGTTACGTGCACCGGCATTACAATACAGGGCCCTTCCATTTGGCCTGTCTTCGGCCCCAAGGGTCTTCATGAAGGTCCTAGCGGTATTGGCAGCCCACCTTCGGATGATACCGGTGCGCATACAGTGCTACCTGGATGACATCCTTGTACAGTCCAGGTCCCTCCAATCAGCAAGATCAGATCTGTCAACCACCATTCAGATCCTTCAGGATCACGGCTTTTCAGTAAATTTCAGGAAAAGCCACACTACCCTCACAAAACGGTTCCTCCATCTAGGAGCCCTGATAGACTCCGACCTTTGCAGGGTCTATCTCTCCCAGGAGCGACGGCTGAGTATCTGGAAATTAGTATCCCAGATTCGGGGAGCGAGGACGGTTCCACTGGTACAGCTGTCCCAGCTCCTGGGGAAGATGGTATCTTGCATGGGTATAGTCCCATGGGCAAGACTGCACTCAAGGAGCCTCCAGTGGTTCCTTCTCCCTTTTCAGAAGTGGAACCTCAGCCCCTCCACAAGGAAGGTCCAGGTTCCTTCCCACATACTCTCATCCCTCCAGTGGTGGTCTTCCGCAGCCATGTCCAAGGGGACCATATTCAAGGAGCCCCTCAGGCTCATCCTGACCACAGATGCCAGTCTGTTCAGTTGGGGGGCTCACCTTCAGACCCATTTGGCCCAGGGGCGATGGTCCAGGGTGGACCTCAACCAAAACATAAACTGGCTAGAACTCAGGGCGATTCAATTGGCTCTCCTTCACTTCTCCTCCCTAGTGTCGGGACAACATGTGTTGATCTTGACGGACAATGTGGCAGCCAAGGCTCATGTCAACAAACAGGGAGGGACACATTCCTGGGCTCTCCTTCAGGAGGCCATGGAACTAGGTTTATGGGCAGAGTCCAACCTGGGCTCAATCAGAGCAGAACACATTTTGGGGGAGGCAAACCGCCAGGCCGACTCCCTCAGCAGGGCGACTGTGGACCACTCGGAGTGGCGTCTCAACCAGAGTCTGTTCGAGATGATCACGAGCAGGTTCGGCAGACCTTGCCTGGATCTGTTTGCCTCCCCGTCCAATGCCCAGCTCCCCAGATTCTTCACAAGATATCCAATGAGGGGGGCCAAGGGGACGGATGCTCTTCGGTGCAAGTGGCCAGAGGGTCTGCTTTACGCCTTCCCTCTCCTTCTGCTGTTACAGGCCACCATTCTCAGACTGATATTGGAGCAGGCGGAAGTAATATTGGTTGCTCCATATTGGCCTCGACGCCCGTGGTTTGCAGACCTAGTGGATCTGTCTCTGTCTCCTCCGTGGAGGTTCCCCCCGGACCGAGTAGCTCTCAACCAGGGGGAGCTCCAGCATCCGGACCCTCAGTGGCTTCAATTAGCCACTTGGCACTTGAACGGGAGAGTCTAGCTAAGCAGGCCTATTCCTCGGGGGTGATCTTTATGATCCAGGCCTCTAGACGCCCCTCGACGAACCGGATCTATGGTGCCACGTGGAGAAATTTCTGCCAGTGGTGCCTCTCACACAATTTGGACCCTCTTTCAGTTACAGTCCCTAACATTTTAGATTATCTGCTGGAGGGCATTTCCAAGGGCTTGTCCACTAACACCATCCGTAGGCAGGTTGCAGCCTTGTCCACGGTCCTCACCTGTGACAATCTGGGTCCGTTTTCTCACCACCCAGCTATCTCTGCTTTTCTTAAAGGGGCGGCCAATTCTGGTCCTTCCACAGTACATAGATACCCATCTTGGGATTTACCTACTGTGTTCCAGGCCTTAACCACCGCTCCTTTCGAGCCTCTCCAGTCTTGCTCTCTGCATTTTCTCTCCTTGAAGGTGGCCTTTTTAGTTGCAATCACTTCGGCCAGAAGGATTTTGGAATTGGCCACCCTCTCAGTCAGGGAGGATTTCTGTACCTTCCATGAGGACAGAGTGGTCCTTAGATTAGACCCCTCCTTTATTCCCAAGGTGAACACCCATTTTTATAGGTCATTGGATTTGGTTTTGCCAAGTTTTTTTCCAAATCCTTCTCACTGTCTAGAATGCCAGTGGCACAAGCTAGATGTACGCAGGGCTCTGCGTCTACATCAAGCGTACTGTGACCTTTCGCAAGTCGGAGGCCTTGTTTGTCTCTTTTCAGTCCTCTGCCATGGGCAGGAAGGTCTCTTCTTCCACCATTGGCAGGTGGATCAGGGCTTGCCTTGCTAGGGCCTACACGTCCTAGTCCCTTCTGGTCCCGGGTCGTATCACAGCTCACTCCACGCACAGCGCAGCGACCTCTGCGGCCTGGTCTACCCAGACTTCTGTGGAGATTTGCAGGGTGGCATCTTGGTCATCTCCATCATCTTTCATTATACACTATAAGACTGATAGGTTTGCCGTGGCGGATGCTGCATTTGGCAGACGGGTTCTTCAACAGGTTGTTTCCTCTAGGGAGACGCCAGCCTAGACCTTCCCTCCCTTAGGGACATGGAGGGGCTTTGGTATGTCCCAATCAAGTGGATTCTACATCCACCATGCTGGAGAAGGGCCGTTGTCTTACCTGAACGCCTTTTCTCAGCATGGTGGTGTAGAATCCACTCCCTCCCTTGGATAAGATGTCTAGGCTTGCGTATTGTCATTTGTTTTGTATTTTGGAGTCATTGCGTCAGACTTTGTCAGGATCCTTCACCTCGTCAAAACTGGGAAGACACACCCAAAGGGAGGCGTGACTAAAGCTCTGACTTAGTCTCTCTGAGCAGGAAGGCTGAAATAACCCAATCAAGTGGATTCTACACCACCATGCTGAGAAAAGGCGTTCAGGTAAGACAACGCCCCTTTTCACTAGCAATGCTTGAAGTAGGAATGTCAATGTCAACAATGTCAACATTCCAACTGATGATCCCAACGAAATAAGCACAGCTGAGACTTTCCAATCTCTAATGCAAAACTTTATTGAGCACACCATTTTGGCACAGATGAATAGAAAACCAGTTCTGGTTAATTGGCACCTAAATCAGTATATTAAAGTATAGAATCTCCTTCCTCCCTATTAGTGCAGATCACATTATCGAATAAAGTGTCAGACAATTGTTATGAGAGAATGTCAGTTCTCAGTAAACAGTTGTTGGATGACCTTGGTTCTCACATTGGCAGCCCGATGTCTGAAGCCTGCATTCCATTCTTCCCTTCCCTCCATGTCTGTAGGCAAGCTAAGAAGTAATAATGGATGGAGCAGTGTAAGCAGTCTTTGCAGCTTGACAGGCGGGCGCCCCTAAAAGTCAGAAGGGATCTGGAAGACAATAAGTACAGTATATGTTAATTCCTATACTTTCTTCTATTGTTGTGGCCCCAGTTTTTGGCGGTATTTATTATGGAACCTATTTATTATGGAACTTATTTTGGGGGTATTTATTATGGAACTTATTAACTGATCCACCACCTACCCGCTTTTGTCCACCTACCCACTGAGATTGGATAATCTTTCCATTGTACTAGATACTGTAGTTTACCCTTGTGAATCCTAGGATCCAAAATCTTTTTGACTTCATAATGTGGTTCACCCCCCCACACCATAATTTGGCCAGGGGCTTCCTTTTCAACTGGTCTCATTCTAGACCCCCTAAAGGGTTTTAGCAGGTTGCAATGGAACACTAGGTGCACTTTCCCAAGTATTCTGGGTAGCTTTAACTGTACCATGACTGGATTGATGATTTTTACAATAGAAAAGGGCCCTATGTACTTTGGACCTAACATTTTGCAAGGTTGTCTCAATTTTAAATACTTTGTAGACAGATACAGCTTATCTCCTACAAGGAACGGTCCCAGGGCACTCGCTTCTTGTATGCCTGTTTCCTTTGTCTCTCTGTCACTTTGTCTAGGGCACGGGTCAGCAACCCGCAGCTCCGGAGCCGCATGCGGCTCTTTGAGCCTTCTCCTGCAGCTCCCAGCCTCATCCACCATTTGGAAGCAAGCTGCTCCCTCCCCGGCCCACTTACCTTTCCCTCGCCCGGGTCCTGTTTCTTTGGAAGTGCCTCCACCCAGCAGGGCTCATCCATCTTCCACAGTCAGGATGCCACTGCCTCATCCGCAGGAGACGAGCAAGAGACCATATGAGGCCATCCCAGGAAGGGCAAGCAGTAGATGGGGGTGGCCTTTTTGGCAGCAGCTCGACCGTAGCGTGCAGTCAGACTCGCTCACCAGGCTGCCAGCTTTGAGTGCTTAACTAGCAGGCAGTCTGTTAGTCTGAAGGAACTACCCCGGATCCCAGGCTAGACGTTGGGAGTGAGCCCTGCCTGCTCTGTCTGCTGCCTCTGCTTGCTTTCAATGCCAGCGTAACGCTGCTTTATCTGCATATTCTAATTGCAGCTATTTTGGCTACAGCCCGGGGATCTCGGCGAGATACAAAGCAGTTGGTTGGAACCTGCAAGAAGAGGGAGATCCAGAAAGTCTGCAGCCTTAAACCTCCCCCTCCCGTGCATGTGCGCCCCTGTCTCTTCCCTCCCTGACATAGCTGACAAAGTGAGAAAGAGCCTGTGGCCTAGAGGTTAACACAGCTGCCTAAAGTGCAAGCAGCCCAGCTTCGAATCTCAGAAGGGTATGTTTGGCTGATGAGAGCTAATTAGCTCAAAAAAGCTATTCCATTCTCCCTTAATTCTTTGTTAGCAATCCAAATTCCAGGCATATTTGTTCAATAACACAGCCTTCGATCTCCGGGAGACGTATAAACCAATTGTTTATTGCTAAAAAGATATTTAAAAACAATAAAAACAACTATTTATAATGTTAAAAGAAACAACTTAGCTTTTGCTGGTCCCCTGCCAGCGTCCTCAGAGTAAAGCTTAGGGGGTGGGGAGATTCTTTTTATATACCTTGCTGGTCTAACTGCTTACTCATTGCCCGTGTGATAGGGCCATCCCTCCTGATTAACTGTAATTGCCTTGGTTGTCCCGCCTTTTGCACTCCAATTCCACACCTTTCCCCTCTCATCCTTGTCAATCTTCTCCCTCCCAGCACCATTGCTGCCGGTGTGCTCTCCAACCGCTCCCTCCTGCTCATTCCAGGCTGCACACTCAGATCCAGTGTTCCAAAAGGCTTGCCATCAGCGCTCCCTTCCTTTCTAACCCGTTGGTCTACACGTTATTCCTGCCTTCCGTCATCCATTCCTGTCAGTCTTTTTTTCTCCGATTTCCCTCCACCCCCAGGTGTGTGCACGCTCCATCGTGCCTCATCTTTCTGATCCGTCTGCCCACAAGCGGTGGGCAGATGGAGACTGATAGGCATCCCCACTGGTTGTGGGCAGACGGAGCAGAAGGATGAGACATGATATATATATATAAGGGATTTCTGATATAGCTATTTCGAGTTTCTTAACTCTCTTCAGTCAGAACTCACCCTTCCGGGATTCGAACCTGGGCAGTCTGCATGCTAAGCAGATGCTTTAACCTATTGAGCCACAAGTTCTCTCCCCCTTTGTCAGTAGTCAGGGAGTAAGGATATGTGTCAAGTGTTTATTTTTTAGATTGTACCCTGTAAACCCAAATATGGGAGGAAGGAATCATTCTTTCCTTTTGCTTGTTTCAGCTCAACCCAGAGCCATCCTGCAAGCACAAATATATATATGTTGTTTAAAATTGTTGACAAAGAAATAAGGGATTTCTGATATAGCTATTTCGAGTTTCTTAACTCTCTTCAGTCAGAACTCACCCTTCCGGGATTTGAACCTGGGCAGTCTGCATGCTAAGCAGATGCTTTAACCTATTGAGCCACAAGTTCTCTCCCGCTTTGTCAGTAGTCAGGGAGTAAGGATATGTGTCAAGTGTTTATTTTTTAGATTGCACCCTGTAAACCCAAATATGGGAGGAAGGAATCATTCTTTCCTTTTGCTTGTTTCAGCTCAACCCAGAGCCATCCTGCAAGCACAAATATATATATGTTGTTTAAAATTGTTGACAAAGAAATAAGGGATTTCTGATATAGCTATTTCGAGTTTCTTAACTCTCTTCAGTCAGAACTCACCCTTCCGGGATTCGAACCTGGGCAGTCTGCATGCTAAGCAGATGCTTTAACCTATTGAGCCACAAGTTCTCTCCCGCTTTGTCAGTAGTCAGGGAGTAAGGATATGTGTCAAGTGTT
Organism: Bothrops alternatus; assembly: GCA_034064705.1. Taxonomy (NCBI): domain Eukaryota; kingdom Metazoa; phylum Chordata; class Lepidosauria; order Squamata; family Viperidae; genus Bothrops; species Bothrops alternatus. The sequence continues at coordinate 19,022,594 of JARGCV010000103.1, read as the reverse complement.
TATTTCAACAATTTTAAACAACATATATATATTTGTGCTTGCATATACACACACACACACACACACATATATACATATATATACATATATACATATATATACACATATATACACATATATACATATATATACACATATATACACATATATACATACATATACACATATATATATACACACATATATATATATATATACACACACACACACATAAAATAAAATCTTTTATTTTACACTTAGCTTTAATCAGCAACTGCTAATGATATCAAAATATGAGTCAGCATCTGTAGGCGCCTGTCTCTACGGCTCTCCAGATGTTAATAATCTGGCTGTTGGGCGCGCGATAGATCTGGACTCGCTGTCTGGTGATAGAATGTGTCAATCTCGATCCGGCTTCACTGGTCGGTGTCTGCTTTAGTTCCACTACTCTCTGTATTTGCTTTGTCTGCTGATCTTCTCTGTCTTGCAAGGTGCAGCTGTCATGCAAAGTATGGCTGTTAAGTGTTGTTGCAGGACTTCTCTTTTCATTGTTATATCTGGATATGCTGTCAATATGTGGTGTGGTTGCATCTGTTGATGGTTTATCTGTTATATTTGTTACTGCTTTCCCTGCTTGCTCCGCCTGCCGATCTTCTCTGTTTTACGAAGCTTGGCTGTCATGCAAAGTATGGTTGTTAAGAGTTGTTATAGGATCTCTCCCTCTATTGCTATATCTGGCTGTGTCTTCAGCATGTGGTGTGGTTGCATGAGTTGATGATTTATCTTGTATATTTGCAGCTGCTCTCCCCACTTGCTCCACCTGCCAATCTTCTCCGTTTTGCGAAACCCAGCTGTCATGTAAGGCATGGCTGTTAAGAGTTGTCGCAGGATCACCCCTTCCATTGTCATATTTGGATACGTTGTCAGTGTGTGATGTGATTGCATCCATTGATGGTTTACCTGTCATATTTACCGCATTGATCCCGTTGATTTGTCGTCTCCCCTTTGATCCTGTAGCAGGCTCAATTTGCACTTCCGTGGTTTCATTTTTTGTAGTATGATATATATATCATAAAGGTAAAAAAGGATATATGCAGTGTTATCTTCATTCTAGATGTCAAAAGGGTTTTGTGGCTCCCATTGTTTTCTTTTCTGTGGGAAACGGGTCCAAATGGCTCTTTGAGTGTTTAAGGTTGCCGACCCCTGGTCTAGGGCTTTCTTTACATTGCTCCAGACACTCTGAAAGGATTCCATCCAGTTGGCTAAAGTTCCTGAAGAGGGGGATCCCTGAGGGCATTCTGGCATGGGCATGAACTCCAATCCCGTGGCTATTTTAAAAGGGGTGAAACTCATCTACTATATACTGTGTTATATGCCACCTCAGCAAACAGCAGAAGTCCTACCCAGTTAGACTCCTGGTAGTTAACATAGCAATGCACTGTTCCACTGCACTGTTAATCTGTTCTACGGCCTCATTCATACTCGAATGAAAAGCTGAAATGAGACACTGGGGAGGACCCAATCATCTTTATAAAATCGCCAAAACCTAGCTGTGAACTGGACCCCTTGATCTGAGATGATGCACCTGGGCACCCCGTGCAGTCTGTAAATGTGTTGCAGAAACATTTTTGCTAGCCTTTGAGCTGAGGGGAGACCAGGGCATGCAATGAAGTGGGCTTGTTTGGAAAATAAGTTCACTACAGTTCAGATTATGGTGTTCCCCCCACTCTTGGGCAATTCAAGTATAAAGTTCATGGCTATTTCTTCCCAGGGTCGGGACAGGTCAGCAACATATAGTAATTCTGGGCTGTTCCCTGGCATCCTTTTAATGCCTGGGCACACTGCCCAGCTCCTTACATAGCTTTCAATGTCCTTCTTCATCTTTGGCCACAGAATTGGCAGTTAGCCAGGCTTAGAATCTTTAGAAAGCTAAAGTGGCTGGCCTGCTTTGCATTGTGGCTATGCTGCAAGACTTGTACCTAGCTGTAAGCTGTCTGGGACATACAATTTGTCCCTCTTTCACACTAGCCCCTCCCTCAAGGTTAGTTCTCCTTTGTGAGCTCCAAACAGTTAGTAGCTCTTGCTTTAACTTTTGGGCAAAAGCATCATTGAGAAATGAGCCTCTCCTTCTCTCCTGCTGCCGGGTGGTGGCTTGCGCCACTCGTTGTTTCATGGGGATAATAGAATTTACCACCTCCTCCCAATTACTCTTGGGGCATCTTCCTGGAAATCCCCCCCCAGATGTACTTTAACTCAAACTCAAACTGGTTGAAGTACTGAGCCCTCTGAACTTGTTTGGGAGAATGTTTATGGGGGAGGTGTCCTCAAGGCCATCCTGACTCTGGCATTGGCTGGTTGTTCCTCCTTCCACTCTGATTGGGGCATCTTCTCCTGGGTCTTTATGACCCCTATGGAATTAACCGGATAGGGTGTAGGAGCCCAGGACCCATTTACTGAATTAGATTTTTGGAGAGTTGGTTTAGTGTCAATGTTCCAACTGATAATCCCAATGAAATAAGCACAGCTGAGACTTTCCAATCTCTAATGCAAAACATTATTGAACACAGCATTTCATCACAGATGAATAGAAAACCAGCTCTGCTTAATTGGTGCCTAAATTGCTATATAGAAGTATAGAATCTCCCTCCCCTCCTATTAGTTCAGGCCACATTATCAAATAAAGTGTCAGACAATCTAGTTCTTAGATGACTCTGGTTGTCAGGGCTTGGTAGTCCGATGTCTGAAGCCTGCATTCCATTCTTCCCTTCCCTCCCCTTGTGTCTGTAGGCAAGCTAAGAAGCAGTAATGGATGCAGCAGCATAATAGAAAAAATAGTAAAAAAGAAAGACAAAAACAAACCAAGAGGAAAAAAGAGAAAGGAAGAAAGATATATTATTACAAGGAATATATTCTTACTATATTTCAATACTAAACCTTATCCTAATAACACCCCTTAAAAATCCAAATCATTCCGCATCTCTATGAAACCTTTGCAACTCATAATTGTAATCTTAAATTTTCATATTTATATCTTCTTCTAGCCTTCTTTCTGTTCCAGATAGGTTTCCATAATAAAGCCTCTAGATCCCCAAATAAGTCTCCCTTCATCTCTGGCCATAAACCAAAGGAAATTCTCCCATTGTCCATTTTAATAGGCTAGTAACAAAATTGTGGCGATTCTCAATAGCTCGTAATTGGACCTCAATCCCCATCCTTTTTGAGATTACGTATAGTTTAGTTGCAATCACTTTTGAATCCTCCAAAATCTGAATAAATTGTATATAAAATGATACATAATCCTCTTTAGTGTTTTTTGGTTCTTCTTCTGTTAATTTTTTATCTGTCAAAAAGTCAATTGAATTCTGCACATCAGCTTGTCCTTCTGGGATAACATCCTTAATTTCTGTGCTAAAAATCGTTTGTTCATTAGCATCCAAGATTTTTTCTAATGTAGATTGTTAATCCAGATGTGAATTTAATTCCTTCATCTCAGTAAGTTGTAAGCAAAGTTGAGAACAGGTCTCTTGCATGTATATCCCTACCACTGTTTCTTGGCCTGCAAAGTGTTCACTTAGGCCTTGTGCTTTAGTTTGTTGTTGAGCAATAATCTCTCTTGTATAGGCAACTATTAGCTCAGTGTTTTCCAGAATTTTGTCCAATATATACTAATAATTAAAGTCTAGGCAGGGTTCCTCCATTTCAATAGTGTTTAGAGTCATTATTCTTTTGGTGGAGGCCATATTTAATAACAATCCGTCAATATCCACCTCCACCCAGTTCTACAGCTTCTTTATCTCTTCCTTTTTGTGATAATTTGAAGGTCAGAGTCAGACTCAAAGTCCAAGAAGAGAAAATAACAATTGCAGTTGTTATTGCAGATGTCCCCAGAGGGTTATCTAAAGTTATTCAGTCTTTCCAAACCCTCTGTAAAAATAATTTCTTTTCTTTCCTCCTTTCCTCTTTCCCTCTTTTCTTTAATTACAAAAATAGTAAAAAAATAAAAAAAACCCCAATATTCTCCAAATAGCTGGCATATTAAGTCTCTATATCAGGGAATTTTGGGACCCCCAATGTCCAAAAATAATATCAGCCATTAAAAATGTAGAACTTAATTTTTTTTTGTTCCAAGGCTTTTTTTTCCCCCATCAACAACGCCGCTTTAACAAAGTAGGGAAATAAATTTTAAAAAAAGCTTTTCACAGGAATAAATAGGAAAAGTAGAGGCAAAAAAAGGTCTCACCGAATCTTCCACAGTGGTTCTGTTTCTCTTAGATGTTCTTGTGGCTTGCGGTTGGTGCAGCTGAGTGATCGGCCGATCTTTACTCCGTCGGCCCAAAGGAGCTTACCTGGACTGCAGCAGATGCCACCGCCCTTCTGCAGTCAAACGGGGGGCCTCCTCAGTGGTAGTTGCCCCTCCAGGGCAACTTATTGACCTGATCAAGAGTCTACCACCAGCTGGGCAGCTGTCAGTGAAAACTAACACAGAGACCTTAAACTTTCACAGAGGGAATTTTGACAAAATGAGGAAAATAGTAAAGAAGAAACTAAAAGGAACAGTAAAAAAAGTCAAATCCCTCCAAAATGCTTGGAAACTGTTTAAAAATACGTTACAGCAGGCTCAAATAAAATGCATTCCTAAAAGAAGAAAGAGGATTGGAAAGTCCAAGAGGATACCAGTATGGCTTACGAATGAGGTAAAGGAGGTTATTGGAAAGAAGAAAAACTCATTTAAGAAATGGAAGGCTCTTCCTACCGAGGAGAACAGGAGGGATCACAAACTCTGGCAGACCAAATGCAAGGCAATAGTCATGAAAGCCAAGAGTGACTTTGAGGAGCATATAGCCAAGAATATTAAAAATAATAACAAAACCTTTTTTAAGTATATCAGAAGCAGGAACCCAAACAGAAAATCAGTTGGGCCACTTGATAACAATGGTCAGAAGGGGATAATCAGAGAAGACAAGGAGATTGCTGAGAGGCTAAATGACTTCTTTGCCTCCGTTTTCACCGAGGAGGATAGAGAACATTTGCCTGCCACTGAATTAGTTTTCCCAGGGAGGGAAATAGAAGAATTAAACCTGATAGAGATAAACAAGGAAGATGTTCTTGCATGCCTTTCTAAACTAAACGTCAACAAATCGCTGGGTCCACATGGCATCCACCCTAGAATTCTCAAGGAACTCAAGTGTGAAATTGCTGAACTTCTAGCTAAAATATACAATCTTTCTCTAAGATCAGGCACTGTACCGGAGGACTATAGACCAGTCAGTCTAACCTCAGTTCCAGGCAAACTGATGGAAACCATTATTAAAGATAAAATTACAGGGCACATAGAAAAACAGGCATTGCTGAAAGAAAATCAACGTGGTTTCTGCAAAGGCAAATCATGTCTTACTAACTTGTTAGAATTCTTTGAGGGTGTAAATAAATACATAGATAAAGGGGCCCCAGTTGATATTGTATATCTTGACTTTCAAAGGGCTTTTGACAAAGTCCCTCACCAAAGGCTCATAAAAAAGCTCTCCAGCCACGGAATTAGAGGACAGGTCTTGTCCTGGATTGGTAACTGGCTAAATTGTAGGAAGCAAAGGGTGGCAATAAATGGACAATTCTCCGGATGGAAAGAAGTGAGAAGTGGTGTACCCCAAGGTTCAGTTTTGGGGCCTTTACTTTTTAATTTATTCATCAATGATCTGGATGTAGAAGTTAATAGTGAGGTAGCCAAGTTTGCTGATGACACTAAATTGTTCCGGGTTGTGAAAAGTGAAACTGATTGTCGGGAGCTCCAGAAGGATCTCTCGAAATTGTGTGAGTGGGCAACAAACTGGCAAATGCATTTTAACCTAAACAAGTGCAAAGTTATGCACATCAGGGCAAAGAACCCCAATTATACTTACCAACTGATGGGGACCAAACTTTCTGAGACAACCCAAGAAAGGGATCTTGGGGTTTTGGTGGACAGCTCGATGAAGATGTCAACCCAATGCGCAGCAGGAGTAAAAAAAGCAAATTCCATGCTTGGCATGATTAGGAAGGGAATCGAAAATAAGTCAGCAAGGGTTGTATTGCCTCTGTACAAATCGATGGTGAGACCACACTTGGAGTACTATGTACAGTTCTGGTCACCGCACCTCAAGAAGGATAAAATGGAACTGGAAAAGGTGCAAAAAAGGGCAACAAGAATGATCAAGGAAATGGAGCGCCTCCCTTATGAAACCAGATTGCAACGCCTTAGTCTCTTCAGCCTTGAAAGACGGCGTTTAAGGGGTGACTTGATCGAAGTGTATAAAATCATGCATGGGATAGAAAATGTGGATAGAGAAAAAATCTTTTCTTTATCACACAATACCAGGACAAGGGGGCACTCCCTAAAGCTTATAGCTAAGAAAGTGAGGACAAATAAAGGGAAATATTTCTTCACCCAGAGGGTCATTGATTTATGGAATTCACTTCCTGAAGGGGTCGTGACAGCTGTCAGCCTTGACAGCTTCAAGGCAGGGCTAGATAGATTCATGGATGCAAAGTGTATCGGTGGTTATTAAAACGGATGTCCATGTGCCGCCTCTATGTTGGTTGAGGCAGGCAGGATTCCCTTGAGTACCATTTGTTTGGTGGTCAAGGGAAAGGGAGGGTTTTGCCTTCTCTTTCTGCTCAAGATCCCCATGTACATTTGGTGGGCCACTGTGTGACACAGAATGCTGGACTCGATGGGCTTTGGCCTGATTCAGCATGGCTCTTCTTATGTTCTTATGTACCAGCGGAGGAAACTTGGCTGGCGAAGAGAGCAGTCTCTTTACATGACCGTGGCGCCGTGACCCGGTACTGGAAGCCAGTGGCAAGTTTTTGTTTTTGTTTAAAGCAGGGGTGTCAAACTGCCGGCCCATGGGCTGGATGCGTCATGGCAAAACCGCACCCACCCCATTGCCAGCAATGGAAAAAAAACATGATACATTGCAACACGTCACGTGACATTGCGAGTTTGACACCCCTGTTTTAAAGCAATGCCTGCCTGCCCCCCTGCGCCCCCCCCAGGAAGCTAGCGGAAGAGGCTTGAGCTGGATAGCAGCAGTTGTTTCTTTAAAAAAATAATGCAATGACTGCAAGCCTTGCTTGGAGGCAATTTAGTTCCTGAATGCTGGGCAGCTGGCAGGAAGTACTCCCAGTTCAGTTAATGTGGCAGCTATCAGAGGAAATAGTAAATCAGATCTTCTTCGTTCATTTAACAACCTATTTTATTTAATCAATGAATTTGAGTTTAAAAATGTGTAAAATTGAGTCTGATTCATTTGTTGAGTTTTTTTACTTATGAGCCTAATGGCCAGGCTCCATTAGGTTCGTATCTCGAGGACTACCTGTATTCATTATCATGATACAGGTAGTCCTTGACTTATGACAATTGAGCCCAAAAATTTCTGTTGCTAAGTGAGATGGTTGTTAAGTGAGTTTTACCCCACTTTACGACTTTCTTGCCATAGTTGTTAAATGAATCACTGCAGTTGTTAGGTTAGTAACACGGTTGTTAAGTGAATCTGGCTTCCCCATTGGCTTTGCTTGTCAGAAGATTGCAAAAGGTGATCACATGACCCTGGGACACTGTGACCATCATAAATATGAATCAGTTGCTGAATGTAAATCACATGACCCTGGGGATGCTTCAGTGGTCATAAGTGTGAAGTCACTTGTCAGTGCCATTGTAATTTCAAATGATCATGAAATAAATGGTTGTAAGTTGAGGACTATCTGTATTTTGCCTACCAACTTAGTTGTATGCTGAAAATGGAGTGAGACAAGCAAGAAACCATAGGTGGAAGAAAGCAAAGCTATATCAAAACTTTTTGATAACTATAGCAAGGCATAGTAAGAAATGACTAATCTCCCCAGTAACCCTAGGAACAAATCTTTGTATAAAACTTACTGAGATGAAGAAAAGGATTGATTTGCTTAAGTGTCCAGACCACAACTCTCATGTTGCTCTAGGCCAGGGCTTCTCAACCTTTTCACTGACTGTACCACTTTTAGAATATGGCAATATTCGAGTACCACTAGTTGCCTACTTGATGACAAAAAAAAACCCCAAAAGAAAAAAAGTGATATAGTACAGGTAGTCCTCAACTTAACAACAGTTCACTTAGTGACTGTTCAGAGTTACAACGGCACTAAAAAGTGAATTGTGACCATTTTTCACACTTATGACCGTTGCAGCATCCCCAGGGTCATCTGATTTACATTTGGATGCTTGGCAACTGATTCATATTTATGATGGTCACAGTGTCCCAGGGTCATGTGATCCCCTTTTGCAACCTTTTGACAAGCAGTCAGTAGGGAAATCAGATTCACTTAATGACTGTGTTACTAATTTAACAATTGCAGTGATTCACTTAACGTGGCAAGAAAAGTCGTAAAATGGTCCACCAGAGGAGCTTTGTTGCCCCTCTTGGACCATGTAGGTGATTCCCGGACAGTGGTGCGGCCTGTCCAGAGCCCTGGGCAGCAGAGGGCAAGCACCCAGCCCACCCCTTGAGCTCCCGGGGCCCCAGGACTCTGCAGCCCAAATCCAGTCCAGCCCCACTTCCCTGAGGGGGCATCCGATTGCGCTTATTTCCTCCTCGAGGCTACTGCTGCTGTGTTCACTCTCCTTGGCCATGTTGCTCATGGTGGGTGCAGGAGGGCAAAGTGCATGGGTCAGAGGGAGGCCACTCCCTCTCCATGCAAGGAGACCCAGCTTTCTAACCAAATCATCCTTAGCGGTAGGATGGGAGACAATCAGGATAGGCCAGGAGGATGGGGCAAGGGGATGGTGAAAGGGCAGAAGGACTGCTGTGAGCCAAGTGCTAAGGCAGGACTTCCCTCAGACCCTCCCTCCCTCTCATTCCAATCTCCTTCCTTCTTTCCTTCCTTCCTTCCTCCCTCCCTCCCTCCCTCCATCCCTACCCTGCCTCATTCCCATCTCATTCATTCCCTTCCTTCCTGTTTCCCTCCCTCCCTGCCTCCCTCATTCCCATCTCCTTCATTCCTTCCTGTTTCCCTTCCTCCTTCCATGCCTCCCTCTTTCTCATTCCCATCTCCTTCTCTTCTCTTCTCTTCTCTTCTCTTCTCTTCTCTTCTCTTCTCTTCTCTTCTCTTCTCTCTTCTCTTCTCTTCTCCTCACTGCTTCTCTCACAAAAAGCCTTTTCTCTATCTTTCTCACACACATCCCCTCCAAATCCTTCCCATTCTCATGCACATGTCCCTCCAAAAGCCCCCCCTCTCTCTGCTTGTCTGAGAAAAGTCCTTTCTCTTCTGACTCTTCCTCCAGCATCTTTTTTCCCCTTTTACTTCCTGCCCCATTGCTTCCAAACTGTCATATACTTGCTCGCTCACTTACTCAGTGCCGCTTGCTCGGTAACTTCCTGCCCCATCGCTTCCAAACACCACATGCTCACTACTCTGGTGAACTCTGCTGGGGCGACAGCATGCATGCCCACAGGAGGGCTCTGAGTGCTGCCTCTGGCACGCATGTCATAGGTTCACCATCACTGTTCTATAAGAATTTAGAATCTTTAACAGGTTTCTGTACTGTTAACTACAGTGGAAGATAACTTGGAAAATTCTTACAATGATTTAATTATTTTTGACCAATCATTAACTAGTCCTTGTTAATAAGTTTCTAGTAGTAGTTCTAAAGAGGAATCATTATTTTCTTTGAGTTACAAAGCTTTTGTTGCTGTGGTTGATTGCTCCTCCTTATTGGAGCTTTCTGAAGATAATCACTATCTCTTATTTTCTTAAAAGGTAAGATCTGATAGTCTTTTCTTTGCCAGTTTTGTCTCTCCCTCCTACCCCCCCAAAAAAAACTTTTATCAGGAGAGAGAAATAAATCAGGAGCAGGAAAGTCAAAATACAGTATCTATCAGTGAGGCCAACCAACCCTTTGTATTGGAATTCAGAGAACATTATTCATTTTTATTGGATGAGGGTAAAGGTCTTTTTGATTTTGTAATGTAGATATAAATTTTTCCTGAAATTGCGATGTAATGAAAAAGTTTTGTTTGTTTATTCCAGAAATTGTCCTTGAATAACAGAATTTGACTAGAGGTTTAAAAAAACTGAACTCATCCACCTGGTTAAGGATAGGAAGCTTTCTGCAGAAATTATTGCTTGAGGAAGAATCTGTGAAGAAAATACGGCTGCCCAAGAAAAGCTTATAATGACTTCAGAATCAGTAAGATCAGCTACAATAAAACTTTTCACCCCTTCATTGATTATTCAAGTAATGCTGATAGGAAATGTTTTATGTGGGCATGTGCTTATTTGGCCAACAGATGCTAGCCATTGGTTAAATATTAAAATAATCATTCAGGAACTGATAAACAGAGATCATCATGTCAGCATCCTTATTCCAACAACATCTCTCTTCATCACACCTGGAGATATTCCAGCTGCCAACTTTGAAGTATATTCTGTTTCCTATACAATGGAAGAAGTTAATTCTTTGACCATGGATATGATGAAGTTGTGGTGGAATAACAAACCATCTATTACAACCTTTCATAGGTTTTATCAGGAGCTAGAGAAATTGATGGAGAAAATAAATAAATTCAATAGGCAAATGTGTGAAGAAGTTCTATCTAATCAAGAACTCATGTCTAAGCTAAAGAATGCTAAATATGATGTGCTTCTTTCTGATCCTGTGATACAGTGTGGCGATTTGATTGCTTTGAACCTGAACATCCCATTCTTATACACACTGAGGTTCTCTCCAGCCTCAACAGTGGAGAGACACTGTGGAAAAATGCCTGCCCCTCCTTCTTATGTTCCAGCTGTTTTATCTGGGTTCACAGACAGAATGTCATTTGGAGAAAGGATTAAAAATATTATCTCTTATGGCATTCAAGACTATGTTCTCCAAAAATATTTGGGTGAATGGGATTCCTATTACAGTCAAGTTTTGGGTAAGTCAGTTTTATTCATTCATTTACTTCCCAAGTATAATTGGTGTAGCTTTCAATACTAAAGGAAAACAGTTGGATTAAAAGAATTTTCGCAAAGCAGAATTAGAAAAGCCTCATTCTGAAGTTGTAAGTTAAACACATTGCTGCAGATTAGGATAGATATGCCTTTGTCAATTATACTTGTATTATATTGGCTAGGGTTGATGGAATTGTGATAAAAGATCTGGGAGAAAAACCTAAGGTAAATAATTTTACTGCCTGACTATAATTTCATTTGAGCTGGTTTGGTATTTTTTGGACTGAGAAAGTAGATGAGATACTCTTCTACTTTCAGAGGTGTTTATGAATAAAGTCAAAACAGCAGCTGTGCTGATATGATCAAAGCTTCATTGTATTACGTGTATAACACACATAAAAACCATGCGGATCTTTCATTGACTCATTGTGGCTACCATTTTGATTTTAAACAGTAAACATCCGGTTTCCTTTTGTTCTTTTTGGTCGCTTTGTTTGTTTTTTATTCTTCTGAGTATCTAGTTTCTATTTCTGGCCATCATGGCAGTGAGGCTGTCATGTTTGTTTGCTGCCACTGAGACTTAGATATATGATTCTTATAATTTATTATTATTATTATTATTATTATTATTATTATTATTATTATTATTATTATTCATTGCAGTCAGTCAGATGTTCAGACTGGATTTGGCATTTTTGTCTACCTATTGAGTTCTTACCAAGAACCTGGGATAGGCAGATCTGGATGTTTGATGGTATTGCAGATATCGTCGCAGGATGGAAGCAGTTCCTAGTAAGGCCACCTTTTGCAATTGACTAAGGGTGAATTTGTCAATGTCAATGGTGTTCAAGTGGTGCTCCAGTTGTTTTGTGATTGCACCCAAGGCACCTGTTACTATTGGTACTACCCTTGCTTGCTTTTGCCACAGTCTTTCTATTTCTATTTGTAGGTCTTTGTATTTTGTTATCTTCTCCAGTTCTTTCTCGTCTATTCTGCTGTCTCCAGGCACTGCCACGTCCACTATCCAGGCTTTTTTGTCTTTCTTATTGACAATTGTTAAGTCCAGGGTGTTATGTTGCAGGTGCTTGTCTGTTGTTGTTATTATTATTATTATAAATAAGTCCTATACATTAGATGTACCATCTCACTTTAAATTTGGGATCTGCGTATTTATTGTATAGTTTAGTAAAGAAAGAAAAAAACATAAAAGAGGGGGCCAGCTGAATGTAATGCATTTAACAACTATAATTCTGCCCTCTTCCTATGTAAGAGGATAGCACCTGGTTAGCACTACTTGTTCTATACTAACGTTTTCGGCAAAATTGATAAGATATGGATAATCTCATACAGATATATAAAAACAAGGTGTCCTAAGTTTCCTCAAATATTAATTGTACTTATGTTAATAGTAGAGGGTTTGCAACACAAGATGGGCCTCTAAATCTCTATGTATGGTAGGGTTAGATAACTCTGTCTTGCCTTTGCCTATCTATATTTCAGATTGTCTCAGATTCATTTTGAATTTTGTCCTCTATTTCACTTAAAGCTGAGGTCACCTTCTAGGAAAAAGAAGGCAATTTTAGTATTTGGCCATATAGTTGATCAAAAAGTAGCACAGAGTACTGAAAAGTATCCTAAGATGGAGGGGGGAGGTGGCTATCAAACTTCAAAGACCAGTTGGATCAAAATTGCCATAAATTATTAGCAGAGTAATTGGGGCAGATAAGAATTGGAGTCCAAGAACAACTAAAGGACTAGAGATTACCTGCCTTTACCTGTGGAATTCACTTATGCTTCTGTCTCTAGAACATTTTTTCATGGCAATGTTGGAAATGAATTTACTGAATCTTCTTAGGAAGAAAAGAGACATTTGAAGCTTCAGATAACTAAATTTTATCCAAATATTAAGATAGTTAATTGGACTTAAAAAACACATGGTGCTGCTGTACCAAGAACAAATATACCTGTAAATTGCAGGGATGAGAAACTTTCCCAAAGAAACTGTCAGCCCCTATCCTTTTTGAACTATGGAGGAAAATGTTGCTGTCACATCATATACAGCAGTGCCTAAGCTCTTCAGACTGGTTGTACTTTGAGCCAAACAGATGAAAGATACACGATGAGCACATCTTGTTTTTTGTGACACTAGGAATATCTAAACTTGCTATTTAAAATGACAGCATTTTTAATTAAAGGAGTAAAGGTTTCTCATCTGTTAAAAAGTAACTACATGATATGCAACTTGCTTTTGTTGTTCTCCCTTCCCACTAACAATTATTGACATTCTTGACCTCCATTTTGGTTAAGAAAGAAACAGGCTAGTATGTTAAAGAGAATAGCCAGCTTTGCTTTTGCAAGCATCCACATTACCAGGATCCAGGTTTTTCTATCCATTTCCCATCCTAGTGAGAAACTTAAGTTCTTTTTGCACAATTTGGTTGGAAGAAAGATCCTGGTTCAGAAGCAATAAAGATCTGACTTCCATTGTCATTAATACACTTACTGGGTTTTTTCATAAATAAATAAAAATTTAAAAACCACATGTTTACTTCTAACTGAATACTTGGTATAAGAAATTCTTTGTTAGAAATTGAAGGTTTGGCTCCATTTTTATTTTTCACCCAAACAATACTGGAAGAACTGAATGAAATAGTTTTTCTTTATGCACATTTTCCCTATCAGCTTAGATTTATGAACCCATATGGAACAACAAGAAACTGGCTCATAATTTCAGTTATTTCAGTTTTTGTACTAGCCAAGTTATCTAAATAAGTAAATCAACAAAGATTACACACATATATAGGTGTGTATAATTATTTATATCTGTGAATTTCTGGGAATAGATGTACTTAAAGAAATCAAAGTGTACCGGCATATCTTCTGTTCCATCTTATATTGGTCAAATGTTTTCATTTTCTCTTAATTCCCAGATAATTGGGCAAGAACCTGACCTGGGCAACTTCCCACGATCTGCATTTTACACTATACATTCAATTCCATCATAGCTTTATAGTTTGTATTCTGTGTGACTCAGATGACAGAAGCTTAATTTTGGGAACAAATACAAGTTTCTAATTCACTGAATTAAGTTTTTTTTAAAAAGGAAATTAATTTTTATTTGCATGCCATCTGTTTCAGTTGCTGTTTCCTTTTTAGGCTTATCCATATTGTCAGTTGCCCCATCACTAGAAGAGAGCAGAAATGGAGGGCATTGCCTTCTAGTAATCTCTCACATATCATGAAAGTGACTTCAGGGCATGTTTTTACTTATCCCTTCTGAAGAACACTTTCCATTTTGGGTACCTCAAATGCCCATGTTCACAGAGAGAGAGAGAGAGAGAATACCAATTATCTCTTTAAACCAGTGCTTAGCATGGTCTTTGATAGTTTCATACTTTCCTATAGCATTTAGCATTAGTAGATAGCAAGAAATCTTTGCAAAGCACAGAGAAAATTGGTTTGAAACTCAGCAGGTTTTTTTGTTATATTTTTCTTGAGTTGTTATTTTTCCCCCTTCCCAAGCTTTTTTTAGTCTATTTTTATTAATCTCCTGAAATTCCACCCCCAGCACCCAGATAGCCCAAAACAAACCTATAATTTTTTTGAGCTGCTCATTGTGCCCGCATGTACTGTATATACATTAAAGTTGCGCTTTATGATTGCATCACTTAGCAATGGAAATTCCAATTCCAATTGCCGTTATAATCCAAGGACCACCTGTAAACTAGTTCTGTCACAATTATGGTTTTCCCGTTCATCTTGTTGACTGGACCATTAAGTTGTTTCCAATACTCTGTTTTTTGCCTAGTTTTGTAATACTCCCATTTATATGTTAAAAGAAGGAAATTAAGGAAGTATAAGAGATTTATAGGAGATCTGTATACAAAATGTCTTCTTCTCTGTAGAATGAATGGGGATTGTTCTTTCTATGTTTGACTACCTGTTTTAACTATTACACTCCACAATAGTTGTTCCATCTTGTATAAAATTAAAAGGTAGTTCAGCATAACTTTTTTCTATTGAAACATATACATCACTCAACAGTGCACCTCGTAAGAAATAGACTCTAACCAGCTCCTAGTATGTGAATTAAGTACGCACTTCATAGCTAAACATTGCTTTTCAAAAATTACCCAATGCCAGTGGAAGATATCCCATCAAGAAGGTTGACCTATTTTGGTCCCTTAGTGAACAAATGCATATTTTTGGGAAAGTTTTGCTCACCACTGATGACATGTATTTTAAAACTGTGAGTAATGTTCAATTGAAAACATAATGTATTGATTTTGAATATTTCTGAAATCAGCATCGCTAAACCTATTAAGAACCAGTGCAGGAGAAACAAGCAGTACATAACTTCAGTATTTTATATCTGTAGGGAGACCCATAACATTGTGTGAAACAATGGGTAAAGCAGAAATGTGGTTAGTCCAAACCTACTGGGATTTTGAATTTCCACGACCTTTTCTCCCAAACTTTGAATTTGTTGGAGGTCTACACTGCCAGGCAGCCAAGCCTTTATCTGAGGTAATTTGCATATACCACATTTTTCAGTTTTGTATCTGGGTGTTTTATCCTTAGAGTGGAGGATAAGCTTCAGTAAGGCAGACATCCATTTGTCTGAAATAGTACAGAATCTTATGTTATTCTATTTCTTCTGCTTCCTTCAAATGCAAATTACTACATGCATTTTTCCCTGGTCCATCATCTGCTTGCATATGATCAAAAAGTGTGTGGTTTGAGCACCCTAATCATGGCCAACCAAAGAAAATGTAACATTTCATGTAATGATAAAAAGGTCTGATTCTTTCTTTCCTTTGCTTTTAACAGGAAATTGAAAATTTTGTACAGAGTTCAGGTGAACATGGTATTGTGATATTTGGTTCACTGGTTCAAAATATAACAGATGAAAAAAATAATATAATTGCGTCAGCACTCAGCCAGCTTCCACAAAAGGTCAGTCTCCTAGGCGTAAGTCACACACACAAATTTCTGTGAAGGAGAATACTTTGTGGATGTTCCAGAAATCTGTCCATTTTACTCTCCAATAAACAACTGATTTACTGATTTATTGAACTGTTTACTGATTTACAAAGGGTGCTTATATTTCATTATTTTCATTTAATTGAACTGTGTCTAAAATTTTCTTATCCCAATAACTTTTAACATTTGGAGCTTGAAAATTTAAAACATATGCATTTTCAATTGATTTTATGTAACTTCTTCATTTCTGAAAATTCCCACACTACTGGGGAAGGGATTGCAAATACTTTTTGTTAAAACTCACATTTCCTATGAACTTTATGGTAAAAGACAGAAGAAATACAGTAAGCATCTATTAAATTCTGGTTATGCAGCATAAATGTTTGAAATGGCAAGTACAATTCAAAACAAAAATTACTAATACAATGAATTCACTTATTGTCATAAAAAAGAATGGCATGCAATTTTATTTTATTTATTGCATTTAAATTATCTTGTAATCCCTTGGAGTTTCAGCAATTTCACAAGGATGAAAAAAGTAAAAGATCCATGACACAATTCAATCCCCAAACCCAAACAAACTAGAAAATCTGAAATTCATGGGCCAAGAAAAATTATAACATGGTTTGTAATTTGGACTACATAGAATAGCATTCCAATTATTTTTACCCTAGGTTATTTGGCGGTATAAAGGGGAAAAGCTAGAAATGCTTGGAGCCAATACCAGGATCTATGATTGGATACCACAAAATGACCTTCTTGGTGAGACACCTTATGTTCCTTTAGACAGAATTAAACAATCAGTATGTTCATATCCTAAAAGATTTTGTCAAAACATTTTCATCTTTTTATTCCAGGCCACCCAAAGACCAAAGCTTTTATAACACATGGTGGAACAAATGGAATTTATGAAGCCATTTACCATGCGATTCCCATAGTAGGGATTCCCCTATTTGGAGACCAGACTGATAATATTATCCATATGAAGGCGAAGGGAATGGCTGTGGAACTGGACATCCACACAATGAAAACCGAAGATTTAGTAAATGCTGTGAATACTGTTATTCATAATGCTTTGTGAGTTGTTTGTAAACTCTTCTGAAATTGAGATACAGATTATATCTAAGATAGTCATAGTAAATGGATTTTTTTCTTTGATGTCATGATCATTTTTGCAAAAATAATAATTCTGGTTACTTTACCATTTATAATATTTTATCTCAATTAGGCCTAATTTTTGTATATCTATAAAGAGATAACAGTAGAATATGTACTTTGAGCATTTTATTGGATTGGATTCTCTTCCAATTGTCTGTGCTACCTAGGACTATATGGAATTTGGAGCATCATACTTTCTCTAGTATAGGAACATTTGTGCTTTGTTCAGTATACCTAATTTCATTGTTCAGAAAAGGATCTTGAAATTCTAGCCAACTTTTTGGTATTTTTTATACATGAAAATAATAGAAAGCAATGCAAGTGTCACTGAAGATAACAAAATAGTATTTTAATGGAGTATAAACTAGCTAGCTGTGTTATAATAGTAATGGAACTGATTTTGGGTAAGAAACTACAACAGGCACTAAGCTACTTTGAGTTTTGATAAATAGGTAGATTGTTCTATGTAAAGTCCATAGATATTTGAAGACTGCAGTTCTTCAATAGAAAGCTGATTTCTGGGTCTTTCCTAATTTGTTCTTATTCTTTTCCTTGTTCTTTCATTTTCCAGTTTTAAGAAAAATGCGCTAAGAATATCAGAGATCCATCATCATCAACCAATAAAGCCACTAGACAGGGCTATCTTTTGGATTGAATTTGTTATGCGTCACAAAGGTGCCAAGCATTTGCAAGCAGCTGCCTGTCACTTGACTTGGTATCAGTATCACTGTCTGGATGTCATAGCCTTCTTGATTGGCTACTCAGTAGTTTTTGGATTCATTGCTTTTAAATGCTGCTCTTATTGCTTTCGGAAATGTGGCAACATTTTACAAAAATCAAAAACAGATTAATTCTTCTGGGACTCAGTCTCCTAAACCTGATTAACATAGTTTATGTTCATTATTAATATACTAAGATTTATTTTAATTATTTTCATATAATTAGATTCCATTCATAACATTAACTTTTATTTCTATATCTAAATGATTAACAAATTTAGTTTTGATTTAGTTAAGAAATTTTGAAGTAGAAATTGAGCTATAATGAAAGATGTCTATGGAGATTCTCAGTCATCCAGGTCATAGTTGTCCCAAAGGTGCTTTTTCACGAGGCAACTGGATTTTCTTATTTTTCTTTGAAGATGTTGTTTATTAATGAATGAAGCAACGTTGACAAAGGCCACTCTTTCAAAGACAGCAGTCCACATTTAGGACAGAGAGAACCACTGGTTTGAAAGAGGGGTCAAAGAAGCTATCTATGCAAAATTGAACAGCGCTCTCTCAACAGAGGGGGATACGACATCATCTATCTCTAGTCTACAACAGTCCTTTCAGCAGTTCCAAAAAGGCTCTACACCCGTTTGCACTACTCAGATGACCCTGAGGACCCAGATAAACCTCCAGGTGGCCTCAATGACTCTCTAAAAGAATGCAAATGAACAGCTATCTGCAAGGAGTATAAATTCTTCCATTTCCTATCATCCATTCAGAGCTGAAGAACCAAAACGTCTTCAAAGAAAAACAAGAAAGTTCAGTTGCCTCATAAAAAAGCGCCTTTGGGACAGCTATAAGGAGAAATGATTTTTTTTTCAAATAGTAGCTTCTCTATAATTCTCCAAATCAAATTTTTACTTTATGTAGAAATGCATATGTACTATTTTTTTTCCCACAGAATGCCAATCACTTGTTTAATTTTTATAACTTCTATCAGAAAATACTTGATCTTAGGCAAAGCCTCCAAATGTCTCCGAGAGCCTTCACTGCAATTCACTGCCTGTCTTGTGCAATATTCTTATCAACACATGGCTTTACCAGCTGTAAAAAGGTTAGAGGGAAAATTCTGAGATTTCTGTTTTCTCAAGATTTAAAATACAAAAAAGTGGATTATGTATCTATCATGGCTGCTGTCCCCCAAGCCAAGTTTTGCAAAGCCTACAGCCTGACATTAGCAACGGGGGAGGGAAGAGGGTTGGAATACAAGGAGAAGATTGCGGGGAGGGGAAGGGAAACTAAGCATTCTGGTCAAGGAATGAGAAGCAGGCACCTGCTAGCCAAGATTACCCATCAATGTATCAGCACTTAATTGGATGTTTGGTGGTAACGGGAGATAGCCAGGGAAAAGGGAATGTTAATTGCTTTGACTGCACACAAAAACACCAGAACCAGGTTTGCTAAACTTCTGTAACCATTTAAGCTCCAGTAAAGTATACTCTTGACAAAACAATGGTTCAGAAGTCTTTCTTTGCTGGGTGAATGAATGGGATGGTTGACAGCATTGTTTTCTTACAATTGTGAATAAAATGTTTAAGATAAGATACTCATATACAAAATCTTTTGTCTCCTGCAACCAACTGGCTTGTTTGACTGTAATAAATTTACAATAACTCTCATAAAATTATCTTTCTTTTCTATGCAGAGGAAAAATAGTGCTTCCCAGGATATCCTTGACAGAGCACAATTCATTTCTATCCTCTGGGATATCCTGTTGTCCTGCTAGCGTGACCAGGTTTTAAAGGATGGCAAGTGCAGAGGAGAGAAAAACAAGTCTATTTTCCTAAAAACAATATTTCCTTTCTGAAAGAGGATCATTTTAAATTAAGGAGTCTTTTTGAGCACATGTTGTATTAAGATGAGTTAACCAACTGCTTTACTTGTTCTAGGCCTGCAGTATCAAACTCAATTTCATTGAGGGCCGCATCGGCATTATGGTTGCCCTAAAAGGGCCAAATGGGCGTGGCCGGGTCACCACGACTAGGTAGCAAGACTGGATGGACGTGGCCGGCTTGATGGGCCGGTTTGTGGGCACCTCTCCGAGGTGGCTGCTTTGCCCAGCAGGCTGCTATGGCAGCTTCCCCTCTGGGCTCGTGAGCTTCCCGGGCTGGAGGAGAGCAGAGGGCCGCTGGGGCTACTGCTGGATGGGGCTGCTGCTGCTGCAAAGTGAGGCAGGTGATGGGGCAAGAGTGGCCTAGCTGAGGTGCTGCTGTAGAGGAGCAATGCGAGGCATGTGGTGGGATGGGAGTGCCCTGGCTGCAAGGCCCAGAGGTGGGCAAATGCGGTGCAGATTGGATGGGGTTGAGTGCGGCTTATTAGAAGCCCTGGCTCACATCTGGCTGGTAGTCGCTGCTGGCTAATGAGCAGCAGAGAGGCCAACCAGCTGCAGCCGGGCACCGCCAGACCCTGTGTGCGCGCCCAGGGGGAGCACCTGGCTGGACTGGGCCAGGGATAAGGGGTGGGGGCCGTCTCCTTGCCATCTCCAGGGAAGCCCCGCAGGCCAGATCTAAGCACATCACAGACTGGATTTGGCCTGCGGACCTTGAGTTTGACTTTCTGTTCTAGCATTGTAAATCTAGAAGTTTAGGAAGAAAATCCTCTTTCTAGCCTTTTAATGTTTTTACTCCATACAAAAAGAAAACACCACAAAAAAGTTAAAAGAAAACACTATTT
Organism: Bothrops alternatus; assembly: GCA_034064705.1. Lineage (NCBI taxonomy): Eukaryota > Metazoa > Chordata > Lepidosauria > Squamata > Viperidae > Bothrops > Bothrops alternatus. The sequence goes on along the minus strand of JARGCV010000103.1, from coordinate 19,002,084 downwards.
TAATAGAAATACAAGGGGTTTAAAGTCAGAATATTAAACCTTCATTGACCACATCAATGCATTTTCTAATCTCATAGTTTGTTTCAAAAATATCCAAATACCCAACCACACTTGATTGGTTAATCAATATTAATGTTATATTAAAATGATTTTATGAGCAATTATACATAAACTGCATTATATTCCTATGGTGACAAAATAACAAGATTGGTAAAGAATACCAGGTATTGCTATTTTTTTTTATTTTAGAAAAGGAAAAAAGGAGAGATGTCATTTGTGGAATCAAGATGTCCAGAAACTTTATACCTCTAGCTTTTTCATTAGAGAACTACTATAATTTACTGTAATATCAGACTATTCTTACTATAATATCAAATAGACAATTTGCTTCGTCTCAGGCATGAACAAGCATTCTTACTGGCAGTAAATTGCAATAAATAGCATGGGGCTTGGTTAAATAAACTCACATGGAACTGTTCACTGGCCACCATTTTCCAAGTTTCATATTTCTATAACAAAACCATGCACTTTCCTGAGTCTGAGATTCCCACACTTTATATTTTTATGGAGTTGTTAATTTATATGCCCACAAATTTAAATATATTGGATAGGAATGGAAATTTATTTGGGTTATCATCACTACCTAGGACAACTCTGATGGTGTCTCTTTTTCTCTCTCATGCTGAGGCCTGAAAGCCTGAAATGACATTGACAAATTAATAATTAATCTTTCCTTAAGATTTAAAGCCAGAAAGCATCAAGGAATTTGACTATTAGTAATTTATTATAAAAAAAAGAAATGATAGCAATGTAGAATACAACAGTATTTGTGCTCACGCATGTATGCACACATACAGTGGACATTCTAAACAGTATGGTTAATTTGGAGAAAAAAGAGTGCAAGTGAGGTGATTAGATGAGCATTAAACAAAATACAATCAGAGCACAGGTTCAATATCATATTACTATTGCTTTCATTATTGAACAAGCTTTGCCTTTACAGAAATTAAAACAGAAACAGAAAAACAAAAGGCGACCACTTCAATACTGCCATACAACCATTACACCCAGTATTTTTGCATACTTGATAGCAGCATTCCACCCTACCCCACTCAAGAAATATTAAAAGCTACATATCAAAAAAACAGAGCAAAAATTATGGCAGCTAATAACTTGTATTCAAAGGAACATATAATTAAATTACTGTTAAGATAAACATGTTGGGAAAATTCATCTACATTCTTTAAATATTTGTCTTCTAAACTGCTTAAATGAAAATCTCAACTGAAGAATCAAGCTTCACACGTTTTTGGCCGAAAGAAGTTTTTCAATTCACAGCTTACGGCATGCTTGGAATAGGGGCAATTATAAATTCATCTACACAATCAAGTATGGTGACTTAGGAAAATAAAAGTTTACTACCTGTAAACACGCAAATATACATGCCTTTGCTTCCTTAAGTAATTGTAGTTTCACAATACATTATCTTCTGTATCTTCCTCTTTCTCCTCTGTCTCTGTCCCGATCACATATTCTTTCTCTCTCCCTTTCCCTCCCTCGTTCCCGATCTCTGTCTCTTCGGTTATCTCGGGGCCGATCTCGTTCACGATCCCGCTCTCTCTCTCTCGGCCTGCTTCTTCGACCACTGACAACTGCTTGCGTCCGACGTAGAAAATCATCCACCCTCATGTCATAGTCATGCTATGGAAGGCACAATAAGTTTAAATATCACTAAGTTTAAAATCACAAGTTCTTCTATCTCCTCGGGAGTTATTAAAAACACTTGGATCTAAAGGGCTACCAATTATCCAGCAACAGTTCACTGTTGTAATGTTAACATATATAACTATTAGTATATACTAGATCACTTTGATTTAGATAGTAATAATCTCACAAGTCTGATTGTGCTGCCTCTCCTCTCTTATAACCATATGATTTAGAAAGGTGTTTGTCAAGGGTTATTTCCACATACTTTCTACATGTCCTAGGCTTAATCTATGTTTTATCCTTGATTCTTTGGTAACTCTCCCCTCTCTCCCTCAGGCCATCCTCTTTACATTCTGCAGTTTCCACATGCTGATCTTTATTTTTTTAACTGAAATTTTTGAAATATGTTGCCTGTAAACCTTACCACACTGAGTTTTACAAATATGTAAATACCTTCCCCCCCTTCTTTTCAACTGTGTCCGATTATAGAAGACTGGACAAGTCCTTGCAGTATTTTTGGCAAAGTTTTTGGAAGCAGTTCGACACTAACTCCCAACTAGAGCTGATAGTGACTCACCTGGCTTTCTATCTAAAATGGGAATACAACTCATAATGTCCCGCTTTCTAGCCTGATGTCTTAACCACTACATCAAATTGGCACTTCTGTAACTATCTAATCCTAGATATTTAGCCATAGATATTTCATAATGAACATAGTGATTTTCAACCAAATCTGAATCAACCAAATTTTCCTAACTTGGAAAACAGCGACCCAGGCTGCACTTACCACTCGCTTATCCCTGTACCGTGCATCATGTGGCATGGGATGGTGACCTGAGTAAGGAGGGTGAGCCTGTGGAGGTGGAGCATGGTGCTGGTAGTATGGGTGATGGGGAGGCTGTTCTATCCCTGGATAAGGAGGCTAAAAAGAAAGATTTCCTTGTTACTCTAGTAATTTGCTACCTGAGAACATAGCAGCATCAACAGGAAAATATAATTCAATATTTGAGCAGTACCGCAATATATATCTAACATGGTATTTGAATTCTCATGTGATTAAACCTTTCTGTAACAAGTTCATTTTCTACCCCAGGAAAGCTGAAGATATTTAATGCATTTTCTTACAGCTACTACTAATAAAAAATACTCTTAAAATATTTTTTGTAACAAGATAGAATAGGATTTTATAAATAAGAAAGATCAATTGTTAAATCAAAGTTTCAACTGAAATCATTGTAATCATTATTACTGCATCAGAACTGTGCATCGACTACAAATTTGATTTCAGACCAATTTGGTCATTCCAATCAATCAATTTTTATTACACTCTCAGATCAGCATTACAAACAAAAGCATTAAGAATAATAATTTAATACAAATAAAAATGCGAACAAAACAATATATTATGATTAGTGATGGATTATCAGTGGTCAGTTAGAATCTGCCTAATTTTGCATACAGTATAACAAAATTTGGCTACATTTAAATAAACTACTTTGTGCTGATCTGATAGCAGTAGTGTATATAAAAGAGATCAGTATTTCCCAGGCATTTTATTAGGTGAGGTGTTATAAACTGAGGTGTAATTCCTTGCAGAAGATGCACAATAGCAGGCAGGAGTTATCGTTTCCTTGTATACCAGGACAAAATCTCAGTTTATATGGTATTTTTTTGTATCAGCCCTCCAAAACTGCTGTGAGAAGTGCATTGCTGCATACTAAGGTTAACACCCTTCGGATTTTGGAACAGTTATTCAATATAAGTATCTCGCTGCTTTAAAAGGGGGAATCTGGCTGCTCAAAAATGACTAATTTTGTCATTTAAAAAGAAATTTTGTTTTGAGATGATTCAAAGCATTTTCCTCTACCTGGATCTTGTTTAGAAAATTCAGTCCAGTCCGCCCCCCCCCAATATCTCATCATCACTGAGAAATAATAATTAACTTTCTTTAGTTTGATACCATCCATAATTCATTTCTGGAGAATTTCTTATGTACCAAATTATACTGGACATTAATAGGCTTGCTGGAATTCAATTTTTTAAAAGATGGAATCTGTTGCCAAATTAATTTCTTTGCAGAATAAATAAATTCTGCTTGACTATTATGAGATTGGATCTGTCAGTTTTCTATGAATTTGCTTAGGAAAGCTGTGAAAAGTAGACTTTTTGTGGCTAAGTTTATTAAAACAGTAAAAATTAAACATCTTCAAAACATTCCATACATTAAGTTATTTCAGGTCAATGGATAGTGCCCCAAATAGTCCTCTGAATCTGCAAGCATGGAGACAGGAAAGCTAATGCTCAAGAATGAACTAAGACTTGACAGAGTGACACATAACTAAAACAAAATATCAACAAATTGCCCGAACTTGCAAGGATTGAATCAGAAAGCTAAGGCTCAGAACGAACTAAATTTACAAATGCCAAAAATATTTTTTAAAAATTTCTTTTAATATGTAAAGAATAAGAAAAATATCAAGGAAATGATAGGTCCACTAATAGAGAAGGGGGCAACATAGTGACAAGCATCAAGGAGAAATGGAACTGCTTAATTCCTTTTGGCATTTGTCCTTATGCAAAATAATCCCAATAATACAACAGTGAGAGACAGAACAAGAAAGGACAAAATAGGAAAAAAAATAGCAAAGAAAACACCTTTCCAATTTAGATGAGTTCAAATTGCAGGGCCAGAAGGATTCTGGAGAAACCGGCAGGTGTGACTCAAAACCACTGAACAAAAAAAAGACCACACTTGGAGTACTGTGTACAGTTCTGGTCACCGCACCTCAAGAAGGATATAGTGGAACTGGAAAAGGTGCAAAAAAGGGCAACAAGAATGATCAAGGAAATGGAGCGCCTCCCTTATGAAACCAGATTGCAACGCCTTGGTCTCTTCAGCCTTGAAAGACGGCGTTTAAGGGGTGACTTGATCGAAGTGTATAAAATCATGCATGGGATAGAAAAGGTGGATAGAGAAAAATTCTTTTCTCTATCACACAATACCAGGACAAGGGGGCACTCCCTAAAGCTCATAGCTAAGAAAGTGAGGACAAATAAAGGGAAATATTTCTTCACCCAGAGGGTCGTTGATTTATGGAATTCACTTCCTGAAGGGGTCGTGACAGCTGTCAGCCTTGACAGCTTCAAGGCAGGGCTAGATAGATTCATGGATGCAAAGTGTATCGGTGGTTATTAAAACGGATGTCCATGTGCCGCCTCTATGTTGGTTGAGGCAGGCAGGATTCCCTTGGGTACCATTTGTTGGGGGTCAAGGGAAAGGGAGGGTTTTGCCTTCTCTTTCTGCTCAAGATCCCCATGTACAATTGGTGGGCCACTGTGTGACACAGAATGCTGGACTCGATGGGCTTTGGCCTGATTCAGCATGGCTCTTCTTATGTTCTTATGTTCTTATGTAAAATATTACAAAGCTCCTGAAATAGAGAAAAAATTGGAAAGAGGAGGATTGGAAAAAGAGCAGATGTGGTTGCTGATGGAGATTCTAAACCATTCAGGTAAATGGTCTTTCTTGGAATTTTTCCTTGAAAACTTCTCATCCAAGAAGCTTCTTCAACTGATGTACTTCCAATTTTTGAAAAAGAAAAAAGGGAAAAAAGTAGAACCAGAAAACTACACATCAATCAGTTTAACAGCAATACCAGGAAAGACTTAGAAAATATAATCAAGCAGCAGATCTGTGAATGCCTAGAAATGAACAAGACGATTAATAAATGCCAGCTTGGGTTTGTTAAAAACAGACTGTGCCAAACAAACCTTACTGCCTTCTTTGATAAAGTGATTAAATTAGTGGATCAGGAAAATGCTATCGATACAGTATATTGGGATTTCAGTAAAGCATTTGATAAAATAGATCACAGTTTATCCTCAATGTAGAATAGACAGTACCACCACCAGATGGATTCACAATTGACTGACCAATCACACTCAGCATGTAGTCCTCAGTGGAGTTACATCTACATGGGAAGAAGCATATAGTATGATTCTGTCAAGGTTCAAGGTTCTATCTTGTACTCTTCAACAACTTCCTAAACAATCTAAACAAGGGAACAGAAATATCTCATCAAATCTGCAGATGATACTAAACGGGGGAATTGCTAACACTTTCGAAGATAGAGATTCAGAAGGAATTTGACAGATTACAGAAATGAGCCTATTCATTAAGATGCAGTTCAGTAGTGAGAAAAATAAGGTTCTGCACTTAGGCAAAAAAAATCAAATGCACACGTATAGAATAGGTAGTACTTGGCACAACAACAGTTATTGTGAGAAAGATCTAGGCATCCTAATAAACAGGCCAGTAGCATGCTGCAGTTGTCAAAAAAAGCCAATGCATTTCTAGGCTGCATCGACAGAAGGATAGCATCAAGATCATGAAAGTGACTGTTCTGCTCTATACTACATTAGTAAGGGCACATTTGGAATCCAATTCTGGTCACCATGATACCAAAAAAAGATGGTGAAACCCTTGAAAGAGTGCAGAGAAGAGCACTCTCAGATAAGGGGTCTGGAGGCTAAATCACATGAACAGCAACTGAGGGAGCTAGGTATGTCTAGCCAAATTAAGAGAAGGATTAGGGGTGACATGACAGATGTCTTCTAATACTTAAGTGATAATCACAGATGAGGGAGTTTATTTATTTTCTAAAGCACCTGAGGACAGTATAAGAAGCAATGGGTAGAAGCTTGTTAAAAAGAGATCCTACTATTAAGGAGAGATTTCCTGACAGTGACATCAATTAACCAACAGAACAGCTTTTAAAGAAAAGACTGGACATTCAGTTGTCTGGGATGGTATAAGGATTTCTGCCTTGGGCACGGGATTGGACTAGAAGATCTCCAAGATCCCTTCCAACTCTATGATTCAATTATCAAATAAAACATGCATTTTGAATAAATACAAATAAAGATAAGTAGGTAGGTAGGTAGGTAGGTAGGTAGATGGATGGATAGATGTAAGGGGAGATAGGGAAAGAAAGGAACTAGGAAGATAAAGAAAAAAGCTGAGCAGGTAGAGCAGCTGGATATGTTTCCACTTAAAACTATACAACACTGAGAATCTGAAAACTTCCCACTAACACCTGCAAGGGCTAGGAATGAAAAATTGTGAATGAAAAAATGTACCTGCGCATGTGTTTACATTAAAAAAATTTAAAAATGCACCAGAAGAGAATGGATAACAGATGTGAAACACAACAGAAAATTTATCTGGCAGGTATTTTGGAATAACTGGAGTAACAAAATGGAGATGGCTGACATAAGTTCTTAGCTGGTTTTAAAAGGTTTTCCTTTTTAGAAATGCATCACAAAACCTAAAATACTAAAACTGTATAAGCAGTTGTGTTAGAACTGAATGACCTGGAATATTCCATTTCTTTTTCAAACATTTTTGTGGCATGGTATGGTAATCTTTTTTTAAAAAAAAATCCTTGTAAAAAATCAAAATCTGTGTTGAACACTATAAGTCATTTTCAATTTGGGAGGATTAGCTTCCCCAAGAAAACAGCTGGAGAATTCCAGAACAGCTGAAGAAATAGAATGTTCTAGAAATGTTCTGGAACAACATAACTTATGTCATGATATAGTCCAGATGAACTAATTCTACTTTATTGTAAAGTTAGAGTTAACAAAATTTTAAGAATCTGAAAGTACATTTCTCCCCTGGTGCTTTTATAAACCAAGAAACCAAGGGAAGCAACTCTTCTAAGATATTTCCCACACCCACATTCCTGCTAAGCTGCCTCTTATCCACCTGTTCCCTGGTTGCATCCCCCAAGGTCATTTCCACATACCACTGCATCTATAGCCTCTTATTGACTAATAAAGATCATTTTTCTTTCTCCTCATACTCATCTGAAGTGTTACTTCTTCTACCATAACATTTCTTTGGAGAAGATTTAGACCTGTTTTCCAAATATGGGTTTTATTATGGCTAGTCTTTATAGCTGGGTTGCTTAACAATCATCTGCATTTATGATGGAACAGGAGCTTTAGAGTCCACAAGCATCCCAGGCCATTGTAAAAATTTTGTGCTGCAATCTGGTCACTTAACCACATATTGGACACTTGGCAAATGGTCGAATCTATGAACACTCATGGTGTTCCATGGTCATGTGACTATGATTTGTGACCTTTTTTGGTGGCTTCCAACAAAAAGGCCCAATGGATTCACATTTACAACTGCCGTTTGTCTAATCACTTCTGGCCATGTGAGTACATCAACTTATGACCAAACTGACTTATGATCAGATTTCCAGTCCCAACTGTAGTCAAGGATTATCTATATTGCTTTTCTTCATTTATTTGTTAATCATGGTACAACTCTTCCACATTGACAGTGTAAGCTTGTTTAGTTAAGTTTTTTTTTCCATTTTTATTCCATGGTTATACAGCAGAATCTTTTCTGAAATGTTTTGCAGGTTGAGTGTGTAACTCCAGATTTTCAGGGTCGTTGGCTTTGTCTATAGTTTGGCAGCATCAACAAATCAGTTCAGTATTGGGAACTTTAATTTCCCAATTACTTCTCAATCATTGTTTACTGCTTAGTTCAAGGGTACAAAAACACGGCCTACCTTCCCAAAGCCCAAGGGACAGAACAGAGGGGTGTTTTTTTTTTGCTCTGGAGTGTCTGTATATCTATGTTAAGGAGCAAGCATTCCACAATAACTTATGATGATGCTTAAAACACTCGTTTTAATTCCTGAAATCTTGTCATCAAGTCCTCTGTTACAGTCCTTGAGGCAACAGATATTCTGTAAGCCTGATGTAGTTCTTTCCCATTAAGGTCATGTATAATTTTCAAATAAACTATGACATGAAGAATATTATGTGAAACTTAGAGTTACTACTTTACCTTGGATCCTACTGATTTCATTGAAGGAAACTGCAATGCCAAGATTGCATTTTCACAGGTACTACTTCTTGATCAGGCTTGTCTAACTCATTTGACTAAAATTAGTAATTAAAATTAGGAAGTTATGTCATAAAGATCTACCCAAAAGTCAGGCTTAAAATCACAGCAAAATGCTGTTTTCCACAAAAATGAGAGGAACAGCTGTGTTTAGCAATATTCCCTTATAATACTATGGGTATACTAAAGTCAAAGAATACAAAATTACAAACCATTCCTTGCCAAGGTGGTGGTGGTCCCATGTTATGAAATTCTCTCACATAATCATTGTAAGACTACAAAAAACACATATACAAGAATGTCAAAATCAAGCAATATTAAAATCATCTACCTGTTACTACCAATGAAAGACCATAAACTTACCCCATTTAAGAAGACATCTCTCCGAACTCCTGAAAATCTCCTGTTGAGAGTAAGATTTATTAAATTAGACACAAATACTCAGATACCTTAGATTAGGAAACAGCAGTTAAACATCTCTTACCTGTCTATATCTTGGTATCTGGGGTCTTTTAAATATCCTGTTTAAAATCAAGCAGCATTACGTATCATATTTATTATATTTGACAACATAAATAGCCATTACCACCTTTACTTTAAGCATGCTACTGCCTTGCTACTTATAGATCCTTCTCTTCCCAACTGGCCCATGTATTTCAACTTTAAAATAACTACGTAACACTTTATGGCAAAATATAGTAAAAATGTTGCTTTACAGGCTGAATCTCAACTAATACCATCTTGTATCTTTAGGCAGACTGCCTGGGGCTCCTGGAATCTATTCAGACATATAGTATATGAAAGACCACTGTTCCTATGCTCCCTCCACCCCACACACTAAGACATTGTGTGTGAAATTAAGTGAACAGTCTGTAATGCTTGGATTATTCAGAACACAAGGCAGTTTATATAAACTCAGTCCTGTGTTTAACTTTTGGTTTTACTTAAAGATTGACAAGAGCCAATCTTTTGAATGCCTCCATATTACCGTTACAATGCCTATTTGTTCCAAAGAGGTCCTGTTATTGCATAACTATTTTAGAATCTTATTAGTGTGATAGTTATTCCAAGAAAGTTCCCTTATTTTTATTGTTATATTCTCATATTTCTATTCTTAATCCGAGCTTTTATGACCTTAAATGTAAATAATTTATTTAATATTCACATTCCCACATGTTGACTATTGTAATACACAAATCTGTAAATTTGTGTATATACACTTAAACAGTAAGATATTAACCTGGTCTTTGGTGAAACTCAGTGGGATAATCAATCCTTGGTTTCTTTCTGCTGTTATGAATATCATAATCCTCTGGTCGACGCCTACATAAATTAGACAATAATTAAGAATTGTTTGGAACAACCTATATAAATACAACATCTTTAGAAGGACTCACTGGAACAGCCCACAACTTTTGGGAGCTTTTTTTTGGTAATTTTCTGTAATTCGCTATATGAGTTTCCCAGAATTTGTTACAAAAAATTGTATTTGTGGTAGCAACAAAATGTATATTCTTAACTAGAATATTATGATGTGAAGATTTTAGATGCTTAGCAGGGACCTTTATCCAACCATACCTACAAGAAATCCAATCTTAATACAAATTCCTTTAAAAGTTCCGTTAACTTTTTGGGGTCTGTGTTCTCTTTTGCAGCATGAAATCTACTTGTTGCTTACACAATTTCTACATTGAAGTTCACCCTGGAAGCATAAGCTGCATAATTTGTGAATACCATTTTATACACTTGATCTGATTAACTGTCTTACTTGGTCTGTCAAAACTTGATCAATTTCCAACATGCAAATCCCATTCCTGCATAGACACAATTACTTGTTACTGTACAGAAAAAAAACATTTAAGGCATGAATATTTTAACAAAATCAAATGTTGGAATCAACAGCCCATTATTTTAGGCTGCTATACATTTTAGTAAAATGAATTTTAAATTGTTTTTTTAAATGATTTTTAAGATTTTTTGCTCTAGTTTGCTTTTCACTCATTAGCATGTTACCTGGTGTTCCCTTCCAATGCACCTTCACAATTTCTATAACAGGGAAACATGAATAGACCATAAAATAATTCCTCCCGCCTCCCCACTTATTATTTAAATTATCATTCTTAAGAATAAGTATCACAGTCTGAGAAAATAAAGCAACTGTACGTACAGCAAAAAGAGATTTAGAAAATAGCTGGTGTAAAGAATAAACATACCGCTTTCTTGTAGTTTGAGTGTGCACTTACGACCGGTATAATATATGATAGTAACAGTTCATATAGTAGTCCAACTACTGACTTTAAGCTGAAAGCCACATACATAAATGGAGGCCCTGGCAAGCTTGAGAAGGTGTGATGGTGTTATAATGTATAGTTTGCAGTCCATTGCAAAACCTTCACTTGTAAATACTTTATTGCACTGGAAATCTCTTAGGGCTTAACTTCAAAAGCCATCTTGGTGCTCAGTCCTTTTATGCCCAAAGAAAGGGGGGTTGCTGCCAGGATTCCTCCTACCTACAGGTTACAGTGTCCTTTAAGAGCAAGGATAGGGGGACTCGTTGGATATCTGTACCTACCAGAGGACATTTCCACAAACTGGAAAGTCTAACTGAAAAGGTTTCAGCCCAAACCACACAGTCTTTAGCAGAAAAGCTTTAGATTTATCAGAAAACAAAGTGGCTACACAGGGATCAGGGAAACGTGTTGGATAGAAGGGATTATTATCAGTCCTTTGCAAAGACTCCTCCAATTCTGTAACAAGATATACCCTTCTTTCTGGGGAATGTTGGTAAGTTCATAGAGTAGTGATCAATAACCATGGCGATCCTCTAAAACCACTTTTAAGTCCACGGGTGCTGCCAGCATCTGGAAAGGTTGTATACATTGACACAGCAACAGCCATTCTTTTTGGTTTGTTGCCGGGTCTCCAAGGGCTACTTCCTTTGGAGAGAACCTACGGCTTCCAGAAGCTCAGCAAGATGTAAGAGAATATTTGGCAATGGGCATAACCACAGCACGGTGATACAATTTGAAACAGTCCCAAACACGTTCTTCTTGAACAGCAAAATATTATAAATATTTTATCCTCAAAATGAGGCGACCATCTTCTGCAAAATTATAAGTGATCCTGATAAAAGTCCCATATTTGACAAGGCTTATCCAGAGATATACCTGAAAGAAAAGGCTTTTACAAGATATTAACACATTTTGGAACACACAGACTTGATTTTCCTCCACCTAACCTGGTCTTGAAAAAAAAATGGCTTACCTACAATTGACTAAAAATCTAGTCAAAGCTAGATTGACACAAACTTTTCTGTGTAAGCAAAATGTCCCCATTTTCCTCTTGAAAGTGACAAACTGGGGGAGAGGGACAATGTGAAATCCTCAATGAAGCCACAAACCCGTCCATGCAGCTTGATGTGAGGATTTTCTCTCTTCTTGATTGCAGGGAAAGCTTTTTGATGAATCATATTCCTCCATCACGTTATTCTGACACATGTGCCTATTATCAGTCCAAAGAATGTTTCTAACCTTCCCACATCTCGGAGTGGCTCTCGACGGGATGGACGTCCTCTTGACCGGGGCTGAGAGTGCATTCTTCTCTTATGACGCATTTTATGAATGACTTGATACAGATCAATACTTTCATCAGGAGGGAATAGGAGACAAAGTTGGGTTCCACATTCAAGCTCAATTTCCTGTAATAATTAAATGTTGATGTTATAAGTTCATGTCTGAGTCCACACAAGGGAATCAATGTTTAATTATATGGTTTCATTCTAAGAACAAATGAATACATTTTATGAACGCTAATGCCTAATTTAAGAAACATGTGAAAGCTTAAAAAAGTCTGATTAAGCCACTTAAATTGCATATGTGTAGTGATTTTAGTGAAATTAACAAGAGATGGATCAAGGTAGAAGTATAGTTGCAGGTAGTCTCTGACCTATGACCACTCAGTCAGTGACCATTATAAATCATGATAGTGCTGAACAAATGATGGTTACAACAATCCTCGGAGTTCTGGCTATCCCAGCATCCTTGAAGACAAGTGATGGCAATCTGAGTGCTTGGCAACTCATTTACATTTCTATTTGCCAAGTCCCCTGCAATCATGTGACTGCCATTTGCACCCCTTGCCCAGCTTCTTCAGAAAGTGAATGGGAAAACTGGTAAAGAAGGTCACGTTGCTCAGATAAGTCTCCTCCTTTAACTCCTCTGTGCTCACGGTATGCTAGCCTCTTGCACACCTCTAGACAGTCCTTGACCTACACTCCCTCCTTAATCCATATGGAACCTCTTGCACACCCTCCAACCTGCATAGTGCCTCTCACATACTCTTGTGCATGCTCTCCACCTGCACCTCCCCCTCTCCCACCAACCCTCACCAGCACCCCCTTGTCCTTTTTCTCACCTAGCTGCTGCCGCTTATCTGTTTGTGCACCTCAGACTTTCAACTTCTTGCCAGCTTTCCCAATGACTTTGGTTGAGGGAAGTTGGCAGGAATTTGCCTCACCTAATAACTAGGATTCAGTTAACAATGGCAATTGGAATTACATGGATTTCTATCACTAATTTGTGTGGTCACGCTTTATGAGTGCATCACTTAATGATGGAAATTCCAGTTCCAATTGTAGGTCAAGATCTGCCTGTCTTTATTTAATTTAATGCACACCCCAACTTAAATATACATGCTTAGTAAATAGGCAATTTTCATACAAGTTCTTATCTCACAATTTGTGAGAATAGGGAATGTCAATCTATGAGATGCTGTGGCTGTGATATATTTACCAGTGTTGTTTTATCATCTTTCTTCCCATCAGTTCAGTTGCTATTTTCCATCATTAGGAGTGCTTTGATTAAAAAGTTGAATGATAGTTCTTCTGGTTTCATGCAACTTTGTTATAGAAATCTGCTTACAATGGTATATTTTATTTTAAAACAACTTGATGTACATCCTCAAATGCTTTAATAAAATATTAAATATTGGCAATCCTTTTACCAAAATGTGACAATATTATATAGATAATTGTGATAAAACAAAAACAGAATTAACTGTCAAAGATGAACAACTATATCACAAAAAACCTATTAAGAATATTTTAAAATACTGGAATTAATAATTTAAAGAGCAGTCAAAGGCAGTTGACAAACCTGTCCATCACGTCCAATCTTTACTGGCTTATGTTCATTCCAAGGATTCGTCAGGTGAGCAGATTTTGTGAATGGCAATTCACGCCTAAAAATATGATATGATACACTTTTTCATATATTGAAGTGTAACTTAAAATATGAGAATCCAAGTATCAATGGATCTAACGAATGAAGCAGAGCTTAGAGGCTAAATCCCATGAGGTCATAATGTTCATCTCACAAAGCAAATATTACAATCTCCAAAATTTGTCTTCAGTTCTGATTAAGCAACTCTAAGGCTTAAATTTAATCTTTCTTTTATTTTTTCTTACTATCCAATGTTCACAAATCCCCTCATCCATACCCTTGGTTTTGCAACAAAGGAAGCAGATTGATAAAAATGTAATTTTTCCTATATGAATTACATAATAATGGAAAACTTTTTGACCCAGTACTCCTCATATCTGCCATCCCACAAAGTTAAACAAGGCAGGAAAAGAAGGGGGAAAGAGTCTGGAATAGAAAAACAAATTTTGGATGCTATGGGAGAAGCCAGGAAATGATTAGTTTTGTTCTCCTTGAAATCTAATCAATCAGATTAATAGACTGATTATGTGCCATAACTATTAGTGACTATTAGTGAATTTTCTCCATAATAATCAATAATCAATCATAATAGGATCATTTTTTATTTTCAGAGAACTAAACTTTCTACTTGATTTGGGGAAAGACTATGAGGGATTATTTTTAGAATCAAATTCCAAGCTTACCTTTGGCAAACTTATTTGTTATTACTATAAAATCCTCTAAACAATTTTTGAAATTAGGTTTCACTATTTTCATTTATATTTCTAATGAAAAAAACTGGAAGGGATTCCAGGCTCTGGAACAAAATGGAAGGGATTCTAGTCTTTACTAAACTGAAATGGATAAAACAGACAATACTTAAAGTTTTTAAAATAATGTTTCTTAAAATCTTAACTCACATTTCTAGCACAACTTCCCACCGGGGAAGAAAAAAGGAACTTTTTGCTTCTCTACCCATTTTACACTTAATGTGATTTCAAAATCCAGGGAAGGAAGCTATCATCAATAGAAGACACATAAGACTATAAGAATGATAAGAAAAGGCAGCAATTCAGACTCAGTAAATATCTTAAAACAAAAACCACAGCAGAAGAATTATGAGAAAGAAAAATGGGGTAGCAGAATCCCTGACTTTGATGCATCAAAATATGAACCTCCAGGCTACTGAAATAATTTTATATTTCAATATTACTTTCAAACTCAAGTCTCTCTTGAGATAAGCTCAACTCTTGGCACCTATATGATCATATCCATATTGTTTTCTTTGTATCAATGCAGATATTATTCACACTGCTGTCTTCCAAGATGTTTCTCAACTTCCCATTTGATCCTACAATCCAGGAGTAGGCAATTAATTTTCTCAAGGGACCACATGAGAAACTGGGACTGTTGTGGAGGGCTCTCGACACCACCCCAAACCTGATGCTGCCGTTGCCCCCGCCAACGCTATGGGCTGGACAGGGACAGCTCATGGGCTAGATGTGGCCTGTGGGCCATAAAAAGCCCAGGTCTATTATGACCCTACATATTCTGGTGATCTCTCAGCAAAGTACTAACTAGAGGTGACATTATTGGGGGTTTTCTTCTTTTTTCTTTAGTTAAGACAAGTCAAATTTGGATAGGGGCTCTGGCATGTAAATATTACTTGCTACATAAACATTATATATCTATTCTACAATAAATAGCCTATCCAACCACATTTTTATTTTCTAATTTTCATCCATTTTACCTGCATATCCAATCTATCTTAAATACTCCTCCCAGCATTTTTGCATTCATTCCTGCAGGTAGTACCCAATGTATGGGAGATCCTCCATGGTGAGATTCAGAAGCAAGCCTTGCAAATCCTGTAAGAATTTAAAAAGTGTGATGAGGCCCCTTATCCAAATAATTTTTGATTTATGAATGCAAGTATTCCTTTTACAAGTAGTCCTTGACTCAGAACCACTCATTTAGTGATTGTTGGAAGTTACAATAGCAGTGGAAAAAGTGACTTATCACCATTTTTCACACTTACGAGTTGCAGCATCCCCATGGTCACATGATCAAAATTGGCAAGTGGCTCATATTTATGATAGTTGCAGTGTCCTTGGGTCATGTGATCACCATTAATGACCTTCTGACAAGCAAAGTCATTAGAGAAGAAAGATTCATTTAACAACTGTCTTACTAATTTAACAACTGTAGTGATTTACTTAGCAAGGGTGGCAAGAAAAGTCATAAAATGGGGCAAAATTCATTTTAACAACTGTCTAGCTTAACAACAGAAATTTTGAGCTCAATTCTTGTTGTACTTACCTTGGAATTTTCCACTCTCTCTTACAGAAAATATCAAGATCACACTTCTTGCTGATCTGAAGGCAGCATTGAGCTTTTTCTCATTGACTGGAAGGGTTGACCAAACACCCTATGGAGAGATGAGCAAATAATTTACAAACCAAAAATTATCTGATGGGTTCAAGTTCAGTACGATTTTGGAATATATTCAGCAACAGCATATATTTTCTATGAAGAAGACCTCAGTTTCTATCCCTGCAATTTCCAGATCCAGAGAATAGATCCAAGACAGATATCTGTCTGAGTCATAAAAAAAACTATTATCAGAAGGTGGAGACAATCGTATAATATTTAACTAAGAAAGCTTTATATATTAATACATACAAAATTTTTGGGAAAAGAATCAGAAATATTCACATTTTTAGTAATCTACAGATAACATTTGTAAGTTTAAACTCATTTTAACCAATATGTGATATTCCTTCTACACCAGGGGTCCCCAACTCCTGGGCCATGGAATGGTATCGGTCTGTGGTCTTTTAGGTGTGAGGCTGCAAAGCTGGAGGTGACCGGGGGGGGGGGGAAGTGAATGAAACTGAAACCATCCCCCTCCCCATCAGTCCATGGAAAAATTGTCTTCCATGAAGCCAGTGCCAAAAAGCTTGGGTGCAACTGTTCTACACAAAGCAAAAATAAGAGAAAAAAAAATACAATAGGTAAAAAACTAGTTCATTATTTCTAATAGTTTGTCTGTAAAACATGCAAGCTTCTACAGATCTATTTGGCATTCCCCAAAGAAAAATACATATGTTTAGAATTTGAATTCTAAGATCAAAATTGCGATTTTTCAGCAGTACATTTGTAAAATGTAAGCTCTTAAATATATGTATTATGACTCCCAGAGGCTTAAAGCATTAATCTTGCACAAAATATGGGGGGCAATATGGGGGGGCAAACAGGAACAAAAGTTTTGTTACTACCCATTCCAGTGACATTACCACCAAGTTTCCATGACTTCTGGTGGTTGAATATAGTTAATTTGAAATATGTGGCTGGAGAAAATGTTACCCATTTTAGATGAGGCAATGAACCAAGAAAAAATATATTAGTAATTATATTTATATTTAAAAAAAGAAAAAGAAAATTAAATAATTAAAAAGAAAAGCAATTAATCTGATTCCATATTTTGCATATGATTTCACAGGAATTCAACATACCTTAGCTTTGGCAAGAGAGACGTTTTCATGGTTGTTACTTTTTATAAGAAAAAATCGTGCCTCTTGGAGAATATATTTAAGTTTGCTAGTTTGGTCTGGAAGGAAAAAACAAAATAGGTAAACTATACTTGCCAAGGAAACTTAAATATAGGTAGTCTTCAACTTACAACCATTTGTTTAGTGACTGTTTGAAATTTCAAATTGACTTATGACCATTTTTCACACTTATGACCATTGTATCATCCCCATGTCACGTGACCAAAATTTAGATGCTTTCCCAAGGACATGTGTTTATCACTGTTTACAGTATCCTGTGATCATGTGATTACCTTTCATGACTTTCTGACAAGCAAAGTCAATGGGAAAACCAGATTTAATGAAAAACTCTGTTCTAACTTAACAAATAAGTTAGAATAACAACAGTCATTCCTTTAACAACTGTAGCAAGAAACAAAGAAAAAGAGGTAAAACTCATTTAACAACTATCTTGCTTAGCAATGGAAATTTTTGGCTCAGTTGTGATCATAACTCAAGGACTCTTATACTTATAGGATTTGGAGTACAAAATCTAGCTGTTGCAATGGCAAAATTGGCCTCTAGTAGGGCATATGCCAATTATGTCAAACACAAGGCCCTTGGGCCAGATCTAGCCTGTGATGGGTTT
This sequence comes from Bothrops alternatus, assembly GCA_034064705.1. Taxonomy (NCBI): domain Eukaryota; kingdom Metazoa; phylum Chordata; class Lepidosauria; order Squamata; family Viperidae; genus Bothrops; species Bothrops alternatus. The sequence goes on along the minus strand of JARGCV010000103.1, from coordinate 18,984,075 downwards.
AGACCTGAGCTGCAGGGCGACTCTAGAGATGGCGAGGGGCCGGCCCCCGTCTCAGTCCTAGCTCACCCCTGTCCAGCCAGGCGCTCTGGGCACGCGGACAGGAGGCTGCGAGTGTGTGGAGGCTGTCAGTGTCTGGCTGCAACTGCAGCTCACTGGCCCCTTGGCCACACATTGGCTGGCAGTGACGTCCAGCTGGATGTGAGCTGGGGCATCCAATAAGTTACACTCAGCCCCACCCTGCATGCAACGCAACTGCATACTTCGGGGCCCTGCAGCCAGACTACCCCCTTCCCACCATCTGTTTGGCCTCACCCCATGGCACCAGAAGCAGCCCCGTCCAGCAGGAGCCCCGTTGCCCCTCCGCTCTCCTCCAGCCCAGGAAGCCCAGCCTGGTCAAGGAGAGCAAGCACAGCAGCAGCAGCCTCAAGGAAGAGGTAAGTGTGATCAGGCATCCCCTCAGGAAAGCACAGCTGGGCTGTACTGTGGGGCACTGGGACTCCACAGGCCAAGCCAGACCAGCCCTGCTTCCCTGAAGGGGAGCCTAGCTGTGCTTAGCTCCTCCTTGAGGCTGCTGCTGCTATGCTCACTCTCCTTGGGGGACGGCAAGGCTCCCCTGGTGAATGATGCTCTGGCACTCGCCTTGGTCTCGCCTTCCTCTGCTGGAGACCTCCGGATCCCCCTTCCAAGCCTTGCCTGGTACTCAATATGAGCTGGCCACACCCAGCCAGCCATGCCTACCTGGCCCTTTGAGGGCAACTATAATGCTGATGCGGCCCTCAATGAAATTGAGTTTGATACCCCTGGTCTATGCAGTTTAATCCCATGAATTCCTTCTTAATAAAAGGAAGGTCTATAATTCAAATATACAATTGTGCTTTTCAAATGAGTGAATAATATAATACCACCAAATTCAGATTACCATACCATGCAATGTTAAACTTTAAAAGCAAAATAAGTTATTCAAGGTAGAAGCCAATGCAACATTAATAATGTTCTGATATTTTTATCTATAATAACCAACATACCCTTAAGCAGAGAAATTATTTTTATGAAGTTTGTCTGTAAAAGGATGTTAGATTACTTATTTGCCTGCTAATTCAGTGATGAAATATTGTTTTTTCCATTAAAAACCACATGCAAATAATTTGAATTATTCGGTAGTATGCATTTTACTCTACATCGGAACATTATTTTATTTGCTATATAATCAACAAAGTCAATACAATAGCTTGCAATAGATGCATGCATTAAAAAGTTCAAATTTAAATTATACCTTTTTGGACAGCACGAACGGAAGATGATAATTTCTCATGCTTCTTTTCTGAACCTGTATTTAGCCAAAGTACATTTGTTCAGATTGAGCCTTAATAGAGATACGATACAAATTCTACAATCTTTTCACATACTATTTTCATTCATGACAAATTATTCCTCCTATGCGTACCCCCACACACAAAAAGAATGCTTCTCAATGTGCATGAGGATTTGAATTTGATTTTTTAGTTGTCTGTTTTTGAGTTTGATTTGTTAGACCAGTTTTCTATGGAGAAAACTAGTCAATGAATCATCATCTTCCAAGTTTAAAAAAGGGAAATTTCCATTTAAGCAACGTAATAGAATTAACATAAGAAAGCCCACTTTATCAAATTATTCACACAGAACATGCCAAAAAAACTAACTATATCGGTTCAACTGTATGTCCAAAGCCTATTATGGCCTACAGTTTATTTTTACCAATGAATTTCAAGGGTTTTCTATAGATCATATTAATGAAGATAAGCAATCACAAAATACCTGCATATGACTCTGATGCAGAGCTTCCACTTCTATCAAAAACAATTGGAGAGATGCCTCTAGCTCTTTTCCTGGCCTTCTTTTTCTCATCTAAAATCATCAAAATAAGCAATAGCAGTTTTTTAAAGGTTCAAACAAAAAATAAATATTTGTAAAAAAAAATATGATTTAAAATAGTATATAGTTGACTCTCAAAAGGTTTAAAATCTATTTCAATGATCTTTTCTCATTGGGCCAGAATTCAGAGAACTGTGATAATAATGATAAAAGTATCAGAAATTTAAACTTGATCTGAACAGAAACAATGCCTGTCAAAGCTATATTTGAAGCTCAGGGAAACTTCTGGAGGGTCTATATGAGGAATGCTTCTCAAAGTTTAAAAAAAAGAGCATTAACCTCCATTTGGATTATCAACAATACTTCAGTTATAGGTGTAATGCATTTAAGTATATTATTTATAAACATAGTTGCAAACCTAAATTAGGTCCCAATCTATAAATACTAATTCACTGTAGTTGTCTCATTTACATGACTAAAATCCCCATCATTAGTAACAGTAATACTGGAGCAACAGAATCACATAGGAAAATCCTTTATTATTGCTGCAGAAATATTTAAAATTCAAAACAAAAGCCAGTATGGCAGATGTCAATGTTATCTTTCCACTGTAAACATTTAGATCTTTTCTCTCCAAAGTGAAATTAAAGATTAATATATTCCAACAACACTCAACTAGTTGAAACTAAATCCTGAAAAAAATTATCATGTCCGATTATTCCAATCATAGTTTATATAAATAGGAAGGGGTAAATGCATTACAGAAGAAAGTATCTAGTAGTGCTCGCTTAATGATTGTAACTATTTCAAAAATGTATTTGCTTTACAGTTGGTTAACAATTTAAAATAGCTAGATCTTTGCTATTTGCTATATCTTTACTAGTCTGTTTACTAGTTTTTTTACTGGTGGAAAATGTAGGTTTAAGTTCCATTGCTAGCAATGCAGTGGTAAAGTGCAATGTCATTTGACTGCACTGCTTTGTAACAGGAATCCTGGTAGTCCCCACTGCTATCATTAAGTGAGGATCACTGGTTGTTAAACAAGAACTTCCTCATAACTTCCTGCCAGCTTCCAAAATCAGTGCGGAATCTGGTAGAAAATTGCAAGTTCCAGATGGCTTGCAAGCAGGCTGGTGGATAAGTACGTAGCTGCTGCTGGATGGGGCGGGGTTCGTGAATTGCCAGCAAGATATGGTATGAGCAGAGTTGGCTGCTGCTGGGTTGGGGAGGTATGCAGGTTGCCAGAGCAGCTGAGAAGGGCGGAACTTTGGGGACCAGTCATACTATTATTCAGCACCATAATAACTTCTAATACAATTTGCTGAATTAGTGATCATTAGAGTGATCAAATCTAACTGATTCAGGATTAGATGTCCAGGATAATACTTAATGCTCTGTTATCCTTGGAACCATGCTAATTCCCCCCCCCCGAATGTACCAATCCAGTGGCTTCTGGAAGTAAATCTTCCAAACTGGAAGTAGTTCTTATGACCTCAACAAAGTGTTCCAAGACTATACAGATCAGATTTTAGGGCCAGACCCACCCCCAGGTTATCTTGAACTATTTGCTTTATCTTTATTCTCACTGAAATCTATACTAATCTGTTTACTGTTTACTTAAATGTAGATTTAAGTCTTAGCTCATTTTGTCTGTTACAGTATTCAAAATATGGACTACATTCTGATTTGAAGAATTTTCCTTGCTAATAGAAATTCTTAAAAAGGTAGAATTGTGGGCAAAATAAGTAATTGCACCAGCAGAACCTTGTGTTTTATGCTTCACTTCTTCACAGACTCTGGCCTCTAGGATGGAAACTGATGGTCTGCCATTCTGTTATCCATGTTTTTCTGTCCCTATTATTCATAATAAAGCTAGTATTTTTAGCTCAAACTATTGAATACTGACATAGGACAGAAAGAGATAACAGCATTTCTTACCTGATATTTCAGAGCCTGAACCAGTTCTGACTGACCCATCAGTAAAGGATGCAGATTCAGAATCAGAGTCACTAGCTTCACTTCGTGTATCATAATCATTTCCCTCCTTCTGATCTCTTTCATCTTGATCATACTCTTCCTCCTCATCTCCATCTTCTACTTCCTCCTCTTCCTCTCCATCATCTTCTTCCTCTTCTTCCTCTTCTTCTTCCTCTTCCTCCTCCATTCCTTCCTCCTCCTCCTCCTCCTCTTCTTCATTTTCAGTGTTTCCTGCATCAGAGGAACCACTACTACCTGTTTCACGGTCTGAACCATATTCTTCAGAATTTACTTCTTCTTTTGAAGAATGGCTTGACCTGCTTGGTCGTCTCTCCACATCATGCCTTAGTCTCTGTTTATAGAAAACAACCAGCAATCAAGACCAATTATTTTGAGATAAACTCTAAATGTTTGCTTTAAACACTCAGTTTATATGATTGCAATGTATTATTCATTCAGATTAAAAAAATAAATCTCTATTTAAGCCTAGGATAGAATAAATTAAAAATTAAAAGCCAAATACTGACACTGCTTAAAACTAAGCTAGGAAATAAAATGCTGAAACTAATAATATAAAGCAACAACCTATTGCAGAAAAGATCCTATCTAAGTACAGAGAGATTAACAATCCATTACTTACTGCAGAAGCATCTGGAGTAGAGGACTTAGCTCTTCTGTCAATTTCCCTTTTCCTTATACATGCCTTTTCAGGTTGTCCCTTATATGGATCTCTGGAGGTGCTGCTTGTCATTCGTAACTTTCTATCACTTTCTGGATGCTTACTTCTGTCAGACCTTCGATAGTCCTCACTCTTGTATTCTAATACTGGCCTTCCTTTTGTGCTCACAATTCTTTTGTTATTGCTAACAGAAGAGCTTGGAGGCTTGGGTAAGATCTGTCTTGAGGAATGTACAGATGGTTTTTGTTTTTTAATTTCAGCTACTTCCATCCGCTCACTTTTCCTTTTGGATCCTTAAAAAAATAAAAGTTATTAGTTACTTAAATGCTAAAAAACGTGTTGCAAACATTTTCAAAAAACAACATTTTCTTATTTAGTATAGGTCAAAGCATAAAGAGACATTTAATCTAAATTTCTGATATCAGTAATTCTGCAACTATTAAGTTTTAGTCAGTTGATAAGAAATTATAGGATTAAAGCTTGGGGAGCTAAGGTATTAATTTGAAAATTACTGAATAAAGATGAAAAATACAGGAAATCATCTAAAATAAAATTTTGTTTCTTTTTTCCATTTTATTAACAGGCGAACATTTCCTATATACTTGCCTTCAAAGAGTTCAAATTATTAGCTATATTTGTTTACAAAGCAATAGTAATTACTTACAAGAAATAGTATTAGTTTATGTACTATTTTGGCATAAGAAGTCTGAATAACTGTTTCACTTTATCTACTATTTTGCATAAGAAGTCTGAATAACTGTTTTACCTGTTAAAGATATGAAGAAAGAGGACTGGATGACTGAAATAACATACACTAAATACTATAGATCAAGCAATGTTTGAAAAGCCAGGAGTGATGGGGGAAAAAAATACTTCACAGGGAATTTGCTACACAAATTTCTTCATTAGGAAATGAAGAAAAGAAAAGCATAATGTTCAGCAAGAATAAGCAAGACTTCCTGCATATTGAGAAAAGTTTTCAAGTTTGCCGAGAGGCCACTTGTAAGGCCTGTAAATTTTTCAATAGGTGTCATATCTAATCTGGCTCCAAAATCCAGTTACTCAGATCTATGGGAGATACAACCAAGTTGTAAAGTAGCATACCTTTTTTGTCATTTTTATCTTGTTCAGTATCAGGATTATACAATTCATCATCATGATCTGGTGCATCAGTCAAGATATCATCAAGAACATTTAATTCACCATCTATGAATTAAATAACAAAAGTTATTTAGAAATGATACAATTTTTAAAAAAAAACTGAATGAAAAGGTACTGCAAGCCAAAATCCCAGAGATTTCTATTACGGTAGTACCATTCCTTCTCTATTCCATTCAAGGTTATCTAGAATTAAAGTGGAAACTGAGTACTAAGTTCTTTCTTTAAATAAATATATTGAATAAACAGGAGGTAATATGATATAAGAAAATAAAAGTTTGTGTCATTATCCTTCAAAGATAGAGTGTATTTCCCTGTACTTGCTGACCTTACTGGCAATATTTAGCTGTCAGGTATGGCAATGAATAACTTCCTACTGTGCCATGGAAAGAAATTCAACCTCCTTTTGCCACAAGGTTATATGATCTGATAAATGCTCTTAAAGAGTAATTGTGAAATAATTTTAACTATTCTAGAAAGAAATTCCTAGTCCGTTCATCATTAATATCAATTGCTTCTTTGTATTACGTATGCTTTAGGTAGTCCTTAATGACTGTTGCTTAGCAACTATTCAAAGTTATGACAAGCCCCCTTACAACCTATTTCAAAGTTCTGACAGCTGTATACCCTACCCCATTCCACATGATCGTACTCTGGCCACTCGACAACTGCCTCACTTTTATGGCCATTTGCACCATCCTGTGATCAACTGATTATGATTTTTGAATGTTTTTTGTCATTTTCCAGTGTTTACTTCTGATTTCCAACAAAAACTACACACTGGATGAAATAGATTTGTTTAATGACTGCAGCAAAAAAGGTTATAAAAACGGACAGAGTCACATGATCTCTTAACTGCAATGACATATGACCATAATTTCATGTTCAGTTATGGTTGTAAGTCAAGACTAACTGCATATATAGTCAGGTTCGTTCATATCAGTTGATTGCTTTCTTTGTCGTGGACTAATGAGGGAGGCCACCCCTGGACATGAACTGCTTGTCAGCCATTTGTCCCGTCACATATAGGTGTGGGCATATTAGAATGGCGATAATTTCTCAATGGTGAATGCCACACTTTTGTCAGAGCCCTTGAACTACAATTGACAGTTTTCACTTTACTCACTTGTATGTTTCATTTCAAATTCAATGTGTGTGGAATATAGAGACCAAATGCCAAAACACTTATTTTTGTCCCAATATGAATATAAAAATGGGAATAATTTTCAGCATTCTTTTTAATCTATTTAGTTTTAATTTATGGCCAGTCTATCATCAGGACAAAGATAAATAAGAGCATCATAGAGTAACAATTTTTGAACTAGTCTAGAAGTAATCAGTAGCACTGAAGCAGCCACAATTTCCCCAAATTTAATACCCTCGGGAATCATAATCCTAAATTTTGGACACACCATAAGTTAGCCCATCTGAGGTACTTTAGTTCAAAAATTGTTGCTCTATGAGGCACCGTTTTACCCAGTGAAAGGTTATGACAACGGAAGAGTCATGGTTCTGACAGATAAAACTCTTCAAAGAACTTTGAGGCATTGTTTACCTTAAAGAATCTTTATTCAAGAAGCATAACATTAGCACTAACATAATTGAAGCCAAAAACTGAACCGCCCCCTTGAGCAAACAGTATCAAAGCACAATTCCCGCCTCCAATTAATAATCATAAATCACATTCCCCAATCAGTTTAAAGCAGGGCTTTCCCTCCAGCTCTCCAGACCAATTCTTATCATCTATTTCAACAACCTTGATTCTCACAGCTAGGTCCAGTATTATTATGTCTAGCTGAACTCTCATACACATCCCTCCCTCCCAGCATCATCTAACTCTAAAAGTGAAAAGAAGAAAACGGCTACATCTCCATCTGTTGTCAAAGCAAAAACATCCGTTGTTAGTAGCATTGACATCCAGCCCCTCTTATAAAAAGGACAGATCCTATAACGTAAACAAAAGCACATTTCAGGGATTACCTTTTGGTTTATTAGGGTGTTTCCTATAGAACCTGTCAGCTTTCACATTGCTAGACTTCACCCAAGTAGCTTCAGACAGCGAATATCCCTTCCATTGTACCTAGCACTGCAATTTCCCTTTAAAAATTCTAGAATCAAGAATACGCTTTACTTCATAGTGGCTCTGTCCAACTACCACAAGGGGTCTGGGTGCCTTCTTAGGGGGAGGTCTTAAAGTGGAACCCCGAAAAGGTTTCAACAGGCTGCAATAGAAAACGGTGAACTTTTCCTAAGAGCTTAGGGAGTTTTAATTCCACTGTGACCGGGTTAATGATCTTTATAATGGGGAAAGGCCCCAAGAATTTCAGTCCTACATTCTTACTGGGTAATTTGAGCCGTAAATACTTGGTCGACAGATAAACCTTTTTCCCAACTTGGAATGTTCTTTGAGGAGCCCTTTTTTAATCTGCCTGCTTTATATAGGTCTTGGAAGCCTTTTTAAAAGCAGTCTTTGTGGGTTTCCAAACTTCTTCCCACCCCTTCACCCATTGATCAAGTGTCTGAGATGCGGAGGGCGCCTGGGGTGTTCGGGTATTGGGCTGAATTCTTTTCCTATGGCTACTCTAAAAGGCATGAAGCTGGTGCTGCTGTGAACAGAGTTATTGTAAGCCACCTCTGCGAAAGGGAGGTCAGTCCAGTCTGTCTGTTGTTAGTTGACATAGCATCTGAGATATTGCTCCACCATTGAGTTAGTGGATTCAGCAGCCCCATTAGAAGGATGAAAAGCAGATGATTATCCAATTAATTTAAGAAAGCTTCTCCAAAATGTAGCCGTGAACTGCACCCCCCTGTCCGAAATTATTTGTTTAGGTGCGCCATGCAGCCGGTAGATACGTTTCAAGAACAATTTAGTCAGTTGTTTCCTCTATTTTCAGGTAGATCTACTATAAAATCCATAGCAATTTCTTCCCATGGTTGAGAAGGGCCTGCCACCGGCTGCAATAACCCACGGAGTATCCCTGGAATTCTTTTCATAGTGGCACATACAGCACAACTCCTGACATAATTTTCTAAGTCCCGTTTTAATCCCGGCCACCAGAATTGCCGGCGGATGAGATGTAGAGTTTTTAAATATCCAAAGTGTCCAACCTGTTTTACATCATGGCCATGTCAGAGAGCGTTAAGGCGGAGGGTTTCTGCCAAGTATAATTTTCCCCCCTTGTAAGCCAAACCATCCCTGCAAGTTAGGGAGGTTTGATTGTCCTTGAACCATTGATCAACGAGGAGCTCTTGTTTTATTTTCTTTGCCCCAGGGTCATCAGGGATAGGGGCTCTGCGAGGTGTGAGTTGAGCAGCAGTTTGTGGATTGGAGATAACTGCCTCATTAACCTCCTCACACTGGCTTTTGTCCGGGGCAGTCTGGATAGAGCATCAGCTAGGAAGTTTTTCCCTCCCAGTATGTACTTTAGAATGAAGTTAAAACGGTTAAAGTGCTGTGCCCATCGCACTTGTTTCAGGGACAATTTGAGGACTTTTCAGTGCTTCTAGATTTTTGTGACCAGTCCATACTTCAAAAGGCACCTTGCTCCCTTCTAGGTAGTGCCTCCAGTTTAATAGAGCCCATCAGACTAAGAAAGCCTCCTTTTCCCATATTGCCCACCTCCTCTCGCTCTCAATGAATTTTTTCGAGATGTAGGCGCAGGATTGTAGGATCCCACTTTGGTTATTTTGCAGTAGTACAGATCCGATGGCCACGTTGCTGGCGTCAGCTTGAATTACAAAGGGCTTCCCTGTGCAGGGGTGCTTTAAGACTGATTCAGTTGTAAATAGTCTTTTTAAGTTCTCAAAAGCGGTTTGACAGCTCATAGTTCATGTTAGTGGTTGACCCGGTTGCGGCTTCCCTCCCCCTTTCCCTTTTTTAGTAATTCTGTAAGGGGTAGGGCAATTTCAGAAAAGAAGGGGATGAATTGATGGTAGAAATTGGCGAATCCTGGAGCTGCTTGCAAGTCTTTGGGGGCTACCATTCAATTATGGCTTTCACTTTGGTTGAGTCCATTTCAACACCCTCGTTGGAAATTCTGTAATCCAGATAATCTAATTGGGTCTAGTGAAACTCATGCTTTGATAGTTTGACATAAAGTTTGGCATTCAACAGTTTCTTTAGCACTTCTCTCACTAGTATTACATGGTCAGTCATATTCATGTTATATATTAGGATGTCATCAAGATACACCAGAACCCCTTTGTATAAATGGTCATGTAGAACCTGATTAATCAACTGCATGAAGACAGCTGGGGCCCCCTATAGTCCAAACGGCATGACTTTAAATTGATAGCTCTCCATGGGACAGTTGAAAGCAGTCTTCCACTCATCTACCTTCTTTATCCTCACCTGGTAATATGCCTCCTTCAGGTCTAACTTTATGAAGACACTCCCCTTTGCCAGATGGGTTAGTAAGTCCTTCAGGAGGGGGAGGTGTATTTATTCTCCACACTCACTGCGTTTAGATCTTTATAATCCACGTAGAGATGAAGAGACCAATCTTTTTTTCTTTAAAGAACACAAGGGCTTCTACTGCAGATTTAGCCTGTTCAATGAATCTCCTTGCTAGGTTTTTGTCCATATATCGCTGCATCTCCTACATTTCAAGGGGGAACATAGCGTGCATTCTCAGTCGTGGGAGTTTGGCTCCCTGTAACAGTTCGATGGAGCAATCATTGGGTCGGTGGGGAGGCAGGGTCTCGTATTCTTTCTCACTAAATGCCTCCGCTAGGTTCCGGTACTAGCTCGGGATGAGTGGCTCGCCTGGTTGTGATGAGGCAGCCATGTGTGCTCTCTCAGTGGGTGGGGTAAAGTTTCCTGTAACGTCCGTTGAATTAAGGGGGGGCTTGGGCCTATAGGCAACCTCACAGTTCTCATTCCCTTCTCCCACCAGATAAGTGGCTTCCATTTGTCCAACCAGGCTAATCCTAGGATCACAGCCTCAGTCATTTTCGTAGCCACCAGGAAATGAATGAACTCCCCAGTGTTCACCTATTTCTAAGTGTAGGGGTTCAATTAATTGTGTGACTAAATTTTGTCCCATTAGGGAGCCATCAGCTTGCTCAAACCTCACAGGTTTGGAGAGCAGCTTTGGCTCGTATGCCCATTTTCATGGCAAATGGTAAGCTAATAACGCACCGGGAGTATCCGGAGTCAACTAGCACTTTTAAATCTACCTGTGCCCCCATCTTAGGGATTATGAGTTTGGCAGGTAGTGAGAAAGGTGGGATGTGTCGACTCACCATCGGGTCATTTTCTCCTTCGTTGTCTCTGTCATAAGAGGGCAGAGCGGCGACGGGTCCAGCTTGGGTCTCGGCACTCTCCTGCGTGGGGGACATGACTTAGGCAACAATTTCCTGTGTGATCGAGTTGGCTGCTGGGCCAGTTTCTTTCTTGCTGCTGGCTCAGGTCTACTCTACTGCTGAGGGTAGAGGACTGGGCAATTCGCTGCTCAATGCCCCTGTTGTCCGCATTGGAAACACTTGATTGGTGGGCCTGCAGGTGGCCTGGGACTTTCAGTAGCCACAGCAGTTGGAGGTTTTGGGGGGTGGCAGCTGCCGTTTGGGTTGCTCTGGGCTCAACTAGGCTTCAGGTGGGGTTTGGTTTCTTATAGCGGACAAGCTGAACATTTAGTCTTACTGCTGCCTGGTATCATTCTAGCAGCTAATCAGGTGCTGCTTGATAGATACAGGCTTGGGAGAGATTATCATCTAGCCCCTCTTTGAAATGCTTGGGACACCTCTCTATCCGTTGCAAAACTCTCATACATATTCCATTGTAAGCCTGCCAGCTTGCTTTATCTTGTGGATTTGTTCTTCCGCTTTGAGAGCAATGGATGGTCCTCGAACCTTGCTCTCAGTCCTAGGAGGAAGAGATGGGAGTCCTCCGGATGCTTGCTCATTATATAAATTGTTCAGCCACTCGGATGCTTTCCTTCTAAGCTGGGCACAATGACGTCAACCATAGGGGCTGGGTTCGGATAGAGATAGGCACAGCGGTTCAAGTGAGAGCGCACTTGGTTAAGGAAAAAAATCAGCTTCTCTGAGTCCCCATCAAAAGTTGCTCTGAGGGGTGGTGCCATCAATGGCTGTTGTCCTCCTCACTGTGGCTGTTGCACCACCAGCTATTACTGCCTCCCCATTGCTGTATGGGCCTTGGGCTGGGTGGTCAATAAGCACATTGATCCGGGGATTGGCTGTTCTGATGATGGCTCGGGCTCTTATCTCGCCAGCGGCAATCTGGGCTTTTGGAGGGGTGACGACTGGAGCTATCTCTCTCTGCGGGGCTGGAGGGCCTGGTAAGGGGCTTCAAGGACGGGAAGGCTTTCTGGTCTGCATAGAAGGGGCTGGGGGTTCCCCTTGTCAGGAGTTGGTGGCTGCTTCGTCAATCATCGTGATCGCTGGTGTATGGGGAACGGGAAGGTTGCTCCCCGCTTCTCATCTCTAACTCCTCTAACCTCTTCACCAACTTCTCCACTGACTGATTACAAGCTGCAGACAGGTACTTCCACTGACCCGAGTCCTCAGAGGTAACACAACTTTGTAGTTCTCCACCGGTCAGGGGAATGTGACATGTGGGAACCCCTTCATAGTAGCTCAACCTCATCTGCCTTTGAAGTACTTGAGGGTGGCAAGGCCCTCTTGAGGCATCTGGAGTCTTTGCTGGCCTGAGTCCATTCTGACGATTAGATCAGCTGTCCTTGAGGCTTGGGCTTTGTCCCCAGCTGGGAGGCCTGAAAAAGCTCCTTCTCCACCAGCACGCTGGCTGTTGCTCTCTCCACCTGGGGTAGCAGCCGCTGCCGGGGTGCTGGTTTCAGGCGTTCTCTCCTTCTCCATGCTGAGATCTTCCCTGAATTTTTGTCGGCTTATCCCTCAATTCTAGGGACAGCGACTGGGGTTCGGGACCCCAAGATAGTTAGGAAAAAATTGGAGTTTTTGGCTTAATGTCATGGTTCCGACAGATGAAACTCTTCAAAGAACTTCGAGGCATTGTTTACCTTAAAGAATCTTTATTCGAGAAGCATAACATTAGCACTAACGTAATTGAAGCCAAAACTGAATTCCCCCCCCTTGAGCACACAGTATCAAAGCACAATTCTGTCCTCCAATTAACTATCATAAATCACATTCCCCAATCAGTTTAAAGCGTGGGCTTGTGGGCTTTCCCTTCAGCTCTCCAGACCGCCAATTCTTATCATCTCTTATTTCAACAACCTTGATTCTCATGCTAGGTTCAGTATTATTATATTTAGTTGAACTCTTATACACATCCCCCCTTCCCCAGCATCATTTAACTCTAAAAGAGAAAAGAAGAAAATGGCTACATCTCCATCTGTTGTCAAAACAAAAACATCCATTGTTAGCAACATTGATAGTACAGATAGTCCCTGACTTTGACTTTCAGCAGTTCATTTAGAGACTGTTTGAAGCTACAATGGCAATGAAAAAAGTTACCTATGACCATTTTTCACACTTACAACCATTACAGCATCCCCATGGTCGTGTGATTAAAATTCAGACATTTGGCAACTGACTCATATTTACAACAGTTGCAGTGTCCTGGAGTCTTGTGAACACCTTTTGGACCTTCCGACAAGCAAAGTCAATAGGGAAGATGGATTCACTTAACAACTGTGGCAAGAAAGGTCATAAAATGAGATAAAACTCACTTAATAGCAGTCTCACTTAGCAACAGAAACTTTGGGTTCAATTGTCATAAGTAAAGGACTATCTGTATATAGATGACTTATATCAATGGTGGCGAACCTTTTAGAGACCGAGTGCCCAAACTGCAACGCAAAACCCACTTATGTATCGCCAGGTGGCCGTGGCCCGCTAGGTGGCCGTGGCTATGGTGGTCATGGCAGATTAGGTGGTTGTGACCAGGGTTGGCATGGCCAGCTTGATGTTGCTCCTGGGGAGGGATGCCTGTGTGGGCCGGGCAGGGTTGGGGGAGATCCAGGAGATCTCTGCTGGGTGGGGCAGTGGGTAGCAGGGCATCTTGCTCAGCTCATGGCTTGGGGGGAAGGGGGCATCTAAACCACCTCCCAAACACTGTCATCTCCCCCCTCCAGGCTGGGGCTGGTCAGATTTCCCCCCATGGGCAGTGCTGTGCCCATCCCCAGCCAGCCCTCCTCCCATCCTCCTCTCCTGCGGGCAAACCACAGTTTACTGAGCTGGGCGGCGCCTCTCCCCGCATGCATCCTCAGGCAGAGGAGCCGGGCAGCCGTGGCTCTCATTCCCCTCTGCCCGAGCTCGACGTGCCCAGCGACGGGCTGGAGAGTGTGGGACAGTGGGAGCTGCCCCGGGACAAGGGGTGGGCACTCCTGATGTCTGCAGGGGAAGAAGCGGCATGGAGTCTCTGGGCCCAGTCAAGCCCAGCCCCTGCATAGCATGGAAAGCAAGGCAGCAGCCCCACGCATCTCCAACCCAACTCTCACAGAGTGCCTTTCTCCTGCCGCTTTCCCCCCAATCAGCAACACGGATCGCACTGCCCCCGCCACTTGGAAAAGGCCTCTGCCACCCAGAATGGGCCATTGGGACACCACAAAAAGGCCTCTGCCGCCCAGAACAGCTGTGGGGGGAGCGCAAAAAGGCCTCTGCCGTCCAAAATGGCTCTAGGGGGAGCAGAAAAAGGCCTCTGCCACCCGGAATGGTTGTTGGGGAGGAGAAAAGGGCCTCTGCCACCTAGAATGGCTGTGCGGGAGTGCAAAAAGGCCTTTGCCACCTGGAACGGGCCACTGGGAGCCGCAAAAAGGCCTCTGCCGCCTGGAATGGCTGGAGGGGAGCGCAAAAAAGTCTCTGCTACCCAGAACAGCCATGGAGGGCCGTGAAAAGGCCTCTGTTACCTGGAATGGCCGTGGGGGACACGAAAAGGCCTCTGCTGCCTGGAACAGAAGTGGGGATGCTGTGAAAAGACCTCTGCTGCCCGGAAAGGCTGTGGGGGGGGGCGCAAAAAGGCCTCTGCCACCTGGAACAGGCCATTGGGATGCAGCAAAAAGGCCTCTGCTGCCCGGAACGGGCCGTTGGGACACCGCAAAAAGGCCTCTGCCACCTGGAAAGGCCGTGGGGGAGCGCAAAAAGGCCTCTGCCTCCTGGATTGGCCGGGGCGCGTGAAATCACTCTGCGGGCATAGATCTGGACGGCAGAGGCCTTCTCCAGGCCCCCGGAGCCCGGATCTGGCTGCTGGGGCGCCACAAAATCACTCTGGAGGCATACCTGGACTCGCACTGACAGCTGCCTCCACCATCCTTGATCCGCCCAGCTCTTGCAGCTGCTCCCTGACTCCCAGTGCAGAGAGAGAGAGCGCAGGTGCACGTGGAGAGGCGGAGGGAGCAGCTTGGCCCTGCCTCCCTCTGGGGTGATGGCACGCATCCCCACAGGGTCAGCTCTGCATGCCGCCTGTGGCACACGTGCCATAGGTTCGCCACCACTTGCTTATAAGTTAGTTCTTAAAATATCTCCATTAAAAATCTATCAACAAAATATTTTTCAATTGCTATACACACTTTGTCAAGAAATTGAAGAAATGAGTATTTGTTCTCCAGATTCCAAAAAATTATTTGCAAAATAACTACTAACTTCATTATAGTTAAGATTTATCTTAGTCATGACAGACTGACCATACAGTATATGACACCAAACAGCCTGAAAAGAATGCAAAAAATTGCCACAAAACACCTTTGTGCATCTCAGATCAAGAAGCATATTATAGAAGAGAAATGTCAAATAAAGACAAATAGTTGATATACCAGGATCTACTGTAAAATTATCAAGGGGAAGTTGAAATCAAATCGAGAGAACAATTAATAGCAATAGGATATAGTTGTCAATGGTTCGCCCATTTAGTTATCTCAGATATTTAAAAGAAATAAATTTATATATTTATGGTATGAAGCAAAATAAGTCAGAATTTGAAATACAACATGAACATGTATTTACTAATATATGTAAACTTTTGTTGAAATTTGAAACAGAGGAAAAACAGATTAAATAATATATGAAAGTGGGGCAAGAATTTTGGTTGTAATACTAGGTGGATCAATGTGGTTAAAAATGCTGAAATTTACACTGGGTTATGATCTCAAACAAAAATTTATAAAATTGATGTACTGTTTGCACATGGCAGTAGATAAATTATTTGGAATGTATAAAGCCACTTAATGTTGGAAATGTGAACAACATGAAGGGATGGTTTTTTTTTCTTGCTGGTGGATATGTATAAAAACTTTAAAAATGGATCCAAATAGTATATTTTAATACAGAAGATTTTAAAGATCAATATTCCAAGGAAGCTAAAACTTTTCTGTTTAGGATTAATGGATAAACAAGGAAGATATTTCAGTATATGATTGCAACAATGAAATTGCTGCAGGTAGAAATTGAAAGATTCAATACTGCCCACTTTGGAGGAATGCTTGGTGAAGATGACAGATTTTGCTGAAATAGATAAATTATCTACATTTGCTGCTGACTGGAAACCTCTTATGGAATTTTTGTGTACAAATGAGAAAAATGAACTTGCCATTTATGATTTTGATGATTAGATAGGACAGATTATAGAAAGAGCAATATGTTGTAAGTCAAAATACATATTTTATAATTGCTATAAAGAATATAAGGAGCTACTTGTTTAAATTTTACTTTAACTTTTTTCCTTCTCTTGCGTTTTTCCTTCTTTTCCTTCTTTTTCCTTTCTTCATTCTTACTTTAGTTTGTGTCAGCATCTTGTTTAAAAAGTATAGTGTGTGCGTGTGTGTGTGTGTGAATTTAGTCACCATGGTCTCATTTAGTCACCAGTATCTCATTTAGTGATAAAAAAAATCTGATTTGCAAGAAACTGAATGTTTTTAAAGTGGGAAAATTCTGCCATTTTCATCACTGAACTGATTTAATAGGTTTCTGTATTGATAGCTGACATTTATGGCAAACCAGGACCACAATCTTGCAAAGAAAACCACAGGAACTTATCCAGATAATTGTCACTGATTTGAATGTTTAAAAAAACAAAACAAAAACCATAATCCATACCCACCCAGAACATGGCAAAAGGTAACCATAAAATTGTAGGGCGAAGTTAAGGTAACTGATCAATATGATTATTTAAATAAATGCAAATATAAATTAATGTTTTTCTCGACCCTTTCTGTTTTGGGGTGCATCACTCTAAAAATAAAGAGTGGTCCTTAGTTTGGAAAAAAATATTACCTTTTAGGTAATTTACGGGTATCTAATAGCGATAATCCTACTATTATTATTATTATTATTATTATTATATTATTATTATTATTATTATTTACAAAAAATGTGAAATTACAACTATCAGTTCTTTAGCTCAGAGGTCCCCAACTTTTGGGCACCAGGAACCGGTTATGTGGAGAGGTTTTTCTGCAGACCGGAGGGGGCATGGTTTTGTGTGCTGCCTGCATCCTGTGGATGGGGCTTTCCTTGTTTGTGCGGACCAGTTGCTGGCATGCCGTGACCCAGTACTGGTCCACAGACTGGGGGTTGGGGACCCCTGCTTTAGCTGGTATTGGCTTCATATGAATCAAGCTTTTTCCAAGAAGCTAGGACATCATAATGTACCAGTATAGTATATGTGAGGATCCAAGTAGTGTGGACTATTATTATGTAAAATATTTTGATCATGAAACTCTCTGATTTGAATTATTTTCAATGAAACCAAATACCTATGGTTCAAAAATTTGCACACGTCTGGTAAGTTATTACTGCTAGGTTTTTTTTATAAAAAGAACTATCAGTTCATCAAGTAGACTAATACCTTATGCTATACTTTATTTTGCAGGTAGGTAATGTTAAAGGTATGCCTCATATGCAATTCTTGCTGAAGTTGTTAAGGCTGTATAAATATGAAGATTACTACTACCGTGTTGTTTTGGATGGCTTGTTAAGGTCTGGATGGGTTGAGCTTAAAAAGTACTGAAAAAAAACTAAGTATGTTGTTGAAGAGGATTGATTTGTTGAGCTTTGGCATACTTATCTTGTTTTTGTTCCTCTAATGCTAATGTTACTTGCAAATTCGGAATATCAGTAATCAGCAATCACTCAAATATATAAACAGAAAATGATCTCCAATGAACAACAATATTGCTTCTGCTAAACTTACATCTGGCACAGATTGCAAAAATAGAGGCTGCATAGAAATTAAAGCTGGAACTTAAATATTTTTACTTTGATGAATCACTATCTTTCTATTTTAAGAGTAGGCAAATAGAAACTTCTATTGGCTTTTGTTTACTTACACCAGATAAAGCTTCCCCCTCCCCCCAGCACATAAAGTCAAATGCAAAAGAGGTGACTATTACCACAATCTGTTAATTTAGAATTCATGAAGCTAATGTCCTACAAGGGGCAGAGATAGCAGAGACAGAAGATCCACTAGAAAGATAAGTATCATTCCTTCTACCTTTACAGTCAGCATTATTCCAGGAAATTTAAAAAAAAATTGCTGACTGGCCTTCACTGAATCATTTAATAACTTAAAAAAGGAAGGGCACTGAGATTATATCTAGAATTTAAATCACCTGGGGAAAAGATTGGCCATCCACCATAATATTTAAGTGTAGGATGAAACTTACCTAATAAACTCTGTTTTCTAACAGGCTGTATGGTTAATATTTCATTAATTGATAAAGTGGTTAAAGACACAGCTTGTCTGCTGGAAAGCTGACAGCCTAAGTTTGAGACCAGAGTGCCACGCAATGGAATGAGTTCCTGCTGCTTGCCCCAGCTCCTGCCCACCTAGCAGTTCGAAAGCATGCCAATATTAGTAGATAAATAGATACCACTTCGATTGGAAAGTAACAGCATTCAGTATATAGTCATGCTGGCCACATGACCATAGAAATGTCTTTCAACAACACAGGCTTCTTCTGCTAAGGAACGGCTCCCTTGAGTCGGACATGACTGGATGGAGAAATCTTTCCATTTTTATATCAATTCTAGATAACTTCTTAACAAAGAAGTCTTTTGAGCATACAACTATCTGTAATAGCGCACCATAAAATTGTCTGGGCAAAGAGAACTAATTTCTATTCCTGAATATAATTTGCAATAATGATATTCTTTTGCTTGGAGATTTCATTATTGGAGGTAATTGTATTGCAAAGTTTTAATTCTGTCTTCCCTCATTAAAGACCAGGTGATAAATGAGGAGGCATCAGTATTTCAATCTGCAGGTTTCTTGTGTACAACGTGTGATTCATTTCTACCTGCAATCATTATTAATATAGACAGGTACATACACTAAATTATAATATTTTTTCTCCTGCTAAGAAGTTGATAGGTCAAACTGTATTTATGATGGTTACAATATCCCAGAGTGATGTGATCATTTGTAGCCAGTCAACTTCCAGCAAGTGAAGTCAATGGGAAAAGTCAAATTTGCTTTAATGACCGCATGGTTAACAACTGCAGGGATTTGCTTAACAACTGTGGCAAAAAAAGATCAAAAATGGGGCAAAACTCACTTAACTATTGCCTTGCTTAGCAATGGAAATTTTAGTCTCAGTTGTGGTCGTAAATCAAGGACTACCTATATGTATAAAGCTCTAATCAATCAAAAGAAACAAAATGGATGCCACTTATCTGAAAGTATGTAATTTGATTAATTTTTTTTTAAGTAGTGGCTTCTAGGAGATTATTGTAGTTTTTATAGAGCAAGGAGTACTTACATAGTTGGTAAAGTGACAGTCAAAACAAGGGAGAAATTTGTGGTAAGTTATTTTGTGGTTCTTCCCTAAATCTTTATTTCCCACTATTGTAGCTCAACAGTATTCTAAGGTGACCTGCTCCTCACTTGCCAGTATCATAGTAGTTCTCTCACATTCCCAAACTGAACTGACAACTTAAAAGTAAGAAGCCTCCTGTATGATCTAATTTCCCCCTTTCTATGAAAAATAATATGGATTGCAGGCCTCAGTTCTGGAGCTACATTGTATGATTCTCATGTAGAAAACAGGAAAGAAAGACAATTGGGCTGATCCAGCTTTTATCGTCTAAATACTTTTGGTCACTGTAAATAAATATATAAACTTTTTTTGAGGGGGGGGGACTTCTGGATTGACTTCAGTGAGAAAAAGTCCTGGAAGATGAATAAACAGAGTTTTAAAAGTTGTTTTATACCTTGATTTTACACCTAGCAATATGTTCTGGTAGAAACTGTCTCACTCCTGCATTGAGCCAAGATGGTTACACTCAATTAAAAAGCCACATAAAAATGCTCCCAGGCTACATAAATCAGTAAAAGTCATTTACCTGTTGAAATTCTAGAGAAACATGTGAACCAAGACTGTATTCTCATTTTTAACATTTTAATTCTATAGTTTTACCTCTAACTAAGTTTTATTCTCCCTTATTAGGTAGCAGTCAGGTAGGTATCTGTTATATTATGCTGGTGATATCACTACTCTATTTTATTGACTGCATTCATAAGTTTTCAAGACTTTACAACCCCTTGTGATGAGGAAAAGCTAACTACTACCTACCTCAAAAGAAAGGTTATGATTCATGAAAGAGAGCCTCCCATCATTAGTATTGCAAGCAAATAAATAGAAGTTAAGCTAAGTCTTTGAATATCTTGCAATGATTTTTTTCATTTATCCAGGATCCTAGAGCAGCTGTTCTCAACCTTTTTCAGGCCGAGACCCCACCTGCGCCGCTCATGCGCAGCGCGACCCCGACCTGTGGCGCCCATGCGCGGCGCGACGGACCGAACCGCGCATGCGTGGCGCGACAGACCGAATCGCGCATGCGCGGTGAACCGAACCGCATGCCGGCGCGTGTGCGACGGACCGAACCGCGCATGCACGGCGTGATGGCCTGAATCGTGCATGCGCGGCATGCGCGTAATGGGCCGAATCGCGCATGCGCAGTGCGACGGCCCGAATCGCGCATGCACGGCGCGCGTGATGGCCCGAACCGCGCATGCGCGGCGCGGTGGCCCAAACTGCGCATGCGTGGTGCGCGTGCGACGGCCGAGGGGAAATGGGGGGAAAAAGGGGGGGGAAATGGCGGACTGCCGTGTTTGGCGACCCCCGTGAAACAGTTGTTTGACCCGAAATGGGGTCGCGACCCACAGGTTGAGAACCGCTATCCTAGAAGATGGTTCTCAACCTTTCTAATGCTGCGACCCCTTAATACAGTTCCTCATGTTGTAGTGACCCCCAACCATAAAATTATTTTCGTTGCTACTTCATAACCGTAATTTTGCTACTGTTTGGAATCGTAATGTAAATATCTGATATGCAGGGTGTATTTTCATTGTTACAAATTGAACATAATTAAAGCATAGTGATTAATTACAAAAACAATATAGCAATGCTCACTGGAGAAGCTTACTCTTCCTTGCTCAAAAATGTTGGGAGGGAGGGAAGGAAGGAAGATTAAAGGGGAAAGGAAGGAGATGGAGAAGGAAGGAGATTGAAGGAAGGAAGGAAGGAAGGAAGGAAAGAAGGAAGGAAGGAAGGAAGGAAGGAAGGAAGGAGAGATTGAAAGGGAAGGGATAGAGATGGAAGGAAGGAGATGGAGAAGGAAGGAGATTGAAGGAGGAAGGAAGGAAGGAAGGAAGGAAGGAAGGAAGGAAGGAAGGAAGGAAGGAAGGAAGGAAGGAAGCAAGCAAGCAGAGGGAGATTGAAGGTAAAGGGATGGAGTTGGTGATGGAAGGAAGGAAGATTGAAGGGGAAAGGAAGGAGATGGAGAAGGAAGGAGATTAAAGGAGGAAGGAAGGAAGGAGAGATTGAAGGGGAAAGGAAGGAGATGGAAGGAAGGAAGGAATGATTTTTGGAGAGTCATGTTTTCCCAAATGGTGATGAACTGCAACTCCCAGCATTCCCCACTCTTCCACAGTGCTTTTTAGGGCTACTGGGGATGGTAGTCTGGAGCCCCCCATCCTCATCACGGCACCTCTTGCCCTCTCCCAGCTGCCCCCCCGGGACCTGCCTGCCCCTCCAACCTCCTGAGCGCCATCGCAGCGGCAGGATTGTGGGAGCCCCTTTCCACACTGCGCAGCCCTTCACCGCCAAAGCCTTTCCTGATTCGTCAGACGCGAGAGGGGTGTGTCCAGAGCGCCAGCTCCTGCTCGGAAGGCGCCACTTCTCCCCTCCCGGCCCGTCCGGCTGGCCTCCGACGCACATGCAGGCATCGCCCTCTTCCCCGCTGCCTGGCCGCTTCCGAGGCTCGGAGCCCAGTAAGCCAGGAAGGAGCTGCTCCTGGCCACCAGCCCCAGGGCCTCGCCGGGTGCCAGAGGGTCAAGGCGGCCTCCGACAGTGAGGGAGGTGGGCCAGGCAGTGCGGGGGGAAGCTCCGGCGCGGCGTGGAGGCAGCGGCCCAGACCTGGCTCGGACCAGCCGCCCACGCAGCTGAGTCGGCCCGGGGTGGCGTGGGGGGTGCGTTTCAAGCCCTGGGCTTGCCATGAGCTGGGAGACGGGGAGGACGCAGCCAGCAGCCGGCCGATGTCCACATGTCCCCCAGGAGCACAGCCCGACTCCCGACAGTCAGCTGGGAGTTGGGTCGGAGTCCGGACATCGGTGGGGAACCGGCGGGGCTGCTAAACACAGCCCAGCTCCCGGCAGCCAGCTGAGAGTCAGCCCCATGCGTGCAAGCTACCCTCCCAGCGCCCTCCGCTGCCCCGCTAGCCTTACCTTGGCCACAGCCCGTTCGGGGCGGTGGCAGGCAGGCCCAGGTGCTCCTGGGCGGCCATGGCAAGCAGCAGCGACGGTGCAGGCCGACCACTGGCTGGGCCACCAGCTGGCCCAGCCCAAGGGAGGTAAGCCACCCGCCGGGCCTCACACGTGCCAGCAACCCTCCCTGCGCCCGCCGGCCTCCCACCCCGGCCCTCTTTTACTTACATTTAGTAGTTGCTCAGCAGGGAGGGGTGGAAACTTCCAGACAGCTCGCCTTCACTGCAGACAACTTGCAGCACCGTTTGCAGACTGGGACTTTTGGCGGGCTCAGCAGAGCAGAGACAGCCTGGACAATTCCTATTGGCTTTTGAAAGCCAATAGAATTAGACTCTATTCAAGAGAGTCCATTCTATTGGCTTTCAAAAGCCAATAGAATAAGAGGGAGTAGCACAGCTAAGGAAAAGGGGAAAAAATGGCGGACTGCGTTGTTTGGCGACCCCCGTGAAATGGTCATTCGACCCCAAAAGGGGTCGCGACCCACAGGTTGAGAACCGCTGGTCTAATAGATACACATACATGAGTATCCTAGTAGACAGCACTGATTAAAAATTTGGGACTTCTCTTACTTACTATCTGTACAATTAATGGAAATTCTCTCTGTAGAAGAGATTCATTCAGATCCTACATATATTAGAACAGAAGATGGCGCTGGAATTACAATAATCCCCCCTACAAAGTATAACATTAAACAATTTTAAATAATTTCTCTGAGAATGAATACCTTTAAGTCAATATTTACTGGTATGCCACTTACATAAAAAACTTTAATTAGAAAAACAACGATCATTAATTTGAATGTGCACAATATATAAGATATAGGTTGGGCAAAGCCTGAAGGAAGGATTTTATATAATCAAGGACATTTTTGCCATCCATATAAGAGCCTGCAAATTATGAAAAACATTCCAAGAAAAATATTTGAAATTCCTAAGGGCCAGATCAATTTTTCATAGAATGACAAGGACTTCTTCACACTGTGTTGTCTATGTCTTCTGCCCTCAGTAAATTCTCAGTTTAAGAAACTAAAGTTACATTAAATCAAAATGTTTCTGTAGTTGCATGATGCTAAGTCACGTTTATGAAATGGACAGCCATATATTTAAATAAAATTCATAATGTATGAGGGACCAGAGCAGGTGCCAGGACCTGATCTAACAGAGGAGCCTCGCTGACCCTCTCGAGCTGTGCGGGGGCCCCGTACAGCAGCACACAGGCTACCTGGGGTCCTGGGAGGCAGACGCCTGGCCCAGCCCTTGAACTTCCGGGTGCTGCGACCCTACAGACTGGCCCCTGAAAGACAGTTTTTGTCTGCTGCTGCTAATAGGATGGGGCAGGCAGCCGCACAGCACATCCAGCAGGCCAAATCACATGCCTCCCCCCCAGTTTCTCTGCCTCCATCTGTTGCTGGCCCATGCCAAGAGGGCTGGACTCACACATACACTCAGCTTCTTACAAAAATCATATCTATCCTCAGCTGATCAGGAGGAAAATGTGTCTGCTCTGGATTTTAAGGCAGAAAAATGAAGGGGAGGGGAATTTCAAAGGCCCTGGAGAAAAAGAGCAAAGCTCTTCTGTTTGCCGTCCAAAGTGGGTGTCGAAGCCAACCCTGTGGGAAATGGATCTGCTCCTCCACGGAAAACCTCAAGGGCTTTGCAAAACCATTGGGGAAGGGGAGCCTGGTCTTCCTTGTCCAGCTCCAGGTGGCATAGTTTTCCCAGCACTTAGCATCCTTCCATATGAAAGAGGAACACAATGCTGGGAGGAGAAGTGGCAGAAAACGGGGCTGCATTTCCAGAATGGAGAAGGGAGACATGGGGTGATGCAGGGCAGTGAGAAAGTGGGGATCAGCGATTGCTATGCGAAGGAAGGAAGGAAGGAAGGAAGGAAGGAAGGAAGGAAGGAAGGAAGGAAGGAAGGAAGGAGCAAAGTTTCCAACAAACCCGCAGGAAGGAACAATCCATGGCTGCGGAAACAAAGCGATAGCCCAGTGGTGGTGAACCTATGGCACGGGTACCAGAGGCGGCACTCAGAGCCCTTCCTGTGGGCACGCGCGCCATCACTGAGTTTTATAAAACCTTTTCACTTTAGGGCTCTGCTGCCATGTACAAAAAAAAGGTTCAATCAATTAGTCAATTTCAACTTCTCGCGGGGAAAAAAAAGATCTTGCAAAGTTGGGATTGATTGAACCTTTTAGTACCACCCAGTCTGCCGTTACCACCACAGCCATGCCCATCCAATGAGCCACACCCACCCGGCACCCAACGATGCATAAGTGGGTTTTGGATTGCAGTTTGGGCACTTGGTCTCTAAAAGGTTCGCCATCACTGTGATAGTCTGTTGTTGGTGCCACTGCCATGAGGCAATGTACTACAGGTAGCGGGGGAGGCCTGGCTGTGGGGCGCTGAGTTGCGTGGATGCAGTGCATGTGAGACAGCTCCACCAGCCCCCACCCTGCCTTCCCTCACCTCATGGCAGCGGCACTGGCCTGCCAGACGCACTATGCATCTGCCTGCCCTGTTGTGGCCGTGGGCAGGCAATGAGATGGAGAGGGCCAGCCCGGCGGTAGCAGCAATTCCACTAATCTGCGCTGTACGGGTTTTGCAGCCCCAAAGTGGCTACTGCCAGACATTGTCGGCCCCCGTGTGCTCGCCACCTCCTGTACATGAAAAAATAAGACATCACCCAAAAATAAGCCCTAATGGGTCTTTTAGAACAGGGGTGTCAAACTTGCAACGTCACATGACGTGTCGCGGTGTATCGCAAGTTTTTTTCCATTGCCTGCAATCGGGTGAGCGCAGTTTCAGCATGATGCATCTGACCCGTGGGCCAGCAGTTTGACACCCCTGTTTTAGAGCAAAAATAAATATAAGACCTGGTCTTATTTTCCGGAATCCAGTAATCCAGATCTTCAAATATAGGTAAATAAGGGACTTAAGTTTATGCAGAAGCATATTTATTTTATTTTTATTATTTGGTTTGCTTTTTCTCTTATGTTTTCTGCAGTAATTCAGTGTAATTTTGTCCCTTTATCCTCACAATAACCTTGTGAAAGAGGCTGAGTTGAGAGAGCAATTCTCCAAAAATCATCTCATGAACTTCAGTGGGCAGAGCTGGTCTTCAAACCAGGTCTCCCCAGTATACAGATGTCTTTTCCTATGTTTCAGGAAGTTCTTTCCTACCATGTAGTTACTGAACATTAATAGGTGGGATGAAATTCTTGTATTCCAAATGAACCTCAAATAACAGCTTTTATCATTTCAGCTTCAGTTCCATACATGGATAATAGGACTCATCTTGTGGGTGAACTGCGATTATCAAAATACAGACAGGTAATAAAAAACAATAAATAATGTGGTAGTAAAAGTAGTTCACGAAAATTAAGGGAAAAGTTTAACTCCGAATCCATCAGTGCTCGGCCCCTGCTGGATCCCATACAATGAAGTCAAATTCCTTTCAGTCTTCGACCTGGTTTCCTGACCTGAGCTTTATCACTGTTAATGCTTGACCCTTCCAGGAGACGAAAAGTAGTAATGAGCGTGAACTCTTAAACCCTGGATCGACACTTGAGGGAAAGGCGTGGTTTACCTCAGGGCAGGGCAGGACGACTGCCTGTCGTGGGCCGACTGCGCGTCCCTCCCACCGAGCTTCCCACGTACCTCTGGGCAGCTCTGCTGCCGTGACAGTATGAGGTTCAGGAGGAAAAGGAGGATAAGGAGGAGGAAAGGGATACATTCCGTACCTTTTTCTTCCCGGCTCTCGGCCGCCATCCTTTTCCCACAGCCGCTCCGGATATAAGCACAGCGCTGGCCACACAGAGAGAGACAACCTCACTTGGTGACGAGGAACGAGGAAGCAAGTGACAGAAAAGATCCAACAACGATCCAGCAAGAAAAAAAAATATTCTCAGTGGCTACCCAGGCAAAATGGAGTCTCCTTTCGGAATCCACTTCTTCCTCCTCCTCCTCCTCCTCCTTCTTCCTCTTCTCGGTCTTGACTTCCTACGCGACAATTCCCTCGCTCCCACAATGCTCTACGCGACGGGCGCAATACGTCACAAGTCTCGGCGTCGGCGGAAGTGGCGGTTCGCATCATAGGGAGGCGGCAGAGCTGTACGCAGGGATGCTGGTTCATTTCCTGATGGAGAGCCTGAAAGGAGCCTGCAAATTCCTCTTGATGTGAAGTGAAAGCCGCCTAGTGAGATCACGCCAAGGACTTTAAGATAGGATGGGCCTAATTTCCTCTGGTGATTGTAGTAATATGTTACAAAACTTTGCCTTTTTTATTAGATGTCCTTGCTTGGTTATTGATGCATATTTCAATAGGTTTTTGTACAATATCTTGTAATCTTCGATAAACGGTATTAATGTCCGTAAATAAATATTATTGTTATAATATACTAAAATAAAACATTTCTTAATTTTTTTTGCAATAGCCCTTAAAAAGATGAAAAGACAACAGAGTTTGACTTATTTTTTCAATAAGAAACCAAAACCGGAATCATTTGTATCAGAATTGGCCTTGGATGGTACAGTCACAAGCACAACCGCACCAACTTAAAAGCAGCATGTCAACTATTGAAATAAAAACCGATAAAGATTCCAAAATTGAAAATAGTCTTCCTCAATGTTGGACAGCGGGACAATATAACAATTTTAAAGAAAAATATGACAGACTGGTAATGTCTAACAAAAAGGTTGCAAGTGACTTCACAAAAGGGAAAAGTGTTCATGTGTCAAAAGAATGGTAATGTTTTCAGATTCAGGCATCGGAAAAATAAAGAAGTACAACAAGCTTCTCTAAGGGAAAAAAATGAAAACATTTTTCATCAAAAGCTCCTATAACATTTGTAAAGAGAACTTGAAATAATGTGAGCAGGATTCAATAACAAAAATAATAGATACGATGAATGAGAAATATTTACATTATTACTTGTAGAGTATTTAATTCAGTTTTCAGTCTGGCAAAAAGATGTAAACAGAAGATATAGATGTAAAAGATGAGATAGAAGTGCAAATTTTAAATGGATTAGTTATGGGAATAGCATTACATTCAGGTAAAACTGCTTGAAAGTAGTTGATTTCATTGCAGAGGAAATTAAAAAAGAAATATTTACTAAAACTATTGAAAATAATCTGAAAAGATGTTTGATTATTGATTAAGCTTCAACGATATCTTGCAAACCAGTTATACTTTTCTTAAAAGTTGAGGATTTAGTTACATCACCAACAATTTTCGTTGAGCTAGTTGAATTGGAAAAACAAAATGCAGAGACAATATGTTCTTCAGTTATGGAAAGTTTAAATAATGTTGGTCTTACTAAGAACTACCTAGAGGCTCCAATGGTGCCAGTGTTATGCTTGGGAGAAAATCTGGAGTGAGCACTAAGATAGCAAAAGAGTTTCCAAACATAATAAAATGTCACTGTTTTAACGCATCGCCTCTATCTTGTTTTAGATGATTAGATAAAGGAAATAAAGCAAGTAAATCATTTTAAAATATTTATTGATAAGATGTATACTATTTTTCATCAATCCAATAAGAATCAAATTGAACTTACCAAAATATCCGAACAACTTGGAATTGAAATTATAAAGATTGGTAGAATTTGGGGACCAAGATGGGCTGCCTGTAGTTTAAGGTCAACCCCAGCTGTAGGGCATGCTTATCCAGCGCTACATCATTATTTTTATTCAAATGAAAAGTACTTAGGTATGACTGCCCATCTTGAAAATATAACTGATTTGGCATTGATGATTAATATTTTACATGAAATTTCTTTCAAATGCGCTGCAAGTAAGAAATATAGATATAATAAAGGCTGAAAAACTTGTGATGATTTATTAAAGCATTTCAAATGCTTGGAAAGGAAAAGAGTCCATATGAAAAAAAAGTTGATGAATTAATTACTTTAGAAATCTTCAAAAATATAAAATTTGCAGAAAATCATCAATTTATTGGGCTTCCTTGGGAAAGACTTTTAGAAAATATAATGAATTTGAAAAAAAGACTAATGGATTGTGAACATTTAAAAGCAGATTGTAGCCAATTTCACGATAGGAATAAATTACAATTTCTCAATTTTTGGAGCCAGACTACTAGAATATTGAAGAAGTATTAGTTCCATGGAAAGCAGCTAAAGAACAATTGCTCATATTTAATGACATTGTTAATTACAAATTGATATTAATGATTATCAAGATTTCATGGAAAACGTTTTTAAAAATTCCCAGAACTATTCAATTCCTGAAAGTGTTCAAAGAGTTAAAATATTGTCAGAACAATTGCTGTAAGTTCAGCAGAAGTGGAAAGGTGTTTTTCAAAGATGAACATATGTTCAGAAAAGTCACCTGTTTCTAATACATCAAACACAATGACTATTAGTCTAATCGGCCTACCTCTAAAGGAATGGGATCCTATTCCTACAGTCAAAAGATAGTTAAGGATAAATCACACATCCAATAATGCTCAGATAAAATCGAAGACAATTGCAAGTAAGGACGTCAATCAAAAAGCAATATTGAAATATTTTAACAGTTTTATTGTTTTTGTCAGGTATTAATATTTTTTCATTAATATTTTAAAATTATTATAACAGTTGTGTACCTCTTTTATTCTTATTTAAGTATTAAATGCAAGAAATAATAAACTACCTTTTGGTACATCATTTTTTTATACTTAAAACGGTCATTAGGGCAGAGAAGTGGTTGTTAAATTATTTGAATCTCACCACTGGTTGGGTGTGATTGGGGCTTGGGGAATTAGGAGACAATCAATTACTCCCACCTCCTGTCCCAAAGCAGCACGAGCAGTTTCTGATGCTCCTGCTTTTTCTACCCAAAATTGTCGCACAGTTAAAAGCCATTTTCAAAGACAGTGGATTGTGTTTGCCTTCCAAGATCTAGCAAATTAGTGGGAGCAGAGGCCCGAAGAGAGGAAAGAAGTTAGATAAATGTGCAATTTATTGTTGCAATAGGTAAGCAGAGTCTGAATCTTTGAATCCAACACCTCTCCCTTCATTGCTTTTTTAGCAGAATGTCTGTTCAATCCCAAGTATATTCAGATGTTGTTCTCTCGCATGGGGCAAAAGTTGGTTTCAGAGTGTGCTTTATTCTCACAGTTTACATTTTATTGGTTATAAAGGAAGCGAGTTAAGCACTGGGTTTTTGCAGACTCTCGAGGATGCTCCTGGGGTTTCAGACATGGCTGGGAGGGCCATTGCAGCAGCCTACTGTAGTTGTCCTCCTGGGCGTTGCTATCAGTTTTCAGTATGCCGGGTAGTCTAGACAATGAAAAACAAAAGTAAAAGAGAAGAAGCTTCTAAAAACAATGTCATGTGATGGGAATTAGGGGCCGAAGGCAGCAGAATGGGGCCCTTTCTGAGGTTGTGGGGAAAATCACAGCCCTAAAAAAATTCTGATGAGGCCAATACTCACACCTTTGCCTTCTTCGTTATTCAGATTTTTTCCCTCCTTTTGGGGGGTAACAGAATGCAGAAATTTGATATTTTGTAGCCATCAGATACATCTTAGGATTATAACGAAAAGTTAGGCTAACCACCAAGATAAACTCTGATCACTGATCCTAAAGGAGTAAATAGGAAAAGTAGATCTCTCTGCCTAATTGTCTCATTTCCCCATTTTAACAATTGTTAAAATAGTTTGTTAACATGTATAACACTATTCAGTGTTTGGTTTTCATTTTTGATGCATATTTTGGAAGGTTTGTAGATTACCCTGAGAAAATGGGGTTTGAAGAATGCTATTTAATAAATTATATTATTATTTTGAGCCTATTTTACTGCTCTTTATTGTATTTCTTTATTGTGTTTATTACTATTATATCTTATTGGTTACTGGATTCTGCAATTTGTTAAACTAATCTATTTTTTTAAAAAAATATATTTTATTGATTTTATGATTTTAACAATAAATGCTCAAAACACACCGTGGTGATTGGGTGAACAAAAATTCCAAAATAAAAACATACCTAAACAACTCAACTTAATACATTCACATATCATCTTTCTATTTCCCTCTCCCACACAGATAGAAAGAAAAAAAAGAGAAAAGAAAAAAAACCCAAAAACATATAAATTTAATATATTCCATTTCTGTCATGAATTTCTATTAAACCTATTTTAAGACTTTATCAGTTTCATTCCAAAACTCTCCCCGATACATATACCATAATATTTATAAGATATTAGCATATTCTTTAGCATTCATATAGTCAATAAATGAAATAAGATAAATACCTACACATAACTTTTGGGGTTGCTCGCCCATCTTCCCCTTCGCCACATCTACCCTCTTTCTTCTCTACCTTCTTTCTACCTTTCTTCTCTTCCTACTTCCCTCTTCCTCCACCCCTCTCCTTCCCTTTCTCTCCACTTCTCTTCTCATCCAACCTTCCTACTTCCTTCTCCCCTCTTTCACTCTTTCTTCCCTCTCATCCCTCTTCAGATGTAGACCAGGAGAAATGTCCGAGCAACTCCTCTCTCCAATTTTTCCGAAAGTTAAAATACAACATAATGATCAGGACTCATTCAGCAACAAAACCATATAAATGAGGTTCAAATTAAATATAATATTGCTTATTAAAATGTATACAATTACAAAAGTCATCAAGCACATGTAATTATAATCTATATCCTGTTTTTAAGCTATACTCCTTACAATTATCATTCCAAGTACATTTAATAAAGATATAATAGTGATTTCAGGTAACCTTGATATACAATCGTTCATTGAGACAAATTTTTTTTTATTTTTCTTCCCTTTCTTCCCCCCTTATCACCAATACTTCTTTCTCTCTCTCTTTTACAACATAGTTATCATATTTAAAATAACAATATAAATCCAACAAAAACTTTTTAAGACCTTAATAAAGTTTATATTTTCAAATATTTGCTAATTATATTATCAGGCAATTCTCTTTCATTCCTAATTGAATACTAAATATATTCAATCATTTCATCAGTCTACTTCTATATAATCTTTTTGTCCTCTAACAAGATTGACTCCCTCTATTAATTATCAACCTTAGTGACAATAAATTTACATCCTTCATACAACGTTAAATCAGAAATAATTTCTAAGCCTTTTTAACCCATCAAATAACATTTTGTATCACACTTGAACCTAACTCTAGCTTTTTTTCTATGCCAATTTGGTTCCCATAATAAGGCTTTTCGATTCTCAAACCTCAAGATTTGATTACGAGGCTTCCTAACAAATTCAAACTGGCAAAAAAATTTTCCCTTTTCCTCTTTATAGTAATTTCCGAAAAGTTGTGCCAGGGTGTCAATCTTTGTTATTTTTGGTAATTGAATTAGGTCAGTTGCAGCTATTTTTTGATTATCAAAATTGTCCATCAGTTGTAAGTAACACATGGCATTAGTTGATTCCTTAGTTTCCACATTCTCTCTTAATGCAAATTCATCATTGGGTTGTAGGAATAATGTCTCTGTCGCTTTGAATTGTAAATAAGTCTGTTCAGACAATTGTAGATAAGGTGTAGCAATAGTTGATTCCGTAGTTTCCACATTGCCTCTTGATGCAGATTCATGATTAGGTTGTAAAAATAATGTCTCTGTCTCTTTAAATTATAGGTAGGTCTGAGAACTATTCTGTTCATCTTCTGTTGTTCCTCGTTCCATAACTTGATTTGTTATTAAAGGATCAAAATGAGATTTCCAATAAGCTCTAAACTCCTCTCTGATTTCTAATATTTTTTCCAGTATTGAGTCATAGTCAAGATGAGGATAACTTTCAGCCATTTTGGTGGTAGCTTGCCTATTTCTTTATTAGAGACTATTTAAGGAAAATCCACAAATCTCCGCCTCCAAAAGTTTAATAGCCAGCTTCACCACCCAGCTGTCCAGTTATTTTTCCAAATAACAGAGAGAAATACAATTGAAATTTTGCTTTTTCACCACCAGATGTCCTCGGTGGATTATAGAGTCTTTCTTCTTTCTCTTTTTTTTCCTTTCCCCCAAATTAGTCAAGTTAGAGAAAGTTTAAAAAAAAGAACACAAAGGGAAAATTTTCTCTCTCTCTTTCAAACCATCTTCTGTA
The DNA here is from genome assembly GCA_034064705.1 of Bothrops alternatus. Classification (NCBI taxonomy): domain Eukaryota; kingdom Metazoa; phylum Chordata; class Lepidosauria; order Squamata; family Viperidae; genus Bothrops; species Bothrops alternatus. The sequence continues at coordinate 18,951,632 of JARGCV010000103.1, read as the reverse complement.
TTATCAAATTTAAAAAGGAAAGTAGCAATGTCTCTTTTTCCCTTTTTTTCTCCTGAAGTTCACCCCACAGCAATCAAATAGTAAAATAGTACACAAAAATTAATCCTTATCTTTTTGGCTCTTCTTTCCATATATAGGCAGCCGCCGCTTTCTTAATAAAGCAAAATAAAAACTCTTATAGGAAAAATCAGGATAGCGACGGAGGGAAAAGTCTCACCCGGATTCACAATGGTGGTTTCTTATGCTTAGATGTTCTTGTGAACTTGCGGTTGGTGCGGCTAGGTCTTCTGCTCCGTCGGCCCTCGGAGTCAGCTCGGACAGCTGCCGCTCCTCTGCAGCTGAGTGTAGCCTCGTCGAGGGTGGTCGCGCCCTCCAGGCGCAACTTTTGACCCCCGTCGGGGTCTACCGACGGAGGGAAACTAGCTGGACGAGGAGAGAAGCCTCCCCGTGTGGCTAGGGGTGCTGCGAACCGGAACCGGAAGTCTAAACTGTAATCTATAGTTCACATGTGAATAGCTAAGTCAAAGTAAAATAAGCCCACATTATATATTAGCATAATATGTGAACAAGACATCAGAATAAACTATACTGGGGATTTCTGTTGGCTTAGAATGTTGTGCAATACTAGCCTGCACTTTTCTATGGCAGTAGTCCTTTAGTACTTGTATGGGCTGACAGTTAAGGCATCAGGCTAAAAATTGGGAGATGGTGAGTTCTAGTTCCACTTTAAGTACAAAGTCACTTAAACTGGGTGACTTTGGTTCAGTCACTTTCAGTCCTAAAGGACGAAATGGCAAATGCTGTTGGAAAATCTTGTCAAGAAAACTTTAGGAATTAGTTCAAGCAGTTGTCAGGAATAAAACAAAACTCATCTGGAGGTATGTGCACATAAAATAAGAATCCTTTTTCTATATTATCAAATGGATATTATTACACATTTTATCTGAATAGCAGCAATGCAAACTGCAGTTAGCATACTCATTTTTCAAAGCATTTCAATTCTTATTATAACAGTTCTAGAAATATTCCCATTGCAGGGGTTTATTACATTTAAATGTGGCTTAATTCTCAGTGATAGTGGGCAGTTTACAAGTGGTTAATATCAAAACAAAACAAAACAACAAAGATGCCAAAGGTAACAAACCGAGATGAAAAAAAACAAGTCAAAGAAGGCCTGGAGAAAGAGCCAGGTTTTTAAGGCCCTTTGACATTGGAAAGGTTGAGGCCATTCAAATATTGGGGAGGGGGTCAACCCAGAATGCAGGTGCTACTGTAGAAAAGGTGGGCTTCTAGGATTTTGATAGATGACATTGTTAATGTGGTTTTCTATTCACCAGAGGGAAATTGTCATCAGGCTCAAGAAATCAGGAAACAAGGCTGTTCAAATGAGTATAGGTTTATTCGCTTGCTAATACTCTACAGGAATTTGAAATTGGTTAAAACAAATTGGCAGTAGATAAGAATCAATTGAATTCAAGGTGGACTGAAATTAGATCTCTTGTGGATGCGAAGGGACTTGAGACTGATGACGTTCTTGACCCCTTCCTCCCTTGGGATCTACCTAGTTATCTCCTACAATTGTGTTTTTAATTAGAGATTGCAGCAACAGTAGCAGCATATCACTAGCATATACTGTATTTTAAGGAATAGCTTATGTTTTCATTTGGGGGTATCCTTGGATCATTCTATTTTGTTTTTTAGTAACTATTGTTTGATGTAGTAGCATGAGGGTATGGTCAAATTAAAATAGCTTTCAGCCTCCAGAAGAAGCTGGAAGGAAAGATTTTTCCAGAGCAATCCTACAATGTTTTTTTCTTATTTTATTATTAAGATAGGGGAGTTTGAATGATGGAATTAGCCAAAACAAATTAGTGTGTTGCTAATACAAATTTCTGCTGTTCTGGAAGTAGGAATATGGTAGATTTGTGCAAGTTTCATGCTTGAAAATTTTCAATTTCAAAACACCTCATTTTGAGTTTGAAATAACTACCCTCTTTGAAATTGTTCTCCTATTTCAAGCTTGGTGAATGTTTGGATTTTTTGGAATGGCTATTTAGAACTGAAAACAAGGTGCTTAGAACCTGAAATGTTTTAAGTGAAAATGTTTTTCACAGCTCTAACATGGCCAAGTCTTCAGTTGTCTTTCTTCATTTATCAACCATAGTTGCAAACTATACATTTCTATGAGAGAATCATTTTGAATTCAGAACCAAATTTTAGTAGAATCAAGTAGGAAAGCAGAATGATTTACTCTTCTATCTTTTATTTATTTATTCATAGAATTTATATGGCCATCCAAGTTATTCATGATTCTACTGGGACACACTAAGCAATAAAAAAGGATAAAAACAAAAATAATGCTGATTATATTCTTCATAATTTAACACATGACCACCAAGCAGCTTTTGCATCTATTTGATCAGAAAAGCCACAAATGAGGAATTAGTCACTAGATGGTGCTAATATCATATGTATAGTTTAATGATGCATTATACTACTGGTAGGAAGGAGGGAGGGAAAGTTGTATGGGTTGTCTGGAGGCAGGGAGCCTTAGGGGATGCATGGGAGTGAGAATGCAGTTTTCCTTGTGGTCCGTGGTTTTGGTCCCCCTTCTAGCGAAGTAGCTGGCAGTTCCCTGGAGGGGAGGGGAGGAGGATGTTTCACTGGTTCTCTGCTGAAAATCATGAGGAAAAGAGTGCCATTTTACATTACATGTGATAAGAAGAATGACCCTATTAGTTATGGGTTTTCTAGTTTCGTATAGAAACTGCTTATTTTGAGATGTTGAGCCAAATAGCTTTGTACAGTAACCTTCCATCTCTATAAACAGAATACATTACAGAGGCAATATGCTAAGCTAAAACGTTGCTTAATTAGCACTTGCCACCATTTTATCAGCTGCTGCACTTTGCATTTAACTTGTGCTTTGTAACTTGCTATATTTTCTTGGTCCTGTCTGGATGCATTTTGTATTTCTAGAAACTGGGACTTGTAACCAGTGAGATTTCTTGGTTGCATGTTCCATTTTTCAGTAAACCATAAAATCTACTTTATATACTGTACAAAAAAGATAAACTTTTCAATTTACATATATTAATTAAGGGTTTTCAATAATCAATTCATGCTTATAGTTGATATAAGTTCAAGAAATTTGGAGAAGATCATTTTTGTTTGGAACAAAGGCATAGTTATGATATCTTCTGAAATCATAAATGTTCAGCCATCCTTCAGTTACAAATTAAGATAATTTTGTATCTCTGTGAATCAATACACAGACCTGATTCACTAATTATATTAAGTATGGATTACTTATATATTTTTGAATATTTAATGGCCCATGTTTATATAATCTGCTAAATCATAAACCATGGTTTACAGAGTTCAATACTTTAAGCCTATTTGATTTGTTTGTTTTAAGTTTTATCACATTATATACAAAGCAGCACAGTAATTCAGTTTAACATACGGAACATGTTTTTCATGACATGACATGACAAGCCAGATACAGTTATTATGACAGCTAAACTATGTATTGTTCTGTGATATGTGTCAAAGTCAAGGTGACCAACCGTCCTCCTTTAAGGGAGTACAGTCCTCCTTTTTTAAGTTCTGTCCTCCTTCGAAAAATGTCCTCCTACATGTCCTCCTTTTTGATATTTGAAGACTAATCTGCGTGGCTTTTTTTTTCTCATACCGGTAGAATGCTCAGATCTGCGTTCTGGCACCTTTTTTGATGGTTTTTTTTTCAACTTTTGCATGAGCTGTGCTACTCCCCCTATTGGCTTTCGAAAGCCAATAGGAATTACTGCTGAGTGCGCCAAAATACCTGACTGGCAAACTTTGCACATACAAGTTGTCTACAGCAAAGGTGAATTGGCAGGAACTTTGCACCCCTCCCTGCTACCCAACTACACCATCTCCTAGTTAGTCCCGCAGATACCTGGAGGAGACTAACTTCCATTTAGGGATAGAAAAATCAAAAAAGAGGAAATGCCATTTCAACGATAAATTGAATAAGGAATTTCCATTAATCACATCAAAGAAGGATAACATTGTTTTCTGCAATATTTGCAGCGGAGAATTTTGTATTGCAGTTGGGGGCAGAGCAGCTATTACGAAACACTTGACCACCAAGAAACATAAGCAATCATCAGATGCATCTGCTTCCAGTTGTAAAGTAACAAGTTTTTTTAAAACTTCAAAGTATTCTGAAGATGAAAAACAGTTAGCTGCAATGGAGGGAACATTTGCATTCCATACCATACCATATTTCACAATCAAAGTTTTCGTAGTATGGATTGTACAACTAAATTATTGAAAAAGTTTCACAATGCTAAATTTTCGTGCGCCAAGATAAAATGCGAGGCTATTATTAAATCAGTATTTTAAAATTACTGTGACAAAATACTTACAGAAGACTTGGAAATTGCAGCATTTGTAATGGTTTTATCTGATGCATCCAATCATAATGAAACTAAATTGTATCCAATACTAGTAAGATATTTTAATGTTACCAAGGGCATTCAAATAAAAATTTTAAATTTAGAATCCATTGAGGGCAAAACTGCTGAAATTTTGTCAAACCATGTAAACAGAGTAATAAATGAAAACAATTTGAAATCCAAAGTTGTTGCACTAACAGCTGATAATACAAACACAAATTTTGGTGGGTGAAGACGCAAAGGGGTGAATAATGCGTATGTAAAATTACAAGATTTACTCCAAAAGAAAATACTAGGAATAAGTTGTAATGCACATATTTTGTCAAATGCAATCAACATAGCATCATGTGCCATGCCAATTGGTGTAAAAGTAATAATAACTACAATTTATTTGTATTTTAGTCGTTTTACCGTTCGTGTGGCTACTTTAAAACAATTTTGTGAAGAAGCGAATGTTCAATACAAAAAACTTTTAGGATATTCAAAAGTTAGATGGCTTGCTCTAACACCTGCTATAGAGCGTGTTCTACAATTATTTCAGCCTCTCCGTTCATATTTTTTAAGTTTAGACAAATGTTCTAAAATCCTGGAATCGTTTTTCAATAATGAAATATCTGAGATATTAATGTATTTTGTACATAATCAAGCATCTATTTTTCACAAAACAATTCAAAAGATTAAAGGTGAACACATTTCAGCTACAGAAGTTAGTCTTATTTTGAATGACTTTATCCTTCAATATAAAACTCGATTTGAAGAAAAATTTCTTCCTTTAGTTATAAAAAGAATATTGTCAGACTTAAAGAAATCAAATCCAGGCATAACGGAAAAGTTTATCAAAGAAGTGCAGAATTTTTACCAAACATGTTTTCAATATATCGAAGAATGTTCTGAAACAAACATCACAGGAAATAACAGTTTCAATGATGGTTTTTGACTTCATTGCAAGTATATTGGACAGATATTGAATCTTGTTTTGAGTTTTTATCTAAAGAAATGCCAGACATTAAAATAGACGACGATTGTCTCTTTGAAGAAATTAGAAGACTGAATGTATTTTTAAATTCTGAAAAATTAATACAATGGGAAAATAAACACGTTGAAATTGATAAAAGATGGGTGGAAATATTCAGCCATTTCAAAAATGAACATATTCCATGTGAAAATTTATTTATTCTTGTTCAATTTACGTTGTGCTGCCCTGGAACTAATGCAGCAGTTGGAAGGGTTTTTCCAATTGCTAATGATTTTTGGAAAAGTGAGAAATCGAGATTGAATATTGATATTCTAGCTGCAGCACTTGCCATAAAATTCAGTATGAAGGATATTTCTTGTTCAGATATTTCCAATATATTGTTAGAAGATGATACATTGACAAAAAAAATTCATTCAATGGAAAAGTACTCATTTAAATAATAATAATTAATAGGCATGTAAGCATAATTACAATATAAAATGTTATTGTTACAAATGTTTTTATTATGCATTTATCATATTATAGTGTATTCTGTATTATTGTTGAAACAAAAAAAATGTTTCTTTTATTTACGATATTTTTTTCTTCAATTTATTTGTGTCCTCCTTTTCATTGTAAAAAAGTTGGTCACCTTATCAAAGTGGTCAGCTTGACAGCTATGATGGCCTACCAATGTGGCCAGTATCTGTTCAATAACTAGTAGATGATTTTTTTGTATGTGTGTAAACACACAAAGCACACACATAAGTGACAAGGATAGAGTTATAACAGTGGAGAAAAACTTAAGTTATGTTCTTCTCTATATCCCTGTTTCATCTTTTGCTTGTTCAGGCTGTTTCACTATGAAAGAGGAGAACGTTGGGTTAATTATGCCTTTGTGCATCTTACTTGGGCAATTATAAACATGGAAGCAATCAACGTGAATAAAAGCTGTACCATAAAATAGAATCCCTGAAGCATGTTTTCAGCATGATAGCTTTCTCTCTCTTCCATCTCTCTGATATTACCTTTAAATAAATATATACCTAAACAATACTTTATACAAGCTTTCATCTATTCACTTTCATCTATGGCCTACTTTCTTTTAGGCCAGGAGTGTCAAACTGCTGGCCCACAGGCCGGATGCATCACACAGAAGCCAAGCCCACTCCAGCTCCGGCAAAGGGGAAAACATCGCAATACATCACAACACATCAAGTGACATGGTGAGTTTGACACCCCTGTTTTAGGCAGACTGATTGCAACTGGATGGATGGACTAACTTCTTTCTCTCTTTCCATTATTGGCTTTTTCTTCCTGGAAGCAAGCAAAATGGACCATTATACAGAATACATTTGAGAGAAGAGGTATCTTTCCTCTCTGCTAACTCAATATATTTGATGACCATCCTCTGTTCAATTGTAGCTCCTTGATTTGATATACAATCTTACATTGTTCACCCTACATACATACATACATACATACATACATGCATGCATGCATGCATACATGCAACAAATTCAGTTGGCAGACCATAGTCTGACTTCACCATTTGTTGCAAATGTATGTTTCTTTGCTTTGTCTTTTCTGATTCCTTTATCTGGAATTTAAACATTTCTTTTGACCTGCTTACTGCTTCAGTTAAAAATTATCAGCAAAGAACTTCATTTGCACTATCTTCCTTCATTTCTTCTCGCAACCACATCTCCAGTTAGTTGATGTGTTGCCACATGGAATATATTTGAATGGAATTTTGCTATTAAGTCATTATGCACCAGCACAACTCAGACCTAGATTTTCTATTTCTATTTTGAATATATTTGTTTACATTTTTAACCATCATTCACAGCAGAGACTCAGAAAGGATGTTTTGAAAATGCCAATGAAATAGACAAATTGTCAAAGGTTTATTAGTAGTTAGAGATTTCCAGACCAAGAATGTAGAGAATGTATATTTGCAACTTAGACTGAATATGAAGATTAAAAAAATAGATTACACAGAATAAAACACAAAAAAGGTACTGGATTTGAATCTACAGGAGAATAAGATTGTATGGCTCTGTGAATGTAAATGGTTTGTAATGTCTATAGTACTTGAATGACTATGAATTTACATTTCTAGCTATTCATTTTGAGATTCTGTTAGGTTTGTACCTGCCTTGAGGAAACTTATGAAAAATACCTGTAGACAAGTACATTGAATATGAGTCCAAATTATTTTTGTGGAGGAAAGAAGAGAGAAAACAGTTTCCAAACTTTATCAACTGTTGAAGTTTATTGGTAGAATACTCAGCTACTAACTAGCTTGAAGGCAGCAAGAGTGAGTGCTGATTAGTTGCTATTTGCTTAAAGTTTTACATATGCAAAAATATTAACATACCATGATAAATAGGTTGTTAATTTTTATATGGGGGGGAGGAATAGAGAAGCTTTCTAGCATTGGTTTTGATATGAGATAGGAAACAAAAAGGTATGTAGTCTGAAAAGGACCATTATGTGAGTTGCCTAAGGAGCAGTATCACTTCCCTTTGGAATTCAACATATCTGGAAATTAAGGCAATCTAGCCTTTCATATCAGAAATCTGAACATATTTCCTTAATGTTCACCTTTAAGGAAGACTCAAACTTCCATTATTCCATTTTTGAAGGGAAAAAACAATTTAAGTGATAGGCATGTAGATTCATCAACCATTTCTGTGCTAATAGTATGATATTTCAAGTTTAGAGTATGAATCATTGCATATATTATGTATATCTCGCTTATGTAGTTTGAATAAACAAGTAGAAGAAACTCAGCAGTTGTGACTAATTGAACCAGTAAAGCTAGTTTGGTTCACTAAGTAATATTGAGTTTTGATAATCAGAAAATTCTAGGTATATAAGATTCTATCTTTGAATTTCCTGGTCTGTCTAGCTCCATACTTTAAACTTACTTAGAGTCAGTAATTTTATTTTTTTTAAAAAGTATTATATTAAAAGCATTATTTTTTGTATCTAGAAAGTAAGAATTTATGAGAAAAGGTGGGGGGGAGCATCTGATACAGTGCTAAAAAAAAGTGGGAAATAGGTTGAAGGATTGATAGACTTATTTAGGATCAGTATGAAACAGAAGAAAAAAAGAGAAGTGTGACCCTTTGCAAGAAATCCAAGAAATCCTATCCTTAGAACAAGTAGATTTTTTTCTGAGCATTTAATTGTATCTGGCTGTTCTATTTTTGAAGAATTAATCTTCTGTTGGATGATTGAATTACACTAAAGCAGTGGTTCTCAACCTTGGGGTCGCGACCCCATTTGGGGTCGCGCGACCCTTTCGCGGGGGTCGCCGGGCACCGCCGGCCGCCATTTTGTTTTTTTATTTTTTTATTTAATTTTTTTTAATTTTTTTTTATTTTTTTTGGTGCTTGCGCGCTGCGCACGCTCAGATCCGCCCGTCGCGCTGGAAAAAAAATTTAAAAAAAAATTAAAAAAATAAAATAAAATAAAATAAAATAAAAACAAAATGGCGGACCGCAACGGGCGGATCCGCGCATGTGTGGCGCGTGCGACGGGCCGATCCGCGCAGGCGCAGATTTGCCCATCGTGGCCGCCATTTTGTTTTTTTTGTTTTTTTAAATTTTTTTTTAAAAAAATAAAAAAAACAAAATGGCGGCCCGCGACGGGCGGATGCGAGCATGCGTGGCACATGCGATGGGCCAATCCACGCATGCACAGATCCGCCCATCGCGGCCGCCATTTTGTTTTTTGTTTTTTTGATTTTTTAAAAAAATTTAAAAAAAATTTTTTTTGCACGCGCGCGCACACGCGCGCACCCCCCGGGTCAGGGTCGCGGCGCACATGGGCGTGGCAAGTGGGGTCTCAACCTCAGAAAGGTTGAGAACCACTGCACTAAAGAGTTATCCACACAGGCCTCTTACCCTGGCTCAGTTATGACACATTTAGTAGTCATATCTTCAAACAAGAGCCTCCCTTTTGAGGTCAACCTATCACTGAGGCAAGCTGAAGCTTTATCAAGAAAGTAGTTTTCCAATGAAAAAAACATTCTCCATAAATATCCTGATTGTCATGAAGGAGTAACCTGGGGGAGGTTGTCTATGGAGATTCTCAATCACCCAGGTTCCCATTGTCCCAAAGATGCTGTTCCAAAAGGCAACTGGATTCAAGAACTGAAGAAGCTTCTTGGATAAGAAGCAAAATGTTTTCAAAGAAAAAAACCAAGAAAGTTCAGTTGCCTTTTAGAAAAGTACTTTTGGTGCCTGGGGGAGGTTGGCAATCTGCCTGGCTATAGTTGGCCCACCGAGAGACTGCCCCTTTTCATCCAGCAGAGACCTGTGTCTCCATTTCTTGGCAGACCATAAGGATACTGATCTCTTGGAAAGTATTCCATGAGATTAATATTCCCACCAGGACCTTCAATAGCTCTTACCAGAGTAATTTCTACTTTTACCTCTGTCTTTGCTAGAGAGTGCTGCTACCTCTGTGGTAGCCAGGTTCTCCAGCAGAGGTAAGGGTAGAGATGTCTATAATGGGCAGCAGTGAGGAAATTCTGTTTGGGGTGGAAGACAGGCAGGCAGGCAGCAAAGAAGGGAAGAAGCTCCTTTTCTGTTTCTTGCTTTTCCTACAGTACTAGTAGAACTTTCTTCCCCAGCTGTCACGCTACCCAATATGCAAATGAATGTGTGAAAATGTATGTTTTAATAGAATAGATAATGGCAGTGGCAAAGATTTTTTTTAAAAAAAATAATGTTTCAGTACAAAGGCAATCTTTTTTTAAAAAAAGAATTAATTACTGATCTCATTAGGTAAGGATCAGGCAAGAAATGTATAGTTAAATGTATTTAATTTTTATAATGAACTCAAATATTTTGTTCTTTGTGCTTAGAAGACTCTCATCAGCACATTTCATAATTGCCACTGAAGAACAACTTGTATAGTGAATGAAAGTCTTGTGACTGTTTGCAGATTGATGATAAACTTAGTACTAAAACAAAAAACAAGTAGCAAATGTTCTATGTATTAAAAGTATTATAGATCCAGAAAGCTGTGAATAAAAGATACATATTAGGTAAGTGTTTCTTGGCAAGTTGCTGAGGTTGAGAAACACTACATTAGATAGAGGATAATAGAATTGATACATTGGTTAGTATAATGCAACTGTGCTTGTCATATCAATATTAAAAAAAATACAAACATTTACTAGAATGAACTGACAAAATGATAAGTTGAGAGAAGCAATTTTTTGTAGCTATGGGCCATATTTTTATTTTAATTTTCAGCTCCTGAAGGTTATAGGACATATGTGATATATTGTCTTCAAAAGTTCTGGGTATATCTTCTGAATAGAGCTTCAGATATATTCTGAATATATCTTCAGAAGTGATACCGGTATATTATTTTCAGAAGTTGTGGGTACATCACTAGAGGTTTTAAAAAAGAGACTGGATAGCCACTTGTCTGAAATAGATCTCCTGCTTGAGCAGGGGAATTGGACTCCAAGGTCCTATTCTACTCTGTTCTGTTCTATATATCACGGGATGGATATTTTTTTTTTCATTTAGAAAAGTACTAAAATGCAAACTAAGTGAGATAAATCTGGTAGGTGCTTATTGCATTCAATTTGTACTTTTGAGAAACTAAAATGAAGTTTAAAAATGAATAAATAAGTTTATGCTATTGAATTTTTGATATAATGTGGTATAATATGGAGATACTATAGAAATGGGGCTAGTATTTCAGTTCCTGTTTAGAATGATAAGGATGGATAGATATGCCAGGGAAGATAAACATAACCAGTCAGTTGCTGGGCTCAAAAATCATGGAGTAACCTTCACAGATTGTTTATAGTATTAGCTTTGAAAAAAAAAAAGAGTGAGTTACCAGTTTCTTTTTCTTGGCATCTTTGTAGTTTTAATAGTTACACCAGAGACAGAAATTCAGACGTTGCATCAAGTGCTATTCATGCTTATAAATAAAAATAACTAACATTAATGGGAGCACATATAGTGTTCTTATCAGTACTCCCAATGAAAGGCCAACCCCCTCTGAGGGGAAAAAATTCTAGAAATAAACCATTGGCTAAAGAGTTGATGTCACCAAGAAAACTTTGGTTTCCTCAATCATGGATTGCATTTCCTATGCAAAGGACTCTTGGCAAGAGATGGGCTGCACCTCACTAAAACAGGGGAAAATGTACTTGGAAAAAGACTGGCACAACTCATCAAGAGGGCTTTAAACTAAAATTGAGAGGGAAGGGTCACCAATCTTTAGAATCTCTAGAACACAAAACCAATCATAAATCCCAAGAAAACAAATCAAACAAAGAGCTAGGGAGTGATGAATAAAAAGAACAACAATCAGGAGATGTAAGAAGCACCTCCATGGACAGGTATAAAGGTCTTAAATGCTTATACACAAATGCTCAAAGCTTGGGGAACAAACAGAATGAACTAGAAGCAATAATACACGAGGGCAGGGATGACATAGTTGGCATTACAGAAATCTGTGGGACGAAATCCATGAATGGAATGGACTGATGGACGGATACAAATTGTTCAAAAGAAATAGTTCTACAAAAAGAGGAGAGGGAGTTGCAGTAGTGTAAGAGAACACTACATATCTACAGAAATGCACGTGATCAAAGATAAAATTCCTCCAGAATGTATATGGGTCAATATAAAAGGGAAAAAATGACATTGCCATAGGTGTATATTACAGACCACCCAACCAATCAGAAGAAATAGATGAACTCTTTGCCAACCAGTTAACAAACGTATGTAGGAAGCATACCACAGTAGTAATGGGAGACTTTAACTATCCAGAAAGGGAACTCATCAAATTTGCAGATGATACTAAACAGGCAGGAATAGCCAACATCCCAGAAGACAAGCTCAGGATCCAAAAAGACCATGACAAACTTGAACAATGGGCTTTATCCAACAAAAAGCAAAGTTTTATATTTAGGCGGGAAAAACCAAAGGTTTAAATACAGGTTAGGCGAGACCTGGCTCAAAAACAGCAATTGTGAGAGGGACTTTGGAGTCCTAATGAATGATCACTTGATGATGAGCCAGCGGTGTGTAGCAGCAGCCAAAAAAGCTAATACAATTCTGAGTTGTAAAAACAGAGGCATAGAATCAAGACCACAAGAAGTATTAGTACAGTGGTTCTCAACCTTGGGGTCGCGACCCCATTTGGGGTCGCGCGACCCTTTCGCGGGGATCGCCGGGCACCGCCGGCCGCCATTTTGGTTTTTTTTATTTATTTTTTTTTTAAAATTTTAAAAAAAATTTTTAATTTTTTTTTATTTTTTGGCGTGCGCACGCCGCGCACGCTCAGATCCGCCCGTCGCGCTGGAAAATTTTTTAAAAAAAAATTTAAAAAAATAAAAATAAAATAAAAACAAAATGGCGGACCGCAACGGGCGGATCCGCGCATGCGCGGCGCGTGCGACGGGCCGATCCGTGCAGGCGCAGATTCGCCCATCGCGGCCGCCATTTTGTTGTTTTTTTTAATTTTTTTTTAAATTAAAAAAAAAATACAAAAACAAAATGGTGGCCCGTGACGGGCGGATGCGTGCATGCGTGGCGCGTGCGACAGGCCGATCCGCGCATGTGCAGATCTGCCCGTCGCGGCCGCCATTTTGTTTTTTTTGTTTTTGATTTTTTTAAATTTTTTTTAAAAAATTTTTTGCGCGCGCGCATACGCGCGCCCCCCCCGGGTCAGAGTCGCGGCGTGCATGGGCGTGGCAAGTGGGGTCTCAACCTCAGAAAGGTTGAGAACCACTGTATTAGTACATGAAGTATTAGTACTGCTTTATAAAACCCTAATAAAACCACACCTGGAATATTGCAACCAATTTTGGTCACTATAGTACAAAAAAGATGTTGAGACCTTGGAAAAAGTTCAGAGAACAACAACCTGGAATTAAGGAGGAACTTCCTAACAGTGAGGACAATTAACCAGTGGAACAGTTTGCCTTCAGAAATTGTGGGTGCTCCATCACTGGAGATTTTTAAGAAGAGACTCACTAGACAGTAATTTGTCCAAAATGGTATAGGTTCTCCTGCTTGAGCAGAGGGCTGGACTAGAAGACCTCCAAGGTCCCTTCCAGCTCTATTCTATTATATTCTAATGGAAAAATTTCTTACACTGTTTTGACTGCTTTACTGCATTCTGCACATCAGGATTTAGAAAAGAGGAGTGGTCTATACTATTTATGCTACCAATAGTGTTCTCAGCAGCTTCAGTACCATAGATTAAGGAATCTGAGCCACATGTCTGAGAGGAACTGGGAAGTACAGAAGCTCATTGTTTTGAGAGGTGGATTTCAAAAATTTGCAGTGGGGAGTCTTCTTTGAAAGTACGACTCTTGACTGGAATATAAAAACTGCAACCCTAATCTTAGCTGTTCAAAATAATAGGCATTAGAAGCTGGGGGACTTGCAGGAAAAGTGGACATCTCACAGGGAAAACCTGAGGAGGCCAAGTAAGGGTCCTTCGGGAGGGGGGCGGTATAGAAATCACAAAATAAATAAATAAATAAATAAATAAATAAATAAATACATAAATAAACAAATAAATAAATAAATAAATAAATAAATAAGGGGTTCTTTCTGTGAACCAAACTCAGAATGACTGAGGTTTTTACTTTCTAAATATTGATACTCCCATTTAACACAGTGTTTCAACTTGTCCCAATATTATTGAGAGAAGATGTTCAAGAGAGGCATCAGTACAGGTAGTCCTCAACTTATGACAATAATTGAGCCCAAAATTTATGTGGCTAAATGAGAAATTAGTTAAGTGAGTTTTGACCCACTTTACAACTTTTCTTATCACATCTGTTAAGTGAATCACTGCAGTTCTTAAATTAGTAACACAGTTGTTAAATGAATCTGGTTTCCTCATTGACTTTGCTTGTCAGAAGGTCACAAAAGGGGATTACACGACTCTGGGACACTGCAACCATCATAAATGTCTCTTGTCAAGCATCCAAATGTAAATCATGTGACTATGGGGATATTGCAATAGTTATAAGTGTGAAAAATAGTCATAAATCACTTTTTTCAGTGCTATTGTAACTTTGAACAGTCACTAAATGAACTGTTACAAGTCGAGGACTACCTGTATCCTAATGACACAATCTATTTTCTTAAAATAAAAAAACCCTGTTCAAGTACTAAATCAGCATATGATGATGGACTAGAGTATCATAAATAAATTATGGGTCAGGTTAATATGGCTAGATAAGGTCTTAGCTGAGGAAACAAGCTAATTCAGAGAATTGTATTTCACTGCTTTTAGTTCTCCAGTATTTAGCTGTGGAAAGAGTATTCAGTTTAATGCCAATTTATTTTTGCCTCTACTAATCACCATTGCTTGTTTAATTTAAGAAACATCACAAGAATACAGTGAAAATCTGCTGTGCTTCTCAAGCAATACAACAAGCTACATTCTGGCAACTATTCTTTTCATCTGTTATATAAATGTATTAGTGCAAACCTTGTCAGAATGGAAGTTTTACAGATATATTTCTACTGTATGCAGAGAGGCAGCTATTTTGTCTAGATCTTAAGTGGACTTGAGAAGACGTCTTGGGGCTCTTTCCTCCTCCTACAGGGAGAATAGGCTCATCATCAGTCATGACAAGGTAAGCATGTTTTTAGAAAGTGTTACAGTATTGCACATAATCACTCCTAGAAAGTATCACTGATGCTTAGTCTTTTATATATCTAAGAGCATAGGTCCCCCACCCACAGGCCGCAGCCCACTACTGAGTTTTGAGCCTTTCAGAACCGGGCTGCAGAAGCGGTGGGCGAGTGTGAACATCCACACTCATATGAGTAGTGGGCAAGCAGCAGGCAAGTATGCTCCATTTGTTTGAGCAGCAGGCGCGCATGCCAGCCACTTGCACAAATGGACCTGCGTGCACACACTTTCCTACTACACATGCAGAATCATTCTCTCTACTCCCTCCTGCCGGTCCGCAAAGCCTAAAAGGTTGGGAGACTCTATCTTAGGCCTTCCTTCTTTTTCTCAACAGCCTGGAAAAAACAGATAAGAATTGTATCCCATAATGCTATTTTTTATGGGTGACCATAATAAGCATGACCAGGTAGTTGTTGCGATATACAGACCAAAGGTGCACAGGTTTCTAAAAGTGTTTCATTAAAACTCCTTTATGAAATTTATCAGCATTTTAAGAACTTTCATAGGCATATTCCTGCTGGGTATCCCAAATCTTATCTGTTGATCTGCTTTTTATAAAAAAAGAATTAAGTTCCCTCCAATATCTAGTTATAATAGTAGACATGATTCACCTGTCTTAACCTGAACAAAATTTATGGGCCTACATGCACACATACACACACTTTGTCTTATAATCGAATATCTCTCTCTCAATCTTTTTTCAGCTGAGATGAAAGTAGTCAAACTATTAACAGTTCACAAGTATACCCACACCATCTCCTCCCCCTCCATTTAACCCTCATTGTCTCTTTAATCTTCTTGCATCTGTAGTTTATTTTAATTTATGAAAATGGAAGCAGATAGTAGGGAAACCATATGTTAATTGCTCAGTTGTCCATAGAAGCGGCTCAAATGAGATTGCTGATAGGTCAGGAGTACACTGGAAATTAATAAAAAGAAAGAGAGCATTGACATGGTAGAGTTGCAATGAATTTTCTTAACATTCAAAAATGAATTTTGTTGAATCTTAGTTGTAGTTAAGATACAATGTTTTGCAAATCTTCCATTGCTTTTTCTTGCAATAGATGTTAATTGCACTAAATTCAATAGCCATAACATGGTTAAGCCTTTATCAAGATCAAGCTTTTTATAAGCATTTCACATTTTCTAGAAATCCAAATCAAGATGAATATTGAAATCTTAAACTGTATGACATAAATTGTAATATTTATATATTTCAAACCTCTAAATCAGCGGTTCTCAACCTGTGGGTTGCGACCCCATTTGGGGTCAAATGACCGTTTCACGGGGGTCGCCAAACACGACAGTCCGCCATTTCCCCCCCATTTTTTTTCATTTCCCCTCGGCCGTCGCGCGTGCGCCGCACATGCGCGATTTGGGCCGTCGCGCCGCGCATGCGTGATTTGGGCCATCGTGCGCGTGCCGCGCATGCGCAGTTCAGGCCGTCACGCCGCGCATGCGCGGTTCGGGCCATTGCGCACTCCGTGCATGCGCGATTCAGGGCGTCGTGACACGTATGCGCGATTCGGGCCATCACGCACGAGCCGCGCATGCGCAATTCGGTCCGTCGTGTCGCGCCGCGCATGCGCGGTTTGGTCCATCGCGTGTGCACCGCACATGCGCAGTTAGGCCCATCATGCCGCGCATGCGCAGCGCAGGGTCGCACCGTGCATGGGCGGCGCAGGTGGGGTCTCGGCCTGAAAAAGGTTGAGAACTGCTGCTCTAAATGCCAATATGTATATAATTACCTACAGGGATAGTTAATAATCAGATTCCAATGATTTTATTACTTGATGATATAATTTTTTAAAGAAAAAGTTCTTAATAATTTTGTTTAAATTAGTCTCAGAGATTTTGATATAAGTCTTGCTCAAAAGGATGATCATTCTACCATTCTAATCTGGTGGTAAGCAATACAAGTTTCTATTGACCACCTACTGTAAGTTGATAGGTATTTTTTATCACCAATGAGATTAGAAAAGCTGTAAGTTATATTTCTAGCAAAGTCAATGAATATTTTATAGTTCTATGCTTTTAGGATAAAACACATAGATATTTTTCTTCAATGAACTCAAATATATTCTTAAAGTATAAAATACAGGTGATGAAAACAAATGGCAAACTTAATTCCTGCAAAATCTACAGGGAAAAAAATGACATCTCCCCTCCATTCAAACTAGAGCAGAGGTCCCCAACCCCCAGACCGCAGCCCACTTAGAGGCTGTTACTGGTTTGGAACCAGGCCACATGAGGGCGGGTGAGCACACATGCACATGCAGTTCCACTCACATGAGCAGCGAGCATTTGAGCTTGGGTGTGCAGCTCCACTCACGTGAGTGGTGGTTGCTTGCACTTGCATTCTTGTGTGCAGCTCCAGTTGCATGAACAGTGGGAGTGAAGCTGCATGTGTGGGAGCTTGCACTTGTGCAAATGGATTTGTGTGCATGTGCATGCATGCACCTACCATTACACAAAACTATCCCCCTTGCCCCCTTGCACCAGGCTGCCAAGCAGGAAAGATTGGGGACTACTGAACTTGAGAAGTCACATTTCTATGATTTTAGCAGTAAAGAAGTTCCCAAAACAGGGGCAAAGGGAGATGAATAACAAAATATGTATTGTGACTTTATCACCACCTATTTTGTATCTTTTTTGTGATGTTACACAAGTGCATAAGGGATGGAGTTTGCACTGAGATGTCAATTATATGTTCAGTGGTGGGATTCAGCCAGTTTGCACCACTTCAGCAGAACTGTTAGCTAGTTTTTTGTTGCCCAGGCCCAGAATGGACTTCCGGAAGTGGCATCCACACGGAGAACTGGTTGCTCACATATTTGAATCCCACCACTGTATGTTTCATTATTGGAGCTACCTGCACATACTTTGGCCTATCAAAAAATCTTCCTCTTGGGCTTCTGGTTTTGCACAATAGCGCAGCATCTGAGGGATTGTGGGGCTCTGCACTCTGCGGCCAAATTCTTCCTGCTAGGAAACCCTAAATGGGCCTAAAGTCTTCCTGGAGAGGTGACAAAGAAGGAGGGGTGTCCCATCAACTGGGGAGAGATGGCGGTTGATCCGATCGGTCTGGGAAAAAACCTCCAGAAACCAATTGGAGGAAGGCTAGCTTCACTCCAAAGTCTAGCCCAAGCTACAAGGAGCTGAAGCCCAAAAACACTACTTTAAGCTGTATCGTAAATAATGTGCTTGGAACTGGATAAGAATATTGATTCTCTCTATTCTACTTGATAATTGGTTTCCTGGGGAAAAAAACCCCAAGAAGCAAAAATTCTCTGAAAGTGAGAAGGAGGGGGACTCTTGCCCCACCCTCCCACAGATGGAAGCAGCGAATTAAACTTTTATGGGGAACAGAAATATATTGAAATGAAATGAATATAAGACTAAAATCTGGACCAGTTTGAAATTAATGGAAATAGTTAAAATTTTCTTATCAAACGACTATTGATGAAAACAGAAGAAAATAATTGCTTGTTTTGAAAACTGAAAAACAAATTGGTGCTGACATCTAGTGGTAGATGAAAATATACAACTGTAGTTGCTCTGATACAGGAATTGGCAGGAAGCCCAGAAAAAGATAACTTGTTTCTTTGACCTTCAATGTCTTAACCAAACAGAGAACAGCTGCAACAAAGAAAAGAAAACATTTTGGGCTACCTACGAAGCGAGAATCATAAACCTTAGAAAAAATTTGACCTTCCTGGACTATAAATACTTATTGAATTGTGACTCTAAAGCTGTCTACAGAAAAAGGAAAACTTTGATTTTTGGCTATCACGGAATGTCAGAGATCTGCAGAAAGAACATATCAAGAAAAAACAAATACTTTCCAGAAGGAAATGTATGTCATATTGCAACTAATTCAAATGACAATGATTTTAAACCATGGAGAAATTAAAAACAACTTTGAAAATATAAATGAACACATCTTCAATTTAACCTCACAACAAAAAAACTCTCAAAAAATAAAAACAGAGAGGGATGTGATAAATCAGACAACTGAATATAAACCAAAGGAAAAAGTTTTAAAGATGGAACTCATCAACAGAAGTAATTCTGACTTAACCCAGGCAGAGAAAAACTTGCAGGAAATATTGGACACGGAAAAAATAACTTATACTTCAAGATTGCAAAATAAGTTTGAGGACAAGAAAAAAGATTTGACAAAATGTATTATAGAGCTGTCAGGAAAACTATGAGAACTTGAGAGACAAAAAATGATAAGAGAAATTAAAGAGAAAGAAAGAAAAAGATGTTCAATGACCACGAATAGGCAAAACCTTCCCACAAAAACACTTTACTTGACTTGTCTCTTGCACTTACAACATCTACAAGACTACAGGAAGACTTTTGGTTCAGTGGAGCATACTGATTAGGAAAGAAGTTTGGCAAAAAAAGGCTAAAGAATGAAGAACTAGACGATGGGATTTATCACATGGAACATCTAAAGGTTAAACACTTGTTTGAATATGGTTAAAGAAATAGAAAAATTCTGGATATAAATGAATTTTAGTTTAAGAGGGATGGGCCCTTCAAGTAACATAGTATTTTTTTATGAAATGAGAAATATAAAAATGTTGGGATGGTTAATATGAGGGAAATATTTTAGATACTTAAATGTAATGATATAAATATATTTTAGCTTAAGAGGGATATGTTTTTTAAACGGTATAGTATTTCCTTCCTTTTTTCTTTCTCTCTCTTTTCTTTTTTTTAAGATATGAGAAATGTAAAACTGTTGGGATGGCTTGTATGAGGAAAAAAGATACTTAAGTGTAATTAACTCTGAGAAAAATTTAATGGATAAGAATGTCTTGAACTTGAGGGGAAAACAAATCTAAATAAGAACTTTGAAAACAGGATCTATGACGAGGTAATTAAAATGCTTAATTAGAAAGAAGCCTTATATTGATGTTGTTACTTGTATAAATACTAGAAAAATGTTTAATTCAATTTTTATCTATCATAATACTAAGAAATGTACTAATTCAAGGTTGGTAAAAGAAAATATTATTGGAAGAAGAGAAAATCAAGGAAAGCTACTATGTGGATTATGGAATTATAGAAATTAATTGTTATTGATTGTTTTTAAATAGAAACCCAGACAACATGCTGTTTACCAAATATTAAAGTTATTATGTTAAAAAAACAATAAAATATATATATTAAAAATCTCTTAACAGGGGCTCTTCTCAAACATATCTAGCATGTCTCTTTAGCTTCCACTTTAATATGTTGTATTGTTTTTAAAGTATAAGATGGGACTCCTAATTTTTAGTTATAATAATGGAAAGCAATTCATCTACTTGCTTTTGCAGTTTTATTGAGTAGAAAAATCAATTTATTGCACACCTGGTAAAAGCATAATTCCATTTTTGAGAATGGAAGATGAGGATTGTGGTACCCTATATTGTCATAACTAATGTTAATTTGGTCTAGAAATTAAGACACCAAGCTAGACATTGGGAGACTGAGTTCTAGTCCTATCTTAGACATACAGTAAAAGCCAGCTGAATAACTCTGAGCCAGTCACTAATGTGGGGAAAATAGGAGAAAGATGGAGTATTAGCTATGTTCAGCAACTTAAGTTATTTATAAAACTAATAAAGGTGGGATACAGGTAGTCCTTGACTTACAACTATTTGTTTAATGACCATTCAGCATTACAATGGCACTGAAAAAATGACTTATGACCAGTTTTCATATTTCTGACTATTGCATCATCCCCACAGTCATGTGATCAGACTTTGGGTGCTTGGCACCTGGCATGCATTTATGATGGTTGTAAGATCCCTGGGTCCTGGAATTGTCATTTGCAACTTTCTTAGGGAGCTTCTGACAAGCAAATTTAATGGGGAAGCCAGATTTGCTTAACAGGTTTAGTGATTAGCTTAGCAACTATGGAAAAATAGTTACAAAATGAGGCACAACTCACTTAACCACTGTCTTCCTTAGCAAAGGAAATTTTGGGTTCAACTGTGATCATAAGTTAAGGACTACCTGTTTAAATATATAGATAAATAAATAAATTAAATAAAATAACATATCTGAGTTACAAAATGTAAGGTGACCACTAGATGGTACTGAATACTTAAGAGTTCCTCTTTCTCTTTGCTGTCATCTAGTGGTTGATATAATTTTCATGGAGAAGGAGTGACTGTCACATCCCATAAAAGATCTCTGTTATTGAACAGAACAGAATAACAGAGTTGGAAGGGATCTTAGAGGTCTTCTAGTCTAATCCCCTGTACAAGGAAGAGACCCTGTATCATTCTGGACAAATGGCTGTCCAATCTCTTCTTAAAAACTTCCAGTGATGGAGCACCCAAAACTTCTGAAGGCAAGCTGTTCCACTGCTTTCCCCTTACAAACCAAGGTATTAAAGACTTATACAATTGAAAGCATGTTGTGTTATCCTGATGCAGGCTCTGCCTGTTTTATACATGTATACTTTCCCTTGTCCCCTTCTGCTTACATATCCAGGAGAATAAAGTGAAGCCCGCAACTCTGTGTATTTTATGTGAAAGAAACCTGTCAGTTGCACCAATGCTTTGAGACAGAGGCATTGTCTCTTTGACAAGATACATTGGATTCTTTCTGCTTGCCTGTTTGTATATATGTATGGGAGTGCATATGATAAAAAATAATTGATTTTTATAAAAAGAAGTTGAAACATCAAGAAGATACATTTTGTACTGTTGTGCATAAAAGCACTGTTCCCTATTTGATCTTGTCATCTGGAAACAATCAAATATGTTGATTTTCAGTCTTACTTCTGGCAGATGTTTTCCTCTCCATTTTCAATATTTTTATAAATGGATGTATATTTATATTGTTAATTGCCTTGAAGAACTTTGAAGAGAAAGGTGGGGTTTATCTCCTCAAATTAAAGTATAAATACTTATATATGAGCCAGACACAATCTCAATTTCCTTTGCAAATCATGTTCCTCTAACTAGTTCTCAGTAATAATTCCATAATTCAAGACAAGTCTGTGGTATTATAGAATGAATCAGGCAATATGTTTGAAAAAGGAATCATTTCTAAGAAGCAAAGGAACTATTGCTAGCTTACTGAATCTTCCTTATCTTCAGTATCCTGCCCTCCAGACCAGCATGGAACTATTCAAATGCACATACAAACACGTACACAGGCACACATATAAAGAATCACACATATAAAGAATTAAGCAATAGACTTTAGAAACTTGGAGTTGTTTGCAGCACACAGTTCATTGCAGTCAATTATATTCTTTAATCTAGTTGTTTAAAAGTCTTGAATGAGTCATCAGGTCTTTGAGAGTTCACCACAATA
Organism: Bothrops alternatus; assembly: GCA_034064705.1. Taxonomy (NCBI): domain Eukaryota; kingdom Metazoa; phylum Chordata; class Lepidosauria; order Squamata; family Viperidae; genus Bothrops; species Bothrops alternatus. Next base: position 18,929,201 of record JARGCV010000103.1, on the reverse strand, counting down.
TCTGCTGTTATGACAACACTAACAAATCATAATAGACATTGTTAAATTCAGTTTTCAGTTCAGTGGTTTCCAAGTCAAAGTAGCTCCACACCTTGCTCATTTCTCAATGGATGTTGACAGAAGAGTTAACTGCTAGAATATGTACAGGATAGAACTTGTTAAGAACATTCCTTTAAACTGTGAATGAGAGCACGTGTACTTTAACATTTCTCTTTTCCCTTGTGAAACAAAAGAGAATTCTTAAAGAAATATGAGGTATGTTTATTAATTTTCACACATGTATCTTATTATTTATTGTCATTGGTAAAAGCTAAAGGTTTATTGTCATTGGTAAAAGCTAAAGGTTTGTATCAGATCATTATCAAATAATGTAATGACTAGGCAAAACAGCAATTCATCCCATTTTATGTAGGATATTTACAATTCATACTAACTAATTCATACTAACTTGTCAGAAGGTAGCAAAATGTGGTCACATGACTCTGGGACACTGCAATATGTCATTTGCCAAGTGTCTGAATTTGATCACTTGATCATGGGGATGCTTCAGTGGTTGTAAGTGTGAAAAACAGTCGAAAGTGTGAAAAATTTGATGGATTACATCTTAGAGTCCTGAAGGAGCTAGCAGATATTATCTCAGAACCACTGTACCATATCTTTAAAAAATCCTGGAGCACCAGGGAACCACCAGAGGATTGAAAAGGGCTGATGTAGTCCCCATTTTTAAGAAAGAAAAGAAAAAACAGATCCAGGAATCTACAGACCAATGAGTCTAACATCAATACCTGGGAAGATCCTGGAAAAGATAATAAAAAAACAGACCTGCGAACAACTAGAAGCAAACAGAGTTATAACCAGTAGCCAGCACGGGTTTGTCAAAAACAGATCATGGCGGGGATTTCTGGTGATGTTGCTGTAGAAGGACTTGGGGAAATGATTTTCCTCTCCCCAGGTCCAATTTCTACCAGCTGGTGGATCCAAATGGACTGAAAGTCGCCCCATAGAGGTGACTACCAAGGGGTGAAACTCTGAAGATCGCGGTTCAGCGGTAGCTGGCCCACTAGATCCAGAGGAGCCCTTGGAACTGGCAGGAAGAAAGGCTGACCGTAACGACACGATCTGCCATTATCAGCTGTTCGTGGGAGATGAAGAATCTTAAAGTGAAAGCAAACAGCTGATCTTGGTGAGAATACTTTCTTCTCTCATTCTTCCTGTGGATACCAGTGTTGTGAATAGCATTTAACAGCTTTGAAATGAAGCCTTTAGCTTTAGGGAGGGGTGGTTTTCTTTTTTACCACCCCCCTCCTGAATTACAAACAGTGGTTTAAGCCTTTGGCAAACTAAAAACTTACCATATTGTGAAGCTGCCTGAGGCACAAAGACAACTTGGAAAGCTTCTGGCTTTTTAGGGTTTTTTTTTTTTTGCCTACTTGTTTGTTGGAAAGCCATCACAACTTCTATTTTTTTTTAAACTCTTAAATTACATTTTATTTTTACTTTTCCTTTAAACATGCTGGGAATTGACATCTAATGTCATCTAGTGGTGAAACTGAGAATTATACCTAGCTTCCCCTGAGTGGACTTAACTCAGATTAAAATTTGGCTGTATGCCCAGACATTGCTTATCTGAAGGACCTTGAAAACTTTGCCTAAGAAAGAGCTCCTTCGGTTTGCCTGCTTTTACAAGATAGACTATTATTACAAAAAACTGTATTTGGAGCCACTTGACACTCTTGGATTATAAATACAGCTTGACTTGGAACTGGCACAAGCTGTCTCTGAAGAAGTAAATACCAAGAACTCCTTTGAATAGAACTCTGTGGTATTTTTTTTCCTTTTTCCTTTTTTGGGAGCTTGTTTTCCCCCTTCTTTTTTCCTAGCCCTGTTATTATTATTATTTTTCTATTTTGCTTTTGTCTTCCTCCTTTTTTATTTTTTATCTCCCCCCTTTTTTCTATTTTACCTTTTACTACTTTTATGGCTACCCTCTCCTAACTATTAGGAGCCTATTGGATTATAAATTTGGTGGATTATAACTCATGAATCAAAGATAAAGATGAGTGGCCCAAACTTATCTAAAGTCGGAAAAAAAGGATCTTCTGCTCCTGCTTCAACCTCTGCCAGTCCAGTATACCAGAGATCAATTACCATAATGCTTCAGCAGGACAAGACGGACACCTTCCAGAAAGATACCCAAGCAGGTTTGCAAGCAATCCAAGAGGCTATTACAATGAAAAACCATGAGGAATTGAAAAGTGATTTCAACAAAATGAGTAAAAAATTAATAATATAGGTTTTCAAATTGAAAATTTTAAACAGATGATCACAGGTAATCAACAAAGAATCCAAAAGATAGAAGATAAGTCAACGGAGGTGGATCAGAAATTGGAAGTATTAAAAGATGAAAACCAAAAGCTGATGCAAATAAACAGAGAATTAGAAGAATCCTTAGCGGTCATCGAAATGGAAAAGGCCTCATAGTTTCTAAGATTTCAAAATATAATAGAAGATAAGGAAGAGGACCTCTTAGGTTTGATAACTGTGTTACTGGCAGATGCTGAAGGCAGGACAAGAAGCAATGGATAGAAACTAACCAAAGAGAGAAGCAACCTATTACTAAAGAGAAATTTCCTGACAGTTAGAACAATTAGTCAGTGGAAAAAACTGCCTCCTGAAGCTGTGAATGTTCCAACGCTGGAAGTTTTTAAGAAGAGACGGGACAGTCATTTGTCTGAAATGATATAGGGTTTCCTGCCTGAGCAGGGGGTTGGACTAGATGACCTCCAAGGTCCCTTCCAATTTGATGATGATGATGATGATGACTACAACTAGGGATGATATGATAGCAGTATTCTAGTATTAGAGGGGCTGCCACAAAGAAGAGGGTATCAACTTATTTTCCAAAGCATCAGAAAGCAAGACAAGAAACAATGGATGGAAACTAATGAAGGAGAGAAGCAACTTGGAATTAAGGAGAAACTTCCTGTCAGTGAGGACAATGAACCAGTGGAACAGCTTGGCTTCAGAAGTTGTAGGTGCTTTATTATTGGAGGTTTTTAAGAAAAGACTGGACAGCCACCTGTCTGAAATGGTATAGGGTCTGCTCAGTGGTGGGATTCAAATATGTGAACAACTGGTTCTCTGTGTGGATGCCATTTCTGGAAGTCCATTCTGGGCCTGGGCAACAAAAAATTAGCTTCCAGTTCTGCCAAGTGGTGCTAACTGGCTGAATCCCACTACTGGGTCTGCTGCTTGAACAAGGGTTTGGACTAGAAGATCTCGAAAGTCCCTTCCATCTCTATTCTGTTTGAAATCACTTTTTTCATTGCTGTTGTAACTTTGAACAGTCACTAAATGAGCTGTTATAAGTATAGAATTAGCTGTAAACAATAACATATGTTCAACATATACAACATAAGTTTATTTGTGGTCATAGTGAAACATTTTCAGAGATACTCAGGGTGTTGCAGAGTTCTGTACATAGCCATGCGACTCCCGGATCCAAACCCTTAATCCATGGCTTTTCAACCAGTGGTACATGTACCACCTGTGGTACATTGGCATCTAGCAGGTGGTACGCGACCATCCTAGTGGGGGAGGGAAATGAGCTGAACCGGTGGCAGCACTGCACAAGCCTGAGAGACAGCTGGAGCTGCAGGGCTGTCAGGGCTCAACATAAGCACCAGGATCAGCACCCAGCTCCAGCTGATCAGCACTTTTTCTGATTGGTGCTTCTTCAGGGCTCAGCAGAAACACCAGGATCAGTGCCAGATTCCAGCCTTTTCCTTCACGGGGAAGGGGTCGAAAGGAGGGATGAGGCTTCCATGTTCCTCAAATCTGGGGCAAAGCAAAGCAACAGGACCCAGAAGTTGCCAATCACCTGGCTGACAGTGGCAGGCTTGGCTGCACTATGCTGGAAGCACAAGGCAGAGGCGCCCTGAAAACGCACCGAAGGGAAAGCAGAGCAGAAGGGAAATCTGAACACCCCCCCAAAAACCTCACCTCCAGACAACCTTTGCCCCTTGTTTCTGAATGCCCTGATGGTCCCCTGTGATGGGCGAGGGAGGCAGTGAGAGGAGGAGGGCACTGCCTGCTACGGGGGCTTCAACCTGTATTTCATTTTGGACAAGTAAATGGTGGGGCGTCACAGCGGCTGTGCAGTATGAGACTGGGCTGCATGGGGTGCTTTCTTTTGGGAAGGGGCGCAGCAGCCCTGGCAGTTTTTCAAAGCTCTGCAGCAGTTTTTTTCCTTTGCTTTGGGTGCCCAATTTGGACAAAAATGCCTGGCGGATGCCACATTTCTCTTTCTTCCAGAAAAGGTTGAAGGAAAAAGTTTGGCTCCTTCACTGGTTTCTCTTTTTGCAATGTTGCTATGGGGGGGGGAGGAGTTTAGCAAAGAGCAGCTGTCAGCTTTAGCTTGTTTGGTTAGACTTACAAACACTCGCTGGGCTTCCCTCATGGGGTGCGATTCCCGCGGAGCAGCCATTTAAGACAGGAGCGGGGAACCTTGGCTCTTTTATAACTTGTGGACTTCAACTCCCAGAATTCCTGAGCCAACCATGCTGCTATGCCGTCCTGCTTGAGCTCTGGGAAAAACCTATAAACCAGGACCGACAAACAACTATTTGCTTTATTCGCCAAATGGAGAAAAAGTTACCACAGAATAGTCTGCTTCCAGCGGCTCTTATACTCTAGACACACCCTTCTGTCACCAGACCCCACCCACAACAAGCCCAGCCCCACCCATCAAGCCACAGTCATGGTGGCATCATAAGTACATGTTTAACAAAGTCTTTGATCCCTGCTCTTCTATGCCTTCCTGCATGCCATACATTCCTGGGAACACAAAGCCAGTCCGGGAATCACTTGCATGTTGTCGGACCCGAAGAGGCTTGATTGCTGTTCCCCTGGGCATTTGGGACTCGATGGTCAGCTGCCAACGAGCTCCGACAACAGTGATGAGCTTAGGCGCCCTCTGCTTGCATTACCAGGCCCTCTGAACCAGAAGACCTGCAAGTCACCTTGTGATGACATCATCATGCCTGAGAGGATGTCGGCGTTCGTCTGGAACCTGCAGCAGCAAGGCACGGTGAGCAGCAGAGCAGTCTGTGAAATGGGTACATAGCAACCGCCTCTACCCGTCCGGACAGCTGGGGCCTCTTAGGGTCCGACATTCAGCTCCCCCTACCAAGGTTCCCCCTGAAAGGAATCACATCAAGGTTAGTAGCTATATGAACAGGTTGGCGGATGTGTTACTTGGTTTTTGGGGATATTTTCTATGGTACTCCCTAATCAGGTCAGGAGCGGATACGTCTTGCTCCCTTGTCCAAGACACATCAGATAATGGATATCCCTTCCATAGCACCAGATAATAGAGCACACCCCTCCTCATCCGCGAATCTAGGATATCTCAAATTTCATATTGTCCCTGTGACACAGGGCCTGGAGGCTGGCCCCTGGACTCCTCTGCTGCTGGTTTTAACAGACTAATGTGGAATACCGGATGCACCTTACCTAGAAACTTTGGCAAATGTAATCGCATCGCTACCGGATTTATGACCTGGGCTATCCTAAAAGGCCTGATATACTTTGGGGCTAATTTCCTACAAGGGACTTGGAGCTTAATGTATTTAGTGGATAAATAAACTAAGTCCCCCACCCAGAACGGGTTCTGTATCCTCCATTTTTTGTCATCATAGTGCTTAGCTATTTGTTCTGCTTTTATCAACGCCTTCTTCACTGTGCTCCATACACACACACCCCTTCTCGAACCACTCAGCGGCCTGACAGGGCTGGGATTGTTGGGGTCCACACTCTGGTATTGGAACAAAGTCTCGACCATATACCACCTGGAAGGGGGTGAGTCCGGTACTGCTATGCACAGCATTATTGTAGGCCACCTCTGCAAACGGTACCAGATCCACCCAGTCTGTCTGTTGGTAAGACATGTAACTTCTCAGGTACCTCTCCACTGCAGTGTTGGCCCGTTCCGCCGCCCCGTTAGTGCTGGGATGGTATGCTGAACTGAGGCCTTGGGTAGAACCAAGGAATTGGATGAATTGGCACCAGAACTGGGCTGTAAACTGCACTCTACGGTCTGAAATAATCCAACGTGGAGCCCCATGCAATCGGTAAACATGCGTCAGGAACAGTTTTGCTAATCTCTGTGCTGAAGGCAGCCCCTTGCAGGGTATAAAATGGGCCTGCTTAGAGAACAGGTCCACTACTGTCCATATCACTGTGTAACCTCGTATGTCTGGTAGCTCCACAATAAAGTCCATGGCGATGTCTTGCCATGGCTGTTCTGGGTCGGCTACGGACTGGAGTAGTCCCATCGGTTTTTCAGGATAAAGGTTTGCCTGCACACAAACGTGACAAGCCCTTATATGTGCTTCAATATTGGACCTCATGCGAGGCCACCAGAATTGCTGTCTGGCCAGGTGCAATATCTTAAGGAATCCAAAATGACCGGCTTGTTTGGTATCATGGCACCAGTTACATACTCGACTCCTCCTCCTTTGGGGAATATATAGTTTGTTACAGTACCAGGCTAACCCATCCCATTGTATTAATAATCCGGAATTGTCTTGTAACCATGGGTCCTGCAAAAGGGCCACTCTTAAATCATCTTCAAATGGTCTAGTGCTTGAACATGAGTCTGGTCTTACTTCCTCTTTACTGTAGGGGGGCATGATCACCTGCACCACCTCCTCCCTTTTGCTATCGTATTGTGGTAACCGTGAAAGAGCATCTGCCAGAAAATTCCTACCCCTGGGTACATACTTCAATTGGAATCGGAAATGCTGGAAGTACTGTGCCCAGCGCATATGTTTAGGGGACAGATGTCTAGGTGATTGGAGCACCTTCAAGTTCTTATGGTCTGTCCACACTTCAAATGGATGATTTGACCCCTCTAATAGATGTCGCTAGGTAGACAAGGCCCACCTTACCGCGAAGGCTTCTTTTTCCCAAATAGCCCAACCTCTCTCAGTGTCTGTTAATTTTTTAGATGTATAGGCACATGGTTGTAATTTCCCTTGCTTGTTAGGTTGAAGTAACACTGCCCCCACAGCGACATGACTGGCGTCAGCCTGTACAATGAATGGACGTTTTGGATCAGGATGCAATAGCACAGGCTCCTGAGCAAACAAGGCCTTCAGTGATTCAAATGTTTGCTGGCACTCAACTGTCCAAGCTAGGGACTGTCCCGGCCTGGGCTTTGTTGTGGAGGCCCGGGTCCGTAACAGGTATGTTAAGGGTAAAGCCACAGATGCAAAAGAAGTAATGAAATGTTTATAAAAATTAGCAAAGCCCAAGAAACTTTGCAATTGACGTTTAGTTTTTGGTGCCTGCCATTCCAACATGCTTTTCACTTTGTTTGGGTCCATCTCAACTCCCGCTGCTGAAATTCGGTACCCCAGGTAATCAATGTGGGTTTGGTGGAATTCGCATTTGGAGAGCTTAACAAATAGTTGGGCCTGCAGCAACTTAGTTAATACATTCTGTACCAAATGGATATGTTCCTCCATATTCTGGGAGTAAATAAGAATATCATCCAGATATATGAGCACCCTGCGGTACAAATGCTCATGTAAAACTCCATTAAAGAGCTGCATGAAAACCGCAGGGGCTCCCTGTAAACCAAACGGTCTGTCTTCCACTCATCCCCTCGTCTAATTCTAACCCTGTAATAAGCCCCACGAAGGTCCAATTTTGTAAAGATCCTCCCTTTACCCAAATGGGCTAGGAGGTCCTTCATAAGCGGTAGGGGGGTACATGTGCTCTACGCACACCGCGTTAATTCCGTGGAAGTCAACACAAAGCCGTAGGCCTCCATCCTTCTTCCCCTGGAACAGTACTGGTGCTGCTATCCGGGAACGAGCTGGTTGTATGAAACCCCGCGCTAGGTTCTTGTCAATATATTGCCTCAACTCTTGTAACTCTAATGGCATTATGGGGTACATCCTTGGCTTCAGTAACTTAGCCCGTGGGAGTATCTCAATACACAATCAGTTGGTCGATGGTGCGGCAGGCTGTCACAATCCCGTTCATTGAAAACAGCAGCCAGATCGTTATATACTGCTGGAAAACCAAGGTCACCGCCCTCCTGCACTGCCTTGACTCCCTCTTTGTCCTTCTCCACCTCCTGCTTCCTTGGTTGGGGCGGTTGTGGACCTACTCCAAGTCGCATATGACAACATCCCTCAGCCCACCACATAGTTGGAGTCCACTTATCCAGCCAAGCCAAACCTAAAATAACAGCTTCAGTCATAGATGGGACTACTATAAGCCGTAGGGTTTCCCAGTGGTTGCCCATATCCATCCTCACCGGTTCTGTAACTAAAGTTGCAGGAGCCCCACCCAATAGGGACCCATCTACCTGTTCAAACCAGATTGGAGACGCCAACTGGGATACTCTAATGCCCACCTTCTCCACAACCTCCCTACTGACTAAGCAACGGGTATAACCCGTATAGATCAGGACCTGGTATTCATGAGACTGTCCTGTAAGTGGGCTCATCAACGTATTTGGTATGGCAAAAGGCACTATGGGTTGACTCACCATGGGATCCTCGGTTGGATCGTCATCATTATACTCCTGCAGAATTGGTTTCTGGTCACCTGGGGACGTTCGGGAAGGGCCACAGTCTGTTTGGTGGGCAGCCCTAGACCTCTCTGCCACCGTCTTCAGCATTGACCCTGGCTTACCGGTAGCAGTTGGTATATCAGCCACTGCTGGGAGCGGACATTCGGCTACCCGGTGGCCTGGCCGGTTACACCTAAAACAGCGAAAGATTGGCTGGGGGCGTGGATCAGGTATAGGGGTTGGTCCGCTGACATCCCTTGGCCACTCCCCACTCTGCCGGGGATTTGGTGGTTTGTCCGGTGTTTGCTGAAATTCCCGCAAACCGGCATCCAGTTCCATCACTACCCGGAACCATTCGGTAAGTCTGCCTGGAATTCCCCTCACCACACACGCTCGACGCAGTTCTTTGTCCAGACCAGTCCGGAACTGAAGGATAAGAAGACGCTCTGGCCACAAACGAAGCCTTCCAGCTGCCTGTTGGAACTCCCTTACATATTCCCTAGCTGGCCTACCCCGTTGCCGTAATCCCATCAATTCCGCCTCTGCCCTTTGCACCTGGGAGGGATCCTCAAACCTTGTTCTCAGGGCATCCAGAAACAATCCAATGTCGGTCAGCTCTCTAGCATGGTCGCTATAGAGGTCAGCAGCCCAAGCCGCTGCCTCCCCCTGCAGACTTGCTGTCACCGCCGCCACCATTGCCCAATTAGAGGGATATAGTGTGGTAAAGCGGTCCAAGTGGCTCAGGATATGGCTCATAAATATAGCCAAACAGTCTGGATCACCGTCAAAGGTCACTGTAATGGGTGGTGGATTCTACACAACTGCCTGAGGCCAAAATACTGGTGCCTGCACTCCATACTGAGACCCAACCGGAGCCATCATACTTCGACCGTCTGGCCTCATTGCCCCTGGCCCTGGATCACCCGGCTGTCTGGAAGGGGTTTCAGCCAAAGCTCTGCTCTGCCTACCCTCCTGTCAGTGCCGGGGCTGCTCCACCTGGCTTTGTCCTGCAGAAGTGCCTGCCATGGAAAGATGGCTGCTTGGTGTCAGTCTGAGCTTTGGGCTTGCCAGATGAAACCTGGAGGCCTCAGATGGCAGCCCCAACCCCGAGATAATACGGGACTGTGGGGGTGGCGGTGCAAGGTAGCCAGTTTCACCAAACTGGTCTCGTAAAGCATCCAATATATATTGTCCTGGAGTGGTGGAATAGCTCCATTCTTCATCTTCTTCCCCTGTCACTCTTCTTTCTCTCCAGGCACGCAATTGAGGCACTCCCCCCACTGCATGCTGTATACCTGCTTCAGTGTGGTGCAAGGCAGAACTTAGCCACCACTCCCCCGATGAAGCTGTGGATACCGGTTGTTGGGCCCCAGTACCTGGACCCACAGGCTTCTGTTCCTTCTGCTTTGGCTGTACCACCTGCTGGGCCTCTCCTCCCTCCACCGCTACTGTGACCTCTGCTTGCCCTGTTGCTTCCAGGGACTCTTCCGCTGGGGTAGCTCCTTGCGTCCCCTCTGCCATTCTGTTCCACTAACAGTGCCAAACGCTGGAGGTAATGAATATAGGGCGAGTGCTAACTTACTGTTATGCCGTCCTGCTTGAGCTCCGGGAAAAAACATAAACCAGGAACGACAAACAACCATTTGCTTTATTCGCCAAATGGAGAAAAAGTTAGTACTGAGAATAGTCTGCTTCCAGCGGCTCTTATACTCTAGACACACCCTTCTGTCACCAGACCCCACCCACAACAAGCCCAGCCCCACCCATCAAGCCACAGTCATGGTGGCATCATAAGTACATGTTTAACAAAGTCTGTGATCCCTGCTCTTCTATGCCTTCCTGCATGCCATACATTCCTGGAAACACAAAGTCAGTCCGGGAATCATTCAAAGGCCCCACCACTTGCATGTTGTTGGACCCGAAGAGGCTTGATTGCTGTTCCCCTGGGCATTTGGGACTCGATGGTCAGCTGCCAACAAGCTCCGACAACAGCTGATGAGCTTAGGTGTCCTCTGCTGGCGTTACCAGGCCCTCTGAACCAGAAGACCTGCAAGTCGCCTTGTGGTGACGTCATCATGCCCGAGAGGATGTCAGCGTTCACCTGGAACCTGCAGCAGCAAGGCACGGTGAGCAGCAGAGCAGATTGTGAAATGGGTACGTAGCAACCGCCTCTACCCGTCCGGACAGCTGGGGCCTCTTAGGGTCCGACACATGATCAGGGGAAAGGGAGAGGTTTCCAAGCTGAGCCATGCTGGCTCAGGAATTCTGGGAGTTGAAGTCCACAAGTCATAAAAGAGCCAAGGTTCCCCACCCCTGGTTTAAGATCTCTGAACTCCGGAGTCAATTTGAAACTTGTTCCATGGCTGTGATGGATTATTGATTCAATCAATAATTAGAAGTTAGCATCCACATACCCATGAAAAAGAAATATCTTTGGGAAATATTAAACAGGCAGGAATAATAGGAAAAGAGGTAGAAAACCTAGCCCCAGAAACCAACTATTACAAATACAAAAGGCTGCTCCAAAAGAAACATCCATTTCCCTTCTCTTAGAAAAGTCAAGCTGAAGAGGGTTTTTTTTCTGTCTCTCTCTCCTCTCTCTTCCTCCCCCACCCAGCTCAGTTAATAGCCTCTGACAGATGGCCAAGAAACAAGGACTAAAAGAAACAATGTAATGGTAAGCACTAGCCTTGAACAAACTAAAAGAAAGCTGTTGGTCAAGTTTTTGACACCTTGCTAGGCGACTGGTGGTATTCGGATATTGCCATATCCTAAAAGTGGTACAAAGGGTAAAAAGGTTGAAAAGCCCTGTCTTAATCAATGCTAAGAAGCAGTCTGATGTCTGACTTCACACCATTCTTGTTCAGCCCAACTTTCTTTTCTGGGATAGATCTAGAGCAGTGGTGTCAAACTGCAGGCCCACGGACCGGATGCGTCATGGGGAAACTGTGCCCACCCCATTGCTGGCAATGGAAAAAAGTCGCAATATGTCGCAACACGTCATATGACATTGCAACTTTGACACCCCTGATCTAGAGTAAAACAGTAGCTCTGATATTCCTCCCAGATTTTATGTCAATTTAAACTGATACTTTACCATATGAAAACCAAATATCATTGCTTCTATATTTTACAGTTCATTCAAATTTAAAAATACCAAAATCCAGATGAAAAGCTTTCTATTGTTCCAGTCTTAAGTAATATTTGTAAATACTTTTAAATAATATTTTTCACACATTGTCTACTGATTACTTGGTGTCATCTATTTTTCCCAAAATGCATTTTTGCACTGCAAACTAATGATCTCTTTCTTTGTTTTTGCAGAGGATTAGTCCAATTGATTGGAGATAACAGGTAAGAGCTAGCTACTTCAAACAAGTATTCATCCCTCACATATACCTGGCACGAGTTCCAGTTGGTATTGATAGGAGCTGACAGATCTAATCCAAGGCCTCTTTTCTGGGGTGTCCTTTAGTTCTGCTTTCTCCTGCTCCTGCTTAATATCCACACATCTTCTAGAATGGGTTGTGTTGATGACTACTATACATTTCTACTTCAGACTAACAAAGTGATGCCATCTAAACTCTTTCTTGGTGTCGGGAGCTGTGTGAGTCTGGTTGGGAAAGAATAGCTTTAGGTTTTAAGGAATTTGGAGATCTTTCATCTTTAGTTCTTAAGGGATTGCACTACCTCAGAGATACCTGGTGCCTAGTTTTGGTGGTGGTGGTGGTGATTCTAGATTTGATGCTTCTGTTCAAAAAATGGGTGACAGCCATTGCAAGAAGGGCCTTTGCATAGATTCTTCTTGTATGTCAATTGTGCCTTTTCTTGGACCAGGAGGCATTATTAATTGTCATTCATGCATTGTTTACCTCACAAAAAGACTATAATGCATTCTACACATAGCTACCCTTGAAGATACACTTGGAAGCTGTATCTGGTCTAGAATGTGGTAGCATTTATTTATTTATTGCCACCCATCTTATATAATATAAGCCTGGGTGCCTCATAGACAGTGATAAAAGAATAAAAACAATAAAATGCATAAAACAAACAAAACATAATCTTCTTGGTACTTTAGTACACACAGTACACACTCAATTATGTATAAGAAACTATATAGCAGACATGTCAAACACAAGGGCTGGGGGCCGTGAAGGGGTTTCATGTGGCCTACGAAGCCATCCTGGAAACAGTGAGCGAACGGCCCCTGCTACCTTGGCCCTGGCCCAGGCTGACCAGGAGCCAATGTACAATTTTGTGGTGGCCATCTATGCTGAAACGCATTCAGTCTTAGCTCCACAAGGCTGTCTGGAAACAGTGAGGAACCAGCCCCTGCCATGTCAGCCCTATCCCTGGGTACATGCTGGGGAGGTGTCACCCTTTGTGAGGAATGAAGAAATGCACCATTACCTGGAAGTGGCCAGCAAATGGCCCTTGCCTACTTCACATATCCGGCTTGATGGGCTCTGGGGGAGGGGTTTCGACAGGCAGCGGGGCGCTTTCCTCACAGCGCCGAGAGGCTGAGGTGGGCAGTGCAAATCCAAAAAGAAACATGAGGCCGCCCAGCTCCCAGCCTGCCCAGTTTCAGCAGGCAGTGGGGCGCTCTCCTCACAGTGCCAAGAGCTGAGCTGGGTGGCGTGAATCTGATGAGAAGTGCAATGCTGCCTAGCCCCCAGCCTGCCCAATTTCAGCAGGAAGCAAAGTGCAAAGTTGACAAGCTTCACTCCACCCGGCTGAACCTCTCAGTGTTGTGAGGAGAGCGCCCCGCTGCCTGCTGAAACCACGCCCACCCAATAGGCCACACCCACTTCATCCATGCCCACTCAGTAGGCTGCACCCACCCTGGCCACACCCATCCAGCCTCCTGAGGGCAACCGCAATGCTGATGTGGTACTCAATGAAATTGAGTTTGACACCCCTGGTGTAGAGTATCCAAAGCCTCCTGACTCACATCTCCCCAAAGCTTCTGGAAAAGCTATATCTCTACAGCTTTTTGGAAGGCAATGAACATGGGGAGGCAGCTGGATCTTAGGGAGAATGGTCTTACAATGGACAGGGGCTGCTGCCAAGAAGACCACACTACCAAGAAGACACATTACCTACTGTAGGTCTTGCTAAGTGGCAACAGTTGAGGAAAGGGAGTGTACCCAGACTGTCAGGTCTAAAGGAGTGGATGGATATTCTTAGGGACAGATGGTCCCACAATGTTCCTGTTCATGTACTATTTAGGGCTTTAAATATGGAAACCAGGTAAGCAGCATCTTGAACTGCAATCAGAGAGAGATAGAAAACCATTGCAGCCCCCACAACAGCAATAACTTGAGAAAATCATGTGACCCCAAAATGGTGTGTTGCTGTAATCTAGACCAGTAGTAATATCTGGATGGTCTTCTTGGCATCCTTGTAGCAATCCACCTGGATAGTGATGAAGGTATGAGTGACCACACAAGCACAATACAGAATACAGAATACAGAATACAGAATAATGCAGTTTGAAGGGACCTTGGAGGTCTTCTAGTCCAATCTCCTCCCCAAGCAGGAGACCTTATGCCATTCCAGACAAATGTCTATTCAATCTCTTTTTGAAAATCTCCACTGATGGAGCACTCGCAACTTATGAAGGTAAGCAATTCCACTGATCAATTGTTCTCACTGTCAGGAAATTGCTCTTTAGCTCTAGATTGGACCTGTCTTTGATAAGTTACTTTTTGTCTTGCCCTCAGTTGCTTTGGCATCTATTCTTTGTGACAACCTCTCAATACTGGAAGACTGTTATCATGTCACTCTAGTCTTTCTCTTTGTTAGACTAGACATACCCAATCACTGCAACCATTCATCATATGTTTTAGCCTCCAGACCCATAATCATTTTGTTGCTGTTCTCTGTAGTCTTTCTAGAATCTCAGTATCTTTTTTGTACTGTGGCGACCTCCTCTTCCTGGAATTTAAGCAAGAGCCATGAATCCAAGAGAATCCTGAAATTGCACCCCAGCTCCATTTGGGGGACTATGTCAAAGATGGGATGTTGCCCAGTTGGGGAGTTCAAAAAGCCAGAGCTCCATCATGCTAAGGTTGAGTAGAAGCCAATTTTTCTCCATCCTTACAGCCTCCCAGCACTGGCCAGCACCAGGACAACATTGCTTGGTTGATAAGGCGTGAAGATGTAGAACTGAGTATCTGTCAACTGCCACCTTATGCTTACACTTGTGTTTTATTACTATGTAATGACAAACTACCATGAACTATGGGGAGGGGAAAATGAAGAGGAGAATGCTTTGGAAAATGAAAGTAAATGCTGTATCTCCTTGAGACACTGCCTCAAGGTCACCCAGTTGGAAAAAAAAATTAAGGAGAGGGCCGCATAACAAACTACACTTGGACTATCCATTAGGAAAACATCTTGCCTGAATCAAATTGATTACACTGGGGGAATAATGAGAGATAGTTAAGGGAGGGAAAAGTAGAACTTAGTGATTTTGACACACAATTTTCAGTTCTAGCTTTGTTTTACTGCAATACACTTGACCTCTAATAAATTATATCTTTCTCAATAAATGAGGCCGAAGGATCATTTCTAATTAGGGGTTTAAGCTGTGGCAGATCTGACATTGAGCCAGAACTACATTCTTTAATCCACCCAGAGGAATAACCTACCATGGGGATTTTGCAACCTTTAGAAAAAAGCTGGAAGATGGCGAAAAGTTCACAGTAGGACTGGGAGAGCAATTACAAAAGTCCTGACTTGGGAGGGGAGCTGGAGGCTCCTCCAACCCAGAGGAGAAACCAGTGAATTATGGCTGAACCCAGTGTTCTATTTCTTGTGTTGGTAGACATTGAAAAGGCAGGACTCGCAAACAGGTACTTCTTTATTTGCAGCTAAACAGAACTCAGAACAAAATGGCTCTGCCCCTTTTTATACACTCACCCTGGGGCATTGTCAGCCAATGAATGCAACATATTTTCCCGCTCAAATGCATCCTAGTCAGCCCTTGCAGACAGCAAGTCTGGCCCAGCAGCCACGTGGTCTGCTGACTGTTCCAGGGCAGCTCCCTGCACCTGTTCCCAATTAAGCTCAATTCATAACACCCAGCACCTGCCCTAAGATAGCTTTGTGGAAGTCTGTACTGCTGCCTCGATCCACTGAGAAACAGAGAGAGTCTCCAATGGTGAGGAACTGGCCCTGATGGTTGCTTGGCATTGGAAAATCAAAGGACCATCAGCAGAGGTGACCATCACCAGAGGATCCAGGATAGTTGCACAAGCTATGGCAAGTCCAGAGAGGGGCTCCCAACATTACCATCAACTAGAGGGATGAAGAAGAAATGAAGAAATGCTTGGGAAGCTCTTGGCCCATTCCCCCATGAAGCAGCCTGCTCCTGTGCCTGGACTGGCACTAGCAGCTCAGCACATCACCCCAGCAATCCTTGATCCCTGTGGAGTCAAGCGAGGCAAGATGAGTGTCAGATCCCAGAACTGAAAGTAAAATTCAACAGACAGGCAGGACAGCTGAGGTACTTCCTTGCTCAGGTTTGGAACTTCATGGCACTTCATGGACTGATCTTCCTGGACAACAAAACTAAAGTGAACTTCATCACCATGGCTCTGGAGGGGGAGGCAGCCAACTGGGTATTTTGCTTCATGACGCTGATGCCAAACACCTGTATGATTTTGACTACTTTGTGACTGCTCTGAGATGACAGTTTGCTTTTAATTTTTATCTATTTAAATTTTAATTAACTTAATGTTTTAATACTGTTTTAATTTTTAATTTGTATTGATGTTATGGATGATGTAAGAAGGATTGATTGTGGAGTGAAATGGGTTGAATGGATGGATGGTTGTGTGGATTGGATGGATTGTGGACCTGTGATAAATGGAAGAGCCGACCTGTCTCCATCTACGGAAGCTAGAGAAATGGAGGAGCCTTGCTGTGAGGGATCAGAGGGCCAGTCTACATAAGAACATAAGAAGAGCCATGCTGAATCAGGCCAAAGCCCATCGAGTCCAGCATTCTGTGTCACACAGTGGCCCACCAATTGTACATGGGGATCTTGAGCAGAAAGAGAAGGCAAAACCCTCCCTTTCCCTTGACCCCCAACAAATGGTACCCAAGGGAATCCTGCCTGCCTCAACCAACATAGAGGCGGCACATGGACATCCGTTTTAATAACCACCGATACACTTTGCATCCATGAATCTATCTAGCCCTGCCTTGAAGCTGTCAAGGCTGACAGCTGTCACGACCCCTTCAGGAAGTGAATTCCATAAATCAACGACCCTCTGGGTGAAGAAATATTTCCCTTTATTTGTCCTCACTTTCTTAGCTATGAGCTTTAGGGAGTGCCCCCTTGTCCTGGTATTGTGTGATAGAGAAAAGAATTTTTCTCTATCCACCTTTTCTATCCCATGCATGATTTTATACACTTTGATCAAGTCACCCCTTAAACGCCGTCTTTCAAGGCTGAAGAGACTAAGGCGTTGCAATCTGGTTTCATAAGGGAGGCGCTCCATTTCCTTGATCATTCTTGTTGCCCTTTTTTGCACCTTTTCCAGTTCCATTATATCCTTCTTGAGGTGCTGTGACCAGAACTGTACACAGTACTCCAAGTGTGGTCTCACCATCGATTTGTACAGAGGCAATACAACACTTGCTGACTTATTTTCGATTCCCTTCCTAATCATGCCAAGCATGGAATTTGCTTTTTTTTACTGCTGCTGCGCATGGGGTTGACATCTTCATCGAGCTGTCCACCAAAACCCCAAGATCCCTTTCTTGGGTTGTCTCAGAAAGTTTGGTCCCCATCAGTTGGTAAGTATAATTGGGGTTCTTTGCCCCGATGTGCATAACTTTGCACTTGTTTAGGTTAAAATGCATTTGCCGGTCTATACCGGTCTTATGGGGAAGAGGCAGATATGACGGGAGGCCTGGGGTAGGCCGCTCTTGGGGAACAAGGCCTCGCTGCCTAAAAGTGATCTCTTGTTCTGGCCCCTTGAACCTCTCCCGGGGTACTGGTAATGAGCAAAATCTGGACCCTGGACTCAGGCTGCTGCTGCTCAATGCCAGGTCGGTGGTAAATAAAGCTCTCCTCATCCGGGACTTAATTCTGGAGGAGGAGGCCGACCTGGCATGTGTGACTGAGACCTGGCTGACCCCAGATGAAGGAGTTCCCCTCTCTGAGATGTGCCCAGCTGGGTTTCTGGTATGGCATCAGCCGTGACCCCAGGGAAGGGGGGGAGGAGTGGCGATTATAGCTAAGGAGTCACTTGGGCTGCGCAGACTCGCTGCTACTGAGATATCATGTTGTGAGTCCCTCCTTATGAGGTTGGACCTAGGTGTACAGGTGGGCTTGTTGCTTACGTACCTGCCTCCCAGCTGCATTTCAACAGCCCTGCCCACGCTACTCAAGGAGGTAGCCGGGTTGGCGGTTGAGTTCCCCAGACTTATGGTCTTGGGGGACTTTAATGTGCCGTCACTCGGTGAGTCCTCTGGGTTGGCGCGGGAGTTCATGGCCTCCATGGCAACCATGGACCTGACACAAGTAATTGAGGGCCCAACCCATGAGGGGGGACACACACCTGACCTGGTCTTCCTCTCGGAACAGTTGAGGTATGATCTGAAGCTAAGGGGCTTAGAAGTGTTGCCTATGTCATGGGCAGATCATTTTCTGCTGCGGCTTGAGTTTACGACACCAATCCTCTCTCGCAGGGAGCCGGAACCGATTAAATGGTTCCGCCCCAGATGCCTGATGGACCCTATGGGCTTTCAAAGGGCACTTGGGGAATTGCCGGATTCGCTCGTACACAGTTCGGCGGAGTCCCTAGTGATGGCCTGGAATATGGCCACTATGGGGGCTCTAGACTGGGTTGCACCGTTGCGACCTCTCTGTGGTAGCAGACCCAGGAGATCTCCTTGGTTTACTGAGGAACTCAGGGGGATGAAGCACCAGAAGAGATTTTAGAGAAGCAATGGAGGGAAAGCAGATCCGAATCTGATCGAACCAAATTGAGAGCTTATATTAAGATCTATTTGGAAGCGATCACTACGGCAAGATCTCAGTATCTTTCTGCATTGATTGCGTCTGTGGAATCTTGTCTGGCTGCCCTGTTTAAGGTGACTCGCTCTCTCCTTGATACAGGGAGGAGGGAGGAACCTTTGCAGGGCAATGCTGAAGAATTTAACATCTTTTTCGCAGACAAGGTCGCTCAGATCCAGGCTGACTTGGACTCCAATTGGAATGCAGTGTCGGCTGACAATGAGTCAGTCGAGATGACAGAGGCCTGTCTTAGTCCTGTTGAATGGGAGGAGTTTGACCTGGTAACTCCTGATGATGTGGACAAGGCCATTGGAGCCGTGAGTTCTGCCACCTGTTTATTGGACCCGTGCCCCTCCTGGCTTGTTTCGGCTAGCAGGGAGGTGACACGGAGCTGGGTCCAGGCTGTTGCTAACGCTTCATTGAGGGAGGGGTCCTTTCCGGCTCCCTTAAAGGAGGCACTTGTGCGCCCCCTCCTCAAGAAGCCTTCCCTGGACCTGACAGTCTTAAATAATTATCGTCCAGTCTCCAACCTTCCCTTCTTAGGGAAGGTTGTCGAGAAGGTGGTGGCACTCCAACTCCAACGGTCCTTGAATGAAACTGATTATCTGGGCCCTCAGCAGTCCGGGCTCAGGTCCGGTTACAGCACGGAAACTGCTTTGGTTGCGCTGACCGATGATCTCTGGCAGGCCCGGGATAGAGGCTATTCCACTATCCTGGTGCTTCTTGACCTCTCAGCGGCATTCGATACCATCGACCATGGTATCCTTCTGCGCCGGTTGGAGGGGCTTGGAGTGCGGGGCACCGTTCTACGGTGGTTCACCTCCTACCTCTCTGGCCGGTCACAGTCGGTGTTTGCAGGAGGTCAGAGATCGGCTCCGAGGCCTCTTCCATGTGGAGTCCCTCAGGGGTCTGTTCTCTCACCTCTGCTTTTTAACATCTATATGAAGCCGTTGGGTGAGATCATCCATCAACACGGGGTGAGTTATCATCAATATGCTGATGATACTCAGCTTTATATCTCTACCCCGCGTCATTACAGCGGAGCAGTGGAAGTGATGAACTGATGCCTGGAGGCTGTTGAGGTCTGGATGGGTGCCAACAGGCTATGGGCTCTGCCTCCCAAGGACAATTCCAACTGTCCGTTGATTACCCTGGGGTAATTGTCCCCCTCGGAGAGGGTTCGCAACTTGGGTGTCCTCCTTGATCCACAACTAAGTCTAGAACATCATTTTTTGGCTGTGGCGAGGGGGGCATTCACCCAGGTTTGCCTGGTGTGCCAGTTGCAGCCCTATTTGGACCGGGAGTCACTCCTCACAGTCACCCATGCCCTTGTCACCTCGAGATTCGACTACTGTAATGCTCTCTACATGGGGCAACCTTTGAAGAATGTCCGGAGACTGCAGGTAGTCCAGAATGTGGCCGCGCGAGCCGTCTTGGGTCTCCCAAGACATGCTCATATCACTCCAGCTCTCCGTGAGCTGCACTGGCTACCAATTGGTCTCCAAACACAATTCAAAGTGTTGGTTATGACCTATATGGCAATGGACCAGGATACTTGCGGGACCGTCTTCTGCCTCATGAATCCCAGCGACCGGTTAGGGCACATAGGGTTGGCCTCCTACGAGTCCCGTCTATTAGGCAATGTCATCTGGCGGGGCCTAGGGCAAGGGCCTTCTCCGTTGCTGCCCCAGCCCTCTGGAACCAGCTTCCCACAGAGGTTCGCACTGCTTCCTCCCTCCTAGTTTTCCAGAAATTATTGAAGACGCATTTATGCCGACAGGCTTGGGGCGTATGAACTGCACTCTGCCCCTGGGCCTAGGAATGTCCCTCCATCAGCGACTGTGTGTTGACTGTGACTGTATGCTGTATGAATGTAATTAATTTTATTGTATTGTTATTGTAAGCCACCCTGGGTCCTAGGAGAAGGGCGGCATAGAAGTCTAAATAAAGTCTAATAAAGTCTAAGACTCTTTAGCATACCAGAAAGTGAAGAGAAGAGTCAAGACCATCTGGTAAGGCAGACAGTTGATTGAGGCCTACATCTAAGAATTCCAAGGTTTGGTTAACTAACTCCTAGACTGGCCACAAGGCATACTCTGAAATACTTCCAACAAGGCCTCAACCGGAGGTACTGCCTGTCCCAGGGGTCATCCAGAATCCTGGGGGGAGTGGTACGTTCTGGCCAGTGAGATGGAAATTGATCTTGCCATTATCAATGAGACTTTAGAGTGAGGACCATGAGTGGCTAGAGCATTGGGTCCCCCTGAAGTTGAGCAAGGGAGAGTCCAATCTAAAGCAATGTCCATTGTGGCAGAGAAGGTCATTTGGCAGCCAATTGTTTAAGCCCACATCTGGGGCCTGTGAACAAACATTCCCCACCAAAAAGAGGGAAAGATATGGCCAAACCCAAAATCGCTGTCAGAAAAGGCGATCAAGTTAAAGCTCTCTCTTTATCCTCCAGTGAGGAGGAAGAAGACACCCTGGTAAAAAGCAGTAAAAAAAACTGGTTGGAAAGGACAGCAGCAGTGATGACGATCCATTGGTGAGTTGGGACTCAAAATCAATGGCGGCGAGGGTGCAACTAAGAGTAACCTCTTCAGGCAGAAAGTGGAATTAGTGGCTTTACTAGACTCTGGGTGTACCCAATGTCTTACAAGGCCAGCTGCATTGGAGACGCTGGGAATGTAACTCCATAAACTAAAAGTGCTGGTGGCATTTCAACAGTTGAATAGCTCCTTAGCAGGAGGGTGTTAGATTTGTGACAGAATCCACTAGCATAATACTGATGGAACATTTTTCATGTATTTGCATTATCTGTTATTGCAGAATCTATTTCTTGTATCTTTAATGTCTCTTTTTTTCTCCCCCCCTTTTTTGCAACTTGTATGTTGTTTATTGTTGAAAGGAAAATCTTCAGGTCCAGTCCAAGCTGGGTATAAACAAAATGGAGACTGCTTTAGAAAGAAGGTTCTTGTTTATTTAGTTGCCAAAAACTTCAGTGACAGTAGCATGTTTCTGAGGTGGCTGACAAAATGGAGCTGGGATTGGTGGGTTTTTATACCTTCTTGGGCTTTTGTCTTTGGAATTGTTCCTGTTCTTGTAGGATTGTATTTAAGGCTCTTCCTTTTCCTATGCAATGAACTTTAAGCTAAGGTCCAGTGTGCCCTTTTGGCATTCTAATGGTGTTGGGTTAATCCTATTGTGTTCTAAAGGTCATGTCTTTAGATTTTGGGTGGGAGAGGTAGATTTTAGGGATCTTTGTCTTTCTAATCCCATCAGCTCCAAAGTTCCTGGTCCCAGTCTCCCTGAATGAATCACTAAATCTGCATTTCTAAAAGCTGGTTTCTGCTTGGAGTTATTAAGAAAAACTGGGCCTGCTTTTCTGCCTTTAAGATATTTTCGGGAAATATAATATTCTGCCTTTTTAATATCCCCCAAAATATTTCCTTTTGGGGGGGCAGGGGGGATGACTTCCCACAATCCCCCCTTTGTGCCTTATAAGTGTGGGTGACACACTTTTACTGGCACAAGATTAAGAATTGATGTGATCAGGGAGACTTGAGTGCTTCTATGGGGGATTCCAGGATGTGGGGAAACAAGCTTTTAAACTGTTAATGCAAAGGGGAAGATATTGATAGAGGCAGTAGAAAATGATCCCTGTAGTGGCTCACAAAAGGGGAGCTTCCAATTCATAAAGATCTAAAAGTCAGAGCAGAAGTTCTGTTATGTGGAAAAGAAATTTATAATGCCCAATATTCTGTGCCAGTTCCTTTCAGATGTTTGATGTCACTTCCTGTGAGCTCTCAGTCAGGTCTGCACATGCCCCAAAATTACGGTCAGGTTTTGCCTTACTTCATAACCACTGGCTACCCATTTTCAAGGATTGCTTATTGAACCTGTCTTAGCTCTTAGTTTAGTGCATCCAGGGTTTGTGATGTCCAATTGAGGCTAGCCAATGTGGAAGCCAGGCTATTAATATTTGTTAAATTGCACACAATGAGCCCTCCTACTAATCAGTCCATCAGTGCAACATATTCAGGACTTCAGTTTGGATATCTCTTTCCTGCTACTTCCTCCATGAGGGCATATAAATTATAAATCTCCTGACAGGGTATAGTTCCCTCCCCCCATGGAATTTGCAGGAAGGGATGCATGCAAAGGCTTTAGTGCCGCAGAGCAAGAACCAACCTGGAGAGCTTTACATGGAGGTGGGTGGAGGGGATAACCTTAGTGTGATTCTGAATTGTGTGTGTGTGTGTGTGTGTGTGTGTGTGTGTGTGTAGCTACTTCTACAGGACAGGCAATACAAACATCTTAGACAAATTTCCCTCCCACTAGACAGAGGTCCAAGATGTTCAGGACTTGCTGTGCCAACCATTCTCAAATGCCATCCCTCTATGAATCCATTCAACTGGCTTATTACAACATAAATGAGGCAAGAAAGAAAACCTTACAATGCCCTCCCCCCATAGTCTTTTTAGTAGACTTCTGAGGCTTCACATGGGGGCCAATGGATCCAGGAATCCTTCCTTTCTCTGCAGCTTTCACAGGTATCTGGTTGATGTAAGACCTGGAAAGATCTGTTCCACTCTGGTTGCATGGTGACTTTCTAGTGGATGGTTGGAGTCAAACATAATTCCCTGGCTCAAATAAATGGAGGCAGTATCTGGGTCAGCATGCTTTGATTCCAAAGGTTGTGGGGGTCGTCTGTGCAGGGCTAAATGATATGAGAACAGAGTCCCCTCCTCCCTTTGTGAGTGATTTTCCCAGGAAAGGCATTGCTGGTTAGACATAGGCATGGAGAACAGAGGATTAAAAAATGGAGAAGTGGAATGGGGGGATAGCTTGCAGTCAGGGTTTGAAAGGACCTTAAGGGTAAATTTTATTAAATTTAAATATTAAATAGACAGATAAAACCCATTTGAACACATACAGTAAACTTTGGGCTGTTCTAAAAGTACAGAGGAAGAGAGAGAGAGAAAGAGGAGAGAAGAAAATAGAACACAATTCTCTTCATCATGTTTTGCTGGCCAGACAAACTAGGGTGAAGGTATTTTCTTTTGGTGTCTTACTTTAACAGAATTTATAGAAGAATTTTAAAATTCTTGTCTCTAGGGCAGTGATGGCGAATCTTTTAGAGACTGAGTGCCCAAACTGCAACCCAAACCCCACTTATTTATCAGCGGGTGCCGGGTGAGTGTGGCCCACTGGGTGGGTGTGGCCACTGGGTAAGCGTGGTCACTGGGTGGGCGTGGATGCAGTGGTCATGGCAGACTGGGTGGGCTTGGCCACCTCAATTTTGCTCATGGGGATGAATGCCTGTGGGGGCTGGGCAGGGTTGGGGGAGATCCAGGGGGTCTCTGCTGGGTGGGACTGTGGGCAGGAGGCTCATCCTGCAGGGTGAGGTGAGGCAGGGTGCAGGGCAGGTTTGCCATTGCCAACCCTGTGCCGCTTTTCCTTTGCGATCCACCGCCGCCGCATGCAAGGAAACAAAGGAAGTTTTTTTTTGGGGGAAAGGTCAATCAATCAATTCTAACCTGCGTGGCTTCGGTAGGTGTCTGGCGGGGAGGGAAGCAACTGGTCTACAACTATGCTAGCGCCACCACATTGCTTCTCTACCCCATGCACAGGCCCTGCCTCACCACTTGCATGGAGCGCCCTGTTCCCACCACTCCCCCAACCCCCATGTGGTACCTTCTTTACAGCTCCAATGTGTCACTTCCTCCGCCGCTGTGTGGGACTAAAAATAAAGTTCAATCAATCAATTCCAACTTGCGAGATATTATTTTTTCCCGTGAGGAGTTGAAATTGATTGGTTGAACTTTTTTTTTTTTTTGCACATTGTGACAGAGGCCTAAAGCAAAAAGGTTTTATAAAACCCAGCTTAAAAAGCCACTTGCCCAGGGAGATTTTGATGCAGGTTGCTCATGGATGGGATTGAAAGCCTAGGACTGGGGCAACGGCATGCATGCCCATAAAGGTGTGCCACCTCTGGCATGTGTGCCATAGGTTCGCCATCATGGCTCTAGGGATTAGAGACACTTAAGAGTTACATTTAGCTAACACACAAAGACTTTGATACACATACACACACAAAGACAAGGAAAAAAGGAAAGGAAAGGGAAACAGAACTCTTAGTTTTACATATCCTGGTCATTCCCATCATAAATCTCAGTTAACTCAAATTAGGAAAGGCACAAATCTTAACAAACATATCATGTGGTTGCATAGAAAGAGAGAGAGAGAGAGAGAAATCACTATTCCTATATATTTCCTTTTCTTTTAAATACCTTTATTTAGCCAAATTGATTTTTCCTGCTTCATCCCTGAGCAGAGTCCACTCTTGCATAACTTGCACATGCACTTCTTACTCATTCCAACCTGGACAGGCAATTTGTCCTGCCCCAGGCATTCATCCATCCCTAGAGGAGACTCCAGTGGGATCCTAGATCCTTCAGCTTCCCATGCTTTTTCCCACCATGAGACTCCATGGTCCCTTGCAACCTGCAGAATACACCATCTGCAGAACTACACCACCCCCAACAGGTGGAGGTAGCTGAGCGATGAGCTGCAAGCCGTGAACCTCTCATCAGTGCTAGCTGAGCCACAAGCTGTGAGTCTCTTGCTGGCTCTAATTTAGCCGTGAGCTGCAAGCCATGAACCTCTCATCAGTGCTAGCTGAGCCACAAGCTGTGAGCCTCTCTCCGGCACTAGGTGAGCAGTGAGCCACAAGCCTCTCGATGGTGCTAGGTGAGCCACGAGCCTCACACTGGGGCTAGGTGAGCCGTGAGCCTTGCACTGGCACTTGGCAAGCTGCACACTGCATGCTGGTGCTACCAGCCTCATTTGCAGAGTGCGCATGCTCACGGCCCTGTTCACGGGCATGCACACACAGCCACATTTGCGTGAGTGTGCATTTGCGTATAAAGGTGCCTGTCCCTCCCTTTCCCACCAGACTGCCAACCCAGAAAGGTTGGCAACTCCTGGTTTAGAGAATTCACTATCTGCCTAACATCGAATCCCCTTCAATGAGTTGAATCTGTTATAACATTTGTTTTGTCTTATCTTATCACTATTATCACTATGATAGTGTCATTTCCATTTGTATTTCTTCTAGTTTTTTTTCTAAAAAATATTTTGCTTTCTGCATAGGTTCAGTCTGATTCTCTAGTGTTTAAAGGTAAAAAGTATTCCTTCCAACCTATCCCATCTAAATGGAATTTTCTTCTCTTTAGGTTTGTCAGAAAAAAATACTCATTTCTTTTGTGTAGTATTCTAATTCAGAGTTCCCTGAACTTTCTGGGTTGGCAGCCCAGACGAGGAGAAGGGGAAAAGAGGGGATAGTTTTGTGGGAGGGGCAGGCATGCACACATGCACCAGCATCCATTGTCCATGTGAATGAGGCTGAGAACAACCATGACATTCGCACGAGTGGGGGCACGACCTTTCCCACAAGTGAGGCTGTGAGCACTCACGCAAGTGTGGCCAAAAAAGTCCGCAATGCTTTTGGCAATGCTCATGTGAGTGGGGCTGCAAACGCCCATGATGCTTGCAGCGATGCGTGCGTAAGAGGGACTATGAAAACCTGCAACACTCATAGCGATGCTTGCATGAGTGGGGCCACAAACGCCAATAATACTCATGGTGACACCTGCGCGAGTGGGGCTGTGTGCTTATGTGCACATGTGTGCACCTGTCAGCCACTCACGTAGTCCAGTGGCCTGGTAGTGGGCTGTGGCTCATAGGTTGGAGACCTCTGTTCTAATTGGAAGATCTTTAAGTATAATTATATCTGTATTATCAATCTTCAATCTATGATTAAAATACTGCTATAAAACTTGGTCTCTTCTTCCTGACAAAATGCACAAGAAAATTCCATGAAACATTTCTTATTTACCAGTCAAATGTGAATTAAGAATGCACACTGGTTAAGGACACATTGTAAATTACTAAATTCCCAAGCTACTCAATTTAGAATTGATCACAAGAAACTGAATTCCTGTGATCTCCTCATTAAAAACAGCTTGTCAATTCTACAATGAAAATGGCTGCAGCCATTTTGCTCATTCTAGGTTGCCACTTGAATGGGAGGGGATGCAGAGTATCTTTCCTAGTCTAACCAATTCTGTGTCCCATGAGAATCAAGGTCATTCTATCGGTTAAATTAGAAGGTTGGGCATATTGTTGGAAAGCCCGCCAAACTATTTTATTGAGCAACATAGATAATTTCATAGCATTGGAATGGGAAGTTTGACTTTGTAATATTAACTCTTTGGAAGGTATTTCACTTTTGGTTTCACTTTTGACCGTGCTGATATTTTGTATCCAAAAAACATGTTCTTTGAAGAAGCTTCCAGCCTTGGAATTCTAATTTATTTAGTTCTATCTATTGAAACTATGACATTAAACCAAATCTCCTAAAGACTTCATTTTCCTTGGGGTGCTGAGCTCTGGCCGCCTACCCACCACCTTTGGGAGGATGGCAAAGACTCAGCAAAAATTTCGAGATGGAGAAGAAAGATGAATCTGCCACTGGTCACAATGGGTTTTCAGCAGTCAGAGCATAGGTGGCTGCTCCGGCTACTGAAGAAGTGCTACTGGCCTGGGCTTGGCCAAAGAACCGAGTAACACAAACCTCAAAAGTTGGTACTGCTGGAGGGGCCTACACTCTTGGCAGACCTCTGTCAGGCAGAGGCAGCCCTTCAGCGCCAAAGCGTCCCTAACACTGCTGAAGAGGAGTTCTTGTTTATTCCAGTAGATGGTCCTTCATCCACAGTACAAAAGAAGGGGAAGGGGTTGACTGGATGGAACGATTCCATGAAGTGGAAGTTCCAGATGGCAGTTTGCAACCCCTTTGACTGGAAGCCAAAGAGGTTTGGGGGTGCCAAACTCCCAAAGTCCAAGATGTATTCTATGACACCCAGGGAAATGAAGGAACTGAAAGAATACATTGACAAGAACCTGGCCAGAGGGTTTATTCAGCCCACTAAATAATGCCCCAGTGTTATTCAAAGAGGAGAAAGATGGGTCTTTGAGATTGTGCATGAACTTTAAAGGGTTAAATGCTGTCAGTGTGGAAAATATGTACCCCTGGATTAAGGAGGGGGATGAATGGAAGACAGCCTTCAATTGCCCCTTGAGAAGTTTCCAGTTCAAAGTGACGCCTTTGGACCTCCAAGTGGCTCCTGCTGTGTTTATGCAGTTGATTAATCAGGTGCTACATGATAACCTATACAAGGGAATTTTAGTTTACCTTGCCGATATCTTCATGTACCCTGAGACCATGCGAAATATCTTTACTGAAATTATTATTGGACTGTGTCCAAATTCAATTTATTTATTTACTTTCTTGTTGAGAAACAGGCAGGTTTTAGAGGGAACCATTCAACTTCATAAACTGTTATCTAGTCTTGAACCATTTAGCTGAAATATGTATCTTGCCACCCAAAGATATCTGTTTTGCAATCTTTATGGATTTCAGATCAGCTTTTGATTTGATTTCAAGGCAAAAATTGCAAGGATGGTCAATGGGTAATTGATAGCACCTTCTTATGCATATGCTTATTCTAACATCTCATTGAGAGACTGATGTTTCCCCTGGCAGCATCTTTCGGGAGCTATTTTTGCCAAAAGAAGTGCAAGGCTAAGATATATTCTACCTTCCTTATTTTCAGTCTATACATTAATTCAATAATTTGAGCCCTTTCATCTTCTAATCATCACTTTCCAATGTTGGCAAATTGTGTGATTCCAGCCTTGTTATAAGCAGATAATGTAGTAATTTTCTTTATCTCCCAGGTCAGAATAAATAGGACATTCAGGGTATTGTATTTTTTTTTTTGCTTAAAAAATTTGTAGTAAATTAACAAGAAAGGAGGAGGAAGCAGGTCACCGCATTGCTACCCCAAGACTTGTTGAAAAAGCTATATTCTGATTTCATTCTAAGTTATTTATATATCTCTGTTATATATCTCTGTATATTGTATATTAACTTTATTTTAAAAAATAAGGGCTTGGCAGCCCAAGGAAACAATAGCTAATTGCCAGCCATCAACACACCAAGTAACCAACAGGAAGGCACTATATAAATACGGCTCACAGAATAATCTAAAGCACCTGTTCCAGTAGAGAGAAGTTCTCTGAGGATGGGCTCCAGAATGAGTCTGAAAGCTCAGAAAAGTAAACCTCTGGTCCCGGTGACTGGCCCAGATTCAAGCTTGTACAACTATCCTGGGACACGTATATTTGCCTTTATTCATGAGAAAAGTAAGATTTTACTCTTAGGCAAGAAAAATAAAATGTACAGGTACAAATTAGGTGAAGCCCGACTCAATAGCAGTAATTGGTGAACAATCACTTAAATATGAGCAAGCATTGTGCAGCAGCAACCAAAAAAGCCAATGCAATCCTAGGTTGCACTAATAAAGGGATAGAATCAATATAATGTGAATTATTAGTACTGCTTTATAAAGCCTTAGTAAGACCATACTTAGAATACTGCATCCAGTTTTGGTCACCACATTATAAAAAGATTTTGAGAGTATAGAAAGATTGCTGAGAACAGCAATAAAAATGATTAGGGGCCTGGAGGCTGAAATTGCTTAATATGCAGAATGGTTGCAGGAATTGAGGAGTTTGTCTAGTCGAGTGAAAAGAAGGACTAAGGATGACAAGATAGCAGTGTTCTAGTATTTGAGGGGCTGCCACAAAGAAAAGGGGATCAACCTATTTTCCAAAGCACCAGAAGGCAAAACAAGAAATAGTAGACGGAAACTATTCAAGGAGAGAAGCAATCTAAAATGAAGGAGAAATTTTCTGACAGTGAGAATAATTAATCCGTAAAACTGTTAGTCTTCAAACATTGTGGGTGCTCCATTACTGGAGACTTTTAAGAAGAGACAGGACAGCCACTTGTCTAGAATGGTATAGGGTCTCCTGCTTGCGCAGGGGGCTGGACTAGAAGACCTCCAAGGTGCTTTCCAATTCTGACATCTCTGTTCTATTCTGTTTTGTTCTGATGAGAGAACCTTGGTTTAGTACGTGATATTTTGGTACATGTTTGTATTCTGGGTGGGACCTTGCACATTGTCTCCCCATATTTCACACCTTGCTCAGAATTTTAATTCCTAGATCCTTTTGTTTCTACCATGGGCTGAATTGTGCCACTAGGCACCCTGCCCAGTTTTAGGCAGGCTGAAACAGCAATACTACCCCACCTTGAGAGAGCTCAGCCAGGAATTCTGCTGTAGGGTGTTC
The DNA here is from genome assembly GCA_034064705.1 of Bothrops alternatus. Taxonomy (NCBI): domain Eukaryota; kingdom Metazoa; phylum Chordata; class Lepidosauria; order Squamata; family Viperidae; genus Bothrops; species Bothrops alternatus. The sequence continues at coordinate 18,899,322 of JARGCV010000103.1, read as the reverse complement.
CTCCTTAGGCTATTTGACAAAAGAAACCTACTCCTACCTGGACCTAATATATTCGCAATTGGAGAGCAGAGCTATAGCCAGGAAAGTGACAAATTGGGAGAGACCTTTTTTGAGCTACAGACAATGTCAGTGTCTGTTCCATCCCATAGAGAAGATACCTGAGACTCAGTTTATAATGCTACCTAAGCTTACTCAGAAGTGCTTTTTTCTTCAAAAGGCAACTGGACCTTGAGGAGGAAGAAGAAAACATTTCACTTCTCATCCAAGAAGTCTGTCCCTGCCACCATCAGAATTGATGAAACTTTTTGGATGAGAAGCAAAACATTTTCTTCTTTCTCAAGAAAAAAAACTGTCCAGTTGACTTTTGAAGAAAAAAGCACATTTGAGACAACTATGACCTGGACGACTGAATCTCCACAGTCATTTATCTAAGCTTACACAAATGAAGGGAGGAATATTTCAAATGTTGCTAAATAACAAATCACAAATTCCTTCACCTTTGGCCAGTCTGGTTATGAATTAAATGTTTAAACATACATTTTGGGGCAATTCTAAAGGATCCTCTGTGTATGTCAATATGCATGTGTTTACAAGATTTATATGACTATCTATTTCATACAACGATTCTAGGTACCTCACAAAAATCCATAAAATATATTAAAAACACACCCTTCCAGCCAAATATCCTCCTACTAAACTCTGCTTAGGGGAAAGAATCAGGTCTTTGCAGCCTCAAGGAAGGCTAAAAGGGTAGGGATCCCTCTGATCTCTGTTCTGAAGGAGTGGGGTGGCCATTGAGAAGGCATGCCTCTGAGATCCTGTCAGTTGGCCACATTTAAGGGAGAGGACCTGGAGTATGCCCATCCTATATCACCTAGTAGAGCAGGCAAATACCTTCAGACAGAGGTGGACCTACAAATAACCTAACTTTGCATCATGTAGGGCTTGAAAGGTGATAATGAGCACCTGAATTGCATCCAGAGAATGAGAATAAACCTTTATTATTAAAGTATAACATGTATACAATGAAATTGGCTGAGCCTCCCTCCATACACCCCACCACCACAACTCACAGTGACTACAAACCCCCAACTTATTACACTACGTAACCTAATTGCACAGCACACCGGTCTCACAATTCTGTCATGCATAAAGTTATGTCCCATTCAAAAGCCTGACAGCCCATGGATAAAAGCTGTTCTTCAGCCTGTTGGTACGGCTGGCTATATTTCTGTATCTCCTACCCGATGGTAGGAGAGTAAAGACGTACCAACCAGGGTGTGAGTCATCCCTGAGAATTTTTCTCACTCTGCCAAGGCAACGGGCCCTGGCGATGTCATCCAGTGGTGTCAGGGAACAGCCCACAATGTCTTGTGCTATGCTCACCACTCTCTGTAATACCTTCCTATGCGTGGCTGTCAAGCCAGCATACCAAACAGTATGTGAGAACGCTTTCAATAGCAGACCGGTAGAAAAAGGTCATGAGTCATCATTCTACCCTGTTCTTCCACAAGACCCTGAGGAAGTGGAATCTCTGTTGGGCCTTTCTGGCCACTGGGCTGTATTAATTTTCCAGGTAAGATCTTCACAGAGGTAGACTCCCAGGAATTTTAAGGAGGAAATTCTCTCCACAGGGCCCCTTTCAATGTAAAGTTGGGCAGGTTCCTCTCTTTTCCTCCGGAAGTCTAGCACCATGTCCTTTGTCTTGCCAATGTTCTGGTGCAGGTTGTTCTCTAGGCACCATGAGGATAGTTTTTGTACCTCCCCCCTGTACACTGTCTCATCTCCACCTATAATAAGACCCACCACAGTGGTGCCATCCGCGAACTTGATGATCACAGTGGATGGGTCGGATGATACACAATCATATGTGTACAATGAGTACAGCTAAGCACGCAGCCCTGTGGCGAGCTAGTACAAAGCTTCAGGGAGGTGGATAAAGTAGCTGAAAGTCATTGCAGGTCATACAATGATGGTGTTACTTGGATGAACGATGGGAAACCCAAAATAGCATATGCCATTGCATTTTGGACCAGTTGCAACTTCCAGATGGTCTTCAAAGGAAACCCAATGTAGAGTGTAATGTACTAACCCAAACTGGAGGTGACTAAGACATGGGTGAGTGTGAGCAAGACCCCTCAGTCTAGAAATAATGGTTGATGCTCAAGATGGATTTGTGCAAAGAACCCCATGGGAACAGTTGCCACCTACTCTTGTGTACTAGGTCTGTATGAAAAAGTGCTACTTTGTACAGGGTCAAAGATGTCAATTCATTTGACCTGGGGGGGGTTTACTCACAACCACTAATCTTGCTATAATTGTTATAGTTATTATTTCCCCATCCAGGCCTTTATGAACTCCATGTGCTGAGCTAGCACCTGAACAGCATCATTTGCCTGGCATGAAATAGAGATATCGTCAGTGTATTGATGATACTGAACCCCATTCTGCAAAATAACCTCCCCCAAAAGCTTCACATAGATTTAAATAGGAGGGAAGAAAGATTTGCGCCTTGAGGCTCCCTACATAATGGCCTATGACCTCTCTTCCCCCATCAACATTGTCTGAAACTAGCCAGAGAGAAAGGAGAATCATCACAAAACAGTGTCCTCTATTCCCAGTCCTTGAAGCTGGTCTACAAGATACCATGATTGATGATACCAGAAAAAAACTGAGAGATCTAGAATAGCCCTATCCTTAGCCCCTCCAAAAAAGTTATTTACAAGTGAGACCAATGTTATTTTGGTAATTATAGCCTGACCTGAATCCTGACTGTAAGGATCCAGGCAATCTGCGTCATCAAGGCTCTCTGTTGCTGGGAACTCATCACCCTCTCAACAACTTCTCTATGAAGGGAAGGCTGGACACTGGACTGAAGTTATCCAAAACCATAGGGTTCAAGAATGGTCTCTTTAGGAGCAGGTGAACCACTATTTCTTTTAGGGCTGAATGAGCCACTCCCTTCTCACACTGGGACCTACTGCTTGGACCCAACTGTATCCCATCTCACAGGAGGCCTTAACCACCCAGGAGGGGCATGATTTCAGACTAAAGTAGAAGAGCAGAAAACAGTAAGGATCCTGTCTACTTCCTTAGGATTAGCCAGCTCAAACTCTTCCCAAATATTCAGATTAGAATAAGCCTCAAGCATATCTTGGACTCTACTCAGTAGAGTCCATCTCCATACAAAATTGAACACTAGATGCCTAGAATAGTCTCACAGTGACCCTATATGATAAACTCCCCCCCCTGCAAAACAGCTGCTGGCTAGCTATCAGTGGATGCAATAAAAATGGAGAAGCAAGTAAGCTTTGCCACTCTTACTGCCACAAGATATGTCCTAACAAAGGTTTGTACCAGCATTCAGTTGGCTTCATCCCACATCTTCCTCCAGCTGGGCTCTAGGCATCTCTTGAGTCATTTCATTTTCCTGAGCATGTCCACAAACCAAAGGACCCCATGGCATCTGGGTTTGCAAAGTCCAAGGCCTTTGTTTCAGTTTTGCTAGGGCAGGGCCACAGTTTACTAGAAGAACTGTTCAGGCCTTTCCACAGAAAACTCCATTTAAGTCTTTGGCATCCCTGGAAAAATTCATAGAATTTAAAGGAGGTTTTCTTTAAGATCACCCTAAAAGCTAAAGCCAATCAGACAAAACAATACTGAGCTAGATGGACCAATACTATGACTCAGTAGTAAGCAGATTATTATATTTTTATAGAGAACCTCACCTGTTCAGAAATGTGACTTTACCACATACCAAGTTGTTGGGGCCAATGCTTTTATGATATCACATAATTTTACCTTTGAATTGCTGTGTATATGGTATACAGTCCTATGGATATTTCTGGATTTCTCTCATCAAAATCCTTATTGTGTGTTGTCCCACTTGTTCTTAAAGTCATTTTGCAAATGAGTTGAAATTTTCATTTTTAATTTATGTTTGAACTGTTTAGATATTTTGAATACAATGCAAAAGCCAACAATCATTGGATAGAATCTGATATTTGAAAAAATAAACAGCAATTGAAAAAGAGGTGAATACCAGATAAAGGAGTTAGATACTATTGCTAATGACATAAGCACATATTTACATGAACTTGAAGAAACAGTTACTGATATATAAACCTGGTAAAATTATGTACATTTGACACAAGAATCAAAAGAAACTGAATAACCACAAAAAGCTAATGTTTATGTAAAATGAGCTTCTATTCAATAGAGTGCTTTTTTGTTTTTATTATTACTATTTTATCCTTTAAAAGAAGATCTAATACTCCAATATTTCCTGCCCCGTTTGTCTGAAGACAAAACCACAATAGGCTGGCATATTTACATACCTATATTTTCATTATACTATTACCATTTGGGATAAGCAACGTTATGCAAAGTTTAGAAAGGGTAAACTGAAGAAAATTAAAGGCAAAGTTAAGAAGGGAAAGCAAATAGAGCTAAATCTAATTTACATCAACACAATTCACTGTGACTCTGTATATCTTTTTATTGTTGCAAACCAATCTTGCTTTCATCCATATATCAATTCATAAATTGCTTTTGTCAGTGCTTTTTTCGTAAAAAAAAAAAAAAAAAAAGGTGCCGGAACTCACACACGTCATACAACCCACCTTGCCTACTCTACAAGGTTTACCTTTGTAGTTGGAAAAAAAAAACCTTCAATTTTTAATGTATTTAAAAGATTAGGATTTTGTTCAAGGTAAGTTAATACTGTTAATGTTACCATGCACTGTGTGGCTTTAAATTACAAGCAGGCATTTTATTCATCTTTTGGGGCATTTACCACTGGCATACCCATTTAGTTTAATGAGTAGAAATGTCAGTTTTCTATGTGGAATGAAATTGGCCCAATAAAACAAAATTTGGTTGCTTGTAAAAGATTGAATTATTTTTAAGAAGTTGTCAGACAAGTGTAAAAATTTACATTTGGAGTTTAATATGGATAGTGACTTGAAACAAATTAAAGTTGAACCTTTGTCATGAACAGATTACTTTTAATTTACCTTTGAGTTAAACCTAATTTAATAAATAGATCTGATTAAACATCATATTGTATGTCTACCTTTACATCTGACCAATACATAATTAATATATATTATTAATAATAATAATACCTCCAAATCACAAGACATTGGCTTTATTTTTATTCTTCCCCTCTGCAGTTTGAATATAAAGTATAAAAGACTAAAAAGAGATTTTCGTAGACATCCCAACTTTTGAACTACCCAAAGTTTTGCTGTCAGGCAAGCTTCCATGCCAGCTGCCTTTCTTTCCTCTCATTTCGCCTCTTTTTAATCTCACTCTCCCACATCTTCTGTAAGGGAAGGCAAAAGGCTTGCTCACCCTCTCGTGAAAGATGGCCTCCATGTTTATGTGTCTCCCACCACCACCATCGGCTTCCACACCACATAGTTCAACCCAGCTAATCAAGCCACACTCTGGCTGTGGTACTCCAGTGCCTCGTGGCTCCTCCTAGAGGAGGCAGACAGCACCAGAGGGGACCCCTCTCGCACCATACCGCCAACGGGACATTTTCAAAAACAAACAAGGATAGAAAGAGAAATAATAGGAAAAGAACGCAACTCTGGGAAATCCATCGAAAGAAGGTGCCAGAACAAAAGCCCTGGCTTTTGTTGCTTACATTTTTCACCTTTTTCTTTTGAAAGATCTCCATCAACCCCATCTTTAACTCCTTTTTCTCAGTCTTCCCTTTCCTCATGACTTTTTTTTGTTTCATTAGCAATTTGATACTCATTTATTCTTTCTATTTGAGTAATGTCATCTTTCATATTCAACTCCAGCTCTAGGCTAAGGCTAAGTAACAATGACCTAGAATTGCCAAATTTTAGGGAGCTGTCAATTGAAAGGACTGCTGAAAAATAAAAAAAGTGAAAATTACTAATGGTGCGTTCCCTGTGTTAGCTTGCCCACAGGAGGGTTAAATATAATTTGGCAGAATTGATCCCTATGACAACAATGGTTGCTGGTGTAATTAAAATTATTTACTTTGAAAACAGGATGAAAATGCTCTACAGCAGTGGTTCTCAACCTTGGGGTCGCGACCCCATTTGGGGTCACGCAACCATTTCGCGGGGGTCGCCGGGCACCGCCGGCCGCCATTTTGTTTTTTTTATTTTTATTTTTTTAAATTGTTTTTAAATTTTTTTAAATTTTTTTAAATTTTTTAAAAAATTTTTTGGTGCGCACGCACCGCGCACACTCAGATCCGGCCGTCGCGCCGGGAAAAAATTTTTAAAAAATTTAAAAAAATAAAAAAAAATTAAAAAAAAAAATAAAAAAAACAAAATGGCGGCCCGCGATGGGTGGATGCGCGCATGCGTGGTGCGTGCGACGGGCCGATCTGCACATGCGCAGATCCGCCCACCGCGGCCGCCATTTTGTGTTTTTTTTGGGATTTTTAAAAAATGTTTTTTAAAAAAAATAAAAAAACAAAATGGCGGCCCGCGACGGGCGGATGCGCGCATGCATGGCACATGCGATGGGCCGATCCGCGCATGTGCGGATCTGCCCATCGCGGCCGCCATTTTGTTTTTGTTTTTTTTATTTTTTTTAAAAAAAATTTTACATTTTTTTTGCGCGCATGCGCGCGCGCGCCCGAGTCGGGGTCGCGGCGCGCATGGGTGGGGCAAGTGGGGTCTCAACCTGAGAAAGGTTGAGAACCACTGCTCTACAGAGCTGAAAAGCAAATGTAAATCTCACAGATTCAGAAAAAGAAAGATAGGCAAACAGAAGGAAAAAAGGAAGAGGGTGCTTTTTTAAAATTCCTAACAAAATTGGAAGATGAGCTAAACCATAAAGGACTATAACTTTGCATAGAGTGCCAGATGTTTAAATCTGGCCCTGTTCATACTTATACCTATTCATGCAAGTTCTATTCATTCTAAACCAATTTCTTTTTGCTTTATTACATATAGTACTTCTTAAATCACTCATTTCCATGCCATTTAACTTATTTTTATGTTTTCCCTGACATATCTTATAAATAAATGAATAAAGGAACACTCTTCTACAGCCATTTATACAATTTTCAACATTCCTCATCATTAAGTTGCATAATGGCTGGATGGGCAGTCAGACATACAAATTGAAATAACCAACAAAAATGGAGCATATACTTCCCATGGCCCTTATGTTTGCACTTGCATATTTTAAAATTGTTTGATAAAGTTCTGCAAATTTAGTAAACATTCTACCAAGATATACACATTCTTATCTTATTTTATCAACGCGTATGCATAACTGCAATTGTTTACTCAATTTAAACACTTATGTCAAGCAGAAGTACTTTGATACATTAATTTTCCAATCTATCCTCCTTGTTGTATTATAATTTTTTTAACATTTGCCATAGATCATTTGAGTTGTCATCCAGCAAGATATTATTTGCATATAAAAGAAGTTTATATATAAAAGAAGTTTCATAGTTCCAAACAATATACCTCTTCCAAACAACACTACAAATACATCAAACAATCAAAGAGATACCAAACATCCTTGTCTTACTTCATACTCACTGCTGAATCATTCACTAAGCACTCAGTTTATTATCACACATCCTTTTCTTCCATCATAAACTGTTCTTATTGCATTCAGCAATCAGATATTATTCATGTAAAACATTTCATAATTGAAGTCTATTCATTCAACATATATTTTCTCCAAAACAACAAATGCATAACCATGTTCTTCCTTGTGTTAATATAGTTCTCTCTTACTTCCTAAAGGCAAAAATCTGACTCACACCCCATGTCTGGTATAAGCCTACACTGCTTCTCCTTGATTGTATTTATTATTTCTTGTACCCTTTTCAGTCAGATATCTGCTAAACAACTTCCCAGAGACACCCAACAAGTTAGTCCCCCTCTAGGTTTGCATTTACTCTTGCTACTTTCTCCTTTTTAAGGGGGCTTGTAATAACATTCTTCCAATTATCGAGTACAGAGTCAGTTTTAGCATATGCTTTAAGTAAACTAGACAATCCTCATGTACAAATGCAACCATATTTGACCTTTTCTCCATTAACAGTTGCAGTATTGTTATTTTTCATCATTCTGATAGCACCCATGACTCCTTTTTCATCATTTTTTTCTTGGACATGAACATTTACAGTACTTGCTTCAGTCTTACTCTTTAATATATTGTTATCATTTCCATAACTAGCTTTAAAATATCCTTTCCAACATTCCCTCACTCCAGTTCTGTGCCACCTTCAATTCCTTACTTTTATCCTTAATCCTGTTAACTCTTTTGGAAGGTCCTTTAGCTCTCCTTACTGATTTTCAAAACAAAATTTTATTTCTGTCAAAATTTCCTCTTTCAGTTGTAATTGTTTCTTATTCTCTTTGATTACATTCCTTGCAAATATTCTTCTTCTTTAGATACATTATACAGTATTTTTTTTCCTAGTTATTTTTCTTTGCATTCAACTTGTCTCACTCACAGATTCTTTCACTTTATTATTCCACCTAATATCCTTTTTATAATTTAATTAACATAATTTTAGTGTTCTTCAATATATTGTAATTCTTTTCAATTTACTACAAGAAATTTCTGTATCCTTTTTAATTTATGTTCACTTTCCATTCATTTCATTAAGATTAATCTGTCTTCTAATATCTTTTAATAGAGATTTCTTAATTTTCCTGTGGTTGTTCTATTTTTATTCTAGATTCTTTCTCTTTTTTCAGTGCCCTCTTTCCCCAATCTTTTTTAAATTTATTCTTTTATTGCTTTTAAAATAATGATTTTATTTTAAAAAAAGTGGAAAAAGTACAGCAAAGGGGAAAAGGAGTATGATATATCATTTTAGCAGTAAATAATTATAATTCTATATATAATTATCTAGTGTAATTATTATTCAAATACATATATGTTTCTAACACAGTAAAACAATCTTTTTAACCTACAGTATTTTCTAAAACTTGGTCCTGTATTTCATTATATTTGTCCATACAAAATTTATATCTACAGCAGCGTTTCTCAGTTTTAGCAATTTTCAGACATGTGGACTTGAACTAACAAAATTCCCCAGACAGCATGGTTGGATAAACAGCTGGTTGCGGAATAGCTTATTGGCTTTAAAGGGCTGGCAGGTGAATGCTGAAAGTGGCTGAGGCTGAGAAACATTGGTCTATAGGTAAATCCATTCATAGGTGGTTGCAAGTATAATTAGATCTTCGGTCAATTTGAGTGAAGGGGGCCACAATATTTCTCCATTGCTGCAATATTAGTATTTTGACTATAATAAGGCACATAGAATCCATTTATGTTATCCAGTTGTCAAATTCCAAGTTCAAGAGAATATTATCATTTGAAAAAATTGCTTTTGTTACACAATTATATTTATATAAAGGTAGTCCTCAACTGACAATCACAATCAGCCCAATTATACAGTCAACTATTACTCATCAAGGATTACATATATAATATATTTAATGCATATTATAATCTTAACTGGGTATATAAGACTTAAATCACTTTTTTTCCTTCTCATATAATTGCAAATTTATTCAATGGAACTGGAGAATTTAATGTAATCCGATTTTGGAAGGCTGTCACATATGCTTATATAGCAATGAGTTTTTAAAACATTGGTCGATCAAAGAAACTGTAATGGACTGATGGGGGTATAGTAGTAAATTGTTTTCACACATCCTTCTGAACTAAATATCAACAATATCTTTTTCATTGTTGTTAATCTTTAATACATTGCTACATGCTGTTGAAGCAACTCCAGATAAATTTTCAATAGACACCATATATGACTTGTTCCTCTGAAGGACAACTCACAAATATATTAATTTACATAATGTCTGTCATTTTTAATACCAACCTCATATCAAGTTCCTTGTCTTGTTCTGCCAAATACTTTTTCATTTGATTATAAACATAAGCTTTGTTCTTCCTTTTCACTGTTCTTTTGATTTATATTTACTTACCTTGCTGAAATTGTGTTGCAAGGACCAATTAATTATTGCTTGTAAAGTCACAGAGATTCTTGGATTGAGTGTATTATGAATTAAGAGCATAAGGCACTGTTATGGTTATGATTCCTCCCTGGAAATCATACTACATAATGAAACTTTTGTCACCAAGACTCGTCCAACTTGTTTTTATTTATCTCATTGGTAGCTTCTTTTTTTAACCTAATACAGCTCATAAAGAATCTAGTCCCTGCAGTGATGCCACACTACCTACTGTGAACGCAGACCAGCACAGAAGGAGCTGCTCGGCTACAGCTGGCACCAACAGGTAAGCACTCTTCTCCTTTTTCAAAAGGCAAGACAAAAAGCTGCCACAACAACAAAGGGCATTGTATCATTTGACTTCCATGCCATACTTCCTAGACGTGGCAGACTACCTTTCCCAGCTGGCTATGGCTTTCTCATCAGAGTTTTGACCAAAAGTCTGTTTTTTCTCCTAGAACTACTTTTCCACTTGTTGATTATGGGAGACAGCTGAAAGGACAAGAAGCACTATTGCCCCAAGCAGCTTAAACAATCACCCTAGAGAGATATCCAGGGAACATTATTACTGATTTCTCTCAGGCTGCACTTGAACAGAAGTATGGAAAAGTTACCACAAAATGAGAATTTAATGCCTCATCTTCTCTCCATAGATTTTCAGATAGGTGTAGAGCGAGAGAAAAAACAAGAATGTTAAAACTCTTATTCCACTTGGAAATCAGTTTCATTGAATTTAGTGTGAACAAGCTTAGGAAAATTTTGCCTTTTATTAAATAAAAGACATATAATCCTCTGCAGAGTTTTTTTTTGTTTAAGTCAGTTTTATCCCCTTCTCCCTTCCTCTCTATATTTTAATAGTGCAGACATTGTTGTACAGGGTGACTGTATTTGGATCTGAATACTCTCATCATTTTTCATTTGTAAACTTGTTGCATTTTCCCACTTCATTCTTTTTCTTATAACTGAAAATTAATTAAGGAGTTAATTAATTAACTATTAATTAATTGTTACCATTATGTTTTTTTTTTACTTCTAGGATCTGTTCTTTTCTTTTCTCTGAAAAGATGAAATTGTTGTTTGTGACAATTTACATCTTGAGACAAAACTATGAAGGGGTTATTTATTTCAGAGATTTATAAGTGGTTTTCGGTAGAATGTCCTGGGAAATTTGCAAAAAAGTAGTCTACTTGTCTATAAACTTTGAAAACTTTTTGGGTTACATGATATCCTGAAAATGTTCCACACATGCTGCTATTGTGCTGACACTATTGAACAATGATTGTATTGTATTTGTTTGTATTACGTTGGGAAGTCTGAAGATGAGTTTCTGTAAGCTCTGAAAAGAGGAATTTTCAATGTTTTATGCCAAGAAATCTGGATGATGGGTGTTGAAAACAGCATAGTAAACTAGATACAGACTTTGGGTTCATGCAAGGAAAGCAGTTAGTTAACAATTGCTGTTTTGTCCAGAGGTCTTCTGTCAAGGAAAGTTCTTTACTATAGGAATAACACATTCCAAAGCTTAAATATTTTGTTTTGCAGGGGGGGGGAAACACATTTCTCTTCCTTTTTCCAAAAAGTATCCCCATGAGTTTATTTTTTTTCTGAATTGGGGCACTTGCCCTTTGAATAGCCTATTTTGAAGGAATACTGGTCTTGGAGATAGGGAAGGAATTAGTGAATGGGGGGAGGGGGCTTCCAGAAAAGGTTACATAATCCTGGAAAGAGGCAAGATAAGGGAGGGAAATCCCCCCCCAATAACCTGCCCTTATTTTCTTTAGTATAAGAAAACCCTGACTGTTTTTCAAGATTATGTTTCTGTACCTAACTTGAAGATTTTGTTGCTCTACTTACCTAAAGAGCTGACACCTGGAAGGGGAGACACACTCCCCAAAAGTATAGATTGGGCTAAGACATAAAGTAAACCTGATATCAATTCATCTGCATTTCATTTCTCTTCTTCTTCTTGTGCCATATCTGTTATCGGACATTGGCAATCATGTTGGCAATCCTGCATTTCATTAATTAATTATAATTTAAAATTTTATAATTCCATCCTTTCCTGGATGGTGCTGGGTAGCAGAGCGTCCCTCATTTAAGCCATAATCTTCTATCTGGGTAAGGCAATGAGAACAGAACACTGTTCTGGATACCTGAACATTTTACTTAGAAGTTTCTCTCCTTTGGAAAAACAACAACATTTTTCATCAAACTGCAAATGTTAAAAAAGCAGAAAGAAATTTCAGCAGTTCTGTTTGCTTTAGTGTTCATCATCTAAAAGAATCTCCTTACAGTACACAGGCTTCTTTTATGAACAAATAACTTGACCAGGATTGTTTTCTTTTCTAGTCTAGGTGCCCTACCTGATTTACAAGTAAACTCCTCAAGATTAGGGTTGTAGAGTCCCACAAAAAAAAGAGAACACATTTGTCACTTGTCAAAATGTCTTACCCTTTCTTCCAGCAATTCATACATTTTGAAAGAGAGCACCTACCCTTCTTGATGGTAGCCTGTTGATTGGCTTTAATCCCTGTTTACCACTTGAATAGTAAAATGAACACAGACCACTTCCTCCACCTCTGCAACAGCCATTCTAAGTCAATTCCTCCTAGAAAATAACCCAGGCTGAGTTACTGCCAGAGAAATCTTACTTTCAAAATAGTGCTGAAATAGGACTAGCAAACTTATTGGACAATGTGTGCCCAAGAGATGTTCTTAAAATCATTTTTTTAATGATTTTTGTATTGCTTCTTCTTTTTAAAATTGATATTAACATTAAGGAATTTTAAAAAGCTATTAGAAATAAATACACTTCAATGAATTGAACAAGTATTTTTAGAAAGAGTTTGGGTTTCCTTTAATGAAGATTAGTAAAGCAGAGAGAACTGATTATTAAGATCTCTCTAATTTCTTTTCTGGCATTTGTGCTTCCTCTTTATTCGGTTGCATTCTTGCTTTTCTACTTCTGTGAATTAAAAAGTAGTAGAAAGGAATTTAGAAACAGTGCAGATGAATTAAAAGGGAGAATGAACAGATATAATATACTGCTCAAAAAAATAAAGGGAACATAAATGTATAGGATCCCATACATTTGTGTTCCCTTTATTTTTTTGAGCAATATATTTGTGTGAATTGTACTACTTTAGAAAACAGTGTCTATGTACAAAAGTAGTTTCGTGTTACTTTGTAGTGTCAGATTTATAAGTGGATAAAATTAAGGCTCAATATAAAAAAATAGCTCTTTTGTCCCCCTTCCACTTCTTTATTTTTAAATTTTAATTTATTTATGAAAATCTTTCTATGTCATAAATCTCATTATATTTCAGAGGAGACTTTTACTACCACAATTTTAGTCTGACTATGTGTGATGAATGGGGAAGGTAGTGTGGTGGACTATAGGAAGTGGCAATTTCACAGGAAGAAGGGAGTACATTTCAGTTGGGGGGGGGGAGGAGGTGAGACAAGAGGCAACATAGCCTGGTGCTGGATCAAGAGATGGAGAAAGAGTTAGGAAAGCCAGTGCCTAGAATCTCCCAGGAAATATCCTTTAGGGAGAGAATAGTACTGGTTTAGTCTGGCAAGATTCTTTCTTCTTTCTTTCTTTCTTTCTTTCTTTCTTTCTTTCTTTCTTTCTTTCTTTCTTTCTTTCTTTCTTTCTTTCTTTCTTTCTTTCTTCTTTCTTTCTTTCTCTTTCTTTCTCTCTTTCTTTCTCTCTCTTTTTATCATCTATCTATCTATCTATCTATCTATCTATCTATCTATCTATCTATCTATCTCAGCAAATAAAGAGCTAAACTTTGGCTGGATTGTTCTAGGTAATTTTTCAGCTGAACCTGACACTCTGCTAGCTGGCAATTACTGGAATTTCTCCAGCTGTTTGGATGGTATCAGTTAAGGAAAACTGATACAACACAAAACAGAAATAAAAGGACTAAGGACTCCCCAAATTTACTTCTTCAGATGTCCTAAATGAATGTATAGAAATTGGAGAAGTACAAGAGGGTCCAGCATACGTGACCTACTTTCTTCTGATTTTCAAACGCTTATATTTTCAGGAAAATGAGGGGGTTATTCTTTAAATTCTTAAAGAGTTATGCTTGAAGTGGATTTGAGTCAAAATATGATTTCCATTCCTGGCCTAAATGATTTTGAAAAAAGAAACAATATACTACCTGAGAAGTTAAATAATTTTTAATATGGCCAAAAGCAAGCAAGGTAGCAGTGCCTATTAACCTTGGCTGAATTGGAAAAAAAAAGAGTCAAATCTGATTATATTTGGATGGGAGATCACCATGAAATGTCAATCCTGTACATATGTTGGGAAACTGAAAAAATATCTAAAGGCATAACTTCCATATTTTTGCTTAGCAAACTATAAGGACACATAGCCATCCACAAACAGAGTAAGAAGCAGGGAAAAGTGATAAAATGCACAGTGTGGATTTGCAGGACAAACTCTGCCTCTTATATTATTGTAAGAGCAGGGACAAAAATGAGGCAGTCAAGAAGAACATTTTGAGACTTTGATCTGTTGGCTAACATCAAATGTAGTATTGCACTTATTATAATTGCAACCATAGTGGAAAGAGTAAATGTAGACAATAAGTTGTGCAGCTGCTTGCTAAATTCTATTAAGGCCACATTTCTGATTAAATTTAAATAGAGGAGCAAGAACTTTTTCACGTTTTTTACATTGAAAAAGTCTGTCCTGAAAGCTATTAAAACTCCAGTTGTTTCCTACCATTATCCCAAAGTGCATAGCTTTGGGATAATGTCTCTGGAGAGTCTCAGTCATCCAGGTCATGGTTGTCCCAAAGGTGCTTTTTAAAGAGGAAACTGAACTTTCTTGTTTTTCTTTGAAGACATTTCGTTTCTCATCCAAGAAGCTTCCAAGAAGACTCCACACCCATTTGCACTACTCAGGTGACATTGATGACACAGATTAAACCTCCAAGTTGCCTCAACAATTCTGTAAAATAATGCAAATGAGCAGCTGTCTGCAATGAATATAAATCCTTCCATTCCCCACCATCCAGTCAGAGCTGAAGAAGCTTCTTGGATAAGAAGCGAAACTTCTTCAAAGAAAACAAGAAAGTCCAGTTGCCTCTTGAAAAAACACCTTTGAGTTTCCTACCATTACTTTTCTTAATATCTGACTTAATCAATTATGTGCTAATCTATTTAACCATTTCCCCTTGGGCATATGGACTTTCTTATATGGGCATATAAGGAAGAGCTAAAATGATATGAGCAAAATGATCTTGCTATCAGCAACAATAGTGAAAGAAGAATGGAATTCCAACCCCAAAATATGTGGATGTCCCCATAAAAAGAATATATATCCTGATGAATCTTGAAAGAACAGAAGAGTACAGAAAAAAATAGAGAATATTCCTATGCCCTAATCAATATGGTTCTTTCAATATAGTCATTCGGAGCTGATATGCTTTTATAGGTAACCGTGTCTCCCTTTTTCACCAATGTTGGATTAGCTTTGGAGGGATCAATTACTTCCTTAGATAATAAGATATAGTAGTAGTATTCACCCAAGAAGCCAATCTACTGTAACAAACACTACTGTGTTTATGTAACAAACATAAGGAACCAATACATTCTGAGTTAGACATCTTATACAAATAATACATTCTGTTACAGTACAATTTGGGTTTCTACATCACTTCCCAATTCTGACTTATCTAGGTTAGAATTCAAGATTTTATAACATTGTCAGCAAACTATACATGGGCTGTCCAGATTCATTAGCTGTACTTGATGTCGAGAAAAGCTAATGGAGCAGAGGCAATATTTCTACTGAGTCTAACTCTGATTCAGTAAAGTTACAGATTCAATGTAAAACTCTTAACTTACTGGATTGTACTAAACTAGGTCATTTCTGATCTACACCATCACAGTTAAAGATATTCCTAAGAACAAGTAGCAAACCAGATAGGACTGGAGTTGTTTTGTATGGGAAACAAGGTCCTTGGTGTAATAGGAGAGCTGATAATTCTGCCTTATTTCTATAAAAAGTTGAAATAAAAGAGGTTGGCTTGAATTCGTTTTACGTTTCACCCTTACTGTGCTTTTCACATAGATATCATATATTTTTTTTTCAAAATCTCCAAGGGAAAATCTCTCCCTTTGTATCATTGTAGCAAACTTTGTGAGGTTGGCTGGCAGGTAAAAACTTGCCCAGAGCCACCCTCTTAGATACACAAATGAGCAATTCTAAATCCATATCTTGTTCTTCTGAATCTAACATAAAATTACTCTGTGCTATTTGGCTTGGCACTGTGGCATTAAGGATTGGTGGGAGGGGAAAAATAAATTTCCTCTTTCCCCCTATAGGTGAAAACGCTTTAGCCTGTTGATAAATAAACAGTCCTAGTTTTTCTTCTCTAGGTTCTCTGCAAATTGAACTCCTGTATCTTAAATGATGTTAAAGATCTTCTGTCATTTTAAACTCTGAAATATTGTACACCTTTACACTGAGAATGAAAATGAATAATGGTTGAAGCTTTTTTATTTTTAATTGCATCTGAAATTGACTTGGATTCAAGGATGGAACTTGAAAAATTCTTTCTCTTTCTTATAATGAACCATTATGACAGGTTTTGACAAAGGAAACAGAATTCCATTGAATACACAAAACTTAAATTGTTGTACAAAAAAACTAGTTTCTGAGTAGAAAAGTAACAAAGATATCTTTTTCATCTACAATTTCCCTTTTAGCCTCCAAAAATGACTTTATAAAACTGTATATAATATATAGTTTACAAGTAGTTTGAAATAAATCTCACTAGATTTTAGTTTTATTCAACCTGAAATTTCAGATACATTATTTGGAGGTATAAGATTGCCCAAAAATGAAATTGGAATCTGGCTAACCAGAATGTGGAGGTTTTAAAGGTTTGACTAAAAGGCAGGGTTTCTATGCATATCAGAGAATGGATCTGGTTCACTCCTGGTTCTGTGTATTTCAGGAGCACAATTTAGGGCAGTAAGAAAAGTATTTTGTTCCTGCTTTTTGTTGACAGTTGGAAGATTGAATGATTGCTAATCTACAGTATTGTATATCTCTCAGAAATTACCCATAGAGCGAAACATATATTCTGTGAATTTAGAAAAATGTAGAGAAAGGATATAGCAACATTCCCTGAATTCAGCAATAGGGGCCTTCCTAATAATTAAAATCGTGCCTTTATGATATAGTACAGATATTCTTGTATTCCTAGCTTATGGCTGAGGTTGGCTAACTTGGGGTATTTCTGATCTAGTGTGAAAATAGTGTTTCCATCTTCTGTCTATCCATAACTTGCTCTATGTTCCATATATGGTCTTTCAGAGTGAGCTGTTTTTGAGTTGGAAGGACTGTGATCTACCCAGTTCCTCTTGTCACTTTAGGCAGGATTGCAGTTAGGGTGGTGCAGGAAGTCTCTATTTCCCTAAAGAATTGTTGTTGTTTTTTTGCTTTCATTTTAATCTCAGTTACTAATATATGACTAACTTGAACCAACTGATGTTGGTATACTTCACGGCATTCAGGGAGGAAAGGAAAGCAAGTTAAACCAACTTTCTGGATGTGCCTAAAGACTGACCCATCCTCAGAGGAGCCCTTGTCAAAATGTCTGGAAGAACTGTTCTTCTGGATGTATCACTTGATTCTGGAGGGAGCTGAATCCATTTCAGAGCAGTCATTAATGAAGACAGTTTGCAAATTCTTATAAGGAAGCTGAAAAATTCTAAACAGATGTATATAGGTCAATTATTGATATAAATAGCAGCTTGCCAATCTTTATAGATAAATAAATTGGTAAGTCATGTCTTTCTCTCCATAGAGATGAATTATAATTCACGTATGATTTATGGTATTAAGAAGATGAAACGCATAAAACCATATGGTACAAAATGTTTCCAGTGCACATATGGAAATTTAGTAATTACTATAATTTATTTAGTGTTTATAAAAAAATAACTTCAGAAAAGTAATGTCCCAGCCAAATCATACCAAACTTTTGTAAAATAATTTCCATTCCATTTTAGATTTCCCAAATTGATAATTTCTTTTTTATTAAAAATATTTTTAACAAAATCCAAAAAAAGAGTCATTTATGAAAGAGGCTTTTGTAAGAAACCCAAGTTGCACAATTTTGATAAAAGAATAAATACAAGAGCAACATAAAAAGATTAAATTAGAGATAGAGTCCTGCAAAGAGACGGTATTTTCAAAGATCTCTTTTGGCTCTTTCAGCTAAAAGCAGTCAGACATATAATACCAGTCAGCTGGTATTATACATTAGCTTCATCAAAAATGAAAGGAAGCATAGGTTTGATTTCATTGGTTGCCTACATGGTTTTGAAGTGAACTTCCATAATAGCAAACTAAATTGTCCTTTTATTTGAAGAACTGTTTGCTGGCCTTCTATAAATCTTTATGGAATCTTTCTCTTTCACTTAAAGTTAAATGAAGTCCTGTGATTACCCACAACCTCTCAAGGCTGTTCCACTGGTTGATTGATCTCAATAGCAGGAGATTTCTCCTTAGTTCTAGGTTACTTCTCTCCATTACTTCTTGTCTTGTCTTCTGGTTGGCCCTGTCTTCTTTGTGCAGTTCCTCAAATATTGAAACATTGCTATCATATCACTCCTAGTCCTTCTTTTCATTAGACTAAACATACCCAACTCCTGCAACTGTTCTTTATATGTTTTAGCCTCCAGTCCCCTAATTATCTTTCTTGCTCTTCTCTGCACACTTTCCAAGGTCTCAACATCTTTTTTTTAATATTGTGGTGACTAAAACTAGATACAGTATTCCAAATGTGATCTTGCTAAAGACTTATAAAAGTGTATTAGATCTTGATTCTATCCCTCTGTTAATACAGCCTAGCACTGTGTTGGCTTTTTTGGCAGCTGCAGCGCACTGTTGGTTCATATTTAAGTGATTGTCCACCAGGATTCCGAGATCCCTCCCACAGTTACTACTATTGAACCAGGTATACCTATACTGTACCTGTACATTTGATTTTTCTTGCCTAAATGTAGAATCTTACTTTTTTCACCATTGAATTTCATTTTGTTACATATGGCCCATTGTTCAAGTCTGTTGAGATCCATCTAGATCTTGAGCCTATGTTTTGGGGTGTTGGCCAGCTAGGTTATTTTGATGAGATCGCCTATCTAAATCATTTATGAGGATATTAAAGATTACTGAGCCTAAAACAGAACCTTAGGATACCCCACTTTTTACTTCTCTATAGATAGATGTAGTTCAAATTAGGAATTAATTAATTAAAGACTAGAACCCAAATTAGGAAGAATCCAAGACACTGTTGAAATGGGTAAACGTGTGATATAAATCATATATTTTTAATAGGCTTACTCACAATGAAGAAAATGAGCATCTTTGTCAGAATAGCTTTAGGCATAAGCAACTTTGTTTTGATTTTGCTCATTACCCATTAATTTCTCCGACCCTCCTGGCCTTCCGAAAGAATTTAAAAACCTACCTCTGCCGGCAGGCCTGGGGATGATTGTTGATTGTGGTGTGATTGATGAGTATGTATGGGGTTTGTATTTTTAATGTTGTTCGGATTTGTTCAATTGTTTATATATATATATGTTGTAAGCCGCTCCGAGTCTTCGGAGAGGAGCGGCATACAAATCCGAATAAATAAATAAATAAATAAATTTGTGGTTTGCCTTTGCAATCTTTTGAATTTCATAGATTATTTGAAGCAGCACAAAGGGACAAAGTGTCTATTTTATGACATTTGAATAACAGTTTACGGCAGTATAGATTCTCTTTTTTAGCAGGTGAGGTTTCTCCAGAAGGCTTACTACAGAATGTAAAGCAGTAGCTGTGGCATCGTCTGTCAACCTATTTCCCCTGTAGGCAAACTGATGTTTATCAAAGTCCAGTGGGAGGCATGTCCTAAGATGTTGGAGGACCAGTCTTTCAAAGCATTTCACCACTACAGACGTTAATGCAATAGGTCTGTAGTCGTTTAGGCAACTGATTGCTGTTTTCTTTGGAACTGGGACAATGGTAGGTGCTTTCAAGTATGATATTACACAGGTCGTTTACAAGGAGATGTTAAAAATCCTTGTCAGGACCCCCGCTAATTGATCAGCGCTGCACAATTGATGGTCCCTCAAATAGCCTGGCCCCATGCCATGAAGGGCTTTAAAGGTGATCACTAACACCTTGAATTGCACCCAGAAGCAGACTAGCAACCAATGCAGATCACAGAGTAGCGGTGCTACAGGGTCCGTTCTTGGGGCCCCCAGAATTACCTGTGCTGCAATGTTGTGCACCAGCTGCAGCTTCTGGTAGCCCCGTGTAAAGCACATTTCAATAGTCCAGCTATGGACTGAATGACTGAGTTGGAAATAATTGGAGAACTTTACTTTTCTTTTTGGTTTTATTCCAAAATCACATTGATTATGTGCCATTGCAACCACACAGACAAATTTTCTCTATGACAATCTGTCCCTAACCTTAAGGTCTTCCAATAGTGCACTCATCACTACTGCATTTAAATCCACCCACCTTGATTCCGACTGCCCTCTTCTTTGCTTTCCTCCCACCATTCCCAGTACTAAAGCCTCCCCCAGATTTCTGAGTCTTTGCATAATAGACCCAAAGTGAAATAATTTGAGTCTGGGCATTTGCGCCTCAAGTGAGAATTCTGGGTTGAACTCCACAGTACTCTTAAGCACCTGATGAATTATTGCCAATTTTTAAAATTTGAAAATATGAGCCACTTTAATATTTCCTTCTCTGGGCTAACTTCCTTTAATATCCCCGCTTTGTGCCTTAAGTGTGAGAATGTCACACTTATTGGCACAACATTAAAATTGATCTGGTCAGGGAGACTTGGTAGGCAAGCTTTTAAACTGTTAAGCCAAAAAAAATAAAAATAAAACATTAATGGAGGCAGCAGAAAAAGATCCCTTTAGTGGCTCCCAAAAGGGGAGCTTGCACCCATAAAGTTCTACAAGTCAGGACAAAAATTTTGTTATGTGGAAAATAAATTTATAGTGTCCAATATTCTGTGCCAATCATTTTCAAATGTTGGATGTCACCTTTAGCTTCCAGTCAGGTTTGCATACCTCCCAAAATTCTTCACAGCCATGGTTTTCCTTAGTGCATGACCACTGGATCCCCATTTTCAAGGGTTGTTTCCTGCCTTAGCTCTTAGTTCAGTGCATCCAGGTTTGTAATGTCCAGTTGAGGTTAGCCAATATGCCAGGCTATTAAATTTTTCTTTAAATTGCACATAATGAGCTCTAGGAATCCCAATCTGAGCCTACTAGTGCAAGATATTCAGGGCTGAGGTTTGGGGATCTTTCCTGTTGCTTCCTTAGTCAGGGCATAAGAATTGCAAATCACCTGAGGGGGCCTAGTTCCCTCCCCCTTGGAATTTTCAGGAAGTTGTGCTTGCAAAGCTTTGGTGCAATAGAGCAAAAAATAAGCCTGGGGGG
Organism: Bothrops alternatus; assembly: GCA_034064705.1. Lineage (NCBI taxonomy): Eukaryota > Metazoa > Chordata > Lepidosauria > Squamata > Viperidae > Bothrops > Bothrops alternatus. Next base: position 18,877,840 of record JARGCV010000103.1, on the reverse strand, counting down.
AGGCTTTACTAAAGGTAGGTGGAGGGGATAGATTCTGAATGGTGTGAATGGTCAGTGTGTGTGTGTGTGCAACTATTTCTACAAAACAGGCAATACAAACATTCTGGATAAATTTTCCCTCCCACCCGATAGAAGTCCAAGGTGTTCAGTACTTGTTCTGCCAACTATTCCCAAATGCCATCTCTCCATTAATACATTCAACTGGCTTGTTACAATACAAATGGGGCAAGAAAGAAAAGTTTACAGTGGGTTTCCACCCTCCCCCACAGTCTAATTTTCTCTTGTGAGGCTTCACATGGCACCAGTGGCTCCAGGACTCCTTCCTTCTGCAGCTCTCACAGGCATCTGGGGAATAGTAGGACTTGGGAAGATGTTCCACTCAGATTGCATGGTGGCTTTTTAGTGGAAGGCTGGATTCAAAACCCAATTCCATGGCTCAAATGGATGGAGGCAGCATCTGGGTCTGTGTGTTCTGCTTCCAAAGGTTTGGGGGAGGATTGCAGGGCTGAAAGATACAAGAACAAGGTCTCCCCCATTTTCTGGGTGGACTCTCCCAGGAGAGGCAGACAAAGGGTATGGAGAACAAAGGGCAAGAAAGAAATTAGAAAGGGGGGTAGCTTGCAGGCAGTTTGAAAAGGCATTAATACTGCAGCTATTAGAGAAACAGACAAGTAGGGACAATTACAGATTTGAGGACAGAAAAAAACTGGATTCTGGTAAGAGAACAACAAAATGACATGTTTCACTTTTGAACTTGAACATTTGCAACATATTAAGGACAAGAACTTGCAACTTGAGAGTAAAGGGAAAAAAATGCTAGGCAACTTGAGAATGCTGAAAACTCCAAATAATTTTAAAAGCCTAATATTTTAATATGTGCAACTTGCCAGGGGCAGGAGAATCTGCCTTTAACATTTATTCCAAAATAGACCACATTATTTTAGAGATTGGAAAATGCTTATTTGTTTCAGAAAAGTTTCACTGTAGCTTCACCAATTAGTGATAGGGTAAGAAAAGTAACTTAAGAAATTATTTCCCCAAACAAGCAGACATGAACTTCAAAAGGCTCTTGTAGATAGACACGCATTTTCAGGAAAAGGGATAGATAGATAAAACCCATTTAGAACACAAACTCATTTACAACACATTGCAGAATGATTTCTAGAACTTGGGGCAGGACCCAGCAGGAAGGACACCCCCTCCTCACTCCAATAAAATAATTTAACACTGGATTCCCCCTGGAACAAAATTAACACCTTTTAGACAGAATTGAGAAGGAAATTCACCCAACAACAGACATTGACCAAAAAATCAGAAAAGACAAATTTAAACTCACCAATCAGGAATGACAATTTTGGAAACCATGAAAGCGTATAAGAACTCAACTAAAGTATGTAGGAAGCACATGACAATAGTAAGGGGGACTTTAATTACTCTGACATCAACTGGGAGACAAGCTCTGCACTAAGTGGAAGATCAAATAGATTTCTGACAAAACTTGCAGACAGATTTGTTTCTCAAAAGTAGAAAAGGGAATTAGGGGATTAGCGATATTGGATCTAATTCTCACTAGCAGAGACAAAATGATAAAAGGTGTTGAAGCCACAGGAACCTTGTGGGGATGATCATGCAATATTGGAATTCAACATTATGGGAGCACAAGCAATAGAACATGGTCAAACTAGAGTCTTAGACTTTAAGAGAGCTAATTTCAATAAACTTGAGAGGGCTTGGGAGGGATTCCATGGATGAGAATCTTCAAGGGGAAACAACTCAAGAAGCTTGGGAAATTTTGAAAAGTGAGATAATAAAAATCCAGTCTAGCACAATATCAACAAAGAAGAAAAATAATAGCTCTCACAAGAAACCAGTATGGCTGCATAAAGAACTCTCTGATAAATTGACATATAAGAGGGACCAGTATAAAAAGTGGAAAGAGGGTCACATAATTACAGCAGAATATTAGCAAATAGTCTGAGCCTGCAAAGATGAGGTGAAGAAAGCTAAGGCTCAAAATGAACTAAGGCTTGTGACCACAGTAAAAAATAATAAAAAGCAAATAGTCCAACTTACAAAAACAGTACCATAAAAAATAGATTAGAAGCACAAATTAAGTTAGGCAAGAAAATGGTGAGCAAGCACTTATCCAGCCTAGAAGAGTTCAATTCACCAAGACCAGATGGATTACAACCCAAGGTTCTCAAGGAACTGGCAGATGTGATCTCAGAATCACTGAACTATATTTTTCAAAGACCCTGGAGCACTAGGGAACTACCAGAGGACTGGAAAAGAGCTGATGTAGTTTCCCTCTTCAAAAATAAAATAAAAATAGATCTAGGAAACAACTGATCTATCAGCCTGACCTCAATACCTGGGAAGATTCTGGAAAAGATAATCAAACAAGAATCCACGAACACCTAGAGGCAAACAAAGTCATTACTAAAAGCCAACATGGGTTTCTCAAAAATAGATCATGCTAGACACATCCTACTACATTCTTTGACCCAGTTACAAAATTAGTGGACTAGAGGAATACTGTGGATATAATTTTCTGGGACTTCAGTAAGGCATTTGATAAAGTTTGTATAGGGTTTCCTGCCTGAGCAGGGGGTTGGACTAGATGACCTCTAAGGTCCCTTCCAACTTTATTATATATTATTAAATGCAAAAGTGAAATCTTTCTAGCAGATGAACTTAAAACATTCCCTCCTGCTAACTTAAGGCTGTTCTTAAGAGGACACAGAGAGAAAGAGGAAAACAAACAAACAAACAAACACATTTTTCTTCACTCTGTTTGTTTGCCAGACAAACAGAGTGAGGTATTTCCTTTTTGTGGCTTCTTTTAAGCAAAATTTCTAGCAGAATTTAAAATTCTTTTCTCTTTGGATTTGAAACAGTTAATAGTCACATTTACCTCTTACACACAGACTTTGACAAACATATATACACAAAGACAAGAGAACAGAACTCTTAGTTTTACACATCCTAGTCATTCCCACCATAAATTTCAGATAACTCAAGTTAGGGAAGGCACACATTTAAAACGTACCATGTGGTTGCATAGAGAAGAGAGAGAGAGAGAGAATCACTATTTCTTACTTTCCCTTTTAAGTACCTTTATTTAGCCAAATTGGTTTCCCAGCAAAGCCCTAAGCAAAGTCTATTTTTTCCCTATAGTTTCTTTACCTATCTCTTTTTCATTCCAGCCTGGACAGGAAGCTGTCTCCTGTCCCAGGCTCCGAGCAAGCTATCAATGGGGAAACCTACTTCCGCCCTTGAATTGGAACCTCCCATGTATAACGGGATTTCTTTACTGCTAAAGGGCACTATACGTCGGAAGCCTCCTTGTGAGACTTCCCCCTACCACCATGATTTTGTGAGTCCGGAAAAAAGGGGACTCACGGAGCTTCTCTGGATTCCTCTGAGTTCGTGGGCTCCTTCGAGGGCTCCTCCCATTTTCAGACCAAAAAGGGGTCTGCACAGACCTTCCGGTTTCCCTCAGAAGGTACGGGCTACTCTCAGACCGGCCGGCTTTACGCCACCATTTACGGACCCTTCGACCTCCAATGTCCGTGGGCACCTCCGCCTGCTCTCAGAGGTAGGTGGCCGCTCCCTTTTTGGGGCCTAATTTCCTAACTTTGCTTTGCTTACAGGGCCTTACCAGCTAGTTGCCCAAATCCAATTCTTTCATTCACTCATTCCATTTCATTTTCACACAGCCTCTCCCTTTTCCCTAACAAAAGGTTCTGTGCTCTGACCAAACCCCCATGCTTTCCAGGTTCTGCCAGTTAAACAGATCCTTTCTGCAGCTAGGAAAGACCAGAAGGAGCAAAATCCAACTGTGATTGGGAAAAAAAGTCTTCTCACTCACACAAACAGAAATACACACATTCCTTTGTTCCCCTGGGCTTTAAACTTAAAATTTAGAGGTACTCACCTTCACCTTCTTTCCAAAGCAACCCTTGAGCTCAAACTCTCAAAACTCCCTTTACTACCTCGACTTCACATGGGCAAAGCCTGGGAGACCCATCCACAGACACAAGGGGGTCTGCTGTCAGCAAGATGGGACTTACCAGTCTCAGCCCATTGGAGAGATTAGTTTGGAGTCCCATCTCTGGGGTGCCAAATTGTTAGAAGTAAGTCTTCATCCTGGTTCATCCAAGCCAGGATAAATAAGCAAAATGGTGACTGCTTTGGGAAGAAGGTTACAGTTTATTGAAGAAGCAGAAAGATGGTCCTTGCAAGGAGCAGAGAGGAAAGAGAGCTTGAGCACATGGGCAGTAGGTTTTTATACCCCCTTTAGCCTTTGGAATAGTTTCCTGTTCCTGTGGCATGAACCTTGAAGCTATTTCTGAGTGTTTTTCTAGGACTTGATATCTGTGGTTTAATCCTATTATCATATCCTGCTTGCCAGGTGATGGGGTTGATGACTCCTAGAGTTTAGGCGGGGCATGCAGATCTTCTCTTTGTCTTCTTGAGTGCCCTGGCTTCAGCTTTCTGGTGGTTCTACATCTGCATTCATATGGGGCTAGCTCTTGCTTGGGGCAGGGAGATAGATTTGGGGCCAGGTTTGGTTTAAAAAAAAATCCTTTTGAGGAAAAATATATTTTTCTGCCCTTTTAATATTTCCTTCTCTGGGCTAACTTCCTTCACACTAGAATCAATAATGGAAATAGTTTTGCGAAACTGTTGTTTCTTCATGACTTGGTGGTGTAAAGAGTCGTGATTTTTGCCCATCCTAATATATAATTTTATAATGCATTAAAGCTGCCAGTTGGTGACGTTCTGGTCTTAAATTTACTGCTGTGCAGCCAAGGCTAAAAGATAAAAGGAATTCTGTGTATGATTTTGAGGATATATTTGAATTATAGTTTTATTGTTTTGCCTTTAAAAATGCAGTATGATGTTTCAGTGGAGACATATATAGCCTATATTTATGTTCTTGGTCAAGAAAATATATTATGTGACTCATAAATATTTTGCAAAGCAAACCATTTTGCTTAGTTTATCACTTTTTCATCTCTGCATAATTTATTTTGTTTCTAATTATCAAGAGAAGAAGCAATAAATTTTGCAGCCACGGGGAGGGGATGAGATGGGGACAAAGTAATATGCTTTTGAATTCCCTTCTTCTTTTTCCATCTAGGATCTCAAAACCACTCCTGAAAATTCTCCTGCAGGCCAACAAAATGGAACTCTTTTTCTCTAGCGACAACTGCCCTGTGAAGGTTCCTCATCTCTCCCCCCCCACCCCCAGTCTCAGTCCTCTTCAATTTGCTCAAAGTGTATTTCAATGGATGAACAGAGCACTTATTTGTCACTGATTGAAAAAGTAGGAATTATAAAATCCTTGGGAAGGGTTGCTGCTGGAGAAGGAAGGATTAATTTCTAATGTATACTGCAGCCCTGTCCACCGGGCTGCAATGAGGCATTTTGTTTAAAACTTGTTTGTTCTATAGAACTTGGCTGGTTACAAAATGGCTGTTTACAAAATGCACTGGAAATTAAGTTCTATAGAGCAAACAATCCTCTCACAAAGTGTGGATTTACCAGAAAGCACGTTGGCAAGATGGTTCCCTGTGATCCTTAGACATCCATAAAGCTTTCTACTTGGGGGCTATTAGATCTGAAGTGGAACAATCCCAATCAACAGATAGCAGCAAAGAGCTAGAGATTACTGTATCTCTTTGCTGAAATCTAGGGGTGATCTGGATTTTTGCAGGCCAGATCTGCTAGCTCATATAGTCTGGAGCAACCCATCAGGTCAATATATTTCCTATTTACTTTACATAAAAATCAATCCCAGTGCAGTTTGTGAAATAAATTTTTAAAAAAGTAATCAAGAGAACAACCAAATATTTAAGTCTTTTGAAAAGCTAACAAGGATGGGGCTCAGCAAACTAGAGAGGAATGTGGTTCCAGAGGGCAGGTGTCACTAGTGAAAAAGGCTTATCTTCTAAGTCTTGCTAGATGACTGTTTCACAGAAGGATTTCAAGCATGCCCATTTGTTAGAACTGGTAAGATGAGCAGAAATAATCAGAGGGAAGCAATCCTACAAATAACCAAGTCCTGTTTTGCCATGTAGGGCTTTATAGATAATAACCAGCATCTTGAATTGTACCTGGAAGTAGTGCAAGTTAGGAAGCAATAATATTATGTGGGCACACCTGCTGTCATATTCTGAACCAATTACAGTTTCCAAATTTTGTTCAAGGGCATTCTTGTGTCAAATTAATTGCAGTGGTCCAAGTAAGGAGTGTACAAAGCATGAGTGACTGTGAATATGGCCTCTTTATCTCAGAATAGGTTGATATGGCACACAAGATTGGTTCTTCTATTCACCACTGCCACCTGTTCCACAAGTAAGAGCTGTGTTTCTAAGAAGACTGCCAAATTGTACACAAAATATTTTTTAAGAGAGTATGTTTTCTTTCAGAGTTAAATACAGAGCCTCTCCATATCCAGGAGGCCCTAAGACCCACACCTTTTCAATCTTGGTAGAGTTGAAATGAAATCTTCTTTTTCCCATCCAGACCCCAACAGACTCCAAACACTGGGAAAGAACCTTGTTATCATGGCTTGATTGATCCAAGATGGAAATATATAATTGTGTATAATCACAATTTCACCTCATGTTGACAAATAACCCGACACAGCAGTTTATTGTAGATGTTAAATGGGAGTGGAAGACATAAGAGTAGTCTTCCCTCCCCATCACAACTCTGTATGGAAACAGCCTTGAACAAAGGAGAAAAATTAGTGTAGAACAATGTCCACATTCCAAACCCTCTAAGCCAATCCAGAAGGATATCATGACAAATGATACTGAAGATTGCTGAGATCAGCACAGAAGTACCATCCCTATCCTGTTCCCACCAGAGATTATGAAGAAGTTTGATTGATCAGTGTTGTCTCACTGCTATAGTCATGTCTCAAACCTGAAGGAAATAATTTGTTGCCTCCAACACCTTCTGATCCTGCAAGCAAAGCTGCATATCTTTCTTCCCTTGTTATTCATCATCATGCTTGTGAAAATGTGCACAATGTGAGCAATCAAGCTAGGACTAATAGTGGACATAATTAACCCAGTACATAAAAGAAAAATCCATTTCTTTTCTACTGAGCCCAAAAGACATTAAAGAATTTCATTCCTTACCTAGATTATTGTTAGAATGTGAAGAAGGGGGAAACACAGGACAAGCTTATTTTAAAGGTGAAAATTAGTATTAAAATTAATAATTAATAACAAAAGAAAAGTAGTTTTAGCTGAATAACATGTATGCAGACTTACATACCTAATACATACCTAATCTCATCAGAGCCCAAGTAGAGTATACAAGGCAACAGGAAAGATTAACATATTGCAGTTGATTCCAATGTACATTCAGGATATGTGCTCAGGATATGTAGTCTGACCACAAGAATAAGAACAGTTGAGTCTTGATCATGAGGCCAATGGACCATAGCTGTTAACATTTGGGATTCCAAACCATATTGAAAAACATAATGGAAAACAAAACTCTTTGGATTCTTAAATTGCTTCCCTCTCCTCGCCCCAAGAATAGAAACTTTGACATTGCCAAATCTCAAGCAAGCAAAGCAAAGGAAGGAGACAACAAATGGATAGTCCTGGGGGAATCAAGGCAAAGACGAAGGCCTCAAGGCAGAAAGAAGATTTAGAGGGTAATACCTACTCAGTCTGCATCAGGGTTGCCTGAAGTTTGAGTAGAAACTATTTTGCAAAGTGAGTTTAGCTCTGAGGCAAACTAACAAATATATCCCCGTGTATCAGCAAGTGAACCATAATGAAGGTTTAAAGCCAGGAATTCCTACAATTGTCTATGCACTCTGAATATTTAGTTCTTTTTTAATTTTGTGGTAGATTGCTTCTATCAGGAGTTAACAAAGGAGCTAATAAAAGGAAAGTGAAGAAAGATGATACTGCATTTGATATTGGGCTTGGAACAACAATAAATAATTTATAGGTTTGTTTCTTAATTAACACCATATTTATAACATTGAATGAGCTGATTTCTCACAAAAAATACTACACTTTAGATTTAAAATCTGAGAAATATTATATGTTGCACTAGCTTCATAGTTTTTAATTAATAGGCAATTTGCTCTGGAAGTCTAATGTTAAACATATGCCATTATTATTTTCAAAAACTGATTTAAAGTGATATGTGCAGGCCCTTCATAGCAATAAGTATAAATTGGAGTTAATAGGGAGATTAGGTAACTTAACTGAGGCCACATATCTTGAATTAATTTTTAAAAATATTAATAAACAGAGCATTGTTTGCTTTGTGCCCAGTAGAATACAATCTTCTAATTAAGCAAAGAAAAAAGGAAATAAGCAGAGAGGAAGAAAGGGGGAAAGTAAAAAAATGGAAGGAATGTGGGAGGAGTGATGGAAAAGAAAGAAAATTGGAGACATTTTCCTTTCAACATGTTGTTAGATTTAAATATTAATTGAAAATGATTGTTTAAAGTTAATATAGTTGTGTATGCTTAATTATGAAAACACAACACAGGAAGAAAGAACTAATGGATTTAGCCATTGCAACCTGAACAACGTGGTGACCTGTATGGATGATGCAATCATGAGAATTATTCACTTATCACTTGTCCTGCCTCTGAATTTGTGCATGGCTGTCAGTTCTGCCATCTTTGGTTTGTGCCTTGCTGAGATCCTGCCATCAAAGGCTAGAGGGGAGGAGGACACAGGGAACAAATGGGCAATAAAGATGTATGGGAATTTGATGGGAAATAGGGAGGGGGGAACATCAGCTTGACAAAGGACTTAAGGGGCACCCTAAAAGCAGCACTGGGGAAGGACAAATGGTTCCAAGCCCATAATGATGAATGCATGATGCAGGATGGCTTAACATGGGTGGGAACCAAATTATATGTTCCCGAAAGTCAATGACTAATGGCCCTACAGAACAGTTATGATTCAAAAGTAGCAGGGCATTTTGGCTTTGTCAAAACCTTACACTTGCTTAAATGCCAGTTCTGGTGACTGTCACTAAAGAAAGACATAGAAAGATATGTACCGTATTTCTCCAAAAATAAGACCCAACCAGAAAATAAGCCCTAGCATGACTTTTCAGGATGCTCATAATATAAGCCCTACCCCAAAAATAAGCCCCAGCATTGTGGTTTCCCGAGGGGGTTAGGCCAGCTCAACATTTTTCACGTTGAGGGGTGCCTGTGGGGGCCCGGGTGGAACTGAGGGGGATTCAGGTGGAAGGGGACAGAACCAGGGTGGGCGCCAGGGCCTGATCCACCAGAGGAGCCTTGCCAACACTCTCGGGCCCCTTGAGGCAGTTCCAGGGCTGGGCTCTGATAGGGAGGGGAGTCCTGGCTGCCTCTTGGGGACAGGGGCTCCCCGCCCTTCCCATTCATTGGGGCCATCATGGGTGAGGTGGCAGGCAGCAGGCTTGTTGGAGGATGAGGTTGGACAGTGGGGGCTGAGTTCACAGAGGCCACGGCACCACTCCCGCCCTGCCACCTGCCTCGTCTCAACTGTTCAGGAGTGGTTTCTCCTACTTTCTCCTTCCTCCTCCTCTTTGAACAGCTCTTCAATCCCGTTGCTGCTTTTTCAGTCTTGGATCTCAGTTAGCCTGGAGCCCGTGCAGAGGGTCTTTGGAAAAGAAGCCCTGCAGCAACCAGGTGGGGTGGGAACCATTCTCTTCACTTTTGGATCAGCTCTGAAATGGACTGGAAGGTGCAGCCCGAAGACTCCAATCTGGTTTTGCAGCAAGCAAGGGGATTGGTGGCTAGTTTGTTGGGTGAATCCTAGCTGGGGTGATCAGTTTAGTGGTAAGGTTTAACAGGCCAAGCACACAGGGCCCACAACAAGTGGATGAGGCACATGAATGCCCACTAGTCTGGCGTCTCAAAGAAAAGGGATGTGAAAAGGTGCCTTTTTTGAGGGAGGCTCTAGAAAAGGTTCCAGGTTAATTCAATCAGCTCAATCATGGTTTGTCGGAGAGCAGGCCTACAAGGTCGTTTGAGGTGCTTCAAATCCCATGCCTGCTTAGGGGAGGGAAGGGCACGAGAGGAGGGATGTGGATGTGCAGTTACTGCTGCTGGTGATCAGCCTTCCTGGCCGGCTTGCCATATCGATCCACTTTTCCCCAGTGTGGAATCAATCTCGACCCCAAAGGGATGGATCCACATTCTGCTCAGCCTGCTAAATCTCACTTCCCTAAATCGATCAGCCTGGCTAGAATTCAAGCTAGCCACCAATCTTTTTGCTCCGGACAAATCGAGATCCAGGACTGAAAAAGCAACAACAGGAATGAAGGGCTGTTCAAAGGAGGAGGAAGAAGAAGGAGAAAGTGGGAGAAGCCATTCCCAAACAGGCAAGGCAGACGGCGGGGAGGAGTGGTGCTATGCCGTGGCCCCAGAACACTTGGCCCCACCTTCCACTCTCATCTTCCAGCTCCACTGCACACACAGGATGAGCCTCCTGCCTGCTGCCCCACCTGTGACAGCCCTGGCCCTGGTCTCTCCCCCCCCGCCTCTTCTTGCTGCTTGGAGGGCAAAAAAATAAGACATCATCTGAAAATAAACCATAATGAATCTTTTGGAGCAAAAATTAATATAAGACCAGTTTATTTTCAGGGGAACATGGAAGCTAGTTGCCTTACCCTTGCCTCTGCCAAAAGGCAGCAAGAGAAAACACCAGGGTTCCTCCAGCCAGTGCTGGAACCTAAAGCCGCATGGAAAGAGATCTCAATGGGCTTTATAGTAGAACTACCCAAGAGTTCAGGGAAATACTGTGATCTGGATGATAACTGATTTATTTTCCAAACAAGTGCATTTTGGGCCTATCAAAAAATTCTTTCTGCCTGCATGTTGGCCAAAGTGTTCATGCAGCACATCTATAGATTGCACAGGGTCCCAGAAAGAATGATCTCAGATTGTGGGATTCAATTCACTTCACTGTTTTGGCAAGAGTTCTAAAAACTTTTGGGGACCATCAAAGGGCTTAGCTCCTCACCTCATCTGGAAACAAATGCGGCCTATGAATGTAGGAATGGGGTCCTGGAGCAGTATCTCAGATGTTACATTAACTACCAATATTAACAGGATAGCTGGACAGACCTTCTCCCCTTTGCTGAGATTGTTTACAATAAATCAATTGACAGTTAGAACAATTAACCAGTGGAACAACCTGCCTCCAGAAGCAGTGAATGCTCCAACACTGGAAGTTTTTAAGAAGAGACTGGACAGCCATTTGCCTGAAATGGTATAGGGTTTCCTACCTGAGCAGAGGGTTGGATTAGATGACCTCCAAGGTAACATCCATCATCATCATCATCATCATCATCATCACCATCATCATCACCACCACCATCATCATCATCATCATTATACACAATAGTACTGGATTCATTCCTTTTAAGATAACCAAGGGATAGGATTTTGTGTCTATCCCCAAGCTGCTCCAGGCTATGCCACTGACCACCTCCTTAAAAGAATGGATTACACAATTACAAAATACTTGGCTGATAGTTAGAAAAGCTCTGGAGGAAATGAGGGAAGCATATAAAAAACAAGTCAACAAAAGGTGAGTGAAACCAAAAACTTTAACGTTGGGGACAGGATCTACCTATCCACCAAGTATCTGCAAACTAGATAACCTTCCAAAAAACTGGGTTCAAAATATGTTGGTCCTTTCCCCATAAAAAGAGTTATTAATCTGGTGACTGTTGAACTTGAATTATCAAAGGCCCTTAGCACGTTCATCCAGTATTCCACTGCAGCCTCTTCAAACCAGATATAACTTCAGCCCTAGGCCCGATGACAAAGCCACCTCCTGATCCCATTAAGATCGAAGGGGAGCAACATTTCAAGGTGAAAGCCATATTAGATTCTCGCACTCATCAGAGGAAAATTCAGTATTTAGTGGCCTGGAAGGATTTGCCTCTCTCTGAAACCAAATGGGTGGATTCCAAACACATTAAAGCATCCAAGAGGTTTCATGAAAAGCACCTCAATAAACCTCAATGACCATCTAATTACTTATGCAATTGCATGTGTCTCTTCCTCCTCCCCCTTTTTCTGTTTCCTCTACAGACTAATGTCTCTACCAAAGGGGCCAATATGTCAGTTTGCCATCTTCAGTTTGGTGCCTTGCTGGCATCCTGCCATCAAATACTAGGGGAGGGAAGACATGGGAGGACTGGAGACCAATGGGCAATAAACATGGGGATGTGATGGGAAATAGGAAGGGGGGATGACAGCTTGACAAAGACCAGAAAGCCACACAACCAGTTTGTGCCAGTACTAAAGGCCACACACCCTGAAAATGGAATGTGGATTGCCCCAAATATCTCAGCAAGTCTCAAAACACATATGCATCTCTCCATTGGCTGAAGGTGAACTGGTCATGGAGGGAGGGCTGGGATGAGAGGAAAAATGGGTTAATCTTTCACATGGGAAACTTAGTTCTAGCCTGACTTTATGCAGCCAGCAACCTTCAGTAAAAGAGCCTATCACTTCACAAAAATGGAGTTGAGGGCCTTTCTTCCCTAAGGCAGGGGTGTCAAACTCAATTTCATTGAGGGCCGCATCAGCATTGCAGTTACCCTTGGGGGGCCGGATGGGTGTGGCCAGGGTGGGTGCAGCCTACTTGGTGGTTGTAGATGGAGTGGGTGTTTCCTACTGGGTGGGTGTGGCCAGCTCTACATCGTTCACGTCAAGGGTGCCTGGGGGGGCTGGATAGGAGTGGGACAGATTTGAGGGTCTCTGGCAGAAGGGGGTGGAACCAGGGCAAGTGCCAAGGCATGGTCCACTGGAGGAGCCTCACTGTTCCTCTCAGGCCGTGCGGGGGGGGCTGGATGGTGGTGTGGGCTGCCCAGAGCTCTGGGCAGCAGAGGTCAAATGCCCAGCCTGGCCCTCGAGCACCTGCAGCACCAAGCCCAGCCCCACTTCCCCAAGGGGGCACTCAGCTGCACTTACCTCCTCCTCAAGGCTGCTGCTGCTATGCTTACTCTCCTTAGCCAGGTTGTTTATGATGGGTACGAGGGCAAAGTCAGAGGTAGGCCCATTCCCTCTCCATAGGAGGAGACCTGGCTTTGTATCCATAGTTTCCTTAGCAATAGGATGGGAGATCACACGATAGGCCAGGAGGAGGGGCAAGGGGATGGTGAAAGGGCAGCAGGGCAGGACTAAGGCAGGACGTCCCTCAGATCCTCCCTCTCCTTCTTTTTTTCTTTCCTTCCTTCCTAAGTACAGAATGGTGGGAAAATATTTGAGGTGAGGGAGGGAAAAAAACAGGCAAGAAACGCAGCTGGGGAGGTATCACCTTTCTTGAGGAATGAAGAAATGCACCACCTGGAAGTGGCCAGCACATGGCCCTCACCTACTTTCACATATCTGGCTTGGCGGGCTCTGGGGGAGGGAATGCCATGTGCAGCGTGAGAGTCAACGTTACCTGTGCAATGCCACCCAGTCCCCAGCCTGCCCGGTCTTGGCAGGCAGCGGTGCATTCTCCTCACAGTGCCGAGAGGCTGAGCCGGGAGGTGCGAAGCTCGCCAGCTTTGCACCTTGCTCCCTGCTGAAACTGGGCAGGCTGGGGGCTGGGCAGCATTGCACTTCTCATCAGATTTGCACCACCCAGCATGGCAGGGGCTGGTTCCTCGCTGTTTTCAGACAGCCTTGTGGAGCTAACACTGAATGCGTTTCAGCATAGATGGTCACCACAAAATTGTACATTGGCTCCTGGCTGGCCTGGGCCAGGGCCAAGGCAGCAGGGACCATTCCCTCATTGTTTCCAGGATGGCTTCGTGGGCCACATAAAACCACTTTGCAGGCCACATCCGGCCCCCGGGCCTTGTGTTTGATATGTCTGCCCTAAGGAATTTGACTGGGGCAAGTCTTTCAATTTAAATCATACAGAAAACAGATCAGCAAAGTGATGATCAGAGCAAGAATACAATCGCAGGAGATTTAACTGAACTTCTCAATAATAAAGAAAATAAAATTAATTTGAAGATTATTTCTTGAAAGATCCATTGAAGGACCTTAATACTGAGAATCTAGTACCTGCAGTAAATTTTGTTTCATTTAACTTAATAGCACAGAGAATTAATCTCACAAATCTTACTTGCTTCTATCAAGAACCTCATCTCCAATTCTGAAGCCTAAATCTCTCTGATTTATATCTTCAAGCATAAACCCTTCCCAAAGTGTTTGGTAGGATTAGCCATAATTATTCCTGAGGTGATTGCCAGGTAGTTTTATTTCACTAAGTCTTGCTTAAAGGTTTTTGTCAGTGTAATGTTGTCATGGTTAGATTAATAAACTATGTATTTCTTTTGATGATTGATTCTTGTATTAAAACAGCAACAATCCAAACCAGCTATATTATTGTCTCCAAGTACACTGGTACCTTGGTGCTCAATTGCTTTGAAACTCATCAAATTTGGTCCCCAGCACATTTTGAAAATTTTGTCCTAATATTCATCATTTGTTTGATACTCAAAGCACAAGCTAGAACTTGTCGGTATCAGCTGCCTTGTTCACTCACTACATTATTCCTTATGGGAACAATTTGTCTAGTATTCATCATTTTTGGTACTCATTGTGCCTCCCAGAACCAATTACTGATGAGTACCAAGGTACCACTGTATGTTTTAATACTTCTAAACATCTCTGAACCACTCAATCTTTAAAATACATTGAAATAGCAGTTTATTTGACTATATTACACTTTAACCATATTACCCTTACTGCTGTACAGCAAGTAATTTTAAGCCATGACCCTTGCTAACAAATGGGGAATGATTTTATATTATAAAATTTGCCTTATTTTGATATTCATTCCTGAAATGCTTCTTGTGTTTCCCCAGATCTGGCAAAATCCCTGAACTAGGCATGAGATGCAGATCTTGAGCTGCAGGCTCTCTTGATTTGGCTACAGGGAGGAGTAAGACAGAGTGACAGCTCAGCATATTGCATCACATCGTTTGTATCAGGTATCATCAAGCTTTGAAGTGATGTCAGCTCTAAAAGTAATTTCTTACTGAAGACATGAATGCCAGCAGTAGGTGTTTCTACACAGGGTAATTGTTTGGACTTGGTGAATGGTTATATGGCAAAACGGCATAGCTAGAATGTCCTTTGGAATTTTGAAAATATCTATAGAACTTTTTCAAGGGGAAATATGACAAGAGATAGCAATAGGTAAGAGATAGAAAAGCAAACTGTATTTGCTGCTGAAATCTGTTCTGCACTGCTGTTAAAGTGATGGGAGCTGACCATTTGCAAATAATAGGACTGAGAACATCAGAGTTGGAAGGGACGTTGGAGATCTTCTAGTCCAACCCCCCAACACACAGACAAATGGCTATCCAGTCTCTTCTTAAAAGCCTCCAATGATGGAGCACCTACAACTTCTGAAGGCAAGCTGTTCCAGTAGTTGATTTTCTCACTGTCAGGAGATTTCTCCTTAGTTTTGGTTGCTTCTCTCCTTAGTCAGTTTTCATCCATTGCTTCCTGTTTTGCCTTCTACTTAACATTGTTGTAGAATTAGTCTAAATCAAGATTCTCCAATGTACTGTTTGTATTCTACCATAAGCAAGAGTGATATGTAATTGAAGTTAGAAGATAAGGAAACATATTAGCAGGAGAAATTACTTATATAATTGTGGCATGTGGTATTTTCATAATTTGTGATGATGCATGTCATCTTCAAAAATCTCTGCAGTGGAAGTCAAAAAGGTGCAAACGAGAAAAGCAGTGTTGCATCAATGGCAGTTCATTTCCTTTTGTATATGTATCGTGCTGTGGCATGCCTGTATAAAATAGGTGGTGTTTGTGATGTGAAGGAACAGAGTTTTGTTGTGAAAGTGCAATGCTACTTTTGCCATTTTGTTGAAAGCATTAGATTCTGTCAATGCCTCTAGACATCTTCCTCTTTATTTTTGAAAACAAATCTTAAAACTTTGCTGGAAGAGAAAAAGAAATAATTGAACATTCTAACTAAATTAAAGGGAGAAAATCTTTCACTGATTTTGTTTTCAGAATAAAATGCTTTCAAATCTTCTAGATATTTTTGGGTATTGGGAATGAATACCCAATGGTATTCCCAATACCCATGGCAAATATGGACACCATTAAATAGGATGTTCAGTTATGTATGTCTACTTGAAAAAGTGTGTATTTTATATTTCTCATGCATTTCAGTTGCATTATCATGGTGGTATACTACACTCAGTGACATTACATTGAAGAATTAATTATCATTCCTCATTATCTGTGCTATAGAGTGTTAACAAAAAATAGCAGTGTTGATTTTAATTCACTACATATTTATGCTTAAAATATTCAGTGCAGAACCAATATTAGCATTCTATTTTGAGCAGTAGTATCTGGGGTGTGATGGGTGGGCTTTCAGAAAAAGTCAAAATAATGGTTTTGATCCTATCCCTTTTTTGTGTGTGCATGCAATTATCTAAGCGACAGTAAAGCAAGTCTCAATTTATAAATTGGCAACTGAACCATATAAAATATTTCAATTATTCTGGCACCACAAATATAATTTGCTGATTAAAACCAAACAAATAACTTAATTTACCATTATGACACATGCTGAATGGGGAGACAGCTCAGATTATTTAAGTTAAATAACAGAATAACAGAATAATAGAGTTGGAAGGGACCTTGGAGGTTTTCTATTCCAACCCCTGCTCAAGCAGAAGACCCTATAACAGCAGTTCTCAACCTTTTTCAGGCTGAGACCCCGCCCTGCACCGCGTATGTGCGGCGCGACCCCGACCTGCACCGCGCATGCGTGGCGCGATGGCCCAAACCACGCATGTGTGGCGCGAGGGCCTGAACCGCGCATGCGCAGCATGACGGCCCGAACCGCGCATGCGCGGCACGCACGCAACGGCCTGAACCGTGCATGCGTGGCGCGACGGCCCAAACCGTGCATGCGCGGCACGTGCATGACAGCCCAAACCGCGCATGCGTGGTATGATGGCCCGAACCATGCATGCGCGGCGCAACGGGCCTGCATTGCGCATGCGCAGTGCTGCTCCCTGCGCCGGCCGAGGGGAAAAGGGGGAAAAAATGGCGGACTGCGGTGTTTGGCAACCCCTGTGAAATGGTCGTTCGACCCCAAATGGGGTCGTGACCCACAGGTTGAGAACCGCTGCCCTATACCATTTCAGACAAATAGTTGTCCAGTCTCTTTTTAAAAGCCTCCAGTGATGGAGCACCCATAATTTCTGGAGGCAAGCTGTTCCACTGGTTCATTGTTCTCACTGACAGGAAATTTCTCCTTAGTTCTAGGTTGCTTCTGATAGCCAAATTTGGCCCTAGGTTCTTCTTGGTTTACCTTCCCAATAAGCAATCAATTTAGAAAATTATTTAAAAGCAATTTATTAGGGTGCCTTGATAATGTGGGATCTATCTATAAAAAGGAGAACCTCAAGATCCATCTTACATTCCCTTTTACAGTTAACACAACAAAAAAATGCAAAAGGAAAGTTGTTTGGACAGGATAAAAATAACCTCTCCTTTGCACAGTAAAGCAACTACAAAGGTTGTTTGAAGTTCAAGAAGAGACATACCAGATACCAGTTTTGCATTAAAATAGTATCCATCCGTTCTTCTGTAGTTACATTTTCAGTTTAGGAATGTTAGAAGTTTTCTTACATTCTAATCTATAGTGGTTTGATAAATCCTCATAAAAGAGAGAAATGAATTAAATTCAAATATAAAGTAACTATGTTAGTTAACAAGTTACAAAATCCATGTCAAGTGCCCCTTACTTCTCTCCTTGATTAGTTTCCATCCATTGTTTCTTATCTTTCCTTCGGCTACTTTGGAAAATAGGTTGACCTCTTATTCTTTGTGGCAGTCTGTCAAATATTGGAATACTGCTATCATGTTGCCCCTAGTCCTTCTTTTTGCTAGATATATCCAATTCCTGTAACAATTCTTCATGTATTTTAGCCTCCAGCCCCCTAATTATATTTGTTGCTCTATTCTGCACTCTTTCCAGAGTATCAGCATCTTTTTTATATTGTGATGGCCAAAACTGGATGCAGTATTCCAAGCATGGTCTTACCCAGGCCTTATAATGTAGTATTAACACTTTGCATTATTTTGATTCTATTCCTCTGTTAATTCAGCCTCGGATTGCATTGACTTTTTTGGCAGCTGCAGCACACTGCTGGCCCATATAAGTGACTGTCCACTAGGACTCCTCCTCATTTCTACCCACACTGGCACCAGGCAATACCATTTCGATTGGAGCAACACTAAAATCATCAGTTACGCTACCACCCGCCATACTTATGAGTTCATCGAAGCCTGGCACTCATAAGCAATTCCATCAACAGCACATTGATCAACAACCAGCTTACGAACCCCTCAGAATCCATATCAACTGCACAGCCAACCAGAGACAGCACCAACCCTCAACCAACCCACACAAGGTCCCCCCACCAGCAATTCACCTCCCAATGACCCTGACCTGATGTAACCTCCCCATCACAAGACCCATCACAAACCTCTCACTGATGACTCACACTTGACCCATCACAAGACCCTCACTTCACACACCCACACCTGAAGCCCTTATAAACAGAAAAACACTGAAACAGACATCCCCTAAAAGCCGCTGAAGATGTTACCTAGCCTGGTAATGAAACATTCGGAAACCAACCCACAAGTTCCGAGAATGAACCTTCATCTTCATCTTATAATGGACTATCTAGTCCATTACCTCTAATCAAAACAGTTAATTTTGCCATCTCTGCCAATTCAGTCAATTTCAAAATCCATTCTTCAACAGTTGGTATCTCTTTTTCTTTCCAGTATTTGGCAACTACAATCCTTGCAGCCATCACCATGTGAAGGAATAGCACCCTGAATCGTTTTTCAATTGATTTGTCCTAAAAGAAAAGCTTCAGGTTTCATTAGTAGTTGTATCTTAATTATTTTTTGCATTGCCACTGTTATATTTATTCAGTATGTTTTCACATACTTGAAAGGCCACCAGATATGATAAAATGAAACTGGATTTTGACCACATTTCCAGCACTTATTAGAAATTCCTTTAAGCATTTTTGCTAGCCTATCTGGGGCCAAGTATCAACAATACAGCATTTTATAAAAGTTTTCTATCAAACTATAATTTAATGTAAATTTTAGTCCCTTCATCCATACATTCTTCCATTTATCTAGTGTTAAATTATACCCATTTTTTTGCCCATTTTACCACACACTAATGTATTCATCTTCTAGATCAAGGATGTCAAACTCAATTTCATTGAGGGCTGCATCAGCATTATGTAAGGGCCAGTTGCATGTAAGACTTCTGGGGTATCAGGGGGCTGCACTCTTTGTGGCACTCTTAAGGTCCCAATAACCTGAGACAGGAGAGTCTGAGCAGTAGAGAGAACAAGCCACAGATCTCTTGCCTGGAGGGGCATCAAGCAGCTTTGAAGAAAGCATGTGCACTTGAGCAGCATGTGGTTTCTCGACTAGCTTTGGTCCAGGCCCAGCCTGCGTGAGCCCTCTGTCTCACATTTCCTCATGTCTTTGGGGAAAAGTCTGTGATGAGAGTGGCTACTTGGTGAAGGAAGAGAGCAGCACAGGTGAAGGAAGAGGAGGAAGGAAAGACAGCGAGGCAGGGAAGGGGGAGAACTAAAGAAACACATCATCCAAGCGCCTTTCTCTTTCCTTCCCTCCCTTTCCTTTCCTTGCCAGTCACTTGCTGTCAGGCAGAGAGCACTTTAGCCATGTCCACCCAGCCCTGTGGTTACTGCTGCAGCACAGCTCCACATGTTGGAGAGGCTCCCGCTGCCCTTCCTCTGTAGCACTGCTGCCACTGACAAGATTCCCGAAGAAATGATGAGGTAACTATTCAACCACTCCTCCTCCTGGTTTGCTTGCAAGCCAGATGTAAACACATCATGGGCTGGATCTAGTTGGCAGAGCTTGAGTTTAATATGTCTGTTCTAGATTCATCATGAATAACATTTTATATACTTCCGAACATAAATTAATGTCTAATTATTTTTAGAATATAAATTAACATCCAATTCAGTTTTAGTTCCTGTGAAAACATTTTTTATCATTTAAATCTTTCAAAAATTCTGTAATAATTAAACCAATCTCAAGTAAATCCTTCACTTATTAGTTGTTCTCGTCTTTATCTTAAATCCCTCTTTTTCAAATATCAATTAGTCTTGATGTGTCATCCATTTACATTCCAAAATCATCTCTATTCTATGTAGTTTTTCATGAAGAGATAGCCAAAGTGGCACTTTATCAGCTAATCTTCTTTTATACTTCTATCATACACATGCAATCAATTGCCTAATAGCATGAATCTTAAAACCAGAGTTTTACTTTGTCATACCCCAGATAGATATAGATAGATTTTGAGCCTATCTTCTGGGGTGTTGGCTATTCCTGCCACCTTAATGTTGTCTACAAATTTGATGAATTCTCCTTCTATTCTCTTAACTAAATCCTTTATGAAGATATTGAAGAATACTGCACCTGAATATAATACTCTAGATGAGAGCACACAGGACATATCTAGAAGCATGAATTAAGATTGTCCATCCTATTTTATCATTCTCTTCAGTGCCTATTGCTTCATTCCACATAAGGTAGAAGTAGCTCTGGTCTTTATAGTGTATGAGCAGGATACTGACTTTTCAATAGTCTGGTTTGTTATATCTTTGGTTCTTTAGACATTGAATGAGGCAGAGTGTTGAAACAGCAAACAAGTTTATTAACTCAGAACAGAAGCAGCCCTAAAGGCTGCTGCACAGCTATTTATACAGTTAGCCTCTAGGTGGCAACCAATAGGTTTAAAGTAACAGTTTCCCATCCCAAACCTCATTATCAGCTTGGAGACAGCCAGTCTGACTTTCAGTAACAGCAACTGTTAAACAATACAGCAATGTAGGTCAGACATTAAGCAAGTTGTGGCCAATACATTACACCCCTTCCCCCTAGATGGCTCAAACTCTCAATTGCTGGACATAGTCCTGCAGATATTTAGGCGGCCTTCTTGACCGTTCTGAATGTCTAGGGGTTGTGGGGGTCTCCCGGTTTACCTGCTTGCCTGTCCGGCTGGCTAGACCAGGACTCTGAAGTCCAGTGAAGTCAGGTTGACTCGGGTCCCTTTGGCAGGCCAGTCCTGGTCGGCCCAAACCAAAGTCCAATCATGCAGCAAAGTCTGCAGGGCTGTCCCTCAGCACAGTTTGCCGGTCCTGTTCAGCGGATACTGTCTGTCCGGGGGGAGTTCTCCTACGGCCTTTTCCCCATCTCCTTGACTAAGAGTTCTGTTGGAGCGGGCAAGCTCCTCTGTTGGGACACTGTCGCATGGTCCTTGCGTGCAGCCCTCTTGAGAGGCCTGAGCCAGCGACTGGTTCGCTAGCCTCTGATGCAGCTGGTCAATGTGCCGGCGAATGACTTGCCCATCTTCCAGGGCCACCTCATAAGAGAGTGGTCCTAACACCTTAACAACCCACAAAGCCCCTTGCCCATAATTCCGGGTCCAAACCCAGGTCACCCACTTGCAAATTTCGAGGTGCCTTTGGTTGAGCAGAGTCCGAGGCAACCTGGTCGGGGTGCAACCTATCCAGCTTGGTGATCAAACGGTTCCATCTGAGTTCGGCAGGGCTTCTGCCCATAGCGGTACATGGAATTGTGCGTTGGCAGAGTAGAAAATCTGCCAGTCTGTGGTGCCAATCCCCTGTGACAATCCGTTTTAGTGCTTCCTTGGTTGTGTGGATCATGCGTTCCGCTTGGCCATTCAAGGCCGGCTGACGTGGCATGCCATATTAGATTTGCCTTGAGGAAAGACTGGAATTCAGAAGCGGTAAACTGATCCCCATTGTCTGAGATTAACATGTCTGGAAGTCCGTGTGTTGCAAAGATTCTGTGCAGTTCCTGGATGATCCTGGCAGTAGTCATAGTAGGAAGTGGTGTGACCTCTAACCATTTAGAATGGCTATCTACCACTATTAGAAACAGCTGTCCCTGAAAGGGCCTGGCAAAATTGATGTGGATTCTTGACCACGGTGTGTGTGTGTCCTCCCATCGGTGGACAGGGGCTTGCAGCAACTTCAGTCTGGATTGCTGGCATGTGTAACGACCATGTACTTGGGCCTCGATGGCTTTATCTAGCACTGGCCACCAAAGGTAGCTCCTCACAAGTGCCTTCATCTGGACTATTCCCGGATGACCCTCGTGCAGACACTCTAGGACCCTGGTCCTTAAAGAGCTCGGGACTATGACCCTACTTCCCCAAAGGATGCACCCCTTATGAGCTGAAAGCTCATTTTTCTCATGAAGAAACTCTGAAATTCTGGCCCTGGACACTTGTCCAGCCATCCTGTGTGTACCCAGTTTAGCACATGACTCAGCATTTTGTCAGCTGCTGTCTCAGCAGCTATGTCCCCAGTGTGAAGGGGAGATTCCGGCAAATCCTGGATAGCCAGGATGCGTGCAGCCAGAGCTGAATCTGGCTCCACATGTGGCAGAAGCAACCTACTCAGGCTGTCTGCATGGCCCATTTCCTTGCCCGGTTTGTGAATCATCCTGTAGTTGTCGGCTGACAGGAAGATAGACCACCTCAGCATTCAGGGAGACAGAATCTGAGGTGTCTGTTTGTTTCTGGTAAACAACCCTAGGAGTGGCTTGTGGTCCATGAAGACCATGAACTGGCAGCCATACAAGTATTCATGGAACTTTTTAACTCCGGCCACAATGGCCAGAGCCTCCTTATCAATTTGCATGTAGTTGCGCTCTGCAGACAATAGGGTCCTGGAGTAATACACAATGGGCTTCTGCCTACCATCAACCATTAAATGGCTTAACACAGCCCCAACCCCATACAGGGATGCATCACACACAATGCAGACAGGCAGCTGGTCATTGAAATGAGTGAGAACTGATTTCGACGACAGCAGTGATTTGAAGCTACTCTCATGGACACTGGTCCCTCTCACTGAGCTTGTCTATCCAAGAGCCAGTGTAACAGATCTGCCACTGCGGTCTTGTTTGGGAGAAAGGCATTGTAAAAATTCAAAAGGCCTAGGAAAGCCTGAAGCTCTCCCTTTGACTTCAGCCTTGGGGCCTGCTGAATTGCTTTTAATTTGGATTCCGCCAGATGAATGCCTTTGGCATTGATGCAGAAACCAAGGAACTCGGTTGATTCTACCCCAATCTTGCACTTTTCTTTTTTCAGTTTAAGTCTCGCATCACAGAACCGCTGAAGGACAGCCTTAAGCCGTTCATCCAGAATATCAACCGATTCCCCACCAATGAGGACATCATCAAAGTAGGGACAAACCCCTGGAATTCCCTTGAGTGTGCACTCCATCACTCCCTGGAACAGCCCTGGGGCTACACTCACCCTGAACTGTAGGCACTTAACCTTAAAAGCCCCCCTAAGGGTGACAATGGTCTGGGCTACTGCCGTAGCATCATCCACAGGCAGCTGTTGATAGGCCTGTGCCAAATCTAATTTGGCGAACACACGGCCTCCTTGCAATGATGCCAAAATATGGCTGACAACTGACACAGGGTAGGCATGCTGTTGAAATGCCCTGTTGAGGGTGCACATATTCACACTTTCCCATTGGCCTTTAATGGTGTTACTATGGGGGTCTCCCACACCCCACTGTCTATGGGCTGCAATACCCCTTGTTCCACTAGCTTATCCAGCTCTGCATCGATTTTGGGTTTTAATGCGAAAGGCACTCTACAAGACTTGATCTGTATTGGAGTTATGATAGGATCAAGCTTGAGGGTGATCGGAGGACCCTTGTACTCCCCTAGACTAGAACTGAAAACATCTGCGAACTGTTGGCAGACTGCAGACAGATCTGCCGCTTGTGTTCAATGAATGCCGGTTACTTGAATGCCCAATGCATCAAACCAATTGAGCTCTATGAGGCTCGTGCATTGGCCTTCCATCACTATGACATCTAGTGGCCCCTTGAACCCCTTGAATTCCACCAGAAGTGTGGCTTTGCCTTTGACTGCCACTTGGGAGTTTTGGAAGTCTATGAGTAGTAGATTAGATGGCCGGAGCTTGGCCCATCTGTTGCTATGATGGCATAGGTGCCTGAATGTTCCTTGTGAAATGATGGACATGGCTGAGCCCGTGTCCAGTTCCATCTTGCATGGAACTCCCTGAAGCTTGACCTGTAGTCTAAGCTTCTGCTTTAGGTGGTGATGGGCACCAGTGCAGAATATGCTCCTTCGGCTGGAGCAGAACCCTACTCGGTGTTGACCCGGGCCCCCGGTACCTCTTCTGAATGTGTCTTCTTTCGGGCAGTCCCTCTGACAACCTTGGCAGATGGCGGCAATGTGGCCTGGTTTGCCACAGGCCCGGCACATTGCAGTTCAGAATCAGCAATCCACACGTTGATGGCGGCCTCCGCAGCCCATGCATCTAAGGAACGGAACTGCCTTCTCAGCTGGCTGCAATCCCTCCTCCGGGTGCTTTCGAAGCTGGTCGACTTCGTAGTCCATCAGCTCGGTGTCCTCGTGGTAGACAGCTTTGGTGCTTGGCGCACTTTTGGAGGGCCGCAGTGCTTTAATGGCCCCTCCGGTGGCTTTGTCCACCATGATCTCCTTCAAGGCCTCCTGTACCGAGAGAGTCTCCTTAGCAAACAGTTTTTGTTGGAGCTCTCAATTCTTCGCCATAGTGGTTTGTTTCTTCGTTCAATGCCTTGCACTGCTGGCTTCTGTGTAGGCCCTAGGTGGATCTTTAGGGTGTGGTGGTCTCCAGCATGGCTTGCTGGCAGACCGAGTGGGGGACGTAGTTCCTGTCAGGCTCTGTGCTGACCTCACCTCCTAGTGACTTCAAGCTCTCTCAATGAAGCAGCACATCCCATCCTCGTTGCCACTGTTATATCTTCGGTTCTTTAGGCATTGAACGAGGCAGAGTGTTGAAACAGCAAACAAGTTTATTAACTCAGAACAGAAGCAGCTGCACAGTTATTTATACAGTTAGCCTCTAGGTGGCAACCAATAGGTTTAAAGTAACAGTTTCCCGCCCCAAACCTCATTATCAGCTTGGAGACAGCCAGTTTGACTTTCAGTAACAACAACTGTTAAACAATACAGCAATGTAGGTCAGACATTAAGCAAGTGATTTAAAACAGTTGTGGCCAATACATTACATGGTTCACATAAGCTATGTTCATCACTTGTAAGGTTGTCTCATTTGATAACATGTGCATGTCCAGTTAATTCAAATGCTTGAGACAGAAGTTTTGTTCTTAAGCATTAAGTTAGGCACCAACATTAACTGTATATTAATTAAACATTTATTAATCAAGTCTGTATACAAATATTCTGATTCTCTCTTTCAAAGTCCGAGAATGAGGGGCAATTCTGGAGCAAGATTTTGATAGCCCTGAAACCCCACTGAGTCCCTTTTTCCCCAGACAGATACCCATACGTTGGATTTCCTAATGGGGCCAATCTAATAGTACTAGAATTTGCTGCATCCCCAGGAGCAAATAGTATAGAAATAATAGGTATAGTGCTCAAGGTCTTAACACTGTTTAATGCCCCTTTATGTATTAATCATGGGGAAAATGTCCTCATCAATATTAAAGAACAAAGCAGCCTTGTCTTCCATGCTTTGCTCTAACATTCAAATGCATGAACATGTGAGGAGCTGTTTGCATACAGGCTTTACCAGTTCACATGCTATATTGGCTGGCTAAGGCTGCTTGCTGCTTCAGGCATACTCTTTGCCTCCTTTTGCTTTCAAGGTGGTTGGCATGACTTGGTTCTATTCTGTTTATTTCTTGGAAAGAAAGCATGGACATTTTAGCAATACGCTAATGGCATTTGTGGACTATATATGGATGCTACTACCTATGGCCATTATTAATAGCACTGTTACTCCCCTGGACCATGTATTTGTTTGGAATATTTGGAACTTGAGATGACAGACTGAGTAGAGGGTGGATCAGGGTGATTTGGGAGGAATCTCTGACTCAAAGACTAGAGGAAGGCACATTAATGTGTTGTGAGCCGCCCTGAGTTCTCCGGAATAGGGCGGCATAGAAATCGAATAAATAAATAAATAAATAAATAAATAAATAAATAAATAAATAAATAAATAAATAAATAAATAAATAAATAAATAAATAAATAAATAAATAAATAAATAAATAAATAAACTGCAAAGAAAGGTCTACACTGTCTATCATGACTTTATTTAGTGACCTTAGTCAAATAATTCTTTCAGATCCTATACACAACATGGAAGTAATAATATTTAGACACTCTCGCAAAGATTACAGCACTAATCTATATGAAAAACTAGATCAGGAAATTCTTCCTTAGGAAAAATCAGTTTGAGGCATGCTTTAAGGAGAACAGAGCTGGAGCCAGAGACAGAGTCAAATCTGAATGGAATTTACAGCATTGTATGTTTAATTTGGAAAAGGAAGCACAGTCAAAGTTTTAAAACTGCAAATCCAGGATATAGCTGAGAGCTGCGGGTTTCCCACTTTATTTTAAGCATAAATGTTGATCTTATATAATGTTGATCTTATAGTTCAGAATGAATACACTAGACGCTAAAAACCAATGGCCACTGTATATGACAAAAAAAAATTTAAAGCATGACTAGATTTCTTCACTTGTGCTGAGCCTGCCTACTTTATGTAGTTTGGAAAATATGGGAACTAAGTTAAATAGTTATAATTTACAAAGAAGATGGCAAAACGATTTCAAAGTAAATAATTATTTGTGAGATTGCTTTGTTCTATTTGTTTCTTCCCAACCCACTAGGTCTAATAGGTAGGCTGTGCTCTGGTTTCATTTATTAAACAAGACCATAAGACTGGCCCAAAGAAGTATGGCTTTTCTGCTGCAGAACATGCCTTCTAAAACACCATACTCCTGAAATTCATGGAGCTCTAACCCTGCTAGCATTTCAGGAGTTGCTGAAGATTTGTATATTCCTTTGAGGTCTAGAGTTTAGACGAGCTCATCACTGTAAACTTGTCTTTTTTAGGATTAGAGCTCAGTTTATTTTCAACTGCCATTACTTTTCTTATTTTTCTTATCAAGCATTCTGTTCACTTTAAACCAACGTATGCCTACTACTATTGAAATTGTAAGATGCAATTGCAATTGGTATAATAAATGAATGAATGAATGAAGATTAATGCAGTTAATTTATTATTAGTTCAGTAATATTTTTAATTTATTCATTTGTGAAACAGTTAATGTTCATAAACCTTAAACAACAACAACCCAGAAGCAGATCATAGCAGAAATTAACTGCACTACTTAAAGTTCACTGTGTCTTCTACAAAATCTTATGTTTGCCCATCTTCTCAGAATGGCTAGGTCAAGAACTAGACCTTGGGAGCCATGGATGATTGCTTTGATTGTGTTAGCGATATTGCTGATCTTAGCCACTGCTATTGGATTGCTTGTGTACTTTTTAATATATGGTAAGTATATTTATTTTTCAGTCCATATGATTTGAATGGCTTAGTGCTTGAAAATCTTTCAACAATCAGAAGGAAAAAAAAATATGTAGTGCAATTCTTTCCTGAAGGATGTATAGCTACTTTTATTCCAACTGGACCATTTCAAGGAAGGTCATCTGCCAAACAACCTAACATATTCATCATAGATTGGTAATATTTTCCTATGTCTGATCTCTGTGTTGGTGTATCATCCAAGGCAAAGTATGATCCTTTTATATCCTGCCAGATATAGCATTAGGTAATGGGCAGAAAGAATAATCCTGAAGAATAGAATGAAGAGCTACAACCAAGACAATAGTCAGATAAAAGACATCTGAGTCCAGGGCAGAAATGTAATTTGAGAAAGCATATCAGATATGACCCTCCCTAGTTCTCATGAAGAAAAAAGAGATGAGGAAATACTTTCAGACTTGCAAAATTCTGTTACTATAACTTTATGCAAGTAGTCTTTGACCTCCAGTTATTTATTTAGAGACTGAAGTTATGAAGTCATTGAAAGAAGTGACTAATAACTAGTCCATGCATTTATGACCATCCATACAGTCACATAATTGTGATTTGGGTTGCTCATAAACTGGCTCACACTTACGACAGTTGTGGTGCTATGCAGTCATATGATCACTATTTCTGACCTTTCCAACCAGTTTCCAAAAACAAAATCAATAGGGAAGCTGGTATAGAAGGTCACAAATTGTGGTCAGGTGATGTCTCAGTTAATGCTACAGTGACTTGCTTAATAGCTGTAGTTTAAAAAAAAGGTTGTAAAATTGGATGTGGTCATGTGATACCTTTCTTAATGACTGTATCACTTAGTGACAAATTTTTTGGTTCCAATTGTGGTCATTAAGTCAAGGACCACCTATAGTATGACCACAGTTGAGCCCAAAATTTCCATTGCTAAGCAAGACAGTTATTGTTTTGCCCCATTTTATGATGTTTCTTGCCAAAATTGTTATGTAAATCACTGCAATTGTTAAATTAGTAACACTAGTAGTTGTTAAGTGAATCTGGCTTCTCCATTGGCTTTGTTTGTCAGAAAGTCACAAAAGGTGATGACATGACCTTGGGACATTGCAACCGCCATAAATTCATGCCAGTTGCCAAGTGTCTGAATTTTGATCATGTGACCATGGGGGTGCTACAATGGTTGTAAGTGTGAAAAACAATCGTAAGTCACTTTTTTCAGTGCTTTTGTAGCTTCAAATAGTCACTAAATGAATGGTTGTAAGGCAAGGACTCCCTGTATTAACTTCCCTGTCTTTGGTTTCCAAGTCTGGTCTATATTGGAGGGCTGAAACATTGTTAGAGCTGCTGCAAGTCTTAAAATTTGGATATAAGGTAATAGAATTAGTAAGCTGCTTGAAAACCATCCTTGGCCAAATAAACCCCATTGCACTGATGAGATGGTGAATGTTGTCTGATAAATCAAAGGAAGAACCTGCTCGTGTATTGTTTTATAGGACTGGAACCTGATTGAAAAGGTTCTCTGTATATATCAGTGTGCATATACTGATATACATGTACATTGCATCATTTGCATCTTAGCAGAAAGTAGTCAACTCCTGATTCTGGACTTTCACCAATAAATTTTAATCCTTTCACTGGAAATTCTAAAAATTGGAAATGAGGATCAATTATGAGACTTGCCAACCATCAAGCATGAGAAGACATAGTTGATTATTTCTTTGTGGATGAGGAATTGTTTGAACTAGCATGGCTTCTTTCACTTGGCATACACTCTATCTGATAGCTCCAAAAATCAATAACTTAACTTATCTAGGACCAATTTTTGTGATACCATTCATAATCCAGGTCTTTTATATATTGTGATTTTTATTCTTCCCATAGAAAATAGAGGAAGTATATTAAAATCCTTTGCTTCAGAGTTAAAATATGTCTTTCATATGATAGTTACTCCTCTAAAACCTCTAAATTATTAGAAAATTCCCTCTAATGGTGATTGCTCAATTGTGTTTCATTCTTATAAGTTAATTGATATTATGATATAAATGCTTTCATTCTTCCCCTTCATATGCAGATCAGAAGTTATTCTTTTACAATGCTTCCTTTAGAATCAATAATGTGAAATATCAGCCTAACTTTGAAAAACAGACTTCAGCAGAATTTAGAGAACTGAGCAGAAGTATTGAGATTTTGGTAAGTGATTTGTTTTTGTTTTTTAAAATGCATTTAATTCTATTATGAAGAAGGAAAAGAACACAGACAGACACAGACCCGTTAGGAGAGAACAATCTTTCCCCCTGTCTTTCTGTTTCTTTTATTTGAAAGTTGATGCAGAGATTTTGCATATTGTAAGTCCCCTTTAGTGAACTGCACAAACTTCCTAGCAGCCTTTATGAATCTCTATCTCTTCTGTACCTCACTTCAAACCAGCTAAAAAATATCCCATAGCAAACAATGGGTTCTCTTAATAATCAAGGAGTTTGCTTTACCACCACCAAGTTCACTGCCAAAAGGATCATAAAATCAGACATAGTTATGTGTTGACCTGCTTTATGACTGTCACAATTTATGACTGAAATTACAGACTCCATTACAGTCATAAGTTGAAGATTACTTTTATACATTGTGGGTTATGAAGCCTGTTAGAACTTGATGCAACACGAAATGTGGGGCAAAATATAAACTTAGAGGAATGGGAAAGATTATGGAACGTAAATTGCAAATTGACACTATCAACTGCATATATAGAGAGAATCAATATAAAATAATTTATAGATGGCATTTAACACCAGCGAGATTGGCCAAAATGCATAAAAATATAGACCCGAAGTGCTGGAAATGTAGAATCAGAGAAGGAACATTCTATCACGTGGTGGCTGTGTCCCAAAGCAAAAAATTATTGGGAACAAATAAGAGATTGGATACAGGAGATGACTGAGATAAAAATGGATTTCAAACTGGAATTATTTCTTTTGGGTATAATAAATTCAAAGGTTGAAAAACAACTCCAACACATCATTATACATATATTGACTGCAGCTCGCATAGCATATACCCAATGTTGGAAGAATGAAAATACACCCACAGATGACATGGTTATTTACAAAATTTTGGAATGCGCAGAAATGAATAAACTCACGCTAGAATTAAAAGACAAGGAGGCGACAGAATTTTATGAAATTTGGAATAAATGTTATAATTGGCAAGAACAGAGAAAGAAAAAGATATAATTATTGAATGTAAATAAAATGTAAATAAGATGTAATAGAATGATTAGAATGTATAGCACGGTTCTGTTAAAAGAAAAGATTCTTGTTTATGTATGTTTACTTTGTTTTGGTGTATGGTGGAAAAATAAAAAAAATTAAAAAAAAGAACTTGATGCAACAAACTGGCTGCAAAGAAGTGAAGTAAGCGGAATACATTCTCCTTATTCATTCAAATAAATATATATGCTGAATATATATTGAGGAAACATAGATTAGAAGAATATGAGCATGATTTTAAAATTAGAGAAAGAGACATCAATAACCTGAGTTAATGGATGGTACTATTCTGAAAGTCAAAATGCATATGAACTAGTATCTCTAGTAATAAATGTCAAGGACTGCAGTCAAAGATTGAGAGTAAGATTAAATATAAAGAAGTGCAAACTAACAGCAACAGATGTTCCAACCAGCCCTAGACTTGACAATGAATTAAAGTGGTGGATCAGTGCCTTTTAGAATCAGCTTATTTAAGGGAGTAAGAAAGATCATCTTACTGGAGTGGGCAAAGGAGTTGAAGCATTTCTTAAATCTATAATAGATAACATTTGAAAGTGATTCATGCAGATGCTTCGCTATTTCATGGAACTATAAAAAGGAGGGGGAAGTACAGCACAATCAGACTTGCAAGATTCTGTTATTATAGCAAATGTCAGTAAAAGTAGTTTTAGCTTATCTATGAAGCTGATTCCTAGTCTGGTCTACCTAGTGGAGTCATTGCAATCAACAGTAAAAGAACCAGCAGTCAAGAAATATACTGTATTTTAGCAAATTGTAGAGCACCAGTGAAGACCTTGAAAAAATATGCAGATTGCTGGTATATGCCAATATCTACAAAGATTGAAATGGTGCAGTTAATATTTTTCAATGTGACACTTTATTGACTATGAAAGTTGGATTTCCAAGAAACAGGAGAGAATAAGTATTGATACTTTTAAATTTTGATGATGGAGAAAACTCCTGAGAATACCATGGAAACCCAAGAAAACAAATAAATGGTTCATAGAATAAATCAACTCAAGGAATACATGAACAGGCTTAAATCATCATATTAAGGACATATCATACAAGTATCCAGCTCTTAAAAAAAAAGTCTATAATGCTGAAAAAGATGGAAAGAGAAAATGAGGATGCTCAGCAGCAAGGTGGATGGACTATTATAGTAGCAATGGGTGCACTGTTTGGAAGATCTGGATGACCAGGTTGGGGACACAGAGTTTTGGAGAAAAATTATCTATGTGGTCTTGGACAATTGAACCAACTTGACTGCAAATCTCAATTCAAAGACAGTATTATCATATCCCAACATGTGGAACTATTAGCAGAATTAGCAAGCATGAAGATATTTTTCCAATTGGGTGCATTAGCACATGCCACACACCACATGCCACAGGATGAAGGAAGCACATATCTATATATGCTTAGAACATTATGCAGTTGACACACTTTAAATATATGTTCCTTAGGTTTTGTTTAAATGTTTCATAACACCATGCAATAACAAAGTTCCAAGAACTTTGATATGCATGGATTTTATACTTGCATTGGGTACTGTACATGAATACAGATAGTCTTCATCTTATAACGGTTCATTTAGTAACTGTTCAAAGTTACCACAGCACTAAAAATGATTTATAACCATAGTCATGTGATCAAAATTCAGATATTTGGTAACTGACTCATATTTATGATGGTTGCAGTGTCCCAGGGTCATGTGATCACTTTTTGTGATCTTCTGACAAGCAAGGTGAATGGAGCAGCTAGATTCACTTAACAACCATGTTATTACCTTAACAACTGCAGTGATTAACTTAACAACTCTGGCAGGAAAGAATGTAAAATGGGGCAAAATTCATTTTACAACTATCTCACTTTGCAACAGAAATTTTGGGCTCAATTGGTTGTAGGATTACCTGTACAATCAATGATTAAAACTGGACCTCAAAAAATTCAGGTCCTCAAGCATGAAACTGAAAAAAGCAAACAATATTTTAAAGTTCAAGAAATATAATATCAGGGAGAAATGGTAACAACATATGGCATTAAACTAGATTGGCCCAAAGTTAACACAGCTCTAACAAGAAGGTATTCAATTAAAAGTTAACACTTAGAACAAGTTATAGAAATGGGTGAGATACTTAAATTAGCTCACCATGCCAATCCTTTGGTAAGACAACTGGGCAGAGATTGCACCAGGGTTTGTTATAAAGTTGCACAGTTTTGTCACACCTATTTCAAATATAAGCTGGTGGCTAGCTTAGAAGAAACTCCCATTCAAATGGTCAATAAAGATTAATTTGTTAAATAGATATGCAACTTTTTTTACAGCTCAATTTCATTCTGGTTAGACTATCTAATACTGCAATTTAATAACTTCCATTTGTGGGAGGAATTTAAAGGACTTTCCAAGAAGGCTTATCTTTTGTGTGCATGTTTGATTTATTTTAATTTTTATTTCTTTATTGCAGATCCAGATATATATATTTTAGAAAGAAATTATCTTAGGGGAATGGTAAATTTGTGAGGTTTCCTCCCCTATTATCCAACCAACCAACCATAACTAGAATAATAAAATAGTAGAATGAAAGAATGGAAGAGACCTTGGAGATCAAATAATCCCTTGGTGTAGGAATTCTCCAGTACAGTATTGTTGACAGATGGCCATCAAGTGAAAAAGTTGACCACTTTCTAAGGCAGTCTATTCCAATGCTAAATCACCCTTTCTCCAAATATCTCCAAATTCTCTGTGTTCTTTTTAAAATGTGTTGCCTAGAACTGGGTGTAATATTCTAGTTGTGGTCTGCCAAATTCTGCATAGAGTGAAATAAGACTTCTCTTGACATTATATTTTTGTTGAAGCACCCTGATTGTTCATTTGGCTTTTTTTGCCATCTGCTTTACAGTACTGGCTCATATTCAGTTTGTGAACTATCAAGGCACTTAGATTTTTTTCAGCTATATTGCACCCAGCATGCTTTTCCATCCTGTACTTGGGCCTTTGATTTTTCTTACACAAATCTAAGACTTAAGCTGCTTAAAGTCACCTCCACGTGACTCTAGGCAGCATGTAAGTTGAATAAATAAACAAAATATTCCTGTTAAGCTACATTTGCTGGATTTTATCCATTGTCCCAGTTTGTTCCTGAATCCTGATACCATCTTCTAAAATGTTTGTTATTCCTCCTAACTTTGTATCAGTGGCATTTTTATCATCAAATTTCAAACCTCTCATCTAAGTTATTTATAAATATCAACTCAGATGATAAACAAAGAATGGCCAAGTTTGTTCTTTAAAGCCTTGCCAGATTGTTTTAATTGATTCATACTGTATTATTTTTTTCATTGCTACATGAATGTCCATGAAAAAGAGTGATCAAAATCTGCAAAGATGATGGACTATGTTATTTTAGAAGCCCACCCCTTTCCCAATGTATGTGATTCTTAGCCAGTGATGGGATTCAGCCACTTTGCACCACTTTGGCAGAACCGATAGCTAATTTTTTTGTTGCCCAGCCCAGAATGACTTCTGGAGGTGGCATCCACACAGAGAACCGGTTGTTCACATATTTGAATCCCATCAGTGTTCTTAGCATGTACAAAACAAGTATGGCTATGATTGGGATATTGTGTCCATCACCTTGCAGACTTTGAGACATAGACCTAGTGGCACTGCTGCATTCCTACTCTGTTTAATAAATTTTCTATATCAAACATAACTTTTCGTTCCTTTCAACAGATTAAACAAGCATTTCAAGCTAGTCCCTTAGAAAAAAGGCTCATTAATTCACGTGTTGTCAGGCTAAGGTATGTAGATGAACATTTCACTCAGGAACAGATGAATTAATTGCTAACAATGACATGAGAATGAATTTATAAATCAAATGGTCAAGATAGCATTAAAAAATAGATCTGGGTTACTTCCCCCAAATGGTGTTTCTCAGTTCTCACTCTCATTAATCAGCATTCAAAACTAGTATAATTATGCCAGTTGTAGGCTAATACCTAGGAGCTAGAGGCATGTTAGAATACACTAATCTTTTTTTTGTGTCACAATTTAGAATGGAAGCTGAAAATAACCCAGCTAACTGACATATCCTTTGATGTAACTACTGCCAGATATCTTTTATATTCCTGTCTTTTGATAAACTTTTATTCATGAAATCAATATCATCTGGTTCACAACCATAAAACTAGCAGATGAATATTTCAAAAATGTTTGGGGCAACTTTAACATAATTAAACCTCCATAACTGTTATATTTGAATTACGTTAATTGAATTTGTCTCTCACTTTTTTGGTAACTGATGAATTGGGAGGGTCATGATTAAATTCTACCTTCCCATCCTGAAACACCTAAACATATAAACATTTGAGGGAAATTTCAAGGCAAGACCAGTAAGTGGACAAATACTAAGACTCAGATAATTATTGTACAGTCCACAGTTTTTGCTGAAGAATCCATGGACTGAAAATGTTCCATAATAATAAACAAAGTGATGGACGTAATTAGGCTTAATTCTCTAACTGCTATAGATTGGAGAACATTTTAGGAAGGTTCTTGAAGTTCTTCCCACAGAAGTCCTATGTATGTTAAACTACAGATTTGCAATTCCTATCCTCAAAACAGGAGCCCTTTCTTACTATGCAATGACCATATAAAATCTTTTTTTTTAGTTCTTTTAATAGTTGAATAGATCCTGAATTAGGACAAATACATCCCTCCAGATATATTTGTTGAGTCTAAAATCACATTAAAAGTTCACTATATTCCAGTAAGTGAGTGGCAAGAGTAGGCTTCTGTGCAATGTGGTGTGATATTATCTGGCCCAACTGGATCTAACTAATGGGGCTAATACATTCACAATACACAGTTTGTTCAAACACATATAAACATGTGATTAGGTTTATTAAAGTGAAACTGAAGCAAGTAAACAAAAAAGATTCTCATAGTGTGAAATCTAATTTCCAAAGCAAGAAATAGATACTGAAATTTGATTTATTATTTGAACCATTTATACAAAGAATGGGACAACTTGCCATGGCTGACTCGCTCCAGCCAACTCTCCCCAAATATCTTGCCATAGTCAACTTGCTGCAGGACAACTCATTGTGGCCAACTTGCCTTGGGATAACTTGTCCTGGGATAACTCACCATGGTCAACTCACCGGGACAATTCAACATGGGATAACTCAAGAGAGGGACAAGCGAACTACATTCAGTCTCAAGGACTTCTAAATTGAGAAGATCCAAATCTAAAGCAAGACATGAGTTGCTGCAAATTCACTTGTTCCTCTCTTGAATTATCCTCTGTGGCGTGTTGTGCAGTGAGTTGGCAGTGGCAACTTCTTCCACAGCTAGATGGCCATGGTGAGTCACCAGGATAAGAGAGCCAGGGTGTGTCGGCTGGAGTGAATCAACTGCAGTGATGAGATCTAGAGCCATTTGTACAAAGCTCACTTAAATTGTCTGTCTGGCCGAAGAGCATAAACACAGGGAATATGGATCACTGTTAAAACTGTTCCTTTTCTGCTGAAGAATACTCATAAATTTTCAGAAACATAAAGCTGACATCATTGTCCATGCCTGGAAATTATAGTTTTGTTTCTCTTAATCCATAAGATTTTGGCTTTAAACTGAGCATATAATAATTTAGCATTCTTTTAGGACTGTCTCAAAACACCTCATTTATTGAAAGATTATTTTGGCAGATTAGCATTCTGTAAACTCTGGCAAGTCTGCAGTGTGCTCTTATTTATTTATTTATTTAGGCAGATGAATGGCATTATCTTGCTTCTGTACCCTGCCTCCACATTTTTCAGCACAATACTATTTCTGGGAATTGTGGGACAAACAACAGCCAGTGAATAAAACTTAATTGCAAGATGGGCACATGAAAAGAAAAGGGGGGAAAGAGCTAAAACAGCAGGAAAGTTTGTGACACTAGAAGATCCCTATATTTTCTAGTCCCAAATCTTAGCTATTTTTGATGGTATCATCCAAATTTATGTCAAAACATTTCTAGTGCCTGCCCAGTCCCATCCATTTCTAAGACTCAGTGAGTTGAGCAGCAAATCTTCCGGTGCTTGTACTTGGTGTTCCTTTATGGACCGATGCAATATTTTAATTTTTCTGTCTTACTTGCCCCAAAGCCTTGAGTGAATATATATGAAAAAAAAATAACCCTGCAGAGTATAGAAAATATTCTGGCTTGTTTGGTCAACTGCCTGTATTATTCTTTTGCAGCCCAGGGAATGATGGTGTCCTGGTAGATGTGGTGCTGATATTTAAGTTCATTGCCACAGATAATAAAGAGTTACTCTGGACAAATATTTATCATATTTTGCTGAAAAAGCTGAAAGCATCAACATGGCCCTTAAGTATTGATCTTTCTTCTTATAAGCTCTCAGGCAAGTGTTACAGATGTCCTTTGTAATGATGATCAATTTTTTTTAAACTGCTTACTTTGCCTTCACTGTCACCTGAAATATATTTGTTGACTTAATCAAAACTGTGTTACCCATTTCCTATTCTTGCTTAAGATATTTGTGTAGTATTTGCACTTTTTTTTCCTGTGAGGAATAAAATACTTACAGCTTTCATATTTCCAGCCAATTTCTATTAATAATTGTTCCCTGGCTTTCAATTTGCTTATTTGTTTAATATTTAAAGAATAATTATTAGGAATTAACAGAGCATTTTGCCAAAAAAAATATTGAGAAAATTTCATTGAGCCAAAGCCAGTAATCTTTATGTTATTTGATTATTTTTATGAACTAGTCACCCTTATATAGTACAATAAATAGGAATGTCATCTGGTTGGTTAATTCATGATGATAACACAAAAAATGGGTTATAAGGGATTTTCTGACAGCTTTTGTAAGAACTATATAGAGAACAAATAGATATCTTATTTTCTTTCTGGTGATTGTAATAGTAGAAAGATGCAAATTTAAATGCTTTAAGTTACATAAAAGTAGTTCAGGCAAAAGACAATTAAAGACATTTAATCAGGAGGAAGAGTTTAGAAATCTGGCCTTGCAGTCTTCAGATTTCCTAAGGCTAATATGGTTATAAGACCATTTGTATTGCATTTACAAAGGTATTTTGTTTTATTCTAAGCAAAAAAAACTTAAGCAAAATTTTCACCTTCTCTTATTTAAAATGCTGGATATTCAGCCTTACTGGAAGGGAGATACTGGTTTGAAAAAATCCTTTGCCAATATTCCCAAATTACTAGTGGTTATTGAATCATGTACTTTAGGATGAAGGATGGATGAAGATATTGCTACTGCAAAATTAATATATGTTTCTTTATCTTTCTTTTCAGAGATAAATGAAGAAAATGGTACAAATCTTCTCAACAGTTGTAAGTATCAGAACAACTACCGGTATCTGTTTGAAAACAGATTTGTTAAAAATTGCTGTGTTTAGCCTCATTTTCCTCTGGATGCTGTTCTCCAGATGTTTTTAACTTTATAACTGGGGAAACTGGACACATCTACTGTATAAAATAAGACTGCCCTACTGAGGAATGCTGCCTTAGCACCATCATTCTCAAACTTTTTTTATCTACTACTATGCCCAGTCATAACAGATCTGGGTTTTTTTTCAGTCTGATTATCACATTTGATAATCACTTCCATTAAATAACATTATGAAGACAAAGAAGATACTGGAATCTTTTTTATAGCAATGAATCATGAAAATAAATTTTAAATTCACTTAATTGTAATATTGTAACTCAGATTACCCATGAACTGTTTCTTAAGAAAGGTATATTATTTGTACAAAATTGAACCATTACATATCATTTTTCCCTAGGGGGAAAAATGATATTTCTGAGCTAACCTCAGCAATCAGCAAAACATATCTATTTTCTTTCTTGAACCCAGAAATGCAATTCTGTATTTATTTGGTGGTGAGTGAGGGTGTTCCAAGAAGACTGTTCCTAGCATTTTACAGTTGTAGCATTCTGTGGTCACATGAATACCATTTGAGACCTGCCCAGTTAGCTTCTGACAGGAAAATCTATGGGGTGAACTGGATTCATTTAACAGCCATGTGAGTCATTTTACAACTGGAGTGATTTATTTAAGAAACAAGACTAAAAGATGATAAATTTGGGTGCAACTCACTTAATAACCAGCTGGCCTAGCAACAGACATTCTGTCCCAATTATAGTTATATTACCTGTATTCAAAAGGGATTGTGCAATTATTTTCTTGTTTTGCTGTGAAAAATAATTTAGGGCAAGAAAAAAGCAATATCAAGACAGCACATTAATAGAAACAATTATGTTTTGATACCCCCTTGCCTGTTCCCTTAATGTTCAGTGAATGAATGATGTATGGCTGTTTAATACATTCCACCATCTTTAGTGAGAATGTCTTCCAAGCAAACATGAACAAAAAAAAAAAAATTAGCCCATTCTCCATATTTCCAAAGAAGAGTACTTTGTTTATTTTTTAAAATTAGAAATTATGTTCTAAAAATTATGATTTTTATACTTCTAGCAAACCCCCAGGCCCCCTTTAATAAAGTGTTCTATTCTCTGGAAAGAAATGAAATGAACATTCTTTTTGGGGGGCTGGGAGTAGGTTGTGGGACACGACTGGACAGATCTGTGGAGAGAATCTATGGAGGAACTATTGCAGGGGAAGGGGAATGGCCCTGGCAAGCTAGTCTCCAGCTGAATGGCATTCACCGTTGTGGAGCAACACTGATCAGCAATAACTGGCTTGTGACTGCTGCTCATTGTTTTAGAGGGTGAGTAAATCTTTCCCTATACCTGTAAGACAGGGGTGTCAAACTGCTGGCCCGCGGGCTGGATGCGTCATGGCGAAATTGTGCCCACCCCATTGTTGGCAATGGAAAAAAGTTGCGATACATCGCAACACATCACATGATGTTGCAAGTTTGACACCCCTGCTCTAAGATTATACCTGAATCAACATATTTAAGCAATAAAATTTTCCCAATTCATTTATGCACAGATGTTACCACTAATGCAGTTTGTCTCGTATGTTCAAAACTAAAATTGTAGAAGGGAGAGTGGTGATTAACTGTCTATCTCTGCTCACAGCTGCTGTTATTCCTAAACACTCCACTTTACAAGCTGAATTTATTTCTAATCTTGAAGTCTGATGATAGTGAGTGCAGGAAAAACTGGAAAACAGTTAGCAAGGAACCATTGTGAAGTTTTATTTACAATAAATGAAAATGCAAATAGAGTTCTTATTGTATAATATGTACTCTCTAATGTCTTTCAGGGTCCGAGATGTCAGAAGTTGGACAAGTAGTTTTGGGGCTCGTCTAAGACCTCCAACAATGAGAAGGAATCTTCGCCAGATCATCATTCATGATCATTATGCCAATAATGTCATGAATCATGAATTTGATATTGCTGTTGTACAGATTTCACCCCCAGTGGAATTTACAACTGCTGTACATCGTGTTTGTCTTCCAGAAGCTTCATATATTTTTCCAGAGAATACCACTTGTGCTGTTACAGGATTTGGTGCTCTTAGAGATGACGGTTAGTAGCTCCCTCTTTGGGACTAGTTAGCTTTCATCATTTGTTAACCACAGCACATTATAGAGACACCAAATTACACTATTAAGAGGGCTTATCTCCTTTCCCAACCAGATATATTCATAACAATTTCAGGGAGAATAGAATAGAGCTGGAAGGGACTTTGGAGGTCTTCTAGTCCAGCCTCCTGCTCAAGCAAGAGAACTTATACCATCTCAGACAGGTGATTGTCTAGCCTCTTCTTAAAAATCTCCAGTGATGGAGCACCCACAATTTCTGGAGGCAAGCTGTTCCACTGGTTGATTGTCCTCACTGTCAGGAAGTTTCTCCTTAATTCCAGATTGCAACTCTCTTTGGTCAATTTAAAACCATTGTTTCTCGTCCTTCCCTTTGGTACTTTGGTGAACAACATGACCCCTCTTCCTTGTGGCAGCTCCTCAGATACTGGAATACTGCTATCATGTCTCCCCTATTTCTTCTTTTCTTTAGACTAGCCAAACACAAATCCTGCAGCTGTTCTTCGTATGTTTTAATCTCCAGGCCTTTGACCATCTTAGTTGCTCTTCTCCGAATTTTTTCCAAACTCTCAACATCTTTTTTGTGATATGGTGACCAAAACTGGCTGCAGTATTCCATGTGTGGTCTTACTAGGGTTTTATAAAGCAGTAATAATACTTTGTGTGATCTTGATTCTATGCCTCTGTTTATAAAACCCAGGATTGTATTAGTTTTTTTGGTTGCTGCTGCACACTGCTGACTCATAGTCAAATGATTGTCCACTAGGACTCCAAGGTCCCTCTCACAGTTGCTGCTTTTAAGCCAGGTCTCACCCAATCTCTATTTGTACTTTGGTTTTTCCTACCTACATGAAAGACTTTGCTTTTCTCCACACTGAAACTCATTTTGTTGGATAGGGCCCATTGTTCAAGTTTGTCAAGATCTTTTTGGATCCTGAGTTTGTCATCTGGAGTGTTGGCTACTCTTGTCAGTCTGCAAATTTAATGAGTTCCCCTTCAATTCCCTCATCTAAGTCATTTATGAAGATATTGAAGAGTACAGGGCCTTAGATGGAACCTTGTAGTAACCCACTGCTTACTTCTCTCCATGTGGATGTAGTGCCATTGAGGACTACTCGTTGAATATGGTTTCTCAGAGAAATACTCAACATCAAGGCATTTTGGCCTAGTGTTAAGGCACCAGACTAGAAAGCAGGACACCATGAGTTCAAGTCCTTCTTAACAATGAAAGCCAGCTGGGTGACTTTGGACCAGTTGTGCTCTCTCAGCCCAATTTACCTCACAGAGGTGTTGTAGGGAAAATAGTGTGAGGAAGGTGTATTGCATGTTTGCTACCTTGAGTTGTTTGTAAAAAATAGGCAAGATAAATAAATAC
The DNA here is from genome assembly GCA_034064705.1 of Bothrops alternatus. Taxonomy (NCBI): domain Eukaryota; kingdom Metazoa; phylum Chordata; class Lepidosauria; order Squamata; family Viperidae; genus Bothrops; species Bothrops alternatus. Next base: position 18,836,154 of record JARGCV010000103.1, on the reverse strand, counting down.
ATAAATGTTCAATTGTGGAATTTTATGTTTCATTCTGATATTCTGGACCTGTTTGAGCTACTTGACAGTGTTAGTTAAAACCACAGAATAACAGAGTTGGAACTTTTTGACAATATGCAATTAAGCCTTTTGACTGATGTGTTGCCAACTAGATAGGCTGTTTGCCTTCTTTTAGGCAGAATATATGTATTCATATGCATGTTCACCTATAAGAAAACTAAAGATAGAATTGCAAAAGCTGCAGAAATGCTTCAAATGTTGGGATAGATGAACAGATATATTGGAAAATCACAGGTTAAGGAATAGCCACCACAATTACTATATTCCTTTCAATTTAGCTCATTCCAAAAATCTTCCTTATTCAGAGGTCACTAGAAATAACAATATTTCTTAACAATCATATTCAATTGCATTAGAAAGTTCTCAAAAATATGCAAAGAATTTATTTTTGTTTGTTCTAATCTGAATGAACAAATTTCCCATTTACCTAGCCTTAAAGCAGGATAGCTGTAAATCTGAGAGTTTACAGGAAAGTTCTGAGCTACCGAGAAGTCTCAGTTTAAGCAGGTGTTTCCAAAGGTTTCTATTTAGATTCTTTTTTGGAGGGAAATTTCCTGACAACTGCATTTAAATATATGTTCTGCAAACTATATACATTTCTTATATGTTTCCTTTTCTTAAGTAGTGTGAGGCAATTTTGTTATTCCATGAATTTTCATGGATAAAATACCCCATTATTATTTGAAAACCAGGTCCCAGTGTTGGTGAACTTCGTCAAACAGAAGTGAAAATTATAGGTAATGAAATTTGCAACAGAAGAGAAGTGTATAATGGAGCCATTTCATCTGGAATGCTCTGTGCTGGATACCTGGAAGGAGGAAGTGATGCTTGTCAGGTAGGTGTAATAATAACTTAGAAGTCAGCAAAAGGTTCCTGCATATATTGTGATTTGATAGTATTTTTGTACTGGAGCAAAACCCACCACCACCACCTCTACAACTAAGTAACAGAGATTTAGATGAAAAAGAACAAGTTTGGTGTAGTATTTAAGGGCTGACCAATAAACTAGGAAATTATGAGTTCTAGTCCTGCTTTAGGCATGAAAGCCATCTGGATAATTTGGGTAATCCTAGCCCAATCTACTTCCCAGGAGAAAATAGAACAAGCAGTATTATATATGTTAGCTACCTTGAGTTATTCATAAAAAAAACAGAATTTTATTTATTTTATTTGAGTTTGTATGCTGCTCCTCTCCAGGGGACTCGGAGCGGCTAACAACATATACATAACAAAAAATACAATATAAAAAACCCAAACAGAATATCTAAAAACCAATAAACACACATTCAATACATCAATCAACCACAATCATCCCCAGGCTTTCCGGCAAAGATGAGTCTTTAGGTTTTTCCGGAAGGCCGGGAGAGTTGGAGAAATGCAGACTTCAGGAGGCAGTTGGTTCCAGAGGGTGGGTGCCACAACAGAGAAAGCCCTCCCCCTAGGGCCCGCCAGACGACATTGTTTCACTGACGGGACCCGGAGGAGGCCGACCCTGTGCGCTCTCACCGGTCGTAGAGAAGTATGTGGCAGAAGGCGGTCCCGTAAAAAGACATGAACCAGGAGATGTAAAATGTGGAAGCTTATTTTTTCTGCAGTTCCAAGGTTATGATGGTGCATCTGGGGAGAGGAATGGGGAAGCTGTGGGTAAGGGTGAGAAATATGTGTTTTATTTTTATTGTTTTATTTATTCTATTCCATTTTATATTAATTTGTTGGCCAGCAAGTCTAGCCATGAAGGCTTGTGAGGTGGGAAGGAGATGACCTCATTATATCTTCCTCTAAGAAGATTTTATGTCAAGGGAAATCATTTTAGATGGTATCATCTTTGATAAAACAGCTCTATCATATGATTACATAAGTTAGAGATTTTTCTCCTGGTGTTTCTAAAGCAATCTTCCATCCCTTTTAGGGTGACTCTGGTGGACCATTGGTTACATCTGATTCAAGAGGAATATGGTATCTTGTTGGCATAGTAAGCTGGGGAGATGAATGTGCTAAGCCAAATAAACCTGGAGTGTATACACGAGTTACTTACTATCGAGATTGGATTGCTTTCCATACAGGAATCTGAAATAATGACAAGTAACTTTATATTAATGTATGAGATCCAAGATATTTTTCTTATAAACAGTCATACTGATTTGGTAAATTCTGTTGAGTAGGGATTTGTTTTTCTGTTGGAGGCATCAACACTATTCTTTTCATGTTATTTCATGTCCATGTCTCCTTATATTATATTATAAATACTGTTCATGTGTTATTCAAAAAGATGAAAAGATTGAAGCATTCACCTGCAACCAACAAAATAATTTTGTTTGTAGTTCTTTATGATTCCCATCCTTAAAATGCTGCATTGTTTGCACTGCTTGATTGCATTGAATGTTCAGCTCTCTCAAAAGCTTTGATAATTTGGCCAATCTTTTGTTTTGTTTTGAGTGCATGGTATTATTCAAGAAGAATTGCTGCATCATCCCTTCCAGGGATTGGAGTATTCAAATACATAATTAATTTACAACTATATTGCAAAAATGGAGAGAATTCTTAGGCAAGGGATCCTCCATAGTCCTTCTTAATTCATGCAGTCTAGAAAGAGACATGCCATGCAGATTGAGAAAGTATTGAAGTAAGGATCAGTTAGTTTGTATCAGTCCTGATATCATATTTAGCCATGTTCTTGGGAGGAATTATGATGATAAAAGCTGCAAAATGCAACTGCTCATCTTAGAATAATTACATGGTTTCTAATGGTCTTTCAGTGGCCTTCTCCTAATCTGATACCCTCTGGAATGCTTTGAATTACAACTCCCAAACATGGACCATTTTGAGAAACAGAACTAGAAGGATTTAATATTCAGTCAGTTCAAATTAAAAACCAATTACTTGGACATGGAAGGGGAAATTTGCAGAAGAGAGTGACCACAGAAGAAAATGTTAGTGAGGTACCATGCTAAGTTGATTTTTATTATAAATAAAATTTCCAGTGTTTTATTTGTCCTTCATTTCAGTTAGAAGAAATGCCTGCAAAGATGAAGTGAGGAAAGCCAAGGCTCAAAATGAACTAAGGCTTGCGACCAAAGTCAAAAATAACAAAAAAGCTTCTTTCAACATGTAAAAAACAAGAAAAAAGTGAAGGAAATGATTGGTCCATTAGTGAGTGAAAGTGGTAAAAAGGTGACTAGCAATAGGGAGAAAGCAGAACTATTTAACTCGTTTTTTGCATCTGTCTTTACACAAAGGGAAAAAACAGACCAACCTATCAAAAATAGTGCCATAAAAAACAGTATAGAAACACAAGTTAAGATAGGCAAGAAAATGATAAGTGAGCACCTGTCCAGCACGGTTCAAATCACAAGGATCAGATGGATTACACCCCAAGGTTCTCAAGGAACTGGCAGATGTGATTTCAGAACCACTGAACTATATTTTTCAAAGATCTTGGAGCACTGGGGAACTACCAGAAGACTGGAAAAGAGCTGATGTAGTTCCCATCTTCAAAAAAGGGGAAAAAATGGATCCAGGAAATTACAGACCTATCAGCCTGACCTCAATACCTGGGAAGATTCTGAAAAAGATAATCAAACAACGAATCAGCGAACACCTAGAGGCAAACAAAGTCATTACTAAAAGCCAACATGGGTTTGTCAAAAACAGATCATGCCAGACAAACCTTATTGCATTCTTTGACCGAGTGACAAAATTAGTGGATCAGAGGAATGCTGTGGATATAATTTACTTGGACTTCAGAAAGGCATCTGATAGATCACAACCTACTACTCGATAAGATAGAAAAATGTGGGTTAGACATCACCACCAGATGGATTCGTAGCTGGCTGAGCGGCCGTACTCAGCGTGTGGTCCTCAATGTAAGTGCATCTATATGGAGGGAAATGTGTAGTGGGGTGCCCCAGGGCTCTGTTCTAGGCTCAGTGCTCTTCAACATCTTCATCAATGATTTGGATGAGGGGATAGATGGGAAACTCATCAAATTTGTGGATGACACCAAGCTGGCAGGAATAGCCAACACTCCAGAAGACAGGCTTAAGATACAGGAGGACCTGGACAGACTTGAACACTGGGCACTATCTAACAAAATGAAATTCAATGGTGAAAAAAGTAAGGTTCTACATTTAGGCAAGACAAACCAAATGTACAGGTATAGTATAGGGGGTACCTTGCTCAATAGTAATAACTGTGAGAGGGATCTCGGAGTCCAAGTAGACAATCACTTAAATATGAGCCAGCAGTGTGCTGCAGCTGCCAAAAAAGCCAACACAGTGCTGGGCTGCATTAACAGAGGGATAGAATCAAGATCACGTGAAGTATTAATACCACTTTACAATGCCTTGGTAAGGCCACACTTGGAATACTGCATCCAGTTTTGGTCACCACGGTGTAAACAAGATGCTGAGACTCTAGAAAGAATACAGAGAAGAGCAACAAAGATGATTAGGGGACTGGAGGCTAAAACATATAAGGAACGGTTGCTGGAATTGGGTATGTCTAGTTTAACGAAGAGAAGGATGAGGGGGGACATGATAGCAGTGTTCCAATATCTCAGGGGCTGCCACAAAGAAGAGGGAGTCAAGCTATTCTCCAAGGTGCCTGAAGGCAGGACGAGAAGCAACGGATGGAAACTGATCAAGGAGAGAAGCAACTTAGAACTAAGGAGAAACTTCCTGACAGTTAGAACAATTAACCAATGGAACAACCTGCCTCCAGAAGCAGTGAATGCTCCAACACTGGAAGTTTTTAAGAAGAGACTAGACAGCCATTTGTCTGAAATGGTGTAGAGTTCCTGCCTGAGCAGGGGGTTGGACTTGATGACCTCCAAGGTCCCTTCCAACTTTATTATTATTATTATTATTATTATTATTATTATTATTATTATTATTATTATTATTATTATTATTATTATTACTATTATTATATAGTTTTCCATGTTTGTAATAGCTTCCACCAACACTGTCCTTTCCTTTTTCTGTGTATTTCCTGTTGCTCAGAATACATCCCAAGATTATTTAAGAGTTAAAAACAGTTTTTAAAATACAGTTTCTTCCATTCCTTATTCTTATATGGCAAAATTTAAAGAAAAGTGTGAGACAAAAGAGAACCAATGTAGCAAAAACTATGTGTTTTAATTAAACACTCATAAGGCTCTATTTTGAAGTTATCTGAGCATGATTAAGGATTATTATTATTTATAAGTTATAATGTTTAAAGTGCAGTAAAATTTTGAATTCAATGAGATTAACATTATTAAGACATTTCATATCAAGGAGTTCAACTGGTTCTTGCTTCAATTTAACAAAAATATTATTTTGCATTGCAATCCATCTGTTATCCATTAATGATCACAAATTCCATAAATAAGCACCATATGACCAGTGAAAAATTTATCATTCTGGTATCAACATACTGTATGTGTTACGAATCATTTATATCTTCAGTGTTTAAATGGATGGCTAAATCTGACATTTCAAATTGTATAAAAATCTAAATCAGCCCTTTTCGACCTTTTGAGCCTGGCAGAACCCCTAAAATATTATTCAGGCTTCAGGAAACCCCTGAATATTTAGGTTCAAATATGTGCCAGAAGTTACAAAATTATTATATTCATTTTATGTGTAGTCCTGTATATATGTATTAATAGTGTTCTTAAACTAAAAACAAATAATTAATTTTTTCCTTTCCCACCTCTTTCTCTGCTCCCCGTGGATGGGTCCTGCTGCCACTGATATCTGGGCCAACCCAGCCCTAGATTTCCTGCACCCACCCTGAGATGGAGCCGCTCACTCCCCAAGCTATTGCACCAGCAGAAAAGCAGACTGGCAAACTGGCATGCTGGCAAGGAGAAGCCCATCACAGAGGCCCAGAGGTCACTCTCTCTTGAGCACACTCTCTCTCACCACTTTGCTACTCTTTTCTTCTCTCCTCCTCACTCCTTGCTCAGCTTGGATTCTGCTCACCTCCTCACTTGCATGCATGTGCACAATCCTGGCCCTCTGCTCGCTACGGTGACCCAACTTACTGTTGGAAGTTTGAAGGCTTTTGTTCACTTAAATGATGAACTCCCAGGTGACATCTCATGGAATCCTAGGGCTCCACAGAACCTCGGTTTAGAAACCTTGATCTAGATACAAGAGATGTGCTTGTATGCAAGAGAATGAAAATTAAATAACCATCTAGGTCAGAGGTCCACAACCTTTTGGACACCGGGGACCGGTTCCGTGGAGAGAGGTTTTCCGCGGACCAGAGGGGGCATGGTTTTGTGTTCTGCCTGCATCTTGCGGATGGGGCTTTGCTTGTTTGTGCAGGGCAGTTGCTGGCATGCCACGGATCGGTACTAGTCCATGGACCGGGATTTGGGGATCCCTGATGTAGGTGGTTATTTAAAGGTGGCTGTTTTCAAAAGTATCTCTGGAATCCTTATTAGCCTATAAAGTTATTGTTATAAATATTTTCTCAGCCTATTGCATAGATGAAATACATCTTGATTAACTAGATTTACAGTTACAATGTACTGCTCACATTCCACTAGACTAGAGTTTCAAAGACTTTCATCCCTTATTTGGCTGAATCTAATGAAATCTATGTAACAGGTTTATTTGCTGAATAGTGATAAATAACAGTATAGCGGAAATATAAGTGCTGACAGTAATACATATTTCCAGATTTCTGGATTATACCAGAAAAGCTACCATACCCTTTGCTCACATTTAAATGCTATGATTCAATTGTGTATATTCAAACTGTTCAAACTACTATGCCTACTGCAATGAAAACAAATAAACCATTGAACGGGGGAGTCCAGTACTCAGGAATAATATCCTTTAGGGCAGCGATTCTCAACCTATGGGTCGCGACCCCATTTGGGGTCGAACGACCGTTTCGCGGGGGTCGGCGGACACCGTGGTCCGCCATTTTTTTCATCCCACGTGCGCCGCACATTCGCGGTTCGGGCCGTCGCACGTGCCGCGCATGCGCAGATCGGCCCGTTGCGGTCCGCCATTTTGTTTTTTGTTGGTTTTTTTTTTGTTTTTTGTTTTTTTTTTTCATCGCGCGCGCGCCGTGCATGTGCAGATCGGCCCATCGCGGTCCACCATTTTTTGTTTGTTTTTGTCGCGCACCACGCATGCGCGGTTCGGGCCGTCACACGCGCACCACGCATGCGCGGATTGGCCCGTTGCGGTCCGCCATTTTGGGTTTTTTTTGTTTTTTTTTGTTTTTTTTGTTTTTTTTTGTTGCACGCGTGCCGCGCATGCGTGGATCGGCCCATCGCGCGCGCACGCCCGGGTCGGGGTCATGGCGCGCATGGGCAGTGCAAGTGGGGTCTCAACCTGAAAAAGGTTGAGAACCACTGCTTTAGGGCAAGCTTAGAAAAGAACAACAACAATAAATCCTTATTTTTCTAAGCTAAAATCATTCATGTTAATAATATCTCCATCCTGCCAATATTAAGCAGCTTAAAAGAACTCCTTTCTAACATGAAGGGACCATATCTAAGGATATGTAGATAGGGAAGAAGCCTTATATGAATCTTCTTTATTCTTATATTTAAAATCCTCCATCTTCACATAGACCCTTTTTATTCCAAGCAACCAAGGACTCTCAGAAAATCATTCAACATCAACAGACTATAAGACCCAGACCAAGTCCAACTCTTTCAAGATGACCTGCCCCCTTCTATTGATGAAATCAAGAAAGTGATCTTGCAGAGGAACTCAAATAAAACAACAGGGCTGTGTGGCATTCCTGCACTAGATGCAAACACCTTGCAAGCATTCCAAGATGCTTTTGGAAAACATTTGGTCCATGGAGGAGATGCCTGAAGACCTCAGTGATGCCTTCATTGTGTCTTCTATAAAAACAAGGGAAGCAAATTAGATACTACAAAGATATCTTGTTGTTGTCCACTGCAGGCAAAATCTGAGAGAGAGAGAGAGAGAGAGAGAGAGAGAGAGAGAGAGAGAGAGAGAGAGAGAGAGAGAGAGAGAGAGAGAGAGAGAGAGAGAGAGAGAGAGAGAGAGAGAGAGAGAGAGAGAGAGAGAGAGAGAGAGAGAGAGAGACAGAGAGACAGAGAGACAGAGAGAGACAGAGAGACAGAGAGAACAGGACCCCCTGGAATAAAACATGCAAACACAGATCCTGGAAAAGAATAAACTGTCACAGAGTCTTCTGGGTTTCCCAAAGAGAAAAAGGTATGGTAGTGATTGGTAACTCACTTCTAGATGAACACTATCAGCAATTTGTAGACTGAGCAATTTAGTGAGATATGTTGTCCCTCATGTGCAAAGATAAGAGATGTTACAGAGAGGCTTACCCAAATAATCATATATAATGATTACTATCCCTTTGTCCTCTTTCATGTGGGGACAAACAATACAACAAAAAAGACCCTGAAAAATATCAAATAACTATCAGCTGCTAAGCACGAAGGCAAAAGACTTTAGGAGCATATTTTCATCCATATTTCCAATGGAAAGTCAATACCCAGTGAGGGAATGGATAGTTCTAGAGGCAAATTGCTTGCTCAAAAGATGATGCCATTGAGACAACTTTGAATTTTGGGACCATGGTTTTCACTGTTAGAGGACTGGAAAAAAGCTGATGTAGTTCCAATCTTCAAAAAGAGAGGAAAAAAGAGGGTCCATGAAATTACAGACCAATCAACATGAACAACTGGAAAAATTCTGGAAAAGGTAATTAAGCAGTGGATTTGTGAGCAACTAAAAATGAACAAAGTGATTACTAGAAGCCAGCATGAGCTTGTTAAAAACAGTTATGCCAAACAAAACTTATTGCCTTCTTGGTTAAAGTGACTGTGTTAATATGTAAACTTTTAAATGTAATGGAATATATATTTACTTGTTATTAAGGTTCCATTGTGAACATTCCTTGTTATACAGCATATGAAGCTACAACACAAAGCTTAGTTTTTACAAAAATGCTACAGGACTTTACTGCCATCAAGTGGCACTGAATTGTTTAGTGTTTCATTTAAAATAAAATTTTAAGAAGTTTCAAGTAATACAGTCCATACATACTACAGAAAAATGGTTTAAGTAAAAATAAAATGTCAGTTACTAGAGCTTTATTTATTGAGATATTTCTGAAAATGGCATTTGGATCATATACTGATTTCCTAATGAGATTCATAAAATCAGAGGAGAAAAACAATCAATAAAAAGAAAAAATGGTTTGGAATTGGAAAATTACCTAATATAAAGCCTCCTGTAACTTATCTCTATGTGCTTCACAAGTATCTCCTTTGCCTTCATCTTTCTTCTTTTTCACACAGCAATCCTCATTTTGTCATCTATATGCCATCTATCCATCCCAGGATTGTAGCAGTAATATACAGTTGGTTCTTGTTTAATAAAGGCAAAGGAAAGCTGAATTAAGATCATAAGCACTGTTGCAATTTTACTTAGCAAGTACTTTAATTAACAACCAAGTTGATGGTCTCAATTATTGTCACTAAATGAAGACTGTCTCTATATTAACTGATTCTATTCCTAGAGTTTTTCCTGCACTATGGCAGAGTCCACTTCCTGTATATCAACTGATTAACCAAAGCAAAATGATCTCCCTTACTTTTAATATATTGTGGGGAAACGCCCATCTAGACAAGAAACCAAAGCAATTGGAGGGAGATGCAACATTTTTTATTGGCATGTACAACTGCAGTGATCACTGGGCTCCTCGCCAGAAGAATGAAAGAGCCTGAAATTCACAGCGTTACAGTTTTAACAGGTCCCCAAAGTAATACATTTTAACCCTATTGTTCTGACACAGAATCAAGATGCTTTTTAATCCATGGCCAGACAGATAACTCAAACAAAGATGATTGTAAAACAGATATTTAATTCAGAAATACTTGCAGTTATGGTTGTTGCTTCTGGATATTATACATCTGTCCATCTTTATTAGGTAAGAAATTAATACTTTCTCCATACCAACTTCTAACATGGAATGAGACCATCTGAGTCCTCCAGTGGTCCCATGCTTATCTCAGACAAAGGCATTCCAAACTGGCACATGGCCAGGATATCCTGTAAAGAGCTCAGTGACTCCTCCTACAGATCTTTTAACATGGGATTGTTGACTAGCTAAACTATATTACCCATAAGCCATCTCTTAAGGAGACAGCACTTAACCCAATAAATGCCAAACATTCTAACATACAGATCTACATGCTCTAGTCAGGGTTACATGATCCAGAACACTCCCCGCTTGGAAATATAAATTTCCACTACTATCTAACTGAAATAAGCAAAAAACATACCATTAAGGCATGCAATTCTCATTGCTAACTAACTAGTGACTAAAATAGGTAAAACATATCAAAACATGCATAACTATAAAGTAAATATAAAACATGCACAATTATAATATAGATAAACAAGTGTTACAGCAAACAATGCATAAACACAATACATAGTTTGAGGTTCAATCTTCTAGTTCGATCTTTTTCAGCAACAGGGCCCGGTCAGTGATCAGCCTGGTGCACAAGTCTTTGAGTCATGATCTGACTCATGTGGCTTCATGATCTGGTCCTCAGCTTGGTGAACTAATCCATAAAAACAGGGTGGGGACTGATGCACAAGTTCCATGGGCCAATAGTTCTGGTATGCGTTCTTGTCTCTCAGCAAGACAAGGTCTTCTTCCTGTAAAAGAAACTGGAACCAAATCTGGAACAGAAAAACTGGAACCCAAAATTTCTCAGGAACAAAGGAACCTGGATTCACAGGATGCTCAGGAACAGAAGAAGCTGGAACCATAGGAAACTCAGAAACAGCAGGAGCTGGAAATTCAGGAACAGCAGGAGCTGCAGAATCAGGAACAGCAGGAGCTGCAGAATCAGGAACAGCAGGAGCTGGAGAATCAGGAACAGCAGGAGCTGGAGAATCAGGAGCAGCAGGAGCTGGACAATCAGGGAGTAAGGAGGAGAGAATTCAAGGGCTGAGCACATGTGGAGTAGCTTTTATACCCTCTGAAAGCCTTTTGTTTGGAATAGTTTCCTGTTCCTGTGGTATGAACTTTGAACTGAGTCTGAGTGTGCTTTTCTGGGCCTTAGTATCTGTGGTTTAATCCTATTATGTCCCAAAAGTCATATCCTGCTTCCCTGGGGCTGGGCTAATGACTCTTAGAGGTATGCAGATTTTAGGTCTTTGTCTTCTTGAGTTTCTGGCTCCAACTTTCTTGTTGGTTTTACATCTGCATTTGTATAGGGCTGGCTCCTGCTTGGGGCAGAGAAACCTGGGGGCAGGGTTGGCTTCCTTTTAATATTTCTTTTAATCCTTTTAATATTTCCTTCTCTGAGGGGCTGACTTCCCACAATCCCGGCTTTGTGCCTTAAGTGTGAGAATGACACACTTATTGGCAAAAGATTAAAATTGATCTGGTCAGTGAGACGTGATAAACAAGCTTTAAACTGTTAAGCCAAAAAGTGTCCATAAGACACTAACATTAAGCCAAAAAGTGTCCATAAGACACTAATGGAGGCAAGCAGGAAAACAAATCCCTTCAGTGGCTCCCAAAAGGGGAGCCTTCAACCCATAAAGTTCTAAAAGTCAGGGCAAAAAATTTGTTAGGTAGAAAAGAAATTTATAGTGTCCAATATTCTGTACCAATCATTTTCAAATATTGGATGTCACTTTTAGCCTCCAGTCAGGTTTGCACATCCCTTCCAAAATTCTTCACAGCCATGGTTTTCCTCAGTACATAACCACTGGCTGCCCATTTTCAAGGGTTGTTTCCTACCTTAGTTCTTAGTTCAGTGCATCCAGGTTAGTAATGTCCAATTAAGGTTAGCCAATATGCCAGGCTATTAATCTTTTTCTTAAATTGCACATAATGAGCTCTAGAAATCCCAGTCTGAGTCCACCACTGCAAGATATTCAGGGCTGAGGTTTGGAGATCTGTTTCCTGCTACTTCCTTAGTCAGGGCATATGAATTGCAAATCACCTGAGGGGGACTGGTTCCCCCCCCCTTGGAATTTGTTGGAAGTTGTTCCTACAAAGTTTTAATGACACAGGGCAAGAATCAAGCTTTATCTTCACTGAAGGTAGGTGAAAGAGACTCAGTGTGATTATGAATGGTGTGTGTGTGTGTGTGTGTGTGTGTGTGTGTGTGTGCACGCAGCTATTAATACAAAACAGACAATACAAACATTCTGGATAAATTTTCCTTCCCACCAGATAGAAGTCCAAGGTGTTCAGTACTTGCTGTGCCGACTATTCCCAAATTTCATCTCTCCATGAATACATTCAACTGGCTTGTTACAATACAAATGGGGCAAGAAAGAAAACTTTACAATGACTTTCCACCCTCCCCCCATAGTCTTCCTAATAGGCTCCAGGACTCCTTCCTTCTGCAGCTCTCACAGGCATCTGGGGGAATGGTAGGAAGATATTCCACTCAGGTTGCATGGTGGCTTTTTAATGAATAGCTGGATTCAAAACCCAATTCCATGGCTCAAATGGATGGAGGCAGCATCTGGGTCAATGTGCTCTGCTTCCAAAGGTTGGGGGGGTCATCTATGCAGGGCTGAAAAATATAAGAACAAGATTCTTTCCCCCCTTTCTGGGTGGACTCTCCCAGGAGAGGCAAACAAAAGGTAGGGAGAATAAAGGACAAGAAAAGGAGATGTACATGAGGGTAAGTAGCTTGCAGGCAGAGTTTGAAAAGGCATTAATATTGCAGTGGTTAAAGAAACAGGCAGACAAATGAGGACAATCACAGATGAGGACAAGAAAAACCTGGATTCTGATGAGAGAACATACATGAAATGTTTCACTTCTGAACTTGAACATTTGTAACATGTTAAAGACAAGGACTTGCAATTTGAAAAAAAATGCTAGGCAGCTTGAGAATGCTGAAAGGTCCAAATAATTTTAAAAGCCTAATATTTTAAGGTGTGCAATTTTCCAGGGGCAGGAGAATCTACCTTTAACATTTATTCTAAAATAGACCACATTATTTTAGAGATTGAAAAATGCTTATACGTTTCAGAAAACGCTTCGTAGTAGTTTCACCAATTAGTGATAGGATAATAAAAGTAACAAGAAAATTATTTCCCCACATAAGCAGACTTGAGCTTCAAAAGGCTCTTGTAGATAGACACACATTTTTTTTCAGGAAAAGGATAGACAGATAAAGCCCATTTAGAACACAAACCCATTTACAACACATTGAAGAATGATTTCCAGGCAGGAACCCAGCAGGCAGGACACCTCCTCCTCACCCCAAAGAGAAAATACCTTGGCAGATACAGGAAGAACCCAATACAAACTGGTCTGACTCAGCGGCAGCCTGAGGCTAAATAAACAAACACTTAACACACACTGGCTATAAGGCAGGGCTTTTCAATCTTTTCACCGATTGTACCACTTTTAGGATATGGCAATATTTGAGTACCACCTAGAAAGGTGTCAAAAACTTGATGATCAAAAAAATAAAACCTGTTCAAGTTGCAATTGCACTGAAATGACTTATGACCATTTTTCACACTTATGACCATTGCAGCATGCCCAGAGTCATGTGATTTATATTTGGATGCTTGGCAACTGATTCATATTTATGATGGTCACAGTGTCCCAGGGTCATGTGATCCCCTTTTGCAACCTTTTGACAAGCAAAGTCAATGGCAGGGCTGCTGGTGGCCAAGTGCTAAGGCGGGACTTCCCTCCCTCCCTCCTTCCCTGCCTTCCTCTTTCTCATGAAGGAAGAATGTGAAACCCCCCCCCATATTTTATCTCTTCCATATATTCATCAAACAAGGAAAAGCCTCCAGAGACAGAAAAGACAAACTGCTGAGTGAACTAGCTTAAAAAGGCACATTCCCCTTTAAGAATTAACTACTGGCTAGAAAGGAAAGTTGAGCACAGCCGGCACTTAAGGAAGAAAAAAAATGGCTCCATTCATAAGTAAAGGAATGCTACAGACAAAATCCATTCAGGAGAAAAATACTTCAAAATCCCTTGCAGCAAAACTTACAGCTAACAATAGCAGAGCAATAGAAGCTAACACGAGACATCAGCCAAACACTCCTTAAGAACACAAAGCCCACATTGCACAAATCCCAGAACTTCAAAGTCACAAAAGCATATAAGAATCCTTCCACTCTCCATCTCCCTCCCTCGTGCCTTACCTCCAACCATTGCTGCCTTTTTTCATTCCTCTTGGAGGACAACCCCTCCCCCACTGCATTTCTTGCCTGTTTGCTGCTGCCAGCACAGGTGGCTGCCACAGTAGTTGTAGATCAACTCATGGCTGGCCTGCTTGATCATCATCATCATCATCATCATCACCACCTCCGCACCTAGAGCTGACTCCACCTCCTCCCAAGGCTGCTTCTTTTTCTTTCTCTCCCTCTCCTGCCCAAACTGCCTCCTTTTATAGCCTCTCCTGTCTCCGCCCCCTCATCCTCCTCCTTTTTCATGGGGGAGGGTGAGCCAGAAGTGAGCCTGGGGCCTTTGCCTTGCCTCAGCCACTCTGCAGCTCCAGAGGACTCTCTCACAGTAAGTCCTTGCCTGTGCTGGCTCTTTCCCTCCACCACTATACTTGGCTGCGTACCACCTGCCACTCGTTAATATAGCACAAGTGGTATGTGTACCACCGGTTGAAAAGCCCTGCTATAAGGAATGCAGAACTGGCTAACAGTGATTAGAATTGACAGAATTAGAATAGAAACACCAAAAGGTACACAACAATAAAATAATTTAACACTGGATTCCCCCCTGGAACAAAAATTAACACCTTTTAGACAGAATTGAGAAAGAAATTAACCCAACAGACACTGACCAAAAAATCAGAATTGACAATTTTGGAAACCATGAAAGGGTATAAGAACTCATGTTTGAGGACCATTCTGTCTAGCTAGCTGGGGATTCATGCTGAATGGTCATAATGTCTGTAGCTGGTCCAATGAAACAATGTACAAAAGAAACGGTTTGCATCCACAAAGAAAGAGACTGAGTTACTTGGCAATAAACTCACAGATTTTCTGGAGGAATATTTAAACTAAACAAGGGACAGTGAGTTAATTGATACAGAACATCCCTGTTCCCGGCAATCAAAAAATTACAGGGTTAGCAGTGTGTGTAACATAGATGTATGTGTGGACAAGAACATCAACCTTGCTGTCAAGCAAAATCAAGCTTCTAATAGCGAGTGCCACACCAAGTGCACTAACCAAATAAGTGGTAAGACAATAGGGGAACTCAGGCACCACACCGGTTATGTAGAAAGTAAACACAGGGCCGGTCATAAAGGACTCAAATGTCTATACACCAATGCACAGAGTATGAACAGCAAACAGGGTGAACTAGAAATTCACATTAATGAGGGCAGATATGATATTGTTGCCATTATGGAAATATGGTGGGATGAAACCCACAAATGGAACACATAGCTAGAGGGATTTAAATTATTTAAAAGAAACAAGCCAAATAAAAGAAATAACTATATCTCTACAGAAATAGAGAACAACAATGATGAAAACTGTCTTGAATGCATTTGGGTCAATATAAAAGGGGGGGGGGAATGACATTGCCATAGGTGTATACTATAGGCCACCCAACCAAACAGAGGAAATAGATGAACTTTTTACTAGTCAGCTAACTAAGGTATGTAGGAAGCACATCACAATAGTAATGGGGGACTTTAACTACCCTGACATCAACTAGGAGACAAACACTGCACCAAATGGAAGATCAAACAGATTCCTGACAAACCTAGCAGACAACTTTGTCTCCCAAAAAGTAGAGAAGGGAACTAGGGGATTAGCCATTTTGGATCTAATTCTCATTAACAGAGATGAAATGATAGAAGGTGTTGAAGCCATAGGAACTCTGGGAGGAAGTGATCATGCAATATTAGAATTCAACATCATGGAAGCACAAGCAATAGAACACAGTCAAACTAGAGTCTTGGACTTTAAGAGATCTAATTTCAATAAACTTAGAGAGGGCTTGGGAGGGATTCCATGGATGAGAATCCTCAAGGGGAAAACAAGAAGCTTGGGAATTTTTTTTTAAAAAAATAATCCAGTCTAGCACAATACCAACAAAGAAGAAAAATAGTAGCTCTCAGAAGAAACCAGTATGGCTACATAAAGAACTCTCTGATGAATTGAAAGATAAAAAGGATAAGTATAAAAAGTGGAAAGAGGGGCACATAACTAAAGCAGAATATTAGCAACTAGTCCAAGCCTGCAAAGATGAGATGAGGAAAGCTAAGGCTCAAAATGAACTAAGGCTTGTGACCAAAGTCAAAAATAATAAAAAAGCTTCTTTCAACATGTAAAAAAAACCCAAAAAATTGAAGGAAATGATTGGTCCATTAGTGCGGGAAAGTGGCAAGAAGGTGACAAGCAACAGGGAGAAAGCAGAACTATTTAATTCATTTTTTTGTATCTGTCTTTACACAAAGGGAAAAAACCAGTCCAACTTATAAAAAACAATACCATAAAAATAGATTAGAAACACAAGTTAAGATAGGCAAAAAAAATGGTAAGTGAGCACACCTATCCAGCCTAGACGAGTTCAAATCAAACCAGATGGATTACACCCCAAGGTTCTCAAGAAACTGGCAGATGTGACCTCAGAACCACTGAATTATATTTTTCAAAGATCCTGGCGCACTGGGGAACTACCAGAAGACTGGAAAAGAGCTGATGTAGTTCCCCTCTTCAAAAGAAAAAAAAACATGGGTTTGTCAAAAACAGATCATGCTAGACACATCTTACTGCATTCTTTGACCAAATGACAAAATTAGTGGACCAGAGGAATGCTGTGGATATAATTTTCTTGGACTTCAGTAAGGCATCTGATAAAGTTCGTATAGGGTTTCCTGCCTGAGCAGGGGGTTGGACTAGATGACCTCCAAGGTTCCTTCCAACTTTATTATATATTATTAAATGCAAGAGTGAAACCTTTTAGCAGATGAACTTGAAACATTCCCTCCTAACTTTGGGCTGTTCTTAAAGATACATGGAGAGAAAGAGGAAAAAACAAACAAACAAACAAACAAACAAATTTTTCTTCACTCATTTTGTTGGCCAGACAAACAGAGTGAGGTATTTCCTTTTTGTGGCTTATTTTAAGCAGAATTTCTAGCAGAATTTTAAAATTCCTTTCTCTTTAGATTTTAAACAGTTAACAGTCACATTTACCTCACACACAAAGACTTTGATAAACATATATACACAAAGACAAGGAAAGCAGAAAAGGAAACAGAAGTCTTAGTTTTACACATCCTAGTCATTCCCACCATAAATTTCAACTCAAATTAGGGAAGTTTCAAATGTTAAACATACCACGTGGTTGTAGAGAGAGGTAGAGAGAGAGAGAGAGACAGAGAGAGACAGAGAGAGACAGAGAGAACAGGACCCCCTGGAATAAAACATGCAAACACAGATCCTGGAAAAGAATAAACTGTCACAGAGTCCTCTGGGTTTCCCAAAGAGAAAAAGGTATGGTAGTGATTGGTAACTCACTTCTAGATGAACACTATCAGCAATTTGTAGACTGAGCAATTTAATGAGGTATGTTGTCCCTCATGTGCAAAGATAAGAGATGTTACAGAGAGGCTTACCCAAATAATCATATATAATGATTACTATCCCTATTACTATCAATATTTCTTATTTTCTTATTTTCCCTTTTAAGTACCTTTATTTAGCCAAATTGGTTTCCCAGCAAAGCCCATTCTTCACAAATTTGTCTTGCTCGCTTCTTTTTCATACCATCCAGGACAAGCACTCGCCTCTCATCCCACACCTCGAGCAAATCTCCAATAAGTGTCCTAATTCCAACCCTTGAACTGCAGCTACCCATGTTCCCTTTCTGATGTGGGGTCCAATCTGGCTCAGTCAGATTTCTCCTAGCAGCACTTCCCAGCCTCTCTTAGCGACAACAACCCTGCTGTCCTGTCTGTCAGTTTTTGGGCACTAAAAAATTGCCCAGGAAGACTCTGGTTCCCTACACAGAGTAATGGCCCTTCCAGTTTAGGGAACTCCCTGCCGTCACTTTGCAGACCTCAAAAATAAATTGTCCAAGGAGGACCTGCCGCACAGGTATCCAGCCTCCGTTTACACACCGCCTGCAGTTTTCAGACTCAGGAGGCTTAGGAGACTTTCAGACTTAGTACAGGCCCCTCCTACAGATGAGCTTTGCTTACAGGGCCTTACCAATTAGTTGCCCAAATCCAATTCTCTCATTCACTCATTCCATTCAATTTTCACACAACCTGTCCCTTTTCCCCAACGAAAGGTCCTGCACTCTGGCCAAACCCCCATGCTTTCCAGGGTCTGTTGGTTGAACAGATCCTTTTGGTGGTTAGGAAAGACCAGAAGGAGCAAAATCCAACTGTGATTGGGAAAAAAGGGACTTCTCACTCACACAGAGACATACACACATTTCCTTTTTTCCCCTTGGCTTTAAACTTAAAATTTAGAGGTACTCACCTTCACCTTCTTTCCAAAGCAGCCCTTGAGCATAAACCCATCCACAGACACAAGGGGTCTGCTGCCGACAAGATGGGGCTTACCAGTCTCAGTCCATTGGAGAGGTTAGCTTGGAGTCCCATCTCTGGGGTGCCAAATCGTGGAAAGAAAAGTCTTCATCCTGGTTCATCCAAGCCGGGGATAAATAAACAACATGGTGACTGCTTTGGGAAGATGGTTGCAGTTTATTGAAGAGCCAGACTGAAAGATGGTTCTGGCAGGAAGGAGGGGAGAAATCAAGGGCTGAGCACATGTGGATTAGCTTTTTATACCCTCTGAAAGCCTTTTGTTTGGAATAGTTTCCTGTTCCTGTGGCATGAACTTTGAACTGAGTCTGAGTGTGCTTTTTTGGGCCTTGGTATCTGTGGTTTAATTCTATTATGTCCCAAAAGTCATATCCTGCTTCCCTGGGGCTGGGCTAATGACTCTTAGAGTTTGGGTGAGATATGCAGATTTTAGGTCTTTGTCTTCTTGAGTTTCTGGCTCCAACTTTCCTGATGGTTTTACATCTGCATTTGTATAGGGCTGTCTCCTGCTTGGGGCAGAAAGATTTGGGGGCAGGGTTGGCTTCTGCTCTTTAAAATCCTTTTAATATTTCTTTTAATCCTTTTAATATTTCCTTCTCTGAGGGGCTGACTTGCCACAATATTATATTTGAATTCTGGGAAACAATTCTACCCACATTTGGAAAATGACATATTTTGCAGTCATTGCTTTTATTACCTCTTTCTGAAGATGAAAATCATAATAGTAGATTTGTTCTCACAATGAATTGTTTAGAGCATGGATGGCAGAATAAAAGTACTTAAGCTTTTTTATTTAGCAATTACTGAATGGAGCAGTAATTCCCAACCTTTCTGGCACCAGGGATCAGTTTTTTGGAAGACAACTTTTTCCCAGATCGGGGGCGGGGGGCGGGCAGGTAGACTTTACTCAGTTGCCCGGTGCTTGCATGTCCATGGTTCAGTACCAGTCTACAGCCCGGCAGTAGACAACCCCTGAAACAGAGCGTATAGGTGCATATTATCTCAAGGATACAAACAAAAAATTGGAAAGAAATTGAAAACAGAGAGAAGTTACATATCGAAACCAAATAAAACAACTTATGACCTAGCATGTTGTGTAAATCCATATTTTGTGGTCTATAAACTGTATTATATGACTCAAGAGAATGTGAAAATCCAACTAATATGGCCTATTCAGCAAACCATGGCTGAAACAAACAATTCTTAGTATAATACTAAGAAACATAATTTGTAATCATATTAAACCATAATACATTTATTAAAAAATTGGGGTATTCACAAGCTGGGGTGATAAGAGAACAAACCAAAATGAAATCCAGAGATACTGTGCAAAGGAAATAGATTATAGAGGAAATGGGGTGCAGGGATTTAGTTTTATAGGGGGATTGGGTTTTGGTGTAAACAGGGGTGCGGGGTTTGTATATGCGCTGGTTTCACTGTGTTCTTCCTGTGCAGTTTAGGATGCTTCTGCTTTAGGCTTTGATCCTGTGTGAAACCCGGAAAAGATATATAATCCTTGCCTTCAAATATGTAGATTCCATCTCTGGCATCTCCCTTTGTCCTCAGGGAATTCCTATCTCCCCATGGAGCTAGTAAAGTGCCGAAAGGAGCAAATCAGAGGCCTTTTAATTTCTAACAATCCCCCCCCGCATGTATCCAATTTATTGGATCTTGTGCATCAATAAAAAGATCTCTAATAATTGTGGTAACCATTCCTTTGATTTGTGGTGGTCTGTTCTTTTGGGGTACGGGAGACATTCCTAGATCTGCCCAGGGCAGATGCATGTACATTGGACAGGGGGGGCAGAAAAATACTGTTATTGCCAATCAAATTTCTTTTATTCTGTGTGAAATGATTAGATTACCCAAACAAGTTCAACCTTCATAATATACATGCCCAGTCATCCATGCATATTCCCTGGAGTTCTATTTAATGAGTTTTTGCTAAGGTCTAGCATGTATTGTAGCTACATGACATATTAACCATAAATGTATTTAACAGGTGAAAACATAGCAATAATTACAAGCATAGAGATCAGTCATTTTATCACCATTCTTATGAGGGAAGTCAAAGCCCCAGAGAAGGAAATATTAAAAAGGCAGAAAAATATATTTCCTCAAAAAGGATTTTTAAAAGTAGAAGCCAACCCTGCCCCCAAATCTCTCTATCCCAAACAGAAGCCACCTCTATACAAATGCAAATGTAACCATCAGAAAGTTGGAGCCAGAAAACTCAAGAAGACAAAGAGACCTAAAATCTGCATATCCCACCCAAACTCTAGGAGTCATTAGCCCCATCACCAGGGAAGCAAGATATGATAATAGGATTAAATCACAGATACCAAGGCCTAGAAAAACACACTCAGATTCAGTTCAAAGTTCATGCCACAGAAACAGGAAACTATTACAAACAAAAGGTTAGAGAGGGTATAAAAACCTACTGCCCACGTGCTCAGGCCCTTCTTTCCTCTGGTCTTTCCTGCAAGAACCATCTTTCTACCTCTTCAATAAACTGTAACCATCTTCCCAAAGCAGTCACCATGTTGCTTATTTATTTCCGGCTTGGATGAACCAAGATGAAGACTTTACTTCCAACACTTAGGAACACTTAAAAAGATTCTCCTTCATGTAGAACAAGCAATCTTTGAATTAATACATATAGAGTGGAAGTTCTGTATTATATTAACATATGAAAATAAATAGAAACATTGGCATGTTTGATCAAACCAGTTCAACAAGTCTCTGTTTTGGGGCTTTAAGATGAAATTCTATGATCAATTCCATAGCATTTCTAATCTTGAAAACTTGGTCACAGTTCATATATATATATATATATAAATAGATTTGTCCAAAGATATATTTAATTATGTAGTCAGAGGCTGAATTCAGATAAGCTCATTTAGAAAATAATAGCTAAGTTCATACAATAGCTGCTAGGAGTTTTTTTTGTTGTTGTTGTTGTTTTTAAAGAATGTGTTAGAATTAAAAGGCCTGTGATCTTCCCTCCTTTCCTTTTGGCACCTCACTGACTTCATGGGGAGATAGGAATTCCCTTTGGATAAAGGGAGACACCAGAGGTCAAATTTAAATATCTGAGGGCAATCTATCTTTTCCGGATTTCACACAGGCTCAAAGCCCAAAGCAGGAGCATCCCAAACTGCACAGGAAGGACACCGTGAAACCAACATGTGTACAAACCATATATCCCTGCTCACACCAAAAACCAGTCCCCCTATAAAACCAAGTCCCTGCACCCCATTTCCTCTGAAGTCTATCCTCTAGAACAGGGATTCTCAACCTTGGCAACTTTAAGACTTGTGGAATTCTGGGAGTTGAAGTCCACAAGTCTTAAAGTTGCCAAGGTTGAGAACCCCTGCTCTAGAATGTCTGGTTTCATTTTTGATTTGTCCTCACATCACCCCAGTTTGTGAAAAAATTGAATTATTCTTTTAACAGTTGGCACCCTGAGATAGAACACAAGGCTAATCAAAACCAGTTTAATAAGTTTGCATTGCCGGCATCAGGCCTTTTGTCTGAAGGCTGCTCCTAGACTCTGCTCCCTTGGCAATAACAGTAAAGGGGACCTTTGAATCAGACAGCTGTTTGAAGGAACAGGCTTGGGGAGTACCTCCAAATTTTTGTGTCTTATACTCAGGAGTGTGTGTGGGGTGTGTGTGTGTGTGTGTGTGTGTGTGTGTGTGTGTGTATGAGTGAATGTATGAAGGGGAAGCTCCTTTTCCTCCCACTGCAGTTGAGGCTTGGTAAAAGCACAAGGACTTCTGAAAGGAAAAAAAACCTGCATGTGAGGAAGAGAGAGAGGGAGAGAGAGAAAACTCACATCTGGGCAGCCACATCCTGATCACTCAGTAAAATCCTGCTTTCATGTGACGGCAATGGGGTGGGCGTGGTTTTGGCATGATGCATCCAGCCTGCAGGCCAGCAGTTTGACACCCCTGTATTAGAAAGAGGGGCCTTTACTCTAGTACATGGGTGTCAAACTCACCATGTCACGTGACATGGCTCGCGGCTCTTTTTGCATTGCCGACAATGGGGTGAGCGCAGCTTCGGTATGATGAAACCAGCCCGTGGTCTGGCAGTTTGACACCCTGATAGTAACTCCCAAACATAAATTAGTTTGAAAACTGATAGCAAGTTAAAGTGAGAAAGTGAGGCTCGGGAGGCTTGGAGAAGGTCTTGCCACAAGGTGCTAGAGGCCAAGTACCGAGGAGTCTTGCCGTGAGGTGTATGAGGCTCTATAGGAGAGTCTTGCAGTGACATGAAACGGGTAAACTGCACACAAAACTATTATGTAGGGACTGGACAAATTCAGGGAAGAAGCAGTTAATCAGATATGGCTTAAATCAGACATGACAAACACAAGGCCTGAGGGCTGGTTTCATGTGGCCCACGAAGCCATCCTGGAAACAGTGAGGGAATGGTCCCTGCTGCCTTGGCCCGGGCCCAGGCCAGCCAGGAGCCAATGTACAATTTTGTGGTGGCCATCTATGCTAAAATGCATTCAGTCTTAGCTCCACAAGGCCATCCAGAAACAGCGAGGAACCAGCCCCTGCTGCATTGGCCCTGCTCCCTAGGTACATGCTGGGGAGGTGTCACCCTTTGTGAGGAATGAAGAAATGCACCATGCCTTGGCACTTGCCCCGGTCCCACCCCCTTCTGCCAGAGACCCTCAGATCTGTCCCACTCCTGCCCAAGTCCCCACAGGCACCCTTGATGTGAATGATGTAGAGCTGGCCATGCCCACCCAGTAGGCTACACCCACTCCATCCACGCCCACCCAATAGGTCACACCCACCCTGGCCATACTCACCTGGCCCCCCAAGGGCAACTGCAATGCTGATGCAGCCCTCAATAAAATTGAATTTGACACCCCTGGCTTAAATGAAGATACTTTAAAAAAAGAAAAAATATCTAGTAACATGGAACTTTTTCCTCTTCTATGTATTTTGCAATCATTGAGCAATTGATATGTAAGGAAGTACGGAAGTTAAAAATGGGATGAAAGTATTCTAACTTAATTAAGATCTAAGATTAAAATGACTATAAAGAGAAGTAGTCCTTGACTTACAACAGGTCATTTAGTGGCTGTTCAAAGTTACAACAGCATTGAAAATGGTGACTTATGACCAGTGCTTTTTTTCTAAAAAAAAAAAAAAAAAAGGTGCCAGAACTCACACATGTCATACAACCTGCCTTGCCTACTCTACAAGGTTCCATCCCAAAAAGGTGGTGGAACTCCGTTCTGGGCGTTCTATGAGAAAAAAAAGCCCTGCTTATGACCATTTTTCACAGTTACAATCTTTGTAGCATCACAATAATATGATCAAAATTCAGATGCTTGGCAAATGATCCATATTTATGACTGTTGCTGTGTCCCAAAATCATGTGATCACCTTTTGCGACCTTCTGCCCTGTTTAGGGTAACTCGCTCTCTCCTTGATACGGGGAGGAGAGAGGAACCTTTGCAGGGCAATGCCGAAGAATTTAATACCTTTTTCGCAGACAAGGTCGCTCAGATCCGGGCTGACTTGGACTCCAATTGGAATACAGTGTCGGCTGACAATGAGTCAGTCGAGATGACAGAGGCCCGTCTTAGTCCTGTTGAATGGGAGGAGTTTGATCTGGTAATTCCTGATGATGTGGACAAGGCCATTGGAGCTCTGAGTTCTTCCACCTGTTTACTGGACCCGTGCCTCTCCTGGCTGGTCTCGGCTAGCAGGGCGGTGACACAGAGCTGGGTCCAGGCTGTTGTTAATGCTTCACTGAGGGAGGGGTCCTTTCCGGCTCCCTTAAAGGAGGCACTTGTGCACCCCCTCCTCAAGAAGCCTTCCCTGGACCCGGCAGTTTTAAATAACTATCGTCCAGTCTCCAACCTTCCCTTTTTAGGGAAGGTTGTTGAGAAGGTGGTGGCACTCCAACTCCAATGGTCCTTGAATGAAACTGATTATCTGGGCCCTCAGCAGTCTGGGTTCAGGTCCGGTTACAGCACGGAAACTGCTTTGGTCGCGCTGACCGATGATCTCTGGCAGGCCCGGGATAGAGGTCATTCCACTATCCTGGTGCTTCTTGACCTCTCAGCAGCTTTCGATACCATCGACCATGGTATCCTTCTGCGCCGGTTGGAGGGGCTTGGAGTGCAAGGCACCGTTCTGCGGTGGTTCACCTCCTACCTCTCTGGCCAGTCGCAGTCGGTGTTTGCAGGAGGTCAGAGATCGGCTCCGAGGTCTCTTCTGTGTGGAGTCCCTCAGGGGTCTGTTCTCTCACCTCTGCTTTTTAACATCTACATGAAGCCGTTGGGTGAGATCATCCGTCGACACGGGGTGAGTTGTCATCAATATGCTGATGATACTCAGCTCTATATCTCTACCCCGCATCATTACAGCGGAGCAGTGGAAGTGATGAACTGGTGCCTGGAGGCTGTTGAGGTCTGGATGGGTGCCAACAGGCTCAGACTCAATCCCGACAAGATGGAGTGGCTATGGGTTCTGCCTCCCAAGGACAATTCCATCTGTCCATCCATCACTCTGGGAGGGGAAGTTTTATCCCCGTCGGAGAGGGTTCACAACTTGGGTGTCCTCCTCGATCCACAGCTAAGTTTAGAACACCATCTTTTGGCTGTGGCGAGGGGGACATTCGCCCAGGTTCACCTGGTGCGTCAGTTGCGGCCCTATTTGGACTGGGAGTCACTCCTCACAGTCACCCATGCCCTTGTCACCTTGAGATTCGACTACTGTAATGCTCTCTACATGGGGCAACCTTTGAAGAATGTCCGGAGACTGCAAGTAGTCCAGAATGCGGCCACGCAAGCCGTCTTGGGTCTCCTAAGACATGCTCATATCACTCCAGCACTCCGTGAGCTGTACTGGCTACCAATTGGTCTCCAAACACAATTCAAAGTGTTGGTTATGACCTATAAAGCCCTTTATGGCAATGGGCCAGGATACTTGCGGGACCGTCTTCTGCCCCATGAATCCCAGCGACCGGTTAGGGCGCATAGGGTTGGCCTCCTACGGGTCCCGTCTGCTAGACAGTGTCATCTGGCGGGGCCTAGGGTTAGGGCCTTCTCTGTTGCTGCCCCAGCCCTCTGGAACTAACTTCCCTCAGAGGTTCGTACTGCTCCCTCCCTCCTAGCTTTCCGAAAACTCTTAAAAACACATTTATGCAGGCAGGTTTGGGGCGTGTGAGTTGCACTCTGCCCCGGGGCCTCTGATTGTGACTGTGTGTTGTATGAGTGGAAATAGTTTTACAGCTTTTACATTGTTAATTAGTATTTTAATTGATTTATACTATATTTTTGTACTTGTATTTTTGCTGTGAGCCGCCCTGAGTCTTGGGAGAAGGGCGGCATATAAGTCAAATAAATAAATAAAAGTCAGTGGGGAATCCAGATTCACTTAACAACCAGGTTACTAACTTATCAACTGTGGTGATTCACTTAATAGGTGTGGCAAGGAAGGTCATAAATGGGGCAAAACTGACTTAACAAATGTCTCACTTAACAACAGAAATTTTGGATTCAATTGTGGCTGTAAGTTGAGGATTACTTGTACATACATGCATGCATGCATGCATACATACACACATACACACATACACACACAGATACACAAACACAGAGACACAGAAACACAGACACACAGACACACACACATATATATACATACATACATACATACACACATACATATATACATACACACACACACACATACACACATACACACACACAACACACACACACACACATATATATATATTTGTTTTCTGATGTTTTCGCGGGTGTTTGTATGTAGGTCTTTGGTTCTTCGGGTTTTCTCCCACATAAAATTGGAATTGTCTCGGTGACGTTTCGACGAAGTCTCATTCGTCATCTTCAGGCTGGTGCTTTTTGCTTCTGCTTCTAGGAGCAATGTGTGGTCGTAACTGTTTCTTCCTTTTAACTGCCAGTGGGGGTTTGAACTGATTGGCTGGAAGCTTGGCTATGTTCTGATTGGGTGGAGGTGTGTTCTGATTGGTTAGGGGCTTGGCTGTGCTCTGATTGGCTGGGGGGTTGGCTGTGTTCTGATTGGCTGGGGGAGTGTTCTGTTTGGGTGGGGGCTTTGTTGTGCTGGAGAGATTCAAAGTGGCCAATGATGCAGCTGTGGTCTGGCTCCTGGTCTGTGGTCATGCCTCATCATCGGTGTGGGTTTGGGTTTGCTTTTTGCGTGGATGTGTGGTGGTGGCATCCTGTGTGGTTCTGGTGTCATTCTTTGTGTTAGGGATTCGCCTGTCAATAAGGGCGGGTTTCTAGGAGCACGAAGCCGAAAGCACCAGCCTGAAGATGACGAATGGGACTTCGTCGAAACGTCACCAAGACACTTCAAATTTTACGTGGGAGAAAACCCGAATTACCAGAGACCTACATACAAACACCCGCGAAAACCTCAGAAAACATATAGAAGACTGAAAATTTATTAAAAGTGAGCTTTCATCAGCACCTGCTGATGTTATCAGAGTATAAGCCAGGAATGGAAAGCACATTCTTATAGTCTCTGTGAAGCTAGTAGTTTAGCTAATGAGTGAATCACGGGTCTATTTAGCTTCCGCCCTCCCACAATCAATTGCATTGATCTTATTTGATACTTTTAGGATCCAAAGGAAAAAGGGGGTGGAAAACAAATGACCTGTTGCAGTTTCTTAGCTAGGCTTTCTCTATCTCTTGGAACAACACAGTTTAAAGTAAATTGTTCAGCACAATTTAGAATACAAGGGAGCACATACAGAAAGCAAGCAGGAATAAATGAACAATAGCTGGGCTATGTTAAGAAAGATTGATTATACATAAAAGATTATATTTTAAAAGATTATACTTGGCTTGATCTCTACACCCCAAAAGAATCCCTCAAGTTTCCTTGTAGCTATGCTTTAATCGTGTGTGAGCATGAATGTATTTCCTTTATATCTGAAGGGCATTTTCAATTACTCTATAAGCCATCTTCCCTGCAAGGTGTTGATCCTAATGATTTTGATCTCAGAGGGTCTCTTTCATGTCCTAAGCAGTTGAGAGTAGAGAGATGAGGCATTCCTTTCAATGTGCATTCCTTTGTGCTTGTTCAATCTCACTTGCAGATTATCCCAGAACTGTGATCAGGATTCAAAAGGGTTGGGAAAGTGGGGAAAGCACTACAGATATTTCCTAGCCTCCTTGAGTTGTTCTGGAATGTGGGGCTGGTTGGGGTCATATCCTCTTGATATTCTGAATGTTTGTAGGTATTTTCTTAATAAATCTTTCCTAAGCTTTGTTATGCTCTGGGTGCCATTTATATTTTTCTTCTTTGGTATCTCTCTTGCAAATTCTAAAGATAAATGGATTTCCATATTTTTTCCCTTTTCCTCCAAGAAATAGGATAAGAGGTCTGGTTTTGAAAATCTTGTGTATATCTTGCTCAAAATATGTTTCCTTGTCTGTAATTTGTTTGTTGATATTGCAAGAAAACAGGCAGAAATAGATTTTTGGTTGATTTAGTTTGCTGTTCATTTTTCATTATCATATATGCTAATTGAGAGGAAAAAACTGCAAATTCATAAACCAACAGAGGCTTGTTTTCCAATTTCTAGTTTTCAAGTGTTCAAACACATTTTGCTGTTGCTGACAGTAGGACTCAGAAGAATCTCTGAAGGAAATATTTTGGGGGATATTAAAAAAAACAAAATATTATATCTCCCCAAAGGAATAATAGAAAATCTTAGACAGAAACCAGCCCCCAGAAACCAATCCCCTCTCCCTACCCCAAGCAGAAACCAGCTCTGTAGAAATGCAGATTTGATCATCCCATTCAGAAAGACTGGGATACTTATTCATAAGCAAAATGCCTTCAGCCGTAGCTCCAAAGAAGATTTGAGCTGATGTGATTAGAAAAACAAAGACTCCAAGGAACATGGGCTTTAGGAGGATTAACCCACCACCATTAGAATATCAAAAAGGGTACACTCGACCTGAGGTCAAAATTCAAGTCAGGAAAGCAAAGGTTCAGAATGAACAACAACTTGCAACAGAAATCAAGGATAATAAAAAAAAGTTTCTTTCAACATATTAATAACAAGAATAAAGGAAACTGTAGGTCCACTAAATTAAAGAGAGAAGACAGAAAGGAAATAACAAGCAATAGGGAGAAAGCAGAGCTGATTAACTCATTCTTTGCATGAGTCTTCACATAAAAAGAAATTATAGCACAACATACCAAAAAAATACTGCAAATGATATAAGGCAAGGCAAGGCAAGGCAAGGCAAGGCAAGGCAAGGCAAGGCAAGGCAAGGCAAGGCAAGATAAGATAACCTTACTGTCATTTTTTTACTGTGGGCACAACACACACATCAAAAATGAAATTTAGTTGCTCGCTCTCAAGTGAAACATATACATGACACACACCTAAACATACTATGAACAACATATGTATAGACCACACCCCTACATATACGTAGCAAATAAATATTAAATACTGTCCATCTTGAATATATAACGGAAGGAGGAAGCTTGAGAGTTCACAAGGTTAATGCTATATGGAATGAAACTATGGCTGAATCTGGATGTTCTGCTACGGATACCACAAAGCCTCCTCCCAGAAATAACAAGGAAAACATGTCATGAAGAAGATGTGTAGTGTCCCAGATAATCGTACAGACCCTGCTCAAGCAGCGCTTCTGTGCTATGTCCTGGATGGGAGGGAGGGGAACTACCAATGATCTTTTCAGCCATTCTCACCACTCTCTGCACTGCCTTCCTGTCTGAAGCAGTGATGCTTCCAAACCAGACTGTGATGCTGTGTGACAGGATGCTCTCGATTGTCCCCCTGTAGAAAGTGGTCAGGACAGGGGAAGAAAGATGTGCTTTTCTCATGTAACGCAGAAAATGCAGGCGCTGCTGTGCCCACTTCGCCAGTTTCTCACTGTTGAGCGATCAAGTCAGCCTATTTGTTAGCTGCACACCCAGGAATTTGATGCTGGTAACCATCTCCACAGGTGAATCATTAATGCACAGAGAAGCGTGGCTATGCCTGCCTTTTCTGAAATCAACAATGATCTCTTTGGTTTTTCCGGTATTTAAAACTAGACTGTTTTCCTTACACCAGTTCACCAGCCCCTCAACCTCTTTGCGGTAAGCTTCCACCTTGTCATCCTGAATAAAGCCCACTACTGTTGTATCATCTGCGAACTTCACAATATGGTTAGTGGCAAACCTAGCACAATAGTCATGGGTCAACAGGGTGAACAGCAGCGGACTTAAGACGCAGCCCTGAGGAGAACCTGTGCTCAAGAAAATGGTATTAGAGGTATTTGTTCCAACTCGCACATACTGGGGCCTGTTGGTAAGAAAATCAAGAATCCAGTTGCATAAAGGAGTGTTTAATCCTAAAAGGCCCAGTTTGTCTATTAGATGCTGGGGAATGATTGTGTTAAACGCCGAACTGAAATCAACAAACAACAAATGCACATGAGTATTTCTTTCCTCTAAGTGCTTCAAGCTCAGATTGAGAACGGAAGAAATAGCATCCTCCGTACAGTGATTTGGTCGGTAGGCAAACTGAAGCGGGTCAAATGCTGGTGGGAGGCTAGATACAATAATGTCCTTTATCAGCTTCTCAAAGCATTTCATGATGGTGGATGTCAGTGTAAGTGGACGGTAATCATTGAGGCCTGTAATTGTGGACTTTTTTGACACTTGCAGGATGATGGCCACCTTAAAACATGATGGGACCATTGCTTGCTGCTATGAGAGGTTGAAAATATCTGTGAGAACACAAGCCAACTCCTCTGCGCATTCCCTGAGGACACATCCAGGGATGTTATCTGGGCCTGCTGCTTTCTGAATGTTAACTGTCTGCAGTGTTTTCAAGACAGAGGTCACATCAAAGCTTGGCATTTGCTCATCAGGATGGGGTACAGCTTTCCTAGCAGGCATGCTATTTGATGCCTCAAATCTACCAAAAAATGCATTCAGTTTGTTTAGGAACCATCTCCACAGGTGAATCATTAATATACAGAGAAGTGTGGCTTTGTCAAATCACCAGGACCCAACAGATTACATCCCAGAGTTTTGAAGGAACTGGCAGATGTTATCTCAGAACTATTGCACCATATCTTTCATAAATCCTGGAGCACTAGAGAAGTACCTGAGGATTAAAAAGCAGCCTCCATTTTATTCCCGGCTTGGACTGGACCTTGAAGATTTTTCTTTCAGCACTACCAATGTTTGTGGGTAATTTATGTACACCTTTCCTAAATTTTGGTAAAGTTTGAGATAGCTCTCTTTGCATGGAGAAGACTCAAGAGAAGCCATTAAAAACAGCTGCTGCATGGAATATTAAAAGTGATGGTGGACCCCATTCTGCCTTTATAATTGTGAAAATCATATTGTAAGAGATGAATGGAATGTACAGCCACCATGCTCATAACTTTGATTTTTATAACTGTATATACTTTGCTTGTAAGAAAGTTAATTTGTGCTTATATGAAGAAACAGGCAGTGAGAAAGAAATGCTATGTTGTAGTGAAAGAAAGAGAGAGAGAGGAGGAAGGAAGGAAGGAAAGAAGGAAGGAAGGAAGGAAGGAAGGAATATGCTGTCCCAGACAGAACAGACTGCTTTCCGTCCAATCCAAGACAGAAAGATAACTCAGAAGAACAAAGAGAAAATATTGCTGTATTCTGGGTATCCTAAACAATGACTTACATTTATGTAGAGATACGTCCAAAAGTATATTTAGCAATATGGTTCGTTCCACAGGTAAATTGATATTGAATTTTTCCCTCTTGTTCTGCATAAGCATCACATGTTGGCATAGGACCTCCAAACCGTGTGGCTAGTAGACATGAGGCTGGATGAACAAAGGCATTCCAAACTGGGCACATAGCCAGTATATCCTGAGAAGAACTCAGAGGCTCCTCCTACTACTGACCTGTTAACATGGGATGACTGACTAGCTAAACTGCATTTCCCATAATCCATTTCTTAAGAAAACAGCACTTAACTCAATGAATGCCAGATATTCTAACATACTGATACATGCTCTCTAGTTAGGATTACATAGAGCTATATGATTCAGAACACTCCCCGCTTGGAAATTTACATTTCCAATACTAACTGACTGAAATAGCAAAGACATAGCATTAAGGCATGCACTACTCATTGTTAACTAACTTGTGACTAAAAAAGTAAAAATATGGTATCAAACCTGCATAACTATAAAATAAATATAAAATATAAAATATTATAACAATTATAACAAAAATAAGCAAGTGTTACATCAAACAATGCATAATTGTTTATTGTAATTTTATTGTTATATATATATATATATGTTGTTAGCCGCTCCGAGTCCCTGGAGAGGAGCGGCATACAAACCCAAATAAATAAATAAACACTATACATAATTTGAGGTTTGATCTTCTAGTTCAATCTTCGACAGCAACGGGATCAAATCGGTGATCAGCCTGGTAAAGTGTCTTTGAGTCACGATCTGATTCATGTGGCTTCACGATCTGGACCTCAGCTTGGCAAACTAGTTCATCAGCTGGGTGGGCTCAATGCGCCAGTCCCATGGGCCAATAGTTCTGGTATGCGTTCCTGTCTCTCGGCGAGACAAGGCCTTCTTCCTGTAAAGGAAACTGGAACCAAATCTGCAACAGAAAAACTGGAACCCAAAATTTATCAGGAACAAAGGGAGCTGGATTCACAGGATACTCAGGAACCAAAGAACCTGCTGGAGAATCAGAATTAGGAACATCTGGAAACTCAGGAACAGTTGGAGCTGGAAACTCAGGAACTGCTGGAGCTGAAGAATCAGGATCAGGAACATCAGCTGGAACTGAAGAATCAGGAACAACAGCTGGAACTGAAGAATCAGGAATAACAGCTGGAACTGAAGAATCAGGAACAACAGCTGGAACTGAAGAATCAGGAACAACAGCAGCTGCAGAAGACTCAGGATATTCAAGAACCGAAGGGTCTGGAACCTCCAATGGAGTATTGAAGATGGCTGCTACTGTTGTCATCAGGGTATTGAGGACTTCATGTGTGGGTGTGGGTATCTTTAATGACATAGAGTCCATGATTTTGCGGGATGCACCAATCATGCGCTCCCACACTTTGCCTATGCACGCTTCACCCATGTGAGGTGCATGGGAAGACAATTTTTGGCTTTCAGACATTTGTCAATCATGGCAATCATGGGTCATGGCAAATGTCTCCAATGGTCTGTAGGTCTTTGCAGGTTCCTACAAGGCTAATTCTTGGGATGCTAAGACAAGTGATCAAGACGATCAAAACTATGCCTAATCTCAGGTGCTTCCGCTTAGACGGGTTTGAAGCGGATTGGTTGACGTTTACTGGGTGCCTGAGGTTGAAGGTTGGCACGTTGATCTGAAGCTGGAAGTACATAGTGTTTTGGTCTCTGTGGCATCTATCTGTTTGGACAGGCCAAGAACTCAGGACTTTCTCTCTTTTTTGAAAAATATTTTATTGGTTTTATAATATTAACAAAAAGTACTTAAGACACACCGTGGTGATTGGGTAAACAAAGATTCCAAAATAAAAGCACACATAAACAGCTCAACTTAGTACATTCACTATCATCTTTCTATTTCCCGCAAAAAACATAATAAATTTAATGTATTCATTTCTATCATAAATTTCTATTACTACTACACCTGTTTTAAAACTTGGTCAATTTCAATTACCATAGTCAAATATTGTTTTATATCAACAGATTAACATTTCAAATGTCTCTTCCACATATATTCAAGCTCTTACTCTCTCTCAACCCTCTTTTTATCATCAATCTTAATTATTTCTTCTTCCAATGATAATTGACTTATAATTATATATATATATATATATATATATATATATATATATATATATATATATATATATATATATATATATATATATATATATATATATATATATATATATATATATATATATATATATATATATATATATATATATATATATATATATATATATATATATATATATATATATATATATATATAAAAATTTATACATATATAAATCTATTTTTCCCCCTTGATAAAGCCCATTTTTTTGGTTATGGTGGTCTTTGAGTTAACTCATTTCAATTCATTACACAAAGTCCAAATTCCATCCAATTAATTATCATAACTTATCAAATCATATTACTATACACAAAAATCTCTTAATTGGTTAAGTTTAACTCCAAATTTAACTTTCATATTTCCATATCAGACAAGTTTCGATAAAATGATGAAAAGTCATCAAATTGAATTAAACACACATATATATAATTGCCGTTTTCATACTTCTAAGTCTGAATCATTATCCTTAAAACAATCCATGTATCCAGCATTGCCTAAATTTCTATTACTACTAAATCTGTTTTAAGAGTTTATTCATATGTATATATAGCTATATATATATATTCCCCTTAATACAATTCATGAAACCCATTTTTATTGGTTATGATGCTCTTTGACTTAATTCATTTCAATTCATTACACAAACTCCAAAATCCATCCAATTAATTATCATACCTTATCAAATCATATTACTATACACAAAAATCTCTTAGTTAATTAAGCTTCACTCCAAATTTAACTTTCATGTTTCTATTTCAAACAAGTTTCCATAAGACAATGAAAAATCATCAATCTGAATTAAACACACATTATCATTATCCTTAAAACACTCCAAAAAACCAGTATTGCCTTTTAATCCATTAAAGAATTTTAAATCAGTTTTCATACTTCTAAACCTAAATCATTATCCTTAAAACAATCCATAAAACCAGCATTGCCTTTTAATCCATTAAACAATTTTAAATTTCTTTTTCAGTCTAATTCTGGTTTTTTTTTCTATACCATAGCAACACTTCCTTTTCAGCTAGTAGATCCATTTTTGTTAGTTGTAGCATTCTTTGAGAAAATATAAATCCTTCCCTCTGGGATAGAAATCTTTCTGTCTTCTTCTTGCAGCGTCATTGCTTTATGGTTTGAAATCTTAGTCTTTGCTTCTTCTGATTCTCTAAGTTGCAGAAGAAGGGGTTGTCAAGCGAGATATGTTCCTCTTCTATCTCTGTAGATTCCTCTTCTGGTATATTTTGATTTATACCATAGTCAGATGTAGCCTGGCATCAGATTGAACAAATATGGTAGACTGTCTAAATCTTGATTCTAAGGTACAGTTTTTTATTGTGGCACATATGTCAACAGTGGCCTCATAAATCTTTTCCAGTATGAGTGCATAATTCAATTGTAGCTGAGTCTCCATTTTAGATGATAATGCTTAAAAGAAAGTCTCTTTTGTGAAGGCTATATTTAGAGTAAACAACATCCACCTCCACAGCTTCCACAGCTGCACAGCTTATCTTTCCAAAAGTATATTGAAGTTCAGTGTTCCATCTTTAAGAAAATAGACTGAACTTGCAGTCTCAAATTTTGCCACTAGATGTCCTCAATGAGTTAAAGTTAAAGAAACAATGTTGGTTGGACAATATTGGAAGAAGGCAGAATTACCATCCATCGAGGAATGGACTTTGAAAGTTATAAATTTGGCGGAAATGGAGAAAGTATCTGCATATTTGAAAGATCATTCAAATGAAAAATATATGTTGGACTGGAAAAAATGGATAGATTATATTCAAGGGAAATATCAATTTAAGAAATTATATTTATCATATAGTTAAATGTTTATTAGGATTTATATAATAACTTAGTTTAACTTAGTGAGTTTTCTTGTGTTTTACCCTGTATTCACTTTGGGAAGTCAGGGGGAGGGTGGGTTGGGGGGGTTTAATAAAAAATTAATAATGTAAAAAAAAAAGTTAAAGAAACAATCAGTTCCTTTTTTTCCCTGTCTTTTAAAATGTAATATATAGGAAGAAAAAAAATACAATTCTTACCAAGAGAGAAGAAAAAGAAAAAAACACCTTTTCTAACTTTTTTCCTTTTTTGTATCCAAAAAAGATAAATATAGAAATAAAGTATAGTCTATTTCAATATTTTAAAAACGCCTTCTTTCCCCCCCCCCCCAAAAAAAGCAGAAGCCACCTTTCCAAGCCAGGGAAATAATTCCAAAGGCTCTTGCAGGTATTAAAATAAGCAAAAAATAGAAAGGAAAGTTTTAGAGTTCTTACCCGGGTTCACCACGGGGACATTCATAGCTTAGATGTTATCTGACTTACGGTCTGAAGCGGCTGGGCGATCGGCCATTTTACTGGCCGATCTTCTTCTCCATCGGCCCTTGGAGATTCAGATCGCAGCCTCCTCGTTGGAAGTCGCACCCTCCAGGGTGATTTTGGATCCATATAAGGGTCCACCGACAGAGGGAAATCTAGTCGGCGAGGAGAGAAGTCTCCCTGCCCAACTAGCGATGCCACGAACCGGAACTGGAAGTCCAACTCAGGACTTTCTAGTCAGATCAATTCTGTTAACTGTGGCAAGGTTGGGCCACTTCACTTGGTTCATAACATTCTTATCTGTTGGCACATGTTGCTATTGTTCAGGGCTTAAAGATGTTTCAATCCTTTTCACTCTGTTGCCTACATAGACGTAGAAATGTCTGCTTTGCTTGCAGATGTAGCTTGACATCACCTTGCAGTCTGCGTAGAAGGTGGTAGACTGTAGTTCAAGGCACAACATCTTCGCTGTCAAGTTGGTGAGCTTGGTGACTCAGGCGAGAAGGGAAGGCGGCGGCTGCCATTTTGAGGGGGGATTTCGGTTCGACTGACGCTTCCTCGTCGCCTCCCGCTTCCTCCGGACCGAGGAACTGCTGCGCGCTATCCTTCGCCTGAGAAGGGGACAGGAGGGGGGGCTTCGCTCGCTCTCTTGCCTCCTGCCCTTTCTGCAACCGGAGCCTCTAGCGCAGGGTCTGCCCGGCCCAGCTTGCCTTCGCCGCCACCGCCACTTCCTCCTCCCTCTCGTCTGCGTCCTCCTCCTCCTCCTTCCTTCGCCGCCGCCGCCACCATTTGCCCTCCCCCGGCGGCTCCGGGGCGCCGAGCTTAGGATATGGGGACCAGGCTGCTGGGGCTGAGCAGCGGCAGTGCGGGCAGCCCGGTCATCGTGAACAGCGCAGAGGGGATGGGGGAGCTCGGCGGCTTCTTGGTGGCTTTATCTTGACATGGCTCCTACCCGTGCTGCTAGCAGCGCCGCCGCCACCACAGCCTCCACTGCTCCGCCCGCGCCCGCCGGCTGCGGATAGCGAGCCCAACAGGCCAGGCCACCCTCTCCGCTCCGCGCTCTCTCTCGCCGCCTGCGCCTCCCGCCGAGGTGAAAAGCAAAGAGAGAAATTATTTTTTATGAGGGAAAGTTGAAAGGAGGGAGGAGGGTGTTTTGTTTTGTTTATTTATTTTTTTTATTAAAAAAAAGGTGAAATCCTATCTGAACAACTACGAAAGGGACCGGCGGGGTAATCCCCCCTCCTCCCACTTTTTAATGATTTGATTTCGATTTCGCGATCCTCACCACAAAAAGCTCACTTTTGCTTATCTATCCCCCCCTTTTTTTCCTTTCTTTTGCAATTGACAACTTCCGGCCTCCCTCCTCCATACTTTCCTTTTCAAAGAAAGAAATTGGAGCTAACTAAAGGCAAGAGTGGGTCCTGGGCTGGGTCCCCCTCCCTCCCCCTGCGCTGAGCACGGGCCCGTCTCTTCCTCTTCAGGTTGATTTTAAGGAAGAGGAAAAGCTACGCTAAGGAGGCTTAACCGCACCAGCCATGCCCAGCCCCAACTGAAACAGTGGCCCTTGCGGCAGAGAAAGGATAGTTGATGGGGTTAGGCAGATATTGGAGTATGTAGGTCTCTTTCCCTGCTAGGGGAGTGCTAGATAGGCTGGAGATCTTTAGGCCAGCGACTACCTTTTAGCTTCCCTTTAAGCTCTGATTAATGGCCATCATGATCCCTCTTTTCTCCAACAGACACAGCCTCGGGGTGACCGTGTGCCTGATTATGAGCATGATGAAGTTAGAAATGACTCTGCTGTTTTCCAAACTTCTTGCTCTTCTGCAAACCAGCACTGTGTTGTCTGTGGTTGATGATTTTGTTAGTAGGGAAATGTCTTGCCTCCCAGGACATCCACTCCTCTTCTGCAGTCCTTCCTTTGCTTTCTCCCAAGTCTAATAATTATTGAAAATTAAGCAGACATTTTAGCAATAGCAGAAATCTTGGTAATAATCAGCAGAGTCATGAACCTGGGTATGATAAAATACTGTCTTTAATTGCAGTTTTTTGTTTTGTTTTTTGGGGGGAGGGGTTGGGGCAAAGAAACAACACCCAAATGGATTGGGTCCATCCCCTTTATTCCTTTTTTTTATGCATATAAATTGTGATAAGATTTTTCTCCTATTCTTGCCCCTTTATTCCTGTGGTTTAAACTGTGTATATCAGTGTATTTTCTTCAAAAAAAAAAATCTTTTTGGCTTTTGGTAATACGTGCAGACCCTTTGTCCAGTAATGATTGGACAACTACTTACTTTGTTTTATGACCCCTCTAGTAAGACAGTCTTGTAAAACAATTGTCTGAGGTGCACTTTTGGGGTTTGCCTCTGTTTTATTGATTCAGTGGTATAAGCAGGAATAAAATGACTTGTTTCTGTTGCACTTGAGTCTCATGAAAAAAGGGCCCACAGTTTAGTGACAGTTTCAAAAGGCTTTTGTACCATCTGTATTATAAAATGGGGGACCCAAACTCCCGGAAGAAACAAGCTCTGAACAGACTTCGTGCTCAGCTTAAAAAGAAAAAAGAATCTCTAGCTGACCAGTTTGATTTCAAGATGTACATTGCCTTTGTATTCAAAGACAAGAGAAAAAAGTCAGCACTCTTTGAAGTGTCTGAAGTGATACCAGTTATGACCAATAATTATGAAGAAAATATTCTGAAAGGTGTGCGAGATTCCAGCTATTCCTTGGAAAGTTCCATTGAGGTTCTTCAAAAGGATATTGTACAGTTACATGCACCCCGCTATCAGTCTATGCGCAGGGATGTGATTGGCTGTACACAGGAGATGGACTTCATACTTTGGCCTCGGAATGATATTGAGAAGATAGTCTGTCTTCTGTTTTCTAGATGGAAGGGATCAGATGATGAGCCCTTTAGGCCTATTCAGGCCAGGTTTGAATTTCATCATGGTGACTATGAAAAACAGTTTCTGCATGTACTGAGCCGAAAGGACAAGACTGGAATTGTTATCAACAACCCTAACCAGTCAGTGTTTCTTTTCATTGACAGACAGCACTTGCAGACTCCAAAAAACAAAGCTACAATCTTCAAGTTATGCAGCATCTGCCTGTATCTGCCACAGGAGCAACTCACCCACTGGGCGGTTGGTACTGTAGAGGATCACCTCCGCCCATACATGCCAGAATAGGGTTCTGGCCAGCAAAATGGGGAAAAATCACAGATTGCAGGAGTGTAGTTTCCACTTTTCTCGCCATTTATTCTTTTCGGAATAGAAGAAAATGGACACATGCTCAGAACACTTATCCATCGTGAAACTCGATCATCCTGGATTATTTTCTGTTCTCATTTGTCTCTCAGAACTTTTTTTAAAAGATGTTTTCCGCATGGACTTTATGAAAGAGAATGCTCTGCATATTTCTGCATTGCACGAGCATCTTACCAAAATGTGAAATGAAGGGACTGTTACACACTGAAAGAAATGTTATCTGAGAGCACAAAGCGATCATTTATGGTGGTGTGTCCATTTGTGCTGGTCATGTCCCCTGTTTCAGTATTCATAGGGTGAAAAGTGAATGTAAGGGTGTAAAAGCCTTCTAAACGTTGCTTTTAACATGATTGTATCAGAGCAGTGTCAGATTCATTCTGATGACTAGTTCTCTGGCTTGCTACAGTAGATGGCTTACTATGGGAAAGAAATCTTTTAAGGAAGAAAAGCATCTCATTCATTGTAGGCATGAATTGCCTCTTATTTTGCTTGCCCATGTTTGAGTTTACTAGCATTTTCATTTTTGGATCTCTTTCCCCAGTTTGCTGTATAACTAAATGTAGAGTGTTCTGTTAAGTTGAATACATTTTACAGACCTGGGGTCTGAAGTAGCTTAAAGCAGCTAAATTAAAAAATAGCAGCTGCAGAAACCTTGTTGGCAGAGGATTGCTTTTTTTCCTGAGAGTGGACTTGTAAAATGGCTGGTGAACTGAGTAGGAAATACTGGTTTCCAAAACATTTCTGACATGGAAAACCCTCTGAAGTTCTTTGGGGTGGGGGCGGGGGGGGGGGAATAAGATCTAAAGCATTTGTGGATTTAATTGTAAAATATTGTTTGGAGTGTCAAAGTTGGTTTTGACAGAACATATTTTGTTTAAGATTGTGCAATGAACATAAGAAAGACTACTGTATAGTTTTGGCAAAGAACATCTTGCCCCAAGCCAGTGTATGTCTGTGTGTATGCTGAATGATTGGGTTTTTTTAAAAAAAATTAAGAGGTTTTATATTTATATGTATTTTTATGTTGATTTCTACTGTGTTGTGAGCCGCCCTGAGTTCTCCGGAATAGGGCGGCATAGAAATCGAATAAATAATAATAATAATAATAATAATAATAATAATAATAATAATAATAATAATAATAATAATAATAATAATAATAATAATAATAATAATAATAATAATAAATCTGTATAAGCCAACTCCCTTTGGGTAAATCTAGTGCTTATCTGTTTAAAATTTGTATTTAGCTTTTGTTTGGAATTGGAACAAATGAAAATAAACAAATTAGTTGAACATTAAAAAAAAAAAAGTTGGTGAGCTTTACAGCCAAAGTGATACTACATAGCTCTAACCTTGGTACGGTGTGGCCTTCTTGTATTGTTAACCTCACTTGTATTGTTAACCTCACTTTTCCAAAGACACCAAGACTGCAGCTCTCCCTGCTGTAGACTCTGATGCATCTTATGGTTGCAAACAAGACAACGTAAGTGTGGCTCTCCCCACTGTAGACTGTGACGCATCTTAAGGATGCATTTGCCTTCGTACAATTCTTTCCTTTGCACTGTGGCGGGTGAGCTGGAGACATACGTGCACTGCACTTGCATGCTTTGGAGACATCTTGGGAGTACACTCCATGACTCCCAGTCTTGTTTCTGTTCTGGTAGACACGGCTCATCCCAGTGTGTGGTGTTCAGGGAGAACGTGCATAGCTGCAGACGTTGTTTGCAGACGTCTATGGACAAAGCTAAGTTGTCATAATTCTAACTGGTCTGGAACACTGTTGCTTCCAAAGCAGGTTTGGTTGTCACAAGCGTGCAGTGTTCTAGGTGTGGTTTTAGGTGAGGTGTTGTT
This sequence comes from Bothrops alternatus, assembly GCA_034064705.1. NCBI lineage: Eukaryota > Metazoa > Chordata > Lepidosauria > Squamata > Viperidae > Bothrops > Bothrops alternatus. The sequence continues at coordinate 18,795,227 of JARGCV010000103.1, read as the reverse complement.
CCATTACTGGGAATGGAGGTTTTTGAGATGCTCACCTGGGTTAGGGTATGCGGTTGATCAACACAAACCGTCCCTCCTATGGCCCATCCGAGTTCGGTCTTAATGGCTACTGGGGTTCCTGGTGGACCTTTCATTCTTTCATCAGAGCCAATGGACTCTGGGGCGTCTCTTCCCACCATGAGTAGGATTTCAGCTTCAGGATCTAGAGAAGGGATTAAATCGGCTATGTGTGCTAAGTGAGGTATTTTTCTTGCTGCTTCTGGTGTTGAGATTTCGCTGCGAACATCTGGTAAGGTCTCCCATTCTAACACTGATGGTAACCGGAAATGTGAGCTTCCATCTATCGCTTCTATGCATAGACCAGTGATTTTCCTCCCCACTGTGCGCATTGGTACTGTGCACGTGTTTATTGCAAAGTGCTTCAGTTTACTCGGGAGGTCAAAGAAGTCAAAAAAGGTGGGCTTAGCTATAGTACCTTTGCTGTGTGGGTCTAGTATGGTGTACATCTTTACTGCCTTTTCAGGTTTCCTGTCGGGGTAGACTTTTGCAAGACAGACGGGTGAACATGAAGGAGGGCATGGTGAGTCGCCGCATATATCTGTGTAGTACGTACCGTACTGTTTTGGCTGCTCTTCGGAGTCAGTTTGAGTCTCCGTTGTCGAAATCACTTGTTGTGTCTCCTCAGAGGGCTTCTTAGTTTCTAGATGTAAGGCTGCTGGGTGCTTGTTACTGTCGCACAGGTGGCATTTCACCCTGACTGTACAATCCCTGGCCATGTGATCTATAGAGTCACAGCATTTGAAGCATATCTTTGAGTAGGGCCTTTTGGTCATCCAGGGATTTTTTCCTAAATTCTCTGCAATCATTTAGAGAGTGTGAGGATTTGTGAATTGGACAAGTCAGGCCTTTTCTTGGTGGACGAGAATTCGAATAAGAACTCATCAGTGTTTGTTCGTCTGGAGATTTCTGTTTTGTACGCTGAAACAATGGTTCTGTCTTTTGTGGTTTGGATGGGTTCCTTGGCTACATCAGAGTTTTGACTGCTTCACTTGGTCATTGGAAAGTGTGCTTCTCTGATGGAGAGGCATAGGGGGTCATTGTAGAGGTCCGCCTGTTCACTGACAAATTCAGCAAGAACAGCAAAGGGGGGAACTTTGTTTTGGTTCCTTTTCCTGTAAGCCAGAGAAGATTTGATCCATTGTTCACATATCAACCTGGCAGTTTTTGGATGATAGGATTTTGTGTCTTGAACAGGTCAAGGCAAGCTAGCCCCAGCAAGGCAGGATCCTGTTGTGCTGTCTGTAGTTGAGTAAGGAGCGCTGAGAATATCTTCAGCTGCTGAGGTTCATTGATTCTCATGTTGGGGAAACTGAGAACATGGTCCAGGAACGAGGACTCCGTCACTGTGGGTTCACCATAGTCCTTGTCAAGTGTGGCCCAAGTCTTTTCAAGGCCGATGTCAGGGTTACCTAGATGGGATGTGAAGATGTTGTTCACTGTTATTACGGATTTTGGGCCTAGCCAGGCTGTCAGCTGGACAAGTTCCTTATCTGGCCCAGCTTTTCCTCGAAGATGGTGCGCTTGAAGATGTGCTTCCACAATAAGTAGTATCTTCCTGGTTTGTCAGAGAATCTTCGTACGCCTCTGGCTGCCAAGTCCAACCTTCTTCCAATGAACATTGGGGGATGCACTGATCCTGTGTGTGTGCTGTGGTTTGGCAGAGGGGTGCATCGCTTCCAGGAGCAGGGGTATGCGCCATGGCCGACTGGTAACTTCTTTGGCGTGTTGTTGGCTGAGGGTATTTTGCCATGTCACATGCGAGGGGCCTTGTTGGCTTGGTCTGAACTCCTCTGCTCTGGCGTTGAGCTGAGGGAACCCAAGTTCCTGCGTGCTTACTTGTTGGAGGGTCTCTTGTCTTTCTGGTGGAGTGTAGCTGGCTCCCTGGTAGGCTGGCACAGCTGGTGGTCGAGACTCTCCTCTGTGGTCAGGTCTGGTGGCGGTTCCTTGGGGCGCTGATTCCTGTTGGTGCAGCAGGGACTCTAGTGTGGCTCGAGCTCTTTCAATCTCATCCCCAAGCGGTGGCTGGTTCTGCTGTAAAGCCGTTGGCCCTGCAGGTAGAGTCATCCAGTTGCCATCAAAGGTATGGTTTAGTGGGTTCCGTGGGGCAGCCACAGTGGGCAGATCTTGTGGCCTAGATGTCGTGACATCAACTCTCTGGCTGCTCGGTATATCTGGCTGTTGAGATTCTTCCCTTCATTTACTCGGTCTTGGAGGGCTTGTTGCTGGCTGTGGTGCTCTCACCTGCCCACGCTGAAATGTGCTTTGGTTGCCCATGTAGGCTTGCACATGGCTATGAGGGCTTTCCCTTCCTAGTTTATCCAGCCCATGTATAGATGTGGCATCTTCTAGCTCTCTCTGGAGAGCTGCTTGTATTGCAGCTGCCTCTTTTGCCTTCTGTTGGCGCTGAGACATCTCAAAGTTGGCCTGAGCATTGACCATGTCTTCCCATTGCTGATGCCATGCCTCTTCCATGTGACAGCCTGCTGCAGTCTCCGTCTTGACCTCCTTTTGCTGTTTTTCTACTGCTGCTGTTTCTGCAGCAGCTTCAGCCCTTGCAGTATTGACTTGTGCTTGTGCAAGTTGAGCGGCAATGCTTTCTGCCCTTGAGCCTCGAGATGCTTGGCTCTGGCGAGAATATGCCTTTGAATGGCGGGAGGCGCCTGTGACATAAGATTGTTGTGACACACTGGAATGCGCCTTGGATATATGGCGAAAGGATGAGGCCTTTTCAGACACACGAGATGGAGCTGCATGCAACCGTTGGGATGGTGCATGTGAATGGCAGGGAACTTTGGACTTGGCCCTGTTGACTGGTCTGTCTCTCGGGTGAGGTTCGGGCTCTGGGGGGCTCTCTAGAAGCTTCTTGTGTTCCTCATTTAGTAGCTTGAGGCTTTGCATCTCGCTATCGACTCTTGAATCTCTTAATTGCTCCTAAATGTCCTTGAGTTGCCATTCGGAGTCCATCCATTGCGCAAAGTCATCTTCCTTATCTCCTTCCACTGCTGCCCACGTTCGGGGGAGAGTTCCTCTTTTGCTCTTGGTAGAGTTTGTGTAATCTCTCCCAGCATCTTTTATGGTGCTTGTGGACGGTGTCCCATTTCTCCAATAGATTCGACCACATGGCTTCAGTAGGCTTTCTTTGTCGCCTCAGGTCATAATGGCTCTGAGACATCTTGGGCCTTGCTGAGGCTCGAGCTTCAGCCTCTGTGTGCAGGTCAAGGTTGGCTGTTTGCAGCGTTTCTCCTTGACCGGCTGGTTGGGGTGCTTCATCTAGGCTGGTTGGTTGAATCCCTTCATCTAAATCAATAAGACACTCTGTCATGGCTAGACAGGTTCAGTACACTTCCTAGCTAGTTTAAAGCAGATTAGATGAACTTCTCTCTTTGACCACTAGGGGTCGCTGCTTGCAGATCAGCTGCTGGGGTGCTGTCTGTGGATGGAGGCTCCACTGGGTGCGTTCTCCTGAGTTTGTGGGTACTTCAGCGTAATTCACCCTTTCACCACTAGGGGTCACTTCCTGCTGGTCAGCTACCAAGGTGCTCTTCCTTCGAGGTTTACTCTTTGTCTACTAGGGGGCTTTTCTGTGCGCGATTAAAGGCTTGCATGTAATACCTCCTTTAACCACTGGGGGGTACTGGAAGAGGCCAGCCAAATTCTTCCTATTACCACATTACTGCTATTGGCCACTGAGAGAATGCAGAGCTCCACTTGCTCCTACAAACTCTCACCTGGTCATCACGTTGCAGGCTGGAACCCCTTAGTCATCAGCTCTGTGATAATAAGCAAGGCTAATTGCTGCCTGTTCTTCTCCTTAATTTCCCTCAAACTGGAACTACTTGGTCGTCAGCTTGAGTGAGTGATTACTTTTGGTGAAGTTCACTCTGTGCCCTCTAGGGGGTGTTGGTAGCTTGGGATGAATTTAAGTAACTTGCTCTTTAACTATCAGATTTATTCTGCATAGATAGTGATGCGTGCAATGAAGTATCTTCTTTCCCTTCTAGGGGGTGCTCTTAGCTTGGCTTGGTATAAGCCTGCTATGTACTGAATTAATTATCAAGTTGTTGTAAACTAACATAGTCAAATTTAGCAGGGTGTCATGTGCAGATTGGCCATCAGGGGATGCCACTGCAATGCTATTGGGACCTCTGAACACCATCTTCCCATTGGCATAGTTGAAATTCCAAAAGGAGGGGGAAGGGGGAAGTGATTAATTGCTTTTTATTGCTCTCGAAAGGGTCTCTCTCTCTGCTTTCTTTCTCGGCTAGCAGACTCATGAAGAAGAAACAGATATGTTGTTGCTTTGTTACTCTTCAAGCATAAAAACTCAACATATTTCTAAACACTTAAATTTCAAATCCTTGATTTGCATTAGGCAGGCTGAGAGAGAGAGAGAGACTTCCCCTTTGAAGGCAGGTGAAGAGTTAATAGCCTGCCTTTGGCTGCATTCCAAATGTAGAATATAACAAGGGGAGGGGGTATCACCCTTTCCAAGCCTTTGTCTGGACTTTAGAGGCTGTCTTTAAACAATTCTTTGTCTTAGGTTGCTCAAATCGTTGGCAAAAGAAGAAAAAAGGGGGGTAAAAGCCCAAAGCTCCTTTTGTTGTTAGAAATACAGACTGACATGCAAGAAAATCTTACAATAAGAATGCAGATTTCTCTCTTCTACTTAGTGAGATAGACATGACAATATCTCTTTGCTTTAAATGTTGGCTTGTAAACAGATCCAAAGGTAATTTAGCAGAAGCATTCAAACAAGACACAAAGCACTTTATAACTTTTACTTTCTTTAGTTCAGAGTCAAATGTGAAGATACTTTGAATTTACTTTGCAGGCGTTTAAAGTAAATTAGCCACATCAATTACTTTTGCCTTTATAAAGCCAATATGAACTCTGAGCATTTTTTCACTTGCAAAAGAATCTTTACTTTACTTCCTTAAGGGCTGATGTAGAGAAAGGCTAATAAATTTACTTTTCTGCCTTCAAACTGTTGCAACAGAACAGAGGAGAATTATTCTTATCAATTTACTATGCTGTCCCAGACAGAACAGACTGCTTTCCATCCAATCCAAGACAGATAGATAACTCAGAAGAACAAACAGAAAATATTGCTGTATTCTGGGAATCCTAAACAATGACTTACATTTATGTAGCGATACGTCCAAAAGTATATTTAGCAATATGGTTCATTCCACAGGTAAATTGATATTGAATTTTCCCCTCTTCTTCTGCATAAGCATCACATGTTGGTATAGGGCCTTCAAGCCGTGTGGCTAGTAGACATGAGGCTGGATGAACAAAGACATTCCAAACTGGGCACGTAGCCAGTATATCCTGAGAAGAACTCAGAGGCTCCTCCTACTATTGACCTGTTAACATGGGATGACTGACTAGCTAAACTGCATTTCCTATAATCCATCTCTTAAGGAAACAGCACTTAACTCAATGAATGCCAGATATTCTAACATACTGATACATGTTCTCTAGTTAGGTTACATAGAGTTATATGATTCAGAACAAGGAAGGAGAAGAAAGAAGAAAGAAACTATCTGATTTATTGTCTCTAAAAGTCAGCCCAGCAGCCTCACCATAAGCAATGGATCACACCCATGAAAGGCATGAAGGTGACCGAGTCAGATTTTTGCATCCTCTGCAATGCAAAATCAAGCAGTTCCTTTTCACAGGTACTCTGGTTACTTCACCAACAGGAAAAATATAAATGTGGAGTCATCAATTACTTTAAAGTTCTTTCTCAGCTGAACTGTCTCTGATCCAACAACTGAAAGAGAAGCCACTCATCATCACCCAGTCTTTGCCAAGAGACCTCCAAGAGAAAGTTTGAAAACAAGAGCCTGTTTTTCTGGTAGTGGACATGACTGCGATAGCTGCAGGAACCCTAATGACATCAATGTGAATGGACATCTAAGCAACAGGGCCACCATTACTGAGTGTAGATATATGGTGTATGGGGTAATACTAAGACCCCAGGTCCACTGCAATAATGCGTAATAATTTTCTTTTTCAGTAGACTTCAGTAAGATGAGGAATGCAGTCATTTCAACAAGGAGTTCTCCAGCAGAACATAAACTTATTCAGAATCACACATCATTGATGCGTCCACCAGAAAAAAGGGAGAAACCTGCCTTTCTCTCTTTTGTGTTTCAGCAGCCAGATTCCCATCATGGAACAACAACAACTGATTTGTTTCTACTGGGGCTGTGTGCTATACTCTATATTGCTATGAAATTGATCATAGAATCTCATCTTAAAGCCCCAAAACAGAGACATTGAACTGGTTTGATCAAACATGCCAATGTTTCTATTTATTTTCATATGTTAATATAATACAAAACCTCCACTCTATATGTGTTAATTCAAAGATTGGCTTGTTCTACATGAAGGAGAATCTTTTTAAGTGTTCCTAAGAATGTATTCATATATCTTGGAATCTTTTCTTGAATATTGCCTCTGCTTGTATTATTAGTAGCAGTAACGATTAAGATCTGACTTCCATGTGTAGGTCTACATTTTGGATGGTCATTGAGATTTATTCCAAGTTACTGGGATCCTATGCCTTAATTGCATAGTCAAACATAAATTATGAAATGCTCAACATTTTCTGCTACTACAGGTAATTTGATTACTCATCTCCATATCTTCCTGAGAAAGGATAAGGTATTTTATTATGTTGGAAGTAAAATCTGGTTGGGTTCCAAGCAAGGAGAAAGACGCAGGAGAAATGAATTAGAGGCAAGCTGCAGTTGGAAAAGAGGTCTCCATTTATTTGGTAGCCAGAAACAACAGTGACAACAGCATGTTTCTGGGGTGGCTGACAACTGGGTCTGTTGAATAGCCACATTTTTATATGATTTCTGGGCTTTGTGATTGAGTTATCTACCGTATGTTCATTGTGTAATAGACTTAAATGTATGTCTTTTAATATTCTAATTGTGGTGGCCTGGTTCCTACTGTGGCTGAGAAGTCATGTTCTGTCCTTGAGGTTGGGTAGGGAAATGTAAATTTAAGTGTCAATGTCTTTGTATCCTTAATTTTCTCAGTTTTGGCTCCTTGGGAAAGCTCAGCTAGCAGTCCTTTGCTTATGAAAGGAGCTGTCCAGATATTGAATAGTCATTCACAAGAAGCGCTCTGCCTTTATGAATTGACATAAAAGTGTCTCATTCACAGATGCTTGACTTGTTGTGAAAAGTTGCTTTGGGAAATTTCTGTTTGTGAAAGGATACAAGTTGATTTTTATTTCAAGGAAGACTTCTCCCTGTTTGGGGAGATCATTCCATGGCTGACTTTCCCTTTTTGGGAAATTATTTCCTAATTGCAAAGTGCATGGAAAATAGAAGTGGCATGATTTTTCTCCACAACCGGAGAAAGAACAAAGATGCCTCTACAGCACTTCCTGAGGAAGTGGACAGGGCCATTGGATCTGTATGTTCTGCCACCTGTTTGTTGGACCCGTGTCCCTCCTGGCTGGTTTCGGCCAGTAGGGTGGTGACACGTACCTGGATCCAGGAGATTGTCAATGCTTCTTTGAGGGAGGGGTCCTTTCCGGCTCCCTTAAAGGAGGCACTTGTGCGCCCCCTTCTCAAGAAGACTTCCCTGGATCCAGTAATTCTGACTAACTATCGTCCAGTCTCCAACCTTCCCTTTGTGGGGAAGGTTGTCTAGAAGGTGGTGGCGCATCAGCTCCAGCGGTCTCTAGAGGAAGCCGATTATTTAGGCCCTCTGCAGTCAGGGTTCAGGCCCGGCTACAGCACCGAAACTGCTTTGGTCACTCTGATGGATGATCTCTGGCGAGCCCGGGATAGTGGCCAGTCCTCTGTCCTGGTGCTTCTTGACCTCTCAGCGGTGTTCGATACCATCGACCATGGTATCCTTCTGCGCTGGCTGGAGGGATTGGGAGTGGGGGACACCGTATTGTGGTGGTTCTCCTCCTATCTCACTGGTCGGTCACAGTCGGTGTTTGTGGGGGGTCAGAGGTCCACCTCTAGGTTACTCCCATGTGGGGTGCCTCAGGGGTCAGTTCTCTCCCCCCTACTTTTTAACATTTACATGAAGCCACTGGGTGAGATCATCCACTGCCATGGAGTGAGATACCATCAGTACGCTGATGATACTCAGCTGTACATTTCCACTCCTGGCCATATCAATGAAGCGGTTGAGGTGATGTGCCGGTGTCTGGAGGCTGTGAGGGTTTGGATGGGTGTTAACAGATTAAGGCTCAACCCCGATAAGACAGAGTGGCTGTGGGTGATGCCTCCCAAGGACACTTCTATCTGTCCCTCGATTACCCTGGGGGGTGAATCTATAAACCCCTCAGAGAAGGTTTGCAACTTGGGAGTCCTCCTCGATCCACAGCTGACATTGGATCATCATTTGTCGGCAGTGGCGAGTGGGGCATTTGCCCAGGTTTGCCTGGTGCACCAGTTGCATCCTTACTTGGATCGGGAGTCTCTCCTCACAGTCACACATGCCCTTGTCACCTCGAGGATCGACTACTGCAATGCTCTCTACATGGGGCTACCCTTGAAGAGTGTTCGGAGACTACAACTAGCTCAAAATGCAGCTGCGCGAGCAGTTGTGGGCCTTCCTCATTGTGCCCACATTTCATCAACTCTCCGCATGCTGCATTGGTTGCCTATTGGTCTCCGAGCCCAATTCAAGGTGTTGGTTATTACCTATAAAGCCGTTCATGGCATGGGACCAGGATACTTACAGGACCGCCTCCTGCCACATACTTCTCTACGACCGGTGAGAGCACACAGGGTCGGCCTCCTCCGGGTCCCGTCAGCGAAACAATGTCATCTGGCGGGCCCTAGGGGGAGGGCTTTCTCTGTTGTGGCGCCCGCCCTCTGGAACCAACTGCCTCCTGAAGTCCGCGTTTCCCTGACTCTCCCAGCCTTCTGAAAGAATTTTAAAACCTACCTCTGCCGGCAGGCCTGGGGATGATTGTTGATTGTGGTGTGACTGATGAGTATGTATGGGGTTTTATTTTTAATATTTTTTTGTTCAGATTTAGTCGAAATTGTTTTATATATATGCTGTGAGCTGCTCCGAGTCCTCGGAGAGGAGCGGCATACAAATCCGAATAAATAAATAAATAAATAAAAATAAATAAGTGTACATCTGGCCAAGTCCAAACTAGGAATATATATGTTGTATAATTTCGATAATAAAGAATGTTATGGAATTCCCAGCAATATTCACTAGAAAAGATAATTTGGTTGATTGATTCTTTCTATAAGCTGCCAAATATTAAATAAAGAAGTGTTTTCTAATCTATTGCTAGTAGCTTCCAAACCACTAGACTGGAAGCAATGAGAGCCATAAATCAAGGTGGAACAATTAGCATAAATATTATAATGTTTATTTTCTTACCTCCCCTGTTGTTGCTTACTACCTGGTTGGGAAAACATGTGGTATCAGACATATTACAAAGTGGCAGAAGAGGCAAATGGAACTCCACATAAGACTAACCTGTGCATGATAATCCAATGTCCCTTATATTACTTTGTTCAATCTTAACCATAATACTTCATTAATTTATAACTACTGTAATTCAACTGTAACTCAACTGACCAAATGCACAGATGCTAAAGGAAAAAGCATATATAAACTGAAGCCAGAAGGGAAGAGTCTGTCTGTCTCCCCTGCAATAAAGACATCTCAGGTTACAAGTGGTTTTTTTCCTTGAAGGCAACTTTTTAAAAAATATCGTTATTGAATATTTACATATTTATAAAAAGACAGGGTAGACAATATACAAAACATAAACATAAAACGTCAGACACACATTAACAAGATAAGTATCTTAAATTAATATCTGTATTCTATAAACATTCAACACTTAACATTTATATCAACTGTCTGTTGATTCTTATTTAAATACAGTCTCTTTCTTATATCCATATAAATATAATTACGTTGTATAGATTAGATTATTATATAATTCAATAATTATCCATACCTTGTATTTCCTTTTTCGATTATTTGGACAAAGTTATCGCTTATATTTCTAATATGGGTGATATATATCTTTGCTTTCGGCAATTGTATAAGTGTATGTAAATATATATTTGGATCAGAGGGTGAGTAAGGTTATTATCTATTTTTTGTTTGTTGTTACTCTTTTAGTTTTATTTACTTTTTTTGAGTTCCAAGTATTTTTTTTCCCCTAGCCATTTGTACCATTTGTTCCAGGTCTGGTAGAATAATGTATCTTCCTTGTCCTGTATTTTAAGAGTTAATTTGTTCATTTCAGCTACTTCATTTATTTTACTAATCAAATTTAGAGTTGATGGAGTCGTTTCCAGTTTCCAATTCTGAGCATAAATTAATCTGGCGGCTGTGGTCACATGTATTATTAAATATCTATCTTCCTTTGTTATTTTATGTCTTATTATTCCCAGTAAAAATAACTCTGGTTTCATTGGGATAGTTTTAGCTATGATTTGTTCTAAATATTTTTTGACTTTGTTCCAGAAATTTTTAGCCGATGGACAAGTCCACCAAAGATGGTAATACGTTCCAATTTTACATTTACACTTCCAGCATTTGGAAGATGTGTTAAAGAACATTTTAGCCAGTCGTGCTGGGGGGAGATGCCATCGATAAAACATTTTGAGAATGTTTTCCTTATAAGCAGATGAGATGGTTAGTTTGTAGTTGACATTCCAAATTTTTTCCCATTCTTCCAGGTTAATTGTATTTCCTATATTTTGAGCCCATGCAATCATATTGCCCTTAACTTCTTCTTCTATCATTTCGTTTTGTAGTAGAAGCTTATATATTTTAGAAATGAATTTTTGATCTGTTCCAAATAATATCTTATCTAATTTATTTGCTTTCTGAAATCCATATTTATTTTGGTCTTCTATATATTTTGAATTAATTTGAAAGTGTTGCATCCAATCTAATATGATTCCTTTTTCTTTTAAACTTTGAATGGAAAGTAATTAATTGTCTTCTGTTAGAATTTGATGATATATTTTTTTTTGGATTTAATACATTAGGATAAGTTATGGATTCATTAGGGAAGGACCATTTAGGTATTTTCATATAAAATTGTCTTTTAATTTGGAACCAAATCTCTAATAAAATTTTCCTTATATAATGTTGTTTAAACTGTGCATATGATTTGTTTTTTGTTCCAAATAAGAATGAATGCCAACCGAATTCAAGATTGAAACCTTCCAAAAGTAATGTTTTCCTGTCTCTAATTTGCATCCAATCTTTTATCCAAGCTAATGCGGCTGCGATATAATACAGTTTCCAATTTGGAAGCCCCATTCCTCCCCTTGATTTATGATCTTGTAGATGCTTAAGTTTAATTCTTGCTTTCCTTTTGACCCATATAAATTTATGTACAATTTTATTTAACCTATCGAAAAAACCTTTGTTTAATTTAATTGGAGCGGTTTGGAATAGGTACAATAACTTTGGGAGCACGTTCATTTTTATTATTGCAACCTTACCTAATATTGATATCTGAAGCTTGGACCATTTGTCCAAATCTGCACTTATCTTTTGTATTGCTGTATCATAGTTGTCTTTTTTGATCTTACTGCATTTAGCTGAAAGTGTTAATCCTAGATATTTGGCTTTCTTTACCGTTTTTATTCCTAAAATATTTTCTAGTTCTTGGTTTAAATTAATATTCATATTTTTAGTTATTATTTTAGTTTTGTTTTTGTTGATTTTTAGACCTGCCACCCGACCAAATCTTTCAATTTCTTCTAATAGAATTATGCCTGTTTTTAGGGGGTCCTCTACTATAAAAGCCATGTCATCAGCATATGCTTGTACCTTGTACTCCTCTTTTTTTATCTTTAATCCTTTAATTTCTTCCTTTCTCCTTATATTTATTAATAGAGCTTCTAAGGCAAGAATGAATATCAATGGGGCTAAGTGGCATCCTTGTCGAACCCCTTTTTCTATTCTAATTTTATTTGTTAAGTCTGAATTTATGATAATTTTAGCGAATTGTTGACTATATATTGCTTTAATTAGGGTTATAAATTTACTTCCAAATTCCATTTTATTTAATTGTATAATAAAAAAGGCCAATTTATTTTATCAAATGCTTTTTCTGCATCTACAAAGATAAGTGCAACTTGGTAGTACTCTGTTGCATTTAAAATCGTTCTTGTATTGTTTTTAATATGTCTATGGGGTAGGAAACCATTTTGATCAGGGTGGATTAATATATTTAGTATTCTTTTAAGCCTCCCTGCCATAATTGCAGCCAATATTTTGTAATCTGTGTTTAAGAGTGAAATTGGGCGGTAATTTTGAATTTGATGTTTATTGATTGTATCTTTGGGTATTAAACTGATATATTCTTCTTTCCATGATTCCGGTATTTTACTTTTATCTAACACATGGTTAAATAATTCCAAGATCGTTGGTTCCAGGGAGTCTAATAAAGCTTTATATAATTCCGATGGAATGCCATCTGGATCGGGAGATTTGTTATTTTTCTGATTCTGTATCACATTTTTTTAGCTCTTCCGGAGTTATTTTTTTGTTTAACATTACTCTTTCTTCTTCTGTAATTTTTGGTAGATCAGTTTGTTCTAAATATTCAATAATTTTTCTTTGTTCAGTATCTTCTTTTTTATATAAATTTAAGTAAAAGTCAATTATTATATCTTTCTTTTTTTGAGCATTATTTTGCCTTGCGCCCTTATGGTCCATTAAGATTTCTATATTTCTTTCTGTTTTTTGTTTTGCTATTTTATGAGCCAGCCATCTGCCTGGTTTATTTGCATTTCCAAAGAAATTTTGTTTTGTAGTTTTTAAGTTTTTCATCATTTCATTTTGTGTAATGAGGTTTATTTTATGTTTACTTGTATTTAGTTCTTCTAGTATTTTCACATTGGAAGGGTCTCTATGTAATTCTTTTTCCAGGTTGTTTATTTTTACTGTTAATTCTTCTATATTTTTCCGGGTTTTTTTATTGTGAAAGGATAGATATGCGATTGGAAGCCCTCGTATATATGCTTTCGTAGTATCCCATAAATTTAATATTGTGGTATTTTCATTATTATTTATCTCTAAGAAACTTTTAAGTTCTTTTCATATCATTATAATGTAATCTTTTTCTTTAATTATCATCTGATTAAGTGTCCATCTTTTATTAGTATTTTTTATTTGTTCTTTCCATTTTATCAATAACGGGTTGTGGTCAGCCCATGTATTCGGTAGTATTTCTGATTCTGTTAAGTTTTTCATAAATTCTGGGTTGGCCCAAGCCATATCTATTCTTGACCATGACTTAAATGGATGTGAAAAGAATGTATAGTATATGTTATCTGGATGTAGAGCTCTCCAAGTGTCTTTTAATTGAAGCTCTTCTGCCATTTGCACAAAAGAGATAGGTAATGTTTTTCTTATTTTTTTCTTATTCATACTTTTATAATCTTTTTTCCTATCCGCTACCGCATTGTAATCACCAGTAATTATTAATTTTTGGATTTCTATTTCTTGAAGTTTTTTATGAATCTTTGTAAAAAAATTTATTTGTTGTATACTCGGAGCATATATTGCTACTATCGTTGTGGGGTTATTCCCCTGATCTATTTGAACAATTAAAATCCTCCCTTCTTCATCATCTGTATATATCATTTTTGGATTTAACCATGGCTTAATGTATAAAACAATTCCACGTTTTTTGACTAGAGCTAAAGATACGAATGTTTTGCCTAATTTTGGACATTCCAATACATGTTGTTGACTTTTTTTAACATGTGTCTCTTGGAGACATATAATTTCTAAATTTTGTTTAATTAGATTATGAAATATTTTATTTCTTTTCTTAGGTACATTTAATCCGTTGATGTTTATAGATAAGAGTCTTATTTCATCCTCTGCCTTCTTTGATTGTTTGAACTTTCTATTTTCTTCCCTTTGCGCCTGCTTGCGCTCTTGTGGTTGCCCCTTCTCTTTCCTCATTGCCATGTTTGTTTTTCAATTTCAGATTAAGTAGGTTTTCCTCTGAGCTTGTTTCTTCTCTATTGTTTCGTTCTCTTCCCCTATTTTCTTTGAGTTCTAATTCTTCTATTTCCTTAATATTCTGGTCATAAAAGTCCCTAGCTTCCTCTATACTATTTATTTTATATTTCTTGTCGAATAAAGTAATCAATAGGCCTTCTGGAATTAGCCATCTGAATGGGATCCTATGTTTATTTAATTTAGAAGATAAAAATTGAAAGGGTCTTCTTTTTTCCCTAATATGTCTTTGTTTTAAAACTATACTATCTCTTCCTTTATATGTATATGTATTTTTTGTGGCTATGTTGTAAACTTCATCTCTTGTAGTTTTCTTTGTAAAACGCACATGGACCTCTTTTGGGAGCATATTTCGACGAGCGTGGCTCGTATAAACTCAGTATATTTCATCCAGCTCCTTAATAGCTTTTTGTGCTGTGGTACCTGTGATGCCTGCTACAATCTCTGCCATCATCTGAGGGAGGTTCTCATCTTTGGTCTCGTGTATATTCTGGAACCTCAGAAAGAAGGCTGCTTTTTCTAACTCAATTAGTAAGGCATCTTGCATATCTTTTGTGGTTGCTAACATATGGGTCTCTGTTTCGTTAATTTTTACCTCAGTTTTTTCATTTTTATCTTCTATATTTTTTATTCTTTGGTCATTTTTTATCAGGTTCTCTTGAATTTGTTCTACCGGTATCTTTCCATCCATTTTACTCACTCTATTATCCACTTTTTTGATATCCTCTCTCATTATCTCCATATTCCCAGTCATTTTTTTGTAATTGCGGTCTATTGGTTCCTGGAGCTTTATCATCATCTCTTGTAGAGATGTTAATGTTATTGAGGAAGACTGGGGGTCTGTTGATTTTTCTGGTAACATGCTTTCTATACTTCTAGCAGTTTGTGGGGTTGTTGGTTGTGGTACTGTTGTAAGTTTTTTTATAATTTTAGATTGATGCATTATTGTTATCTTAAATACCTTCTGAATATACTCCCATTTAACCATATACCTCTCTAATAAATTAAATTAAATAAATTTGTCTAGGTTCTCAATAATATAATAATCAACAATATAATAGATCAATAATTCAATATATTGGTAATGCAATAATTCAATAAGTCGATGTGCCCCCCCCTTTTACACAGTCTTTTAAAACAGTTTTATAATTAATTTATTCCTCTTTGTATTATTCTTAACTCACTCAGTCTTGATGTATATAAGTTGTTAATTCAGTTTTCAAAATCAATCAAGATGATAACAAGTCAATGTTCAGATGATAATCCGATATTTGAGCAATTCAGGGATAAGAGTCAAATAAGATCAAAAAGTCAGTTCAGAGTCAATTCAAGTTAAGTCTCACCAATGTAGGGGAAGTCTCTCAGTTTATATTGTCCCACAGTTCTGAAGGCAACTTTTTAATTATGTGATATAATGTTTTATTTTGTCTTAATTCATCCGTGACTATACATAATCACAAATTTCTCACAAAAGAAAAAAGATATATATATATTATAAAAAAAGATTAATAATTTAAAACAGCAAGGAAGATGTGGTTAACTACAACTCTAATTGCAGGAATGGGAAATCTGATAGGTTAAAGCTATTGCCACTATAAGGTAACTGCTATTTAGCTAGAAATATTCTAGAGGCTTTAGCCTGCCCTAAAAATTGTCATTAACCTATTTATCTGTGTGAAATATGTATTAAGAATAAACACATAATCTCTATTAAATATGCATTAATCTCCATATAATCTCCATTTTAATAACAATAATTTTATTTAAAAGACTTAATGGGAATTTTAACCACTGTTATATTTACTGAAATTGCATGTACATTTGATTTAACATTATGTGATGTACTTTGAGAAAGATATAAACTAATGTACTTTATAGAATTGCACAAATTGTATATTGTAATGTTCAAACATAAACTATAGATATAATGGACCCCAAATATAATAAATTAGACTATTCTAATTAAAAATGCAATTGAAATATAAACTATCTTGAAATATAACTTCAAAACGCTTTGGTAATGACATTGCATAATTATAAAAAATACAATTAGCATTATCACTTCAATGTATATTTATTGTGAAGTGTCAACATATTTTTAATATTTCGAAACTATAGCACTTAATAGAATAAGCCAATAGTTAAAAATTAAACTGAAGATTAAGAGAAACAAGGGACATCTTTGTCAAGCACCATTGTTAATTAAATAGGCTGAGAAATATGTCCGTTTGTGGTGACGCTAATTACAAGAGAGATTTAGTGGAGAGGTAATAAAAGCCCCTTTTATTTTTAAAGCACAGATTAAAAATTCACTTTGGATCATATCAGACCTTTTCAGAGTCTGACAAAATTAGAACACTGGTTTAGTTGCAGATAGTTTCATAATATCAGTTATCAGGTGAATACTGTCAGATGCTCAACTTTTTTTTTTATAAATTGCCAAAGAATTTAACATCTTTTTCGCAGACAAGGTCGCTCAGATCCGGGCTGACTTGGACTCCAATTGGAATACAGTGTCGGCTGACAATGAGTCAGTCGAGATGACAGAAGCCCGTCTTAGTCCTGTTGAATGGGAGGAGTTTGATCTGGTAACTCCTGATGATGTGGACAAGGCCATTGGAGCTGTGAGTTCGGCCACCTGTTTACTGGACCCGTGCCCTTCCTGGCTGGTTTCGGCTAGGAGCTGGGTCCAGGCTGTTGCTAACGCTTCATTGAGGGAGGGGTCCTTTCCGGCTCCCTTAAAGGAGGCACTTGTGCGCCCCCTCCTCAAGAAGCCTTCCCTGGACCCGGCAGTTTTAAATAATTATCGTCCAGTCTCCAACCTTCCCTTTTTAGGGAAGGTTGTTGAGAAGGTGGTGGCACTCCAACTCCAATGGTCCTTGAATGAAACTGATTATCTGGGCCCTCAACAGTCTGAGTTCAGGTCCGGTTACAGCACAGAAACTGCTTTGGTCGCGCTGACCGATGATCTCTGGCGGGCCCAGGATAGAGGTTACTCCACTATCCTGGTGCTTCTTGACCTCTCAGCGGCATTTGATACCATTGACCATGGTATCCTTCTGCGCCGGTTGGAGGGGCTTGGAGTGCAGGGCACCGTTTTGCGGTGGTTCACCTCCTACCTCTCTGGCAAGTCGCAGTCAGTGTTTGCAGGAGGGCAGAGATCGGCTCCGAGGCCTCTTCCATGTGGAGTCCCTCAGGGGTCTGTTCTCTCACCTCTGCTTTTTAACATCTACATGAAGCCGTTGGGTGAGATCATCTGTCGACACGGGGTGAGTTATCATCAATATGCTGATGATATTCAGCTTTATATCTCTACCCCGCATCATTACAGCGAAGCAGTGGAAGTGATGAACCGGTGCCTGGAGGCTGTTGAGGTCTGGATGGGTGCCAACAGGCTCAGACTCAATCCCGACAAGACGGAGTGGCTATGGGCTCTGCCTCCCAAGGACAATTCCAACTGTCCGTCCATTACCCTGGGGGGAGAAGTTTTGTCCCCCTCGGAGAGGGTTCGCAACTTGGGTGTCCTCCTCGATCCACAGCTAAGTCTAGAATATCATTTTTCGGCTGTGGCAAGGGGGACATTCGCCCAGGTTCACCTGGTGCGCCAGTTGCGGCCCTATTTGGATCGGGAGTCACTCCTCACAGTCACCCATGCTCTTGTCACCTCGAGATTCGACTACTGTAATGCTCTCTACATGGGGCAACCTTTGAAGAATGTCCGGAGACTGCAAGAAGTCCAGAATGCGGCCGCGCGACCTGTCTTGGGTCTCCCAAGACATGCTCATATTACTCCAGCACTCCGTGAGCTGCACTGGCTACCAATTGGTCTCCGAACACAATTCAAAGTGTTGGTTATGACCTATAAAGCCCTTTATGGCAATGGACCAGGATACCTGTGGGACCGTCTTCTGCCTCATGAATCCCAGCGACCGGTTAGGGCACATAGGGTTGGCCTCCTACGGGTCCCGTCTGTTAGGCAATGTCATCTGGCGGAGCCTAGGGCTAGGGCCTTCTCCGTTGCTGCCCCAGCCCTCTGGAACCAGCTTCCCTCAGAGGTTCATACGCTTCCTCCCTCCTAGCTTTCCGGAAATTGTTAAAGACATATTTATGCCGACAGGCTTGGGGCGTATGAGCTGTGCTCTGCCCCTGGGCCTAGGAATGTCCCTCCATCAGCGAATGTGAGTTGATTGTGCTTGTATGTTGTATGAATATGATTAATTTTATTGTCATAATTTTATTGTATTTTTTTAAGCCGCCCTGGGTCTTAGGAGAAGAGCGGCATATAAGTTCAAGTAATAAATAAATAAATAAATCTAGACTCGGATGCATTTATCACAGATGCTAGTATTTCCTGTAGCCTCCTAACTAGTTTTATTATAAATATTTTAGTAGCCACAATAAGCAAAGGTTATGATTTGTACACTTGGTAGGATCTTTCTCAGGCTTTAATATTACTGTAATATAAGCCTCATAGAACACTGAAGAGAGATTAAATTACTCATTGTAAACCTATCACAGTGGTGGCGACCCTATGGCACGCGTGCCAGAGGCGGCACTCAGAGCCCTCTCTGTGGGCACGCGCGTCATGCCCCGGAGATGGCAACCATCCCTCTTCAACCAGCCGCCCACTAAGTCACCAAGTTTCCACGTGGCCGGATGCATCCCAGCACCCATGCGCTCACTGGCCTCTGTGTGCAGGGGCCAATGGTGTTAGGCAGCAGCCGCCCCGGCTCCTGCCTCACCTTTCCCTGTGGCAATGGCACCCCCGCCCTGCCTCACCTTGCCTCGCCTCACCCTGCAGGACAAGCCTCTTGCCCACTGCCCCACTTGCCAGAGACTCCCTGGATCTCCCCCAACCCTGCCCGGCCCCCACAGGCATCCCTCCCCACGAGCAACATCAAGGTGATCACGTCTACCTTGGCCACACCCACCCAGTCTCCCATGAGCACCACAGCCACGCCCACCCAGTGGGCCATGCCCACCCGGCACCCGGTGATAAATAAATGGGTTTTGGGTTGCAGTTTGGGCACTCGGTCTCTAAAAGGTTCGCCATCACTGACCTATCATATAAAATGCTGTAGCCCTGAAAGTTCTACACCATTCAACAGGAAATTATCCTGTCTGGGAGTTTTCTATTAGATTATAATCTTTTAAAATATCAATGTTTATGCCTGCCTATTTTTAAATTTCTGAGAAATGGCTTCTATTTCAGTATTATTTTCGTAGGAAAATAATAATTTCATGTTCTGTTATTAATATTTCTAATGGATATACAGTAACTGAATATAATGGTCATAGCAACGATGATTAAGAGATGATGTGTTGTTACAAAAATATCCATTATTAATCTGGATTTCAGATAATGCTTTATTGTTTCTGTTCTTTTAAATAGTAGACTATTACCATTCTTGGTTTTTTTTCAGATTCCCAATATTTTTTCATTAGTACATTTCAAATATTATTCTGAATGCAAAAGTCCAAATTTAAACTTCACATAATATGATCTGTCTGTGATGTCTCTGGCATATAATAAAACTCCTGAACTATTTGTCCTAACTTAGAATATCTACTTCTAGATAACTCTATATGGGAAGGGGGGAGCAAAACCAACAATAGGTCCACTAATCAGTGCCTTAAATACATTCCAGATTGTTAAAGTGTTAGTTGTATCCCCATTAATTTAAAATGAGGAATTTGGGAGGGGTGTTTGGTTATAACTATATTTTCTCTGAATCTCTGAAAAAGAAATGTTTATTTACCATCTTCAGGAAACGGAGCCCAGAGGACAATGCATGCACCAACCCAGAGCTCCATTCTTGGCTGCAGAGGCCTTTCATAAAGGCCTCTACCTGTGAAATGGAGGCCAGGGGGCAACGTGCAGCAGCCAGGTGGGATCCAGCTGGATGAGGCTGTTGGTGCCGCCTACGTGAGGTGAGGCAGGTGTCGGGGCATGAGAGTCTTGGCTATGGGGGCCCTGAGGTAAGTGGGTGCAGAGTGCATGGGGCAGCTCCACCCCCTCTCCAACCTTCCTCACCTCACCTCATGGCGGCAGTACCACGAACAACCAGACAGAATAGGCAGGCAGACAGCTGTGCAGGCTCTTAACTAGGGCTTATTTTGGGGATAGGGCTTATATTATGCAAACACATATAAATCAAGCTAGGGTTTATTTTTGGGATAGGTCTTATTTTCAGGGAAACATGGTACTAAGGATTTACAAAGTGGTACTAATATTTCACATGATATTGATTCTATGCTTCTGTTTATACAATCAAGGCTTGTATTAGTTTTTTTGGCTGCTGCCATATACTTCTAGCTCATATTTAAGTGATCATCCACTAGGACTCCAAGGTCCCACTCACAGTTATTGTTTTTAGCCAGGTTTTGCCTAATCTGCTCTTGTATCTTGATTTTTCCTGCCTGGGTGTAAAACCTTGCTTTTCTCCACATTAAATTTCATGTTGTTGGCTAGGGCCCATTGTTCAAGTCTGTCAAGATATTTCTGGATCCTGAGCTTGGATTTGCAATATTGGCTATTCCTGTCAGCTTAGTGTCATCTGCAAATTTGATGAGTTCCCCTTCAATTCCCTCATCTAAACCATATAGGTAGATATTGAAGAGTACTGGGATTAAGATGGAACCTTGTGGTACCCTATTGCTTATTTCCCTCCATGTAGATATAGTACCATTAAGGACGAGTTCTTGAGCATGGTTTGTCAGCCAGTTACAAATCTACCTGGTGGTAATGCTGTCTAAATATACTATGTTCACAGCATTTCTCTGGTCTATTAATTTAGCCACTCTGTCAAAGAATGAAATAAGATTGGTTTGGCATGATCTATTTTTAACAAACCAATGCTGGCTAGTAGTTATAACTTTATTTGTTTCTAGATGTTCACAGATATGTTTTTTGATTATTTTTTTCTAGGATCTTCCCAGATATTGATGTTAGGCTGACTGGTATGTAGTTTCCTGGGTCTGTTTTTTTTTCTTTTTTGAAAATGGGAATCACATCAGCTATTTTCCAGTTCTCTGGTAGTTCCCCAGTGCGCCAGGATTTTTTTAAAGATATGGTATAATGGTTCTGAGATAACATCTGCCAACTCCTTCAGAACTCTGGGATATAATCCATCAGGTCCCAGGGATTTATATTCATCAAGATCAGACAGGTATTGTTGCTTATTTTAATTTTTATTTCTAGTCTGTCTTTTACAGTTATGTTTTTGGTAGTTTGGACTATAGCTTCCTTTTGCATGAAGACTGATGCAAAGAATGAGTTAAGCAGCTCTGCTTTGTCTCTACTGCCTGGTTACTTCTTTGCCATCTTCTCTCTTTAGTGGACTGCTTGTTTCTTTGATTTTTTTTTCTTCTTATTTATATGTTGAAAGATTTTTTTATTATTACATTTGACTTTTGTTGCAAGTCTTTGTTTATTCTGAGCCTTTGCTTTTCTGACTTTATCTTTGTAGATTTGGGCCGTATACTTATACTCTTCCTCTTTCCTTTTTTTTTTTTTGTATTTGTCCTTTTTGTCTTTCAGTTTATCAGAGGAGTCTTGTTGCAATCATGCAAGGTTTTTTTTTATTTCTTGTTTTTCTTTTTCAATGGTATTATGTTCAGTGGGCTTTTGTAATAATATTTTTCAGAGTTTCTCACACTTCTTGAGTTGTTTTCCCCTTCAGGATTTTTATTCATGGAATTTTGTTTAGGTTCTCTCTGAGTTTGTTAAAATCAACTCTTATAAAGTTTAAGGCACTGGTTGGGTTATATTCTATTGCTTGTGTTTGCATTATATTGAATTCTAAACTGATGTGGTGACTCTCGCTCAAGGTTATGGCAATTTCAAATCCCTCTCTCACGTTTTCTCAATTAGTAAGGATTAGGTCCAACTTAGCTTTTTCTCTAGTTCCCTCCTCTACCTTTTGAATGACAAAGTTCTCAGCTAAATTTGTTAGGAATCTGTTTGATCCCCCACTTGCTGCAGAATTTGTTTCCCAGTTGATATCAGGATAGTTAAAGTGTCCCATTACTACTGTGATATGTTTCTTACATACATACATCTTCTGCTTGGTTGGGTGTCATATACGCCTATAGGAATGTCATTTTTTCCCTTTTATAGTGACTCATATGGATTCTAGGAGATTTTCATCCTTTGTTTTGTGTATTTCTATAGCGATGTAGTGATTTTTTTATATATATAATGCAACTTCACCTCCTCTTTTGTTAGATCTTTTTCTTTTGAATAGTTTGTATCCTTCCATCAGTACAATCCAGTCATGAGTTTCATCCCACCAAGTTTCAGTAATGGCAACTTTATCATATCTGCCTTCATGTACTAGTATTTCAAGTTCATCCTATTTGTTCCTTAAACTTTGAGTGTTTTTTTAAATATTTTATTAGTTTTTTATAATTATTAACAAAAAGTCAAATTAAATACAACTCAACTTAATACAATCATTTTCAACTATGTCTCACACAAAACAAAACATAAAAACTTATATAAAATAGAATAACTATAGATGTTGCTCGGCAGCACCCCCTCCACCACATCCCCCTCTTCCTACCTCCCTATCTCCTACTTCCCACCCCCTCCCTTTCTCCCTCCCTCACTCTCCACCCTCCTCTCCAGCAACCTCCCTACTTCCCTCCACTCCTTCACTCCTCACTCTCCACCCCCTCCAGATGTGGTCCAGAGGTACTGCCCGAGCAACTCCTCTTATATCAATTAATATATCATCCTTATATATTGCAAGTATTACAGTTGAGTGCATTATAATACATTATTAATTTTTTATTAAACCCCCCCCCAACCCACCCACCCACCGCGACTTCCCAAAGTGAATACAGGGTAAAACACAAGAAAACCCACTAAGTTAAACTAAGTTATTATATAAATCCTAATAAACATTTAACTATATGATAAATACAATTTCTTAAATTGATATTTCCCTTGAATATAATCTATCCATTTTTTCCAGTCCAACATGTATTTTTCATTTGAGTGATCTTTCAAATATGCAGATACTTTAGCCATTTCCGCCATATTTATGACTTTCAAAGTCCATTCCTCGATGGATGGTAATTCTGCCTTCTTCCAATATTGTCCAACCAACAATCTCGCTGCTGTACTCAAGTTCAAAATTAAGTTCGTCTCTAAGGTGGTGCAGTCCTTTATAATACCTAATAAAAACAAATGTGGTGAAAATTCAATACGTTTTTTCAAAAGATTTTGCATTATCCACCATATTTTTATCCAAAAAGCCTTGATTTTTCTACAGGTCCACCATACATGAAAATAAGTAGCCTCCGTACAATCACATCTCCAGCAATTAGGTTTAAAATTAGGGTACATACATGATAATTTCTTCGGATCCAAATGCCATCTATAAAACATTTTATAAAAATTTTCTCTTAAATGTTGCGCTTGTGTAAATTTTACATTTTTCACCCAGATCCTCTCCCAAGTTTCCATCATAATTGGTTGTCCAAAATTTTGTCCCCACTTTATCATACAGTCCTTAACTAATTCAGTCTCAGAATCAGTTTCTATCAATACATTATACAATCTTTTGATATGCATTGGCCTTTGGTCTCTAATTTGTTTAATTAAATTTTCATCTATTTGAGATAAACCCATATTCAATTTTTTTTCCATCTAGTCTGCAATTGTAAGTATTGAAACCAATTAAGGGTTATTCCTTCCTCTCTTAAAATGTTCAAGGACTTCAATAATAAAAGATTCCCTTCTTTAATTAGGAGTTTCTCATAAGGCACCACATCTTGTAATTGTACTCTATTTATGTTCTCTATTGCATGTCTGGGAACCGTCCAAAGAGAAATCTTATCATTTAATTTTTACTGGTACTTTTTCCAAACACGCAGCAGAGCATTTCTCAATAGGTGCTCTTTGAAACTCCTATCCACCTTTTTATCATAAACTAGATATGCATGCCAACCATATAATAAACCGTACCCTTCAATATTCAATATTCTATCATTAGTTAAATTAACCCAATCACTTATCGCTACTAAAACAGCAGCGTGATAATATAACTTAAAATTAGGCATTTTCAAACCACCTCTTTCCCTTGTATCCTGAATAATTTTTAATTTGACCCTCGGTTTCTTGCCATTCCAAATAAATCTATTAATACCCAGAAAAGAAGCCTAAACTTTGAGTGTTAATGTCTAGGCATCTGAGTCCTTTATGGGTTTTGGGTATGTTTCTTACATCTCCTACTTTGTAACTGGGGTTTATATTCTTTCCATCACTCTCTAATTCATTATGTTTATTTTATTTCTTCTTTCTCTTTATTCTGTATCTCCTTTTGTGATTAGTTATTTAGTGATTTTTGCTTGGAAAGAGGTTCATGAAGCTTGCCCTCCCCCATTTTAGTTTAAAGCCCTTTTGATAAGATGAGCCAGTCATTTTCTGAATATATTCTTTCCAGTTCTTGTGAGGTACAGTCCATTCCTTGCCCTTACCACTTCATGTAGGTAATGCAGGCCATGGTCTAGGAAGCCAAAGTTCTGTTGACGACATCTGTTTTTAAGCCAGTGGTTCATTTCTAAAATCCTTTGCTCCCTCATTGGATGTTGGCCTTTTGTTGGAAGTATAGATGAAAACACCACTTGTGCTCCTAGGTCTTTAACTTTCTACCCTGCTGTTCATAATCTGTTATTACTGTTTTCAGATTCACTGTTGTATCATTGGTCTCCACGTGTAGGAGAAGAAAGGGGTAATAATCTATGGGTTGATTATTTTAATAAGGTTTTCAGTTACACTTCATTTTTGCTCCAGGAGATAACATACCTCCCTAGACTGATTGTTTGATCTGTAGACTATACAGGTAATCCCCGAGTTATGAGCATTCACTTAATGTTCGTTTGAAGTTACTTGATAAGCGCCCCTAGTGCTTACGAGCAAGTCCTGAAATTATGAATATTGCAGACTATGGCAGTCATTCTCCCTTACGAGTGACTGCACAGGCTTTGCAACATTCACCCTGGTTATTCCCTCCCTCCCCAACCCCACCCCGGGTCTCCCTAGGTACCAGGCCTTCAATACTCATCATGCAAAAATCAAGATCCTTTGCTTTCTTGGCTGTTCCGGGCCTTTGGTGTGTTTGCAGAGAATGGAGGCCTGAAGTAACACAAGATCACATGAGATCAGTGAGGCAAGATCTCCCATTACTGATCTTGTGTGTTCTCATGGTACTTTAGGCCTCTGTTCTCTGCAGTACAGAATGGAACCGAAGCCAGGGAATGCTTCAGCATGCTTCCAGAGGCTGGATCGGGACATCAGAGGCCTTTTCCAGGCTATTGCTGCCTAGATCTGAAGCCAAGGGGCACTTCTGCAGCCCTCTGGTGGCCCAATCTGGGTGCTGAAAGTCTTCTCCAGGCCACTGCTGCCTGGATCTAAGGCGGGGGACATTTCCATGTGCCTCTGGCAGCCCAGTCTGGGTGCCAGAGGGCTTCTCTAGGCCACTGTCACTTAGAAACAGGCCACTGGAGGGTCACGGAAGCATCCCCTGGCCTCAAATCCGGATGGCAACAGTCTGGAAAAGGCCTCCAACACCCTGATCCAGCCTCTGGAAGCACACAGAAACATCCCCCAGCCTCAGATCCAGGCGGCAGCAGGAATTGCAGCCGAGAGGAGATGGATCTTTTCAAGGTGAGTCTGGCATGGTAGGAAGGGAGGGGTAAGCATGAAGTATCTTAGTGGATTGGGAAGGCCTTGGGGGCCTGTTCTATCATTAGGTCCTCCATGCCCTTCCACACCCTGAGATATCTCATGTTCACAACAGGCTGTGTGCATCTTAATGAGCAAGGAAGTAATCTCGTTCGAGGTATGAGATTCATTTCCATGAGTTTTCAAGTTACAAGTGGAATGGACAGGCTCCATTACATTCATAATTCGGCGGTTCTGCAAAAAATTGAATCGCCTATTACCAATATTCACCTTTTTTCCTAGGGAAGTCTGGGATACTATTCTTCCTATCACTGGAATGCTAGGTTGTGTCTACTTTTTAGAAACTATTGATGACTGCACTTTTATAGGGGTCTGCATATTTTCTTCCAGGGAGAGGCTATGAAAGCAATTGTTCAGTTGCAGAGAGGCTTCATTGGAGTGGGCTAAAGTAAATATTAGGGGTTTTACTCTTGATTGTTGTTTTCTTCTAAAAGTGACATTTTTCTATTGGTCTTGCTCTTTAAGTGCATATGAAGGGTCATTTTTTATAGAAGCCGTTTGTTCCCTATTGTGTTCAATTTGGGTGTATTTTTTTAGAAACTATTTGCTACCTATTGTGATTTATTTTGGGGTATTTTAAGTTTGGATTTCTTACTTTGTTCATTGAGTTTCAGAGTGGCTAGAGTTGCTTCTAGATTCTTTACTTTTTCTTTTAGTAATTCATATGATTTACATTTGATACATATATAATTTAGTCTTCTGTGGGCATAAGCTAAAACATATGGCACACTTTGTAAGTCATTATAGTGCTAGTCTCTATCTCCATGACTTTTTTTGTTGTTTCTTTGCTAAAAAAAATTAAAAATTTCTAAAAATTAAATATTCTCCCTGTTATAAAGTGTCAGTTTACAATAATTTACAAGAGTTCTTGGCCTTTTCTTCTCTGTTTTGAAAAATTCATCATCTCCCCTGTTTTGAAGTGTCTGTTCTTTTGCTTTTGTATTCCTATTCTTACTTTTAGAAAATGTGCACATCTGAATTCCTGACTTTGGACTCCTCAGAATCCTAAGAAATTTTCAATATAAATAGTCCTCAACTTACAATCATTTATTTAGTGACAATAATTACTAAATTATAGTTACTTTGTAACTAAGTTACAATAGCATTGAAAAAAGTGACATGATCATTTTTCACACTTTCGATTGTTGTTCATCCACATGAGCCCATGATCAAATTTCAGATATTGGAAACTGGAATGTATTTATAACAGTTGCAGTGTTCCAGGGTCATGTGATCTCCTTTTGTGGCCTTTTGACAATCAAAGTCAATGATTCACTTAACAACTCTGTTGTGATAAGAAAGGTTGTAAAATAGCAATAGAAATAGCATTTAGACTTGTATAATACTTCACAGTGTTTTCCAACCCTCTCTAAGCAGTTTACAGAGCCAGCCTATTGCCCCCCAACAATCTGGGTCCTCATTTTACCAACCTCAGAAGGATGGAAGGCTGAGTCAGCCTTGAACTGGTCAGGATGCTCAGCTGCTCAGAATGAACAAAGACTTGCAACAGAAATCAAATATAATTTTAAAAAAGTTTCTTCCAACATATTAACAACAAGAAAAAGGTCAAGGAAACTGTAGGACCACTAAAGAGAGAAGATGGCAAGGAAATAACAGGCAACAGGGAGAAAGCAGAGCTCCTTAACTCATTCTTTGCATCAGTCTTCACACAAAAAGAAATTATAGCACAACATACCAAAAAAAATACTGCAAAAGACAAACTAGAAACAAAAGTTAAAATAAGCAAGAAAATAGTAAGAGAATACCTATCTGACCTTGATGAATATAAATCACCGGGACCCGACAGATTACATCCCAGAGTTCTGAAGGAGCTGGCAGATGTTATCTCAGAATCATTGCACCATGTCTTTCATAAATCTTGGAGCACCTGGGAAGTACCTGAGAATTGGAAAAAGGCTGATGTGGTTCCCATCTTCAAGAAAGGGGAAAAAAACAGACCCAGGAAACTACAAGCCAATCAGTTTAACATCAATATCTGGGAAGATCCTAGAAAAGATAATCAAAAAACAGATCTGCGAACAACTAGAAGCAAGCAAAGTTATTAGTAGCCAGCATGGCTTTGTTAAAAACAGATCATGCCAAACCAATCTTATTTCATTCTTTGATAAACTGACTAAACTAGTAGAACAGTGAAATGCTGTGCATGTAGTATACTTAGATTTCAGTAAGGCATTTGATAAAGTAGACTACAGCCTACTCCTTAGTAAGCTAGAAAAAGGTGGAATAGACAACATCACCACCAGATGGATCTGTAACTGGCTGGCAAACCATATTCAACAAGTAGTCCTCAATGGCACTACATCCACACGGAGAGAAGTAAGCAGTGGGGTACCACAAGGTTCTGTCTTAGTCCTAGTACTCTTCAATATCTTCATAAATGACTTAGATGAGGGAATTGAAGGGGGACTCATCAAATTTGCAGATGACACCAAACTGACAGGAGTAGCCAACACCCCAGAAGACAAACTCAGGATCCAAAAAGATCTTGACAAACTGGAACAATGGGCCTTATATCACCATATCACAAAAAAGATGTTGAGAGTTTGGAAAAAAATTCAGAGAAGAGCAACTAAAATAATCAAAGGCCTGGAGACTAAAATATATGAAGAATGGCTGCAGGGCTTGGGTTTGGTTAGTCTAAAGAAAAGAAGAAATAGGGGAGACAAGATAGTAGAATTCCAGTATCTGAGGGGCTGCCACAAGGAAGAGGAGTCACATTGTTCACCAAAGCACCAGAGGGCAGGACAAGAAACAATGGTTGGAAACTGATCGAAGAGAGAAGCAACCTGGAATTAAGGAATAACTTCCTGACAGTGAGAACAATTAACCAGTGGAGCAGCTTGCCTCCAGAAATCGTGGGTGCTCCATCACTGGAGATTTTTAAGAAGAGGCTAGACAATCACTTGTCTGAGATGGTACTATACGGTAGATTCTCCTGCTTGAGCAGGGGACTGGATTAGAAGACCTCCAAGGTACCTTCCAGTTCTATTCTATTCTATTCTATTCTATTCTATTCTATTCTATTCTATTCTATTCTATTCTATTCTATTCTAAAGGGTTGAACTGCTGTCAGTTGGCAGAATTAGCCTGCAATACTGCACTCTGGCCACTACACCAGCACGGCTCTTTTGGTGCAAAACTCACTTAACAGCTGCTTAGCAATGGAAATTTTTGGCTCAGTTGAGGTTATAAGTCAAGGACTACCTATAAATCCTACTAAATTGTTTTATGTTAGGTAATTAAATTAAGGATTGCAACCTAACAAGAAATGCCTAATTTTTCTTCAGCGTGAACATTGTCAGTTAGGTGTTTAATTGCTAGTTGAATATTTGGGAGGTTGTTCAAGAAGAAATAAGCTGTTTTGAGAGGGAAATATATCAGTGATGTTATGACTCCTGTGATCTTAATATCCTGGGCCACAGCCAGTAGTTCAATCAGGATAAATCCAGGAATACAGACAATTGGTGAGAACAGCAATTGGTATTCAGCAAGTAATGGCCAAAAATATACATATCACATCAAAAAGGAGAACCAAAGCTCCCATCATCATCTTCCTCACCGAAGTGAATTGTTCTACATTTTACCTGAATGTGACTTTCTGGGCTCTCCAATTCCCAATCTTTACTTTTTAAAGTTATCACAAAGATGGTTTCTGGTAAGTGGTTTACTGATAATAATGTTTTTTATTGAGAATAGAAAGATCAGATAATAAAGTTTTGAGTTTTTAAATGGGAAGCACCTCCCATAGGAAGTTCCTTATTTGTAGAGCATAACACATAATTAGGAGATTAGATGCATCCAATGACATGGAAGTGAGGGATGTCTCTACAACAGTGAGCAGCTGGAAGTATGTAGACAGTCAGATCACTATTTTATGAATTATTCCATCTGGCTGCTGCGGGCTGACTTTAAACAAAGAACGGCAACAAGTGATCATGAAAGAAAATATTATTAGAAGGTGCTAGCCATTAGAACTAAATTTCTAGAAAAACTAGAAATCTTTCTAGAAAAGGACAATACAAATTTCTGGCTGGTTTGATTGATTTCATCCATGGCTATATGGGAATTTCTATTGTGCTTATCAAAATCCTAAAGACTCATAATTTTCTCCATGCTGACATGTTTCTTTTACTTTAATTTGCTCTGTTTCACCCATATTTTGCATTTCCACACATTGCTGGATATTGTATCACTGTTGCAATGAAGGCTTTTCCATTAGCAGTCTACCCTGTCTGTCAAACCAGACAGAGTAAGAACTGTGTATTTCAGCAGCATTCTCCTTGTGGTCCTGATTTTATCCAGACTGGTTTAGGAACTCCTACAGGCTATCTCAGCTACCATCATGGGCCTCGGGGCCTTCAGAGGTAAGTAATATGAGCTTGATTTGAATTGGGAGAAGGTCTTCTGAAGAATATTGGTAACAATATGACTGCAAAGTTGGATAACACTGAGAGATGTACTCACTCATCCTTTTTTTTCCTTTGTACGTTTCTTGCATTAACAATTTCTGTCTTTATCAGTATGTAAGGAGAAAAAGTGCATGTCAAACTTTTTCTGTATTGCAAGAATATAATTGTGCATTTTAAGTGTTCCCCTATTGAATTATTTTTTAAAGCACAGGTGTTTTGTTGCAAATTGTGGTGGATTTACTTATATTTTTATTGTTGTGCAAATATCTGTAGTTGGATTTATTCTGATGATCATTATTGACATTACACTTACTGAGTATATTATATTTTGATCAGTAATACAACAGAAGATTATTTGCAATATTCTAGGTTTTTTAAATATAATATCTCCATTTGTACAAAAGATTTTACAGCTTAAAAAATAATATAGAGCTTGCTACAGTATCTGTAGTGCTTAGTGACTATCAGAAAAAGAAAAAGAAGGGAAGAGAATATAAGAGGGATGCTTGGAAACACACACACACAAACACACACAGAGATATGATAATAATAATAATAATAATAATAATAATAATAATAATAATAATAATAATAATAATAATAATAATAATAATAATAATAATAATAATAATAATAATAATAATAATAGTTGGAAGGGACCTTGGAGGTCATCGAGTCCAATCCCCTGCTCAGGCAGGAAACCCTACACCATTTTGGACAAATGGCTGTCTAGTCTCTTCTTAAAAACTTCCAGTGTTGGAGCATTCATCGCTTCTGGAGGCAGTATACACACACACACACACACACACACACACACACACACACACATACATATACATTTCCCATAATATTCTTAAGATTAGACTTTTTACAAACAAAATAATGTTAAGTTCAAATAATATCTATGAAACAACAAGTGTTCAATACTATACAATCAAATACAGAAACAATGAGGCAAGAAATTACAGAATGGGATAACTCACCATGGTCACCTGGCTGCTGCCACCTGGCCATAACCAATTATCACTGTCATCTTGCCGTGAGACATCTTATTTTGACCAACTCACTGCAGGGACAACTTGCTAGGAGCCTGGGCATTCCACTCCAGTTTCCAAAGCTGGCCTGGCTTAAGGGAAATGAAAGCTCCTGCCAGCCTGTACTTTTTCTCCGAAGACTTCCTCCCCTCTCTTTCCAGCCGCCCCCTGAAAGATGGGCTAAGCGGGAGTCATTTGTTCTGCCCGCCTGCACATGTACACACACACACACACACACACACACACACACACACACACACACACCATTTTAAGCTTGGGGACTTTTATCTGTATCAGAGTTGGGAAGCTGCCAATTGTGCCTGGGCTTGGGAAGAAGGACCTCTTCTTCGATATGCTGCGCTGGACCCTGAAAGGTCTCAGTCAGAGAGAGGGGCAAATAGGGACAATGACTGGGTGGCTCAATTTGGAACAATGACTTCCATTTAGTCTGCCTTTCAGTGAAGGGGGGGGAACGCTGAAAAGTGAGATGATGACACCTCTGGATAAGAAGTGCAGGAGGGCTATGTGGGAGTCTTTGTTGCAGGTTGGACCTTTCAGCGGGAAGAACCCTTACAATGATGGCCATTAGAAGCAAGTTGCCCTGCTTGCCCCTTTCCCTACCCAGGAGCCAAGCACAAGCATGGAACAATGACTCCCCTTTCACAGGGGACCAATGGAAAGCAAGGTGAGGAAACATTTTGAGAAAGAGTGCAGGCCAGCAAGAACCTTCACCTCCCTTAAGCTGGGCTGCCTTTGGAAACCTGAGTGGAGAGCCCAGGTTCTCGGCAAGTTGTCCCCTCAGCGTTTTGGCTGGAGCGAGGTGTCCCGCTGCCAGGTGGTAGTGAGTTGTCATAGACCCAGGAAATTTATATTCTTGTTATCTAAACTCTTTAACAATTAGTAAGTGTATTGATGCTGGAAGAAAAGTTGTGAATGTTCTAGTCTAGTGGATATAGTATTTAGTACCTGCTAAAGTAAGAACAGGATTGAGTTGGAGGCAGGAGCTAATATTTTAATTAGCAGCATGATACTCCTCAATAAGAATCCTCCCACTCCAAGTGACAAATGATTTGCATGAACTAGATCTAATAGGCTAGATAAGATATCAGAGAAAAGGTTAAAGATCTGCATGGATGAAGCTCCTGCTTGTGAGAAAAAAAATAACAAAAAAGAAAACTCAGCCTTAGTTTCTCTGAGATCATTGATGTTTAGCAGCTTTTGATTAGCAAACACAGATAAAGCTCTCAACATGACACTGAATAATCAAGCTGTATGACTGTTATGTAATTACAGCATGAAGGAATAAGACTGCTGTCACAGTTGATCAGGATAATAATCTAGATCAATGATGATGAATTTATGACATGTGTGTCAAAGCTGATAATTCACAACATTTTGGGTGACACACCAACGTTCACCAATACTATTTTCAAAAGTACACCCCATTCTCAATGATTTTAAGAGGCTGCAGGAGAATGGGGTGTGCTCTCCAGACTCTTCAAAAATCACACAAAATGGGGCATGCTTTTGTGGGGCTTTCAGAAGCAACAGAGGCCATGGAAGAGCATTCTTTGAAGGTATTTTAAGAATGAATTCCTCATATGTCCTAAACTCATTCTGTCTAAAAGTATGGTGATGGAAGGATACTTCCTGAAAGATATGGTGGCAAATTCTGGGGAGCACTGGGCCATGGAAGCAATTGTGCTTTAAGCAATAGCACAAAGTGGCCTTTTTGAGTGGCAGAATAGTGCTAAGGCTGAAGTTGAAGTCAGATCTCAAATTCAGGCCCAGCTTCAACACTGCTTCTGAGTGCCACTGTTCAGGGTGGCCTAGATATATGTATATGTGGGATAGAGATAGAGAATTGTTTTTGCTTTGTTGTGGGGGATGTGTGACAAATCAGCACAATCAAGTTAGGTGTTTTCCAAATTTTTGACTTGCTGAGCCACAAAGGTTCACCATTCAATAGATAAACCAACAGGTAATCTACAGCACAGTGTTCAGTCTGACTTCCTCCTTAAATTAAAAACCTATCTCCAATCACATATCTCCAAAGATAAGGAGTCTTTGGGTTACAATATTCCATAGACTTATGTCTGTTCAGATCAATATAAGAGAGATGTTTACCATCTCTGAGAAGAATCATTGCCTGTACTAGGCATCATTAAAAAGAATGTAGTTGTAAGGTTAAATAATAACATCACAAAGGACGAACTATTATATCCTTGGAACAGACATGCAGAATCCATCAGGAGTGCTCCTATAGAAGCAACAGTAAAGGAAGTTTTGTAGCTACATACTGCAAAGAGAAATGCAGGGCAAAAACTTATTGTCCTTTTGATTTTACACCCAAACATCTTTGCTTAATAATTATAACTCACTTGTGTGACCATTTCTGTGGGAGAAAGTCATACAAGCTTCTTGAGATCTGCCACTTTTTTAGACAGAAATGTGGGCTTTTGACAATTTCATAAAGGGGGAAATCTACATGCAGATCTTGGGACACAAAGATGATGCCGAGGAAAAACTGTAAGTAAACTGGAAGATGTCGGTCCCAATTTTTCAAAAGCACAAAAGTTTTCAGGGAGGGAAGAAGCAGTTTAGATATTTTTTTTTCCTGTTAAACATTCGTTCCTAAAGTTTTGTTCTTGAAGATTGGCTAGGTGACTGAATTTTTCTAAATAATTATTGCATCTAACTAGTGAAGATAACAAGAAGCACAAGAACACACCCTGCAGAGATTTTTGTTTGGCCTGTTATCCTCCTTGCTTGCCATTCAGGTACCAGAAAAACCAGGAGCAAATCTGCTTTTCTCCACATTTTTAAAGAGCTTCCTGACATTTTAAAAACTACTTTGCTGTAAGTAAATGTGCTTTTACTCTCCTTTCAAATAAATCTTGAAACTACAAATATTCCAGCACAGGAACAGGAAATCTAGGCAGAAGAAAGGACTTTAAAGAATAGACTGTGTTTGGGAGAGAAAACTCATAGCTTCCCAATTATAAAATAAGGCATTATTTTTACCCTGCATATGGGTGTAGCTGATAAAGCTGTGTAACTTGAACTAATTTGGCCCTTAGTGGGTGGGTAAAAAAAATGACTAAATTACAGCAACAGCTAAGTGTTGCATAACAGGAAAAGTAGCTAACAGAAACTAGTCAAATACAGCAGGCCCCCACACCCTTCCCTTGCTCATCTCATGAAGTTGCTTAAAACCAGATGATGTGATGCAATATGAAGATGTGAATTGTTTTTTTCTTAAACAAACCTCTAGACTAGTGTTTCCCAATGTTAGCAATTTTAAGATGTGCAGAGTACAATTCACAATATTTCCAATCAATGTGAGGCTGAAGAATTCTGAGAGTTGAGGTCCTTACACCTTAAAAATTGCTAAGATTTAGAAATACTGCTCTAATGTGTTTTCAGCTGAGGGCATTTAGTATATGAACTCAGACATCCACAGGTGTTCCCACAGGATACTTTGGGAAGCACTGTAACTTTTTCGAGATAGTACTAGCTCCAGGAATGTAGGAAGGTGAGAGCATTCTCTTTCATTTGTTAAATTAAAACACTCTCCTACCATATATTTCTCAGGTGCAATAGGAATGCAACATTTTCAAACAATAATTTGTTAGTTTGAACATCCTTTTAAATAAATTTGAACCTCATGTTGGAGAGAATTAGATTTGGTTTGGAAGATGATACCTTGTTTTCTATACCAGAAACTTCTAATGATAAGAGAAAGATTAGAGTTTAGATTTACAGAGGAATTAGGTCATATCTTTAACAATTAATGTAAATATTCCCAAAAACAAAGGAATTTTTGACATTTTAAAGACATAAAGTAGACAGGAAAATTTCATATTCAACTTAATTGTTTCTTTCATTGCACATGTCAAAGTTCAAATTTCCAATCCATAAAATAAGGGCAATAGCAATTACCCCGTTTATTAATATATTCAGAATTATGTAAAAAATTCCGATTTCTATTCTAAATAATAATTTAAGCAGCATATTAAGAATTAATAATCCTATTGAAATTCCTGCCAGAAAGCTGACTTTATGAGATAGTCCCTTGTCTAATTACTTTTAATTGGCAGATAAATTCATTCATTATGGTAAATGTGTTCCTAATGTTATTAATGGCTTCATGATTGATTTGCTCACATAATCTAGTTAGCTGATTTATTTATTTTATTTATATCCTGTCCTTCTATTCAGTTTTAGCACTCAGGGTAGCTATCATTGAACCAAAAATATAAATTTAGCTTTTACAAACAATACAATTATTTAACTGAGGAAAAAAACATATAAAACCTGTTCTTTTTAACAAACAGCAGATAAGTTGAGAGGTATTTCAGCATTGTAAGAAAAGTTGGTCTTGCGATTGCCACATCAGCCCCTTGAGATAGACCAGGTCAGGAATCAGATACCACAAAGGTAATTGAAACTTTATTATTACAGAGCATAACAAAATATTTGACAAAGTTTATCTTTTCTCTCTTATACCATGAGGAATCAAGGTAGAGTTTTTTCCAGGGCAGAGATTTGTTTATTGTTTCTTTTATCTCCCAAGGCTTTGGCATTTTATTTATTTATTTTTATTTATTTTTGCTCTCACTGCTTCCTTCAACAAGGTCTTAAAGATCTGGCTGTACCCTCAAATCTTCAGTTAAGATCTTAAGACACATTTCTTGTATGATTTCTACATTGGGAGTTTTTTTAATTAGACTTTAATGTCTTCGTGCTTTGTTGATGTGGTTGTAATTCTTTTACTTTTGTTACTGTTGGTATTTTGAATTGTTGTAAGTATTGCAGTCATATGCTGAGATATTCTTTTAAGAAAATTAATTAAAATAGCAATATATCTTATATTTTGGTCTTGAATCACAAATAAACTTTTAACTAAAAAGATTAATTAGAAATCTAACAGTGTAAATCTAATGCAGGGCAAAGCAATTAGAGTACTAGGAGAAAAATGTCTGAAAATAAAAAATATTTTTCCCTTAAAAAGAGGACAAAATTGCTTAACATTTACATCACAACCAGGTGTTAGAAGTAAGTCTTCATCCTGGTTCACCCAAGCCAGGATAAATAAGCAAAATGGCGACTGCTTTGGGAAGAAGGTTACAGTTTATTGAAGAAGCAGAAAGATGGTCCTTGCAAGGAGCAGAGAGGAAAGAGGAGCTTGAGCACATGAGCAGTAGGTTTTTATACCCCCTCTAGCCTTTGGAATAGTTTCCTGTTCCTGTGGCATGAACTTTGAAGCTATTTCTGAATGTTTTTCTAGGACTTGATATCTGTGGTTTAATCCTATTATCATATCCTGCTTGCCAGGTGATGGGGTTAATGACTCCTAGAGTTTAGGTGGGGCATGCAGATCTTCTCTTTGTCTTCTTGAGTGCCCTGGCTTCAGCTTGCTGATGGCTCTACATCTGCATTCGTAAGGGGCTAGCTCTTGCTTGGGGCAGAGAGATAGATTTGGGGCCAGGTTTGGTTTTAAAAAAATCCTTTTGAGAAAAATATATTTTTCTGCCCTTTTAATATTTCCTTCTCTGGGCTAACTTCCTTCAATATCCCCGCTTTGTGCCTTAAGTGTGAGAATGTCACACTTATTGGCACAACATTAAAATTGATCTGGTCAGGGAGACTTGGTAGGCAAGCTTTTAAACTGTTAAGCCAAAAAATAATAATAATAAGACATTAATGGAGGCAGCAGAAAAAGATCCCTTTAGTGGCTCCCAAAAGGGGAGCTTGCACCCATAAAGTTTTAAAAGTCAGGGCAAAAATTTTGTTAGGTGGAAAAGAAATTTATAGTGTCCAATATTCTGTGCCAATCATTTTCAAATGTTGGATGTCACCTTTACCTTCCAGTCAGGTTTGCATACCTCCCAAAATTCTTCACAGCCATGGTTTTCCTTAGTGCATGACCACTGGCTGCCCATTTTCAAGGGTTGTTTCCTGCCTTAGCTCTTAGTTCAGTGCATCCAGGTTTGTAATGTCCAACTGAGGTTAGCCAATATGCCAGGCTATTAAATTTTTCTTTAAATTGCACATAATGAGCTCTAGGAATCCCAATCTGAGCCTACCAGTGCAAGATATTCAGGGCTGAGGTTTGGGGATCTTTCCTGTTGCTTCCTTAGTCAGGGCATAAGAATAGCAAATCACCTGAGGGGGCCTAGTTCCCTCCCCCTTGGAATTTTCAGGAAGGTGTGCTTGCAAAGCTTTGGTGCAATAGAGCAAAAATCAGTCTGGGGAGGCTTTACTAAAGGTAGGTGGAGGGGATAGACTCTGAATGGTGTGAATGGTGTGTGTGTGTGTGTGTGTGTGTGTGTGTGTGTGTGTGCAACTATTTCTACAAAACAGGCAATACAAACATTCTGGATAATTTTTCCCTCCCACCAGATAGAAGTCCAAGGTGTTCAATACTTGTTCTGCCAACTATTCCCAAATGCCTTCTCTCCATTAATACATTCAACTGGCTTGTTACAATACAAATGGGGCAAGAAAGAAAAGTTTACAATGGGTTTCCACCCTCCCCCCACAGTCTAATTTCCCCCCACAGTCTAATTTTCTCTTGTGAGGTTTCACATGGGACCAGTGGCTCCAGGACTCCTTCCTTCTGCAGCTCTCACAGGCATCTGGGGAATGGTAGGACTTGGGAAGATGTTCCACTCAGATCGCATGGTGGATTTTTAGTGGATGGCTGGATTCAAAACCCAATTCCAAGGCTCAAATGGATGGAGGCAGCATCTGCGTCTGTGTGTTCTGCTTCCAAAGGTTTGGGGGAGGATTGCAGGGCTGAAAGATACAAGAACAAGGTCTCCCCCCACTTTCTGGATGGACTCTCCCAGGAGAGGCAGACAAAGGGTATGGAGAACAAAGGGCAAGAAAGAAATTAGAAAGGGGGATAGCTTGCAGGCAGTTTGAAAAGGCATTAATACTGCAGTTATTAGAGAAACAATCACAGATTTGAGGACAGAAAGAGAAAATCAAAATGACATGTTTCACTTTTGAACTTGAACATTTGCAACATATTAAGGACAAGAACTTGCAACTTGAGAGGAAGGGAAAAAAATGCTAGGCAGCTTGAGAATGCTGAAAACTCCAAGTAATTTTAAAAGCCTAATATTTTACTATGTGCAACTTGCCAGGGGCAGGAGAATCTG
Organism: Bothrops alternatus; assembly: GCA_034064705.1. NCBI lineage: Eukaryota > Metazoa > Chordata > Lepidosauria > Squamata > Viperidae > Bothrops > Bothrops alternatus. The sequence goes on along the minus strand of JARGCV010000103.1, from coordinate 18,756,763 downwards.
CCTTTAACATTTATTCCAAAATAGACCACTTTATTTTAGAGATTGGAAAATGCTTATTTGTTTCAGAAAAGTTTCACTGTAGCTTCACCAATTAGTGATAGGGTAAGAAAAGTAACTTAAGAAATTATTTCCCCAAACAAGCAGACTTGAACTTCAAAAGGCTCTTGTAGATAGACACGCATTTTCAGGAAAAGGGATAGATAGATAAAACCCATTTAGAACACAAACTCATTTACAACACATTGCAGAATGATTTCTAGAACTTGGGGCAGGACCCAGCAGGCAGGACACCCCTCCTCACTCCAATAAAATAATTTAACACTGGATTCCCCCTGGAACAAAATTAACACCTTTTAGACAGAATTGAGAAGGAAATTCACCCAATTTAATAGAAACATTTTTGGACAAAAATGCATTATTCTTTTGGAGACTTGAATGAATCCTGAGCTAATCTCGTAAGTTTTTAATGAGTTAGGACCTTGTGACTTTTGAATTGCTCAGGGGATGAAATCCTCCACTTTAGGGTGTACTGAAAGCTGGGCAATAGCAAACCAAATGTTACCAGCATCATCATTTAAAATATTGAGATTGTTCACTAACATTTCTGATATTGAGTTCTAGAGTAAAATACTGAAGAGGAATGTTCATTTTCATGATACTAGTTAGCCAACCATGTACAGTTCCTTTCTGTTCCATTTCTTCTCCCCATTCTATCCATCCTCATAGCATCATGAGATCTATTTGGAGCCACTCAAGCTTACTTCTGTTGGGCTTCTTTTGGCAATCTGGTTCTCTTCCTTTCCTACCCTGCATCTTCTGCCATTCTCCAAATCTTGGTTTTCCTCCAATCTCTTTGTGCCTTTCCTATCTAAGGATGGGTGGTTTATAAATAAGATTATTTCTTTTTTACAATTTACCACATTTTTATTAGTTTATAATATAAAATACAAAAGCAAATAGTAAGATAAGATAACCTTTATTGTCATTTTTTATTGTGGGTACATTAAAAATGAAATTCTGTTGCCTGCTCTCAAACGTGTAGACATACATAGCACACATGTAAATATGCTATATACAGCATATGTATAAAACTACATCTGGATGTAAGGTTTTCCACTTAGCCTCACAATTGCCCCAGCGTTACTCAGGAATTTAAAAGAGCCAAAGAAAGTCCTGAGCCGAGGTTTCAACAAAGAGTACAACTTTATTTTGATCAAAACAGAGAGGGGCTGCCTGATTCCTCTTCGTGGCTGGTAGAGGAATGAAGGCAAGCAAGCAGAAAAGATGTCTTTCACCTTTTATGCCTTTCCAGAACAAAAAGATCAGGTCTTGGTACCAGGCATAAGATGGCACAAAAAAACAATTCCTAGATGATGACTCATACACAGCAACCCAGGCTCCATCCGTAACTCCTTTTCCCCCACCCCACCTCTTTTCATATAAGCAATCACCTATGCTTAAAGCATGAAGCCCTTACTTTTCCAATATATATATAAAGCATCTGATCAAGCAATTAACTACAAAATAATGATTACAAAATAACAAAACAATGTTTACATGATAACACTATAAGTATCAATATAAAATGGTTACTATATATAAAATAAATGCTAATGTCAAACTTAAACATACTAAAATCATAAGCACAATAACATCCCTTCATTCTTCCCTTTTTAATATAAAAGCTGAATAGGCACTAAGAACCCTGGAAAAGGGGGGTATAATCAGAAGATAAAGGTCTTAAAACCATAGCTTTAGCAGGTTTATCGTTAAAAACAGGGATAGCAGCAAAAGTCAATCCAGAGATAGTGGACCGAACAATTCTTTGAATAAGCAGAATAAGGCATGGTAAGCACAACAATCCTCCAAAGGCCAATCCCACAATAAACAGGATTCTTTTCCAATTATCAAACATACCCGAAAACCATCCTCCAACATCCAGTGCACCTGTCCATATTTGGACAGGGACATTAGCCAACTTGCACATTCTGTCTGTAATTTCTTCAATGACCTTGCCACTGTCATCAATATGCAGACAACAATTGCTTAGTTTGAATTTTCCACAGACCCCACCTTCCCTAGCCAATAGGTAATCCAGAGCTAATCTATTCTGGTATACAGCAGTTCTGAGTTGAGTATCAGTTCTTGCCAACGCCAAAAGGGCAGAACTGGTTTCATTTGTGATGATTTCCAAAACTGCTTGCAGTCTAATTATCCTGTTAAGCATATAAATAGGCATCCGGTATCCCCACATTCCATCTGACGCCTACGTCACAGGACCATATACCTGGATTATCCGCTCTGGTGGCCATTCATCATCTTTCCAATTTCCAATCGGAATCTTTGAGACATCCCGTGTCTTTCTATCTACAGGATCTCCAACATCAACATACACAGGAACACCCAAGCGCTTGCCTTGAGAGATGGACAAAAGGAATAAAACTAGGCTTCACATGGCCCAGGACACATGCTCCAGCCCAGGCTTTGGGAAGTTCAGCATAGGCAAAATTTCCACAAATCCAATAAAGATTATCAGGAGTGAGCCAAGGAATAAAAGCATTTTTTGTTGGACCATAAATGTTTCAACGGGCCACCCGGGAATGAGGTGGATGGTTCGGTCTCATTCCCCTGGCAAGTACAGTTGGTTGAAGTACTATTGAAGAACCAACCTCCCTCACAGAGAGTTTCATCAACAAATTCCCTATATGCAAGGTTGGACTGTGGTCTAATAATGCAATTCTTGGCCACAATGACAGAATGGAGGGCCCATTTGGTTGGACGGTCCTTATTTTTCCAAGTCAAATTGAAATGAGAAGTAATGTTGTCCAATTGAATCTCTCAAGCTTCCCATGGCCATTGTTCTCCCATCTTAGTGCCTCCACAAAAAAAGCAGTTTTTAACCTCTAGAGAAGAAGCAACCCGCTCAGCTAAATCAATAAACAAATTTTTGGTAACCTGGGGTATTTCAATTGGAGTAGTAAATTCATGCCAAAACTCAGTATGTACATGAAATTGTTCAGCTTTACTATGATGCAAAGAGGTCTGAATAATTATCTGTCCATGAGGGTCTTTACCTGTCCCATCAATGCCTATACCATAAGACTCTGTGCGAGGAGATGCGTTTGAAAAATGGAAACATAGGAACCAGAGCAACAGGAGGTAGAGGCTTCTCCTTCGGTCATGGTAAACCAAGAGGCTCCACCCTTGCCTGGACCCTCACTCAGAGAATTAAAGGCAGTGTACCAATAAACATATCCCAAAGGGGGAGCACCATATCCAGAAGACTTGGAAACCAGTTTCTGGTATAGGTATTTTCTTTGTGCCAGATAACTTCTTTCCCATGAAAGATCTCCACCCAGGACTCCAAGGGTCCGGGACGGACCCTGGCCTTGCCGTATGGCTTCACAAGCATCAAAACAGACTGATACCTTATGTGATGTTGACCAGTTTGAGGCAATAGGATGAGTGAGGAGGGGGTGTTTATCTGAACCTCCCACATAAGGATAAACTTTGACACTAGATATTTCCTTCACCCCCTGTGGATTGAAGCAGGTTATTTTGTGAGCTTCTGTTCACATGGAATAAGAATTATTTCCATGCCTACATTGGGAAACATTCCTCCTACAGTCATAAAAGGAATGATAAACCATTGTTTGGGTGGTCTTTTCCATAGTATAGGTGGTTTTAACACAAGGGGTACGGTGTGGTGTTCCTTGATGAATGGGGGAAAGATGCCTTGGTTCCTTACCAAGGACATCATTAGTCACATTCTGGCTGGAACCAATGACCAGAATCCAGACAAGTCCAATCACCAAATTCACAATCAAGTGTCCCAGTCTTCTTCTTCCAGCTCGGGCATCTCATCATCTTCAGTATAGGTTTGTCCATTAATAGAATAGGTTATTACTTCTTCTTTTACTACTACTTTTTCTTCGGGATCAGTGTCACCGATATGCCACCCTTCAAAGGGCACAGGCAAATACTTTGGAATTTTAGGTCGGTAGAAAATCGCAGGAAGGCACATCAGAAGGGAGTCTGGACAACCGCAGTTTCAAACCCTCCAACTGTTGACTTTGCCACTGGATATTGGGAGCTGGAACCTTCTTTATTCAGGAACCTTCACAGCTATTGGAGTGCTGAGCAGCACCTGGACCGGTTCTGACCACTTGGCAGCAATGCTTGAGGGGTTGAGTTCTTTCACACGGATCCACGCTCCAGGTTCCACAATAGGAGGCAAGTCAGGGATCACTGGAAGGGCGGCTTTGACTTGTTGGGAGATAGAAGACAACACCTGTGACAGTTTCTGCAAATACAAAGAAACATTCTCCTCTCCTTCATCCACCCCCATAACATAATGAGAAACAAAAGGTCTACCATACACCATTTCAAAAGGTGACAATTGGAGCTTCCCCCTAGGAGTTGCTCTTACACGAGTCAGAGCAATGGGCAAAATCTTGGGCCAAGTTAAGGAGGTCTCCTGGCACAACTTTGCCATTTGACCTTTCAAAGTCCTATTCATGCGTTCCACTTGAGCCGATGCTTGGGGCCTGTACGATGATTGAACGTGCCAGTCAATGTGCAAAAGTTTGCACAATCCCTGAACCACTTGAGAGACAAAATGGCAGCCATTGTCAGACTCAATGGATTTAGGAAGTCCAAACTGTGGGATGATCTGGTCAACAATAGTCCAGGATACTTCACAAGCTCTTTGGGTGGTAGTAGGTATAGCTTCTGGCCATCCGGTAACATGTCCACAAAAACTAAAAGATTCCTCTTGGCCCCATTCCGTGGCATTCTGTAAAATCTACTTGCCATGCTTCTCCAGATATTTAGCAACATGAAGGGCTCCCTTAGGTAGAGGTTTCCCTCCTGTAGGGTTATTTCGTTGACAAGTCTCACATTGGGAAGAAGCTTGCTGAGCCAGAGCTCGCAGGTTGTGATTGCAATACCTCTGTTTTAGTCAAAAATGAAGCTTCCTTGGGGAGCCATGAAAAGCATCATCAGTTTGCTGTACAATTTTCCACACAAGGGCAGTAGGGAGCTGGATTTTATCCTCAACTGCCCACCATCTATTAACCCATTTCCCTCCATCGCTCAGTTGATCTCTCTGATCATATATGGGAGGGAAAGTGTCACAATCCTCTACTGGTACCAGGGGACAAGTCTTGGCAGTGGTTACAACTGGTTGATAGGCTGCCTGCCAAGCCCAATAGTCTGCAGCTCGGTTGCCTTTAATTACAAAGCCCTCATCCACCTGATGTCCTTTGCAGTGGATAATAGCAAGGTCCTTTGGCAGTTGGATTGCAACCATGAGCTCCTCCAAAAGAGCCTTCATTTTTAAGGACTTTCCATCAGCACCTGTATAGCCTCTCTCCTTCCATAAAGCAGCATGGGTGTGCACGGCCAAAAAGGCATATCGGCTGTCAGTATAAATGTTCACTCTCTTGCCCTGGCCCAACACACAAGCAGCAATCAAAGCTTTTAATTCAGCAGCTTGAGCTGAAAATGAGGCAGGAATGGCAGCAAGAGCAACAGGTCGCTCATCAGTGACTATAGCATAACCAGAGTATCAGACCCCATCTTCCACAAAAAAGGAGCCATCAGTCCAATATGACACTTCTAGGTTTCCAAGGGGTTCCATTCTTAAATCAACTCTAGCACCTGTGATTGATTGTAAAACTTCTAAGCAATCATGGGGTTCTGCATTTTCTTCTGGAATGGGCAATAATGTAGCTGGGTTGAGGGTTTCACATCGGCAAAGTTGAACATTTTCCTCTTCTATGATCTGGCTTACATACCTTCCAAATCGGACAGAGGTGGCCCACGCTGGCAATTTTTGCTCCAATAATACTTGAACCACATAGGGGGTGTAAACCTTCAAAGGAGCTCCCAATATGATTTTCTGACTTTCAGTAACCAGCTCAGCCACAGCCGCAATTGCTCTAAGACAACCAAGCCATCCTTTCACTACAGCATCCATGGTTTTAGACAGGTAGCCCACAGGTAACTTGTCAGGGCCCACTTGTTGTATTAGGACCCCCAAGGCACATCCACCCTGTTTTTTGCAATACAGTTGAAAACCTTGAGACTGATTTGGCAACACCAAACTAGTAGACTTAATTAAGGTGTCCTTCAATTGTCGCCATGCCTGGGTATGTTCAGGAGTCCATTCCCATGCCACATCTTGTTGTGTTAGGGCATAAAGCAGTTTAGCAATCAGGGAATACATAGGGATCCACAATCTGGCATAGCCTGTGATGCTTAAAAAAGTTCTAAGTTGTTTAACATTGGTGGGTAAAGGCAGGGCAGAGATGGCTTGAATTCTACTGGCATGAAGGCAATGGTGTCCTTCTTTTAAAACATATCCCAAATATTGAAAGATGGGCTCGGTGAGGGACAGCATAATAAGCAAATCCTGGGATTCCATGAGACCAAACCTCAGGGAAAATGGAATCCGGAAAAGAAACAGGAGGTGCACAAGCATCCAGATAACAAATATAAGCTTGCATAGCTGGAAAATCCAAAGAAATACCCTGGGGTTGACAAGTGATTGTTGCTCCCAATTTCCCCAGCAAATCTCTGCCCAGCAAATTAATAGGGCATTGGGGTAAAACCAGAAATGAGTGTTGAACTTTGGGCCCTTGGCTTGGAGTCACACATAAAGGGGTGGTTCAGGGAGCCATTTCAGTTTACCCACTGACACCAACAATAGGAGTAGTCTGAGAACTCAAACCGCTGCTTTAGGGGCATGCTGCAAGACACGGTAAGTTGCCCCAGTATCTACAAGAAAAACTTTGTTCCTTCCCCCTACCCCCTACCTCCAAGAGAGGTTTGGGGGAGGTAACAAGATCTCTGGAGCCATATTAGTATTGGGAGGGATAGCCGTCATTAGCATACATCTGCACTGTAGGATGGAATAGTTCAGCCTGTAGTGACAGCCGGGATGGGGGAGGTCCCCTGCTATTGGATGAAAATCCTCCCCTTCCCCTCCAGGGTACTTGGCTTCGTCCCCATCCATGGCCCCGATTCTTTGGACATACACTTTTCCAGTGGCCTTGTGCTTTGCAAAGGGCACACTGGTCTCGCCCCAGGGTAGCCTGACGAGGCTGGAGAACAACGGTCAAAAGTTGGGCATGCTTCCTCATGTTGTCTTCCTCCTTTCCCTCTGCAGCCTCCTCCCTCTGGGCATAAACTCTGAAAGCAGTTTGTATTAAGAGTTCAAAAGTTTGAGCACTGGGTGAAACAAGTTTTTGCAATTTGCGCTGAATATCGGGGGGTGCTTTGTGCAACAAAAGCCATTTTCAAAAATGGTTTACTGGCTGGGCTATCAGGATCAATGTCTGTATAACAACAAAATCCATCTTTTAATCGGTTGATAAAATCAGTAGGACTCTCTTGTGTTGTCTGGAAAATCTGATTCACTCTATAGTAATTAACAGTCTTGGGGACCCCAGTTCTAATGCCATGGAGAATAGCTTTGTGAAAATTCAGTAAGGCACCATATCCCCCATCAGTGTTGACATCACATTCAAAACTTGAAACAAAAACAACTTCAGATGCTGGCCACTGTTCAATGTCTCTTTGTCCATCATTGGTGGCTTCCTTCCATCCCCTAGTATATTCCTCCATGGCTTTTTTCAAAACTTGGGGTTTGTCCTCAGCCCTCAAAAATTCAGATGACAAAGTGTCTATATCAGGGACCGTTGGCTTGTGGGTGGCAAAAATCCTTTGAAATAAATCAACGTACTGCTGGGGGGATTCTCTAAATCGTGGCAAGTTAGCTTTCCAGTTAAAAAGGTCACTGGTGGTAAATGGGGTGTGAACCAGGACCATTTTTCCATTTGCTGCTGGCACCTGTCGCAGCAGGCATATTGTCTTCACCAAGTGATTTTTTGTGTGAGAAGGGCTTTGAATCCATGCAGCAGAGGATGATACCTCATCAGGATCTTCGTCTTCAGAGACGGAGAGAAGGGGGGCTGCAGGGGAAGCAGCTGCTGAACACAAGGACGGTGAAGAGACAGAGGGGGCTGTGGGGGAAGAAGCAACTGAGTTCAGAGATGGAGCTTCAGATGCAGCAGAAGGAGCAGTTGGGATCATATAAGGTGGTGAGTAATCTTCAGGTTCAGGACAAGTTTGAATTGCTTTCTTTTGAAACTTATTTGTTTCTGGGCGAACTGGACAGACCAAATTCAAAACCTCTGGAGGGACTAACAGGCCACATTGTTTTAAAATGTCCTGTCGGATGCTCAAATTAAAGAAAAAGCCTGCATATAATTCTTCATCCATCCACCCTTGTATAGCAAGAACATCTGTAAGCTTATTAATAATATCCAAGTCCACAGACCCTTCTCTTGGCCAAGGTTGTTGCCCAGGGCCCATAAAATAAGTTGGCCACAGATCAACACAAAGCACCACCAGATGTTGTCTGACAGGGTTAAACTTAACAGCCACTTGAGGTTTCAAAACATCCCAATTTTTCAAAACACATTGCAAAGGAGTACATTTAGATTTAATTTTTTTCTTTAAATTACTCTGACAATTCCCCATATTTTTTCTTTTTTTTACTTCAAGATAGTTTCTCAGCTTCCTCCCTTTTCACTTAATTAATTTGTAATTTTGCAATTAATTTTTCCTTTGGAGGACTAGTTGGGGAGATCAGTCCCCTATCTTATTCCAAAATTACCAATGCAAAAAAAATTACATACCAATTCAATTACTTTTCTTAAATCACTCTATCCTGTATTAGAAGACAGTTGCTTGGCTTCCTCTTTTCTTACATTTATTCATTTATTTTTATGCTTATCTATAGAGGACTAGTCAGAGAGATCAACCTCCTGCCTTATTCCAGGATTTCCAAAGCTTTTTTATTTCTTTTACTCACCAAGGCACCTGTTGCAATTTCTCCCATCAGTGGAGAAGCATGAGACCTCGTTGAATTTGGGCATTCATGTTCGTCAGACACGGACCCCACCAGTGATGATGAAGCATAGAATCTTCCAGGTCAAACACCCAGGAGCGCTCTAAGACTCACAATTCAGTCGTTGTTGGTTTCATCCTGCTGAGAATTGAAGGCTCACTGGGACCTTAACAGGGGTCTCCAAATGTGGGGGGGGGAAGAACCATTGTGGCTTCCACCACGTTAGGCGCCAGGATGTAAGGTTTTCCACTTAGCCTCACAATTGCCCCACCGTTACTCAGGAATTTAAAAGAGCCGAAGAAAGTCCTGAGCCAAGATTTCAACAAAGATTACAACTTTATTTTGATCAAAACAGAGAGGGGCTGCCTGATTCCTCTTCGTGGCTGATAGAGGAATGAAGGCAAGCAAGCAGAAAAGATGTCTTCCACCTTTTATACCTTTCCAGAACAAAAAGATCAGGTCTTGGTACCAGGCATAAGATGGCACAAAAAAACAATTCTTAGATGATGACTCATACACAGCAACCCAGGCTTCATCCATAACTCCTTTTCCCCCACCCCTTACTGTGCTCTTTTCATATAAGCAATCACCTATGCCTAAAGCATGAAGCCCTTACTTTTCCAATATATATATATACATATGTATGTATGTATGTATGTATGTATGTATGTATGTATGTAGCATCTGATCAAGCAATTAACTACAAAATAATGATTACAAAATAACAAAACAATGATTACATGATAACACTATAAGTATCAATATAAAATGGTTACTATATATAAAATAAATGCTAATGTCAAACTTAAACATACTAAAATTATAAGCACAATAAAATCCCTTCACTTACATATAAATACATATAAATATTAATCACTGTCCATCTTGAATATATAACAGAAAGAGGAAGCATACATAGTAGAAGAGAAAAGAGAGGGAAAGGGGCAAGGAGAAGTAGAAATGAAGGGGAAAAAAGGAAAAAAGGCATTGTCATCTGACTCCCTCTAGTGCAGTAGAATAAAACAAAAACCTCAAACCTCAGCTTTTTACTTTTATATAATAGTATTAACTAGCCATTTCTATAACAACATAAATAAGATTATTAACATGTTTCTCCTTAAGAGAGTTTAGGACAGTGATGGCGAACCTTTTAGAGTTTGAGTGCCCAAACTGCAACCCAAAACTCACTTATGCATTGTCGAGTGCTGAGTGGGTGTGGCCCATTGGGTGGGCGTGGTAATGGGTGGGACTAAAAAGTTCAATCAATCAATTTGAACTATGCAAGATCTTTTTTTTCCCGCGAGAAATTGAAATTGACTGATTAAACCTTTTCTTTTTTTTGCACACAGTGGCTGAAGCCTAAAGCGAAAAAGTTTTATAAAACCTATCTGAAGGCTTGGGACTGGGCTGACGGCGTGCGTGCCCACACAGAGGGCTCTGAGTGCCGCCTTTGGCACCCGTGCCATAGGTTCGCCACCTATGGTTTAGGATCTTTCATAATAGTAATGCTAGATTGCCGATCCATGCTTAGACATCTTTTCATCAATGTTTTATCTTCACAAGAGGAAAAATCTTTTAGCTGGGGGACAATAATGGGATACAGGTCATCTTATTTATTGATTTGTTTGGTTATTTCGAATAATCATATGCTGTTTCCCAAAAAATCACTATAACACTAGGATAACATAAGATAAAAAAAAGAAAATGAGAACAGTCCACAGGAACTTATTTTTATTACTTTCAGATTGTTTGATATACAATATATTGATTCAGTAAGATGTATACTGAAATGAGAAGAAAAACTTGGGGAACTTTTAAAAGTGTACTATCTCAACTTTTCCAGAGTGCAGCCAACAAGTACAAAACTCAGATATTTTGAACCATGGAAAATTCTTGTCATCCTTTTGGCCAGCACAATTGCAGCAGCAATCATCATCGGATTCCTGACTTATTTTTCACGATATGGTAAAAAGCGTCTTACTGTCAATTTATAGAGCTGCTTTTTGAACAGATCTTTAATTGGTTTTATTTTATAAATAGGTAAACTCTGTTTTCTCTGATTTTATAACATAGGAATAATTTGGCGTATTTTCTAAACCAATCAGATGTTCTTGCTCCCCAAACAGAACAAAATACTTTTACCTCACACACTGAATAAAAATAGATCTTGGCTTAATCATGGAAGAAAATGAACACTTGACTCAGCAGAGACATCCTTGCTCACTTTTTTTCCTTGCTGCAATCCTGCTTATAAAATGTAAGATGATGGATCACATTCTGCAAATGTATTGTCCTACATCCTAGAATGTAGAGAAATCAGCCTCACAGTTGTTTGAATCTACCATTTATCTTTGACATGAACTTCTGAACACATCTTGAAAGATTAAATCACGAGTTCTGGCCTAGCGTTATTTAACCTAAACTATTTTCCAATCTTAGTGGATTTTTGACTGAACATTTTTTCAAAAATCTGATCATGCCTATCTAAATTACCAATTAAAACAATTTTATTACCTTTACTAATCACTTGAAAGAAAGTAAGTTGGAATTTCCTAAGTTTAGATGTTTCTAAATTTTTACTAAGGGAAATATAATTTATTTATTAAATTTGTATGCCTCCCATCTTTTTACACCTTACAATATCATAAATAACATGATGAAACAATTACAGAATTAAAACATTAAAACATCAGACATTAAAAGCATTTAGATTTTTGAAGCAGTGTTTGTAAAATATCAAAAGCCTGGTAGTTCAGCATGCTCCTTTTAATATAAGATTCCTTTTAATATTTCCCCTGCCTTATAGGCAAAAGGACTGCTCTCCTCTGTCCTGTCTAATGTGGTCTTCTGACTCCAAGGATAGGAACAGTGAAGAAAAATAAGTAACATGGATTATTTGAGAGAACTGGTAGTATATTGGAATTGCTAATTTAACACAAATCTTACTTTTTAGGTATTAGAGATCAAAGGCTATCATATTACAAGGGCAACTTTAAAATCACTGGTTTGCAATACAATGGTGCTTTTTCTCGTCAGACTTCAGACCAGTTTAGAGATTTAGGAAATTGGATTGAAAAACTGGTAAGTCTCTGAATTTTTACTTGTCCACATACTAGATTCATGTATGTTGGTTTCAGGTACTTTGTAGATGTAGACTTGTAGATGTGAATTTATTGCTTTGTGTGTGATATGGAAACATGAGTAGTTGTGGGTTCTTCAACATAACAAGCCTTAACATAACAGCACTTAAAAACAATTTTGGAACCCATTAATTTTTGGATTTCTCTGAGAATATTAATTGAAAACTGTGGATAAGTTAAACCATGATGGATTAAAACTTCTGACCATACATAGGAATGTGCATTTCTGAATTCATTTAATCTGTTTAGCATATGTTTTGAAATGTCAAAGATCCTGCTAATTTCTATATAACAATATGACTGTTGTGGCAATTTCCCAAATATTTTATTGGTTAATTTAATTAATGGTTAACTTCCATTCCCCACCTCTTTGTTCCTAGTCCAATCCTATAAAATCAGTTTAATGCAAACTGATAATTACCTTTACTTCTTTATTTCTTAGAATGCTGGGAAGAGGCAGAGAATAATATCAGACAATAAGGCAAATATAGCATTCAATCAGTGGCCCACAGTTCCTGGAGTATCCTACCACCTTCATGCTAGACAAAATGAAACAAAAATAAATTGGTACTTGGTCCTATTCTACATTTTTGGTTCACAACGTGTTTATTTTTGTGGTCATTTCATCATACTCATTTGAGCTGTTACTACATGGGAAGTCTACCTATTTCTTCTGTTGCTTGACATGTAATTATAATTGAACCTGGAATTAATGTCATAAGCTGTGTTGGTCATGCTAAATTTTATGAACTTTTTGCACTGTTTGTTAAGTGAACTGTGGTTGTAAAAAGAATCCATTGTCCAGGATGGGTGTTTTTTGCTGGAAATTGGAAGTAAAAAAAGTAATAAATTGTGGGATTATGAGACTGTGGGATACTGCAAATGGCTATAAATGCAGGCTAGCTGCCAAGTGCCCAAAATGCAATGACAGGACTATGGGGGGGGGTGTCCATTGAAACTTAAGAATCTAGGTCCTATGTAGCCCTGGGGAGATCCATTGTAACTTTGATGGTCACTAAGCAATCAGTTGTAAGTCAAGGACTACCTGTAATAAAAAGCCAGTAAAAAGCCTAAAGGACAACATATTGGCATTTTTCCAAAAGGAATTTCTCATAATAACTATTGTTAAAATGTCAATAAAATGACTGTTTATTACTTTATTAATAGGGGTGAGGGTAGTATCGATAGAATTGCTCTGAACTGTCATGATTAATTATAAATCCTTGCAACTCTTCAAGACTGTATAGTAGCTCAGATAAAGAGAATAAGAGTGATGTTGAGAAGAGTTCTGCCATTTCCTCCTCCTTTTTGGTACTCATCAGTTAGCTACATTTTTATTTAAAAAATCAACTGCCTTGAAACAGGGGTTCCCTGGAGAAATATTCTCAACCAAGATTCAATGAGAAAGAGGATGAAACAAGAATTCTTGACAGTAGGAAAACTGATACCTCAAAAGTGTAACTTTTCCAAGCATTTAAAGAAACAGCTGAGCCAGCAACAAAGTAACCCAACTCTCAAATTCTGCCCAGGTTGTAAGATCTCAGAAGTCTGAAGCTACTTTCAAACTGATGACAAGTCTCATGTGGGGGTGTTTAAAGCTGATCTTGAAGGGGCCACCTCCCATGCTTTTTGCACTGCAAATCCATCTCTAGCTGTCTGGGAACAAATAGGCATTTTATTAATGAATTCTGTTTTAGGCATAATCTTTGTCCAGTATTGCAAGCACAGATAAACTGCTGCTGTGTGGGGTTATAAAAATTGCTTGTCAAATATGGAATGCCATCCAGGATATCAATCTTGCTCTATTCTTTGTGAAGAAATATGTTGGCCACAACTTTGGCTGAACCAAGATGGAAATATGGGCTTTGACCCAGAGATTGCTGCTTGAAATATCACTGGAAAGGAGAAGCACAACTGAAACTTCCATCAGTAAACATTGGAACAGAACAAAAATAATTATTTGGCTCCTTATCATGCCAAAGAGGTGCAGGAATGTTGGATTTCTTGCTAGGAAGATGATTAGCCAGGTATGCCAATCAGCTCGCAGTATTAGTGGAAAATCTGGAAAATATGCTTTCAAGGTGAAGCTGAAAAATATTCTTATTGTCAAAATTAATAAAATTAGCACTTTCTGATTCTGATTAGATACTGCTTATGTAAGAACCAAAGCAGGTAATATCAACTGAACAAGCAGATATTTTTTAAAAATGCAATCAGTTAGGACTGGACAAAGCAAATAACTCTTAAAAGAGAAAAAATATGCTGCTTTGCTTTGTAATGCTATGTAGAGCAAACAGCCTCTGAATGGTGAGTTGCTGATCCAAGCTCTTTACACAAAAAGCTCTTTCAAAAGATGTTTGGTTGGACTTATTATTTGAGAGAGCAAGAACTATGCCTGCCATTGTGATGTGCTTTTCTAAAGTTGCCAGTCTGATTGGTCTGTGTGTTTATGTGTGTTTGTGTGTGTGTGTGTGTGTGTGTTTGTAGGAAATTGGAGGGCATCACAAACACATATGGAACTAAGCAAGACTAAGGAAACTGGGCGGGGGACAGGAGAAGAATGCAACATGCTTATATATTTAATTCTGAGTATTCAAAAAGAAAGAAATGAAGTCATATGACTTTTGTATGGAGGATTCGTTAGTAAAGAATGTGATGGTCACACTAAATCATATATATCATAATATACGAAATAAAGAAATATAAAAATATTTGCAGAAAAAAGAACCTTCAAAGTATGCAATAGAAAATCAAATTTAGGTCCAAATGAACATACACTGACCACACAGAGACATACACAAACACAAACTCACTCTCTCACACACTGAATATACAGTATTCAAAATATTGTGTTCTGCATTAGTTATTATTCCCTCTCAACTTTTGAGTTGATGTAATTCCACTGAATTCCACTGAAATTCTAGCATTGTCTTTGGCTTCTGAAAAGTAATATATTATGCTCTGAGCTGCATTTTATTAGGAAATTGATATATTCTATTAAAAATACTGGCACAATGATGTGTCAACTATTATTAGCATACTAAAAGACTGGCATTTTTACATGTAAATTATTTCTGCCACTCCTTTGAATAAAGTTGTAGTTCTTGTCGTATAGTTTATGAGAGGATGTGTTGGAATTTGAAAAGGAATAAACAAAGATAATTAAAGCTATCAGGGCATGAAATGCTTTCATCAGCTTGACTATGCAGAAATACATGTTTAAGAAACAGTATACTTGCTAGAATAATTATGTATCCATAAGTGAGGCCCCAGGCAATTCCACACCACAGCTTAAGATGCTTGTCTCCTATGTTGCTACTACTTGTTTCTTTTTCTTTTTTTTTCAATCTATTTATTAATTTTTTCCCCAATATATGTAAATTTTTCCAATCAACAAGTTGTCTTAAATTTGCTAAACTAATACATATTCAATTCCTAATCCTTGCTTCTTTTCTCTAACCAAGTATAAAATAAGTTCCAAATTTGGTAATGGTCTGTATCTTCTTTGTCTTTTAGCCTCATGGTTAATCTGTCCACTTCTGCACATTCCAAGATCTTCCTGATTATTTCATCCTCTTGTGGCAAAGCTTCATTTTTCCAATATTGTGCAAAAATTATTCTTGCTGCTGTAGTGATATGTAAAATTAGATATAATTTCTGCTTATTAGTCTTTTCAGGCATAATGCCTAATAAAAAAAAGTTCAGGTTTAAAGCCCACCTGTTCATCCAATATTTTTTCTAACCACATATGTATATTTTTCCAATAAACCTTTGCCTTCCCACATGTCCACCAAATATGATAATACGAGCCTATATTATGTTTACATTTCCAACATCTATCTGACATTTTTTTTTATCGGCCCGGGACCCCTCCGCTCGGGAGGCCCCGCGGCCGCCTCTGACATATTTTTAAACATTCTTGCTAGTCTTACTGGTGGAAGGTGCCATCCATAAAACATTTTATACAAATTTTCTTTATATGAAGTAGACATTGTCAGTTTATAGTTTCTCTCCCATAACATTTGCCATTTTTCTAGTTCTATGTTATAACCAAAAATTTTTGCCCATCTTGTCGTCATTGTTTCTTTCGCTTGTTCACTTTCCATATCTAAAATTAACAAAAAATTATACATTTTCTTAATCAATTTCTCATCTGAGGTCAACAAAATCTTATCAAACGCATTTTGATCTTTATAAAATCCATACATTTTTACATCTTTTTCATATCTATTTAATATCTGTAAATGTGCCCACCAAGATAACTTAATTCTTAAGTTTTCCAATTCTTGTTTGGGTTTTAATTTTCCATGAGTATCTAAAATATCTTTATATATCCATATTTTCTCAAAATCCACTAGATTCGGATGTATAAATGCCTCCATCGTTGACAACCACCCTGGGATTTTAATATATATTTTAGCTTTAATTTTTTCCCATACTGTTAATAAAGCATTTCTTACAACATGATTTTGAAAATATTTATAGATTCTGTTTTTCCCATACCATAAAAAAGCATGCCACCCCAATTGTAGATCATGTCCTTCTAAGTACAATAAACTTTTGTTTCTAAGTGTTATCCACTCTTTCACCCAAGTTAACACCGAAGCTTGATAATACAATGTCCATTCTGGCAATCCAAAACCTCCATTCTCCTTAGCGTCTTGTAATGTTTTCATCTTAATTCTAGCTTTTTTCCCCTGCCAAATAAAATTCGAAACCAATGAATTTAAATTTTGGAAAAAAAAATTTCTCAAGTTTTATCGGAATTGTTTGAAATAAAAATAAAACCTTTGGCAGCACATTCATCTTTACTGTGGCAATTCTTCCTAATATTGATAATTGGAGATTTCTCCATCTTTCTAAATCCAATTTTATTTGCTTCAATAATCTTATGTAATTATCTTCTTTAATTGACGAACATCTAGCTGAAAGGTAAATACCTAAATATTTGACTTTTTTCACTATTTGTACTTCTGTTTTCTCTAATATTTGTCTTTTTTGTTTATCTGTAAGATTCTTTACTATTACTTTGGTCTTATCTTTATTTATTTTTAATCCTGCCACTTCTCCATATTCTTCTATCTTTCCCCATAGTTTAGGAATCATCTCTAAAGGTTCTTCCAGAATAAATACTAAATCATCAGCAAATGCTTGTAGTTTATATATTTCATCTTTTACTTCCAATCCTTTAATTTCATATCTTGCCTTATCCTTCTATTTAATACTTCCAGAGTAAGAATGAATAATAAAGGAGATAGTGGACATCCTCGTCTCGTACCTTTTTTTTTCTCAAAACTCTCAGTATAATCTCCATTTACTATCACTTTTGCTATCTGATTACTATAAATTGTTTTTATCATATTTATAAATTTTTTTCCAAAATCCATTATTTGTAATTGTTGAACCATGAATTGCCAAGAAACATTATCAAATGCTTTTTGAGCATCCAAAAACACTAATGCTAATTGTTTCCCTGGGTGCAGTTCGTAATATTCTAATACATCCATTATCACCCTTAAGTTATTTTTAATCTGTCTCTTCGGTAAAAAGCCATTTTGATCTGGATGTATAAACTCAACCAAATATCTCTTCAGTCTCTCCGCCATTATTGAAGTAAAAATTTTGTAATCCACATTAAGTAATGAAATCGGTCTGTAGTTTTTGATATATGTCAAATCTGTATCTTCTTTAGATATCAAAGTAATATTTGCTTCTATCCACGTATTTGGAAGTTTGGCCTCTAACAGTAGTCCATTGCAAACCTTTTTCAATGGTTCGCTTAATATATCTTGTAAGTTTTATAAAGTTCCGCCGGTAGCCCATCTGGACCAGGTGTTTTCCCGTTCTTTTGTCGCTTTATAGCTTCTAATATCTCCATCGTTGTTATTCTTTCTTCTAACATAGTTTTAAATGTCTCTGGTATTTTTGGTAGTTTGCTTTCTTCTAAATATTGAGCAATTCTCTCTTTCGTGGCCTCTACTTTACCATACAGTTCCATATAATAGTTCTTTATTATCTTTTTTATTTCTTCTTTTTAAAATTTTAAGCGACCTTTCCCATCTATTGAGTTATGTATTTATTTTCTTCTCTTTCTGCTTTTTAAGCTTATAGGCTAGCCATCTTCCTGGCTTATTAGCATTTTCAAAAAAAATTGTTTTGCTCTTTTTATTTGTTCGGCCAATTTCTCTGAGTCCAACAAGTTAAGCTTATGTTTTATTATTTCCATTTATCTTTTCACCGTCTTTTCCTGTGGATTTTTTTGTAACTCTGTTTCTAATTTTCTAAATTCTTCTTTTAATATTGAGTATTGTTGTTTTCTCTGTTTGTTTTTCTTTGCCATATACATTGCAGCTATACCTCTAAAATATGCTTTAGCTGTGTCCCATACATTTTGTAATGATGTATCTTCTACTTTGTTTTCTTTAAAGAAAAATTCCATTTCTCTTTTAGCAAAGTCTACAAATTCTTTATCTTTTAATATAGAATAATTTAAAATCCATCTTGGTTTTTTCCTTATTCCTTTCCATCTCACTTTTAAAGGATTATGATCTGCCCATGTGCCAGTTTCTATCTCAATTTCTTGTATGTCCATCTTTAATTCAGAAGTCATCCAAATCATATCAATTCTTGACCAAGACTTGTGGGAATTTGAATAAAAAGTATATTGTCGATTTTGAGGATTAAATTCTCTCCAGACCGTCTTGAATTCCAATTTCTTCTGCCATATCAAAAAATGCCTTAGGTAATTTTCTCCTTCCGAGTTTTCCTGCTTTACTGGTTTTATAGTCCATTATTCCATCTACTATCGCATTAAAGTCACCTATTAAACAAATATTCTGATATTCCATTTCTATTAATTTTTTGTGTAATCTTTGGTAAAATTGTCCTTGGCTGTCATTTGGGGCATAAATTGCCACTAACAATATTTGTTTTTGATGCAGGTATATTTCAACCATAACAATTCTTCCTTCTTCATCTGAGTATATTAATTTGGAGTCTATTGTCTCTTTAACGTATATTGCCACCCCTCATTTCTTTTGTTGTGCTAATGTATAATAAAGCTTCCCCATTTTGGGGTGTTCCAAAAATTTATAATGTTGTTTTTTTATATGAGTCTCTTGTAGACAAATTATGTCCATATTTAATTTCTGAAATTTCCTGAAAATTTTGTTTCTTTTTGTTGGAAAGTTTAGTCCATTTACATTTACCGAAAAGATCTCATTTTTTCCTCCATTTTCTCTTTCATTACTTTTGTTTGGGTCTAGTTGATCTTGTAATCCTTTGTTCTTTAGCGGTTTCTTCTCCGTCACCTGTTGGTTCACTTTTCTCCTGTTGCTGTTCTGATTGCGCCGTTGCTCTTTGGGGTGTTCCTTCAGTCTGCTTATCCTTTTGTTGTTGGGGTCCTTCGTCCAAAATTACTGTTTCTTTCTTTGAAGTCTTCTGCTTTCCAAATTGAATCCAGACGATACCTTGTATTATTCCAATTTATTAAAATGCCTTCCGGCATTAGCCATCTAAAATTTATGCCTTTAGCAATCAATTTTGTAGTTAAGAAGTGGTAAGATCTCCGAGTATCCCTCACTCTCCTGGGAATCTGTTTTAGAATCACAATTTCTTTGTTTTATATTGTACTGGTTCCTCTCTGACTTTTCTCAAAATTTCATCTCTAGTTGATTTTTTTGTAAGCTACTACTTGTTTTTTATGTCAACTTCAGAAATTCCAGTCCATTTGGCAGTGGACTGGCAAAGGTGCTGGGCTGTGTAAATCTGGTCTGACTCAAGATCCAATTGGTTATTTCCTTCCTACTTGTCCTTTCCATTCCTGAAGGGATGATAAATTCACCAGCTCTCAGGTGGATTGACCTACCAGAGTCTGCCTTTCATTTGAGGGGTTATCCCCTCACCAATTTTGCAATCAGGAAGTGATGAGTAGCCCATATTAGCAATGAATCAATGGGAAAATACAATCTTATCCACCAAAATGTTTTTTTTTCATGGTGCAGAATAGAGGAAAATCACCTAGAGTCCTATTTTCCATCTGTATTCTATAGATAAAAAAGATTAAGTCTGAAATTATCAATAATGAAATAATCTTTGGGATTGTCCATAGTAATTACTTACCATATTGTTTCCAGGGGCTCAAAGTGTCTTTTGATATGTAGATATTTCCTGTTGTTCACGCCTTTCTTTCTCCACTTTTAAATGACTTTAATGCTTGCTGATATTTAATGAGTAAACATCAAGTTATTTTATTGTTGTTGTTGGTTGACTTGTGTATATTTGCTGTGATCTGGTTATAGGGTTATATGTTGAGTGGAAACTAAACTAGGAATTATCCACAGTAATTTTCCAACTGTATCTAGTAATTAAAAATAGTAGCTTTTGATAGCTTAATCCCCTGTCTTTCATTGATACTCAGGACCAGCTTTCCATATTCGAGTTTCAGTTAACTTTTTCAGACAAATGTAATTATACTTTTAAAGAATGGTGAGGGGACATTGAATATGCTCCTTTCTAAAGAAAGATTCCCCCTATATGGCTAATTAGCAACTTGTGAGGCAGACAATATTAGCAATTTCCACCAGATAGAAATCTAAAGAATGTAATTGTGTTAGGTTTATCAGTCTGCTAGTTCAAAATTTGCCTATGTCAAAGCAATAGATTTTAGATTTGATGTGCCACAATCAAGTGTGACAACCCTGCTAGCTATACAGTGCAATATTATCTAAGCTTTTTAAAAAAATTAATTAATAAATTAAAATTTCACAATTCAGTTATGATAGTAGCAATATTTCATGTAGTAGTTAAGAAATGTCTAAATAGCTAGAGCCAGTTTCATTCTAAAGGCTTCCCAAAAGTAGCATCTATGATGACCTTGTGTTTTCAGTAATGGAAAGGAAATGAGGCTTTGTTAAACTCTGGACCTGGAATGTTTTGCTTAACTTGCTGGACTACAGAGTAAGAGTAAGAGTACTCCAGAACTGGGAGTAATCCTAGCCACCATACACAAATGCTTGCTTGGAGATTTACATATATGACAGGCGTTAGGTTGATAAAGGCAGGAAAACACAATCCATCCTCTTTTTAATTCAGTACACGCATTCTGCCATTTTTATGCTGTTGAGTCATTTTCTTCTAAAGACATCTTGATTGATAGGAAAACAGTCACAGCCATAGTACTTAAGCTGAGACACTTAAGAGTACAAATTTATAACATTTAAAATATGAAACCTTGTTCTTGAGATTATTGATGCTAAAATATGTCAAAAATCTAAAATGTTACCCAACAAGAATGAATCATCTCTCTATAATCTTTCTTAAAGGAGCTTCTGCAACATGTGGGCCCATTTGTACCCATGACATCTTCTTTGGTCCCCAACAAACACTGTTCTCCAACTGCTCATTTTAAATAGTTTTAAACAAATCTACTATGATTTTGAAAACAATAACAAAAGAAATCTGCCTCAATGGCATTCCTAGAGTGTTTGCAGACTTTACATGAACTCTCACATTATCCTTAGCTGTAGAACAGAGCTGTAGCTGAGATTTCTTTACAAAAATGCCAGATATCTGAATAACAACAACAATTATAAACTGTGTGTGTGGGGAAATCTGCTAGGAGACTAGGGAGTGGTGGAAAGCTTTTTAAATAAATAAATAAATAAATATTGTGTAGTATTATTTTTTAAGCAAATAAAATTTATTCAATGATCCTGTGTGTGTTTTGCATAGTTTTCACCTGCATGTGTGTGGTATTTCCTTTCGGTTTTGTTGCATTTGTGAATGGGTAGATGGCCTATCTGCATACGTGTGCCCAAATACCAACAAAGTTGGATTGGTAAGATAAGAGTTTATTCTGCAGAAAAATAGAAAAGTGGTTTGCAAAGTGTGGTGGATCCTGGTGAGAGACTTCAACAGGAAGTTTTAAACGCAGAGACCACACAAAAATATTCAAACTCATAACATTATATAAACTCCTATCGCGATGCCCCTGTCCCCTCCCCTTAGGTCCCATTTGAGAGGACTTCCGGGGGCACAATCTGTCCGATCCGCCTAGCCAGAATACATCATCCCTCCCCCTCGGTTACATCGTTCTGAACTTCCCTCTGCCATCCTTTTGTCTTGTTAAGTGTGTCTTCTAGCCACGCCTCCTGGAATCTAGTGCCTACATGCAGGGCTTGGCTAATCCTTCTATTAATCAATTGTAACCATTTTATTTTTAAACTTCTCCGTTTCTCACAAATCCACCTTTCTATTTTTTTATACTAATTTAAAAATAATTTTTTTCCTCAAATGGTTTTAAACTTTCCTGGATCTCCTCTGCATTCTCAAAGTCAAGTATTGCAGCATGTCCAGTCATCTTGTTTAACATCAGCATTTGTTCGTCACTCTTATTGGTTGCATTTACCATTCCCTCCACCGTGTTTTGTACGATACTTCTTATTATAGGGATCAAGCAGGGTAAGCACATTAACCCGAAAAATACAACTGCTAACATGAATAAAGCTTGTTTCCAGTTTCTAAAAATTCCTCCCAAGAATCCCTCATCATCAAGTATTCCAGTCCAGGTTTGGACCGGTACATGGGCTATTTTCCTCATCCTGTTTGTTATTTCCTCAATGGCTTTCCCTTCATCTTCTATTTGCAGATAACAGTTGGTTAAATTAAATTTTCCGCAGACCCCTCCTTTTTCTGCTAATAAATAATCCAAGGCTAACCTATTTTGATAAATTGCAGTCCTCATTTGGGTATTTTGTTTAGCCAACTTATTTAATGCTAGTGCTGTCTCGTTAGTGATAATCTCCAGAACCGCTTGTAACCTAATAATGCGATTCAGCACATAAATTGGAGTCCTATATCCCCATGATCCATCCTCAGCCCAAGTGGCAGGTCCATACACCTGTATTATGTGCTCAGGTGGCCATTCATTATCCTTCCAATTTCCAATTTTTAATGATCGTTTTCTCCTAGCTCCCTTCTCCTCATATACTGCTATTCCAAGTTTTTCCCCTTGAGGAATAGGAAGTAGGGGAAAAAACTAGGCTTTATATTTTCCAATACACATGAACCACACCAATTGCTAGGTAGGCTGGTATATGCAAATTTTCCACATATCCAATAAAATCCTTGCAGGGCAAACCATTCTTGGGATGCATTGTCCCAAAGCCCCTGTAAAACTGTGTTATTAAAAAGATTTTGTTCGATACTGTGCATGGTTCCCCAATTTTGAGTACTTGAGTCCCCGTAAGATCTCTGGCCGTCGCATACCATGGTTTCTACTTCCTCCCGGTTCTCGGAGCAGTTTCTGTTAAAGCAGAAGTGACCTATAATGGATGTAGTTAAAGCCCATTTTTTACTTTTCTTTGGTAATTTAGTAGTCCAAGTAGACATAATGTTAGTGTTTTGTATATCAATTTCTTTAGCTTCCCAAGGCGGTGGCTATCCTTTCAGCTAGATCTATAAATAGATTTTTGGTGAGAAAAGTGAGTCCCCAGGTATCAGGGTGATCAGCCTTTTCAAGCTCCTCATAAAAGGAGTGGAACAATTTTCTTTCTATTGGGGCCAGATTTTTCCTTGTTACCTTAACAGTGATGCGGATACTCGGGTCCTTTCCCGGACTCTCAATTCCCAATCCATATTCCTGTGATCCTTCATCGGGATCCATAAAATGCAAACATGTAGGGGTACAATGGTCTTCTAAACAGTCAGATTGTCTGACCCCCTTGGTTAAATTAAACCAACTGCTCTTCTCTGTCCAAGTCCTAGGTGGGCCCCTACCATCGGAGTACCAATATGTCTGGGAAGCCATGTAGGAGCTTCCTCTCTGTTGTTGGTTGTAAATGTATATCCTTTGTGTGAGGTAACTCTGCTGCCAACTCAGGCCCCCACAGGTGGTCCAGGGACTAAACTTCATGGCATAGCAGGTGTAAAGCAGATTCTACTCTCGTGATTAGCAGAGGTACTGGTGTTCTGTCCTAATAATAATGATGTTAGATTCTTTCCACTTTGAGAGGTAAATATCTGAATGGTTGTTTGATATTTCACACTAGCGGGGTCAACGCATGTAACCCTTCCTGTTTCATTACACAGGGAAAATCGGGTGGTATTATGAACACACATTCCCACCACCTTCTTGCAGTTCATCTGAGTATGATATGTCAGAGTTTTACTTATCTTATTACCCATTTTGGTGGTTCTAAAGCAATCATTACAGTTATCAGAGTTATTTATACTTTGACCTTTGCATATGCTCCCGCACCCTACTACTCCCACTGTAATCCATATTTTAATTACTCCTGCAACCAAGGTCATATTGAGGTCTAACATTATCCCAGTTCTGTCCACCCCTGGAAAAGTACTTCTTCCCTTTTACTTTTAAGATCACTGTCTATAACGGGCTGAAATTGGTACTCGGGACACCAGTCTTCGATGATCACTATATTACACTCTTCTCTGCAGTCTCTGTGTATCAGTGCACAATCTAGGCAATGGGTATAACAACAATTACACCAACATTTACAGTCTAAAACCAACACATTTAAACCCCCCTTTTTTCTAATGTCTCTATATTTTGCTTTTTCTTATTATCAACTTCAAAGGATCAGGTTGAGGCACACTCTTCCACTCAGTTGGAGCGTCCACCGGTCCTTTCACACGAGTGTAGTGGGTCCAGCCTTTCTCTGCCGTTCGTATTGCTGTTTTGGATTTCAGCAGCACCTGGAAAGGGCCTTCCCACTTTGGAACCAGCTTTTCCTCCCTCCAACTCCAGATCAGCACCCAATCTCCGATGGCCTAAGGGCTGGAGGCTTTCCTCCCCCTTTTTGTTTCCTCATTGCTTGCCTATTTATTTTTTTACATATCAAGAATTTATCACCATTTGTCTTGCTGCTGTATAAATTCCAATACATCCATAATGCTTCAGGAACTCATCCACCAATGCCTGAACCCCCCCCCCTCCAGTGGCTTCCTTCATGTAACTTCTCCAATAATCCTCATTTACCTGACTCCCATCCGGGAGAAACCATTTACCCTTCTCTCCTTGTTGCCCACCTATCTGCATTATTTCTTTTCTTCTGTTTCTGAAAACACAGGGATCTCTTCTAGTGTTTCTACAATGGGTATTAAGACATTTATGCTTTCTTCATTTGCTGCCCTCTTGGCTTCCTCATCCACAATCCTATTTCCCACACTTTCAAAAGAATTGCCCCTCTGATGTGCAATCACATGGGTTATGGCAATTCTTTTGGTCAAATTTCCTTTGCTGTTAATCATTCCTCTTATCACCCAAATTTTTCCAAAGGTATGGACCACCCCAAAGGTGTACTTTGAATCTGTATAAACAGTTCCAGCCTTGTTTTCTAACAATTTTAGGGCCTGATTTAATGCATACAGTTCACAAGTTTGGGCTGACTACCGGATTCTACCAACTCTTTGGTGTGTCCATTTATGATTGCATACCCGTTTTTCTTTAATTCATTGTCTACCCAGGAGGAGCCATCTATAAATAGTGCCTCCCTGCCTTCTACTTCCCATTTCATTCATTCTGTTGTGTCCTGGGCCAGCAGGCACAGGCTGCAGCGATTGGCCCAGGCAGACCATGTGGATGCCCGGGACAAGAAAGGCTGCTCCCAGCCTTGCGTGCACACACACGGCGGGAAAAGATCCTTTGCAATGATTGGCCAGCAAGGTATCGTGCAGGGGGGCTATAAAAGGGGGCTGCACCATTTTAAAACCTGTTCTGTTGGTGTTTGTAATAAAGGAGAACTGTTGGAACTCGTTGCTTCATCTCAATGCCTCTTTTCCTGAAACAGAACATTGGTGACGAAGGTGGGATGCTTGCAAGGCAAACAGATTAAGAAGCCAACCTTACTCACCACAGGGGGGCTTGCAGCTCGGAGAAGTGTGGCTCCTGGAGATTGACTTAGCCTGCCAGCACTGAGACACTGGAGGTGAGCTCAGAAAAGGGGGCCCTTTCTCAATCCTTGCAGCAAGAGGCGTGGACGAAGTTCCTGGGCTGAAACGATGGCAAAGATAGGCCGGCTTTCAGAGTTTGACACAGCTCACCCAGAACGCTGGAGCTCGTACGTGGCCCGGGTGGAGAACTACCTCCAGGTGAATCAAATTTATGAAGATGACCTCAAAGCTGCCATGCTGCTGTGTGTGTGTGGGCAAGAGACCTTTGAGATTGCAGAGAATCTGGTTGCCCCAGCACCACTGGAATCAATCACCTACACAGAATTGAAGAGGATGCTTCGAGATCATTTTGAACCCAAGCTCTCAGTGATTGCCTGGTGACATGTGTTTGAGCAGAGGGACCAGAGGCTTGGTGAGTCTGCAGCAGAGTTTGTTGCAGCCTTGCGACAAGCAGCTAGGCCCTGCGAATTCAAAGATTTGGAGGAGAGACTGAGAGATCGGCTGGTCTGTGGCCTGCGAAGCTGGGAGTTACAGCAGAAGCTCTTCACGAAGGGAGGCCTCACGTTTCAAGATGCCCTGAGGGAAGTTTCAGCCGAAGAAGCAGCAGGTGGAGCTGTGAAGGCCTTGTGGCTTGCCACGCCCCTCAAGTTCCAGCCACTGTCCATCAAGAGGTTGCTCACGAAGAATCTGAACAGGATCCAGAATTGGAAGTGGACCGGCTGCATCAGACTCCAGGGAGAAGGCCTCATGGAGGGAAGGCCCAGCCAGCATCATCCCCTCGGTGCATAAGGTGTGGAGGCTGCCATCGCCACGCAGACTGCCGTTTCCATTCTGCCATCTGCAGGGCCTGTGGGAGGCAAGGCCACATTGCCTTTGTCTGTTTGGGTCGCCAGAAGGAACATTACCCAGAAGAATTGCCTCAGAAAGGTACCAGGGTCCCCAGCCAGAACAGGGCGGGCTTCTGTGCGTCACATAGGAGCATTTTTAGAACAGGGGTCCACAGGCCACTTAGGAAGAAGCTTCACATCGACATGAAGTTGCAAGGGGTCCCCTTGTCGATGGAGCTGGACACTGGGTCTGCTCTATCGATCTTCTCCCTAGACACCTTTAACAAGATCTGCAGCAGAAGCCACCTACAGGTGAAACTCAGACCGTCAAACCTCATCCGCACAGATTTCCAAAATTCCAAAGTCAACGTGAGGGGGGAGGCCACACTCAAAGTGCAGCATAGGAATTTTGAGGGGCTACTGGATGTAGTTGTGGTTGGGGGAGACCATACGAGTCTCATTGGACTCGACTGGTTTGAGGCCCTGGGAATTCAGGTGACTGGAATACACAGCATGCAAACAACAGGCCTGGCTGGGGTCTGCAAGGAGTTTGGAGATGTGTTTAGTCCAGAATTTGGCTCCTACAAAGGCCCTCCTATTTCTCTGAGGCTAGGCCCAGCCATAGCCCCCATTAGAATCAAGCCACACAGGGTGCCCTTCGCCTTAAAGGGAAAAATAGATGCAGAGCTGGATAAACTGATTCAGCAGGGTATCTTAGAACCTGTGGACAGTAGTCCATGGGAAATTCCCATAGTTACACCACTGAAGGCCAATGGTGAAGTCCGAATCTGTGCGGACTACAAGTGCCTGCTTAACAAAGCGCGCTGCAGCAGCATTCGTACCCAGTACCAGTGGTCAGTCACATTCTAGCCTCCCTCAAAGGGGGCCAGATCTTTGCTAAGTTTGACCTGGCTCAGGCCTATCAACAATTGCCAGTTGATGAGGAAACGGCCGAGGCCCAAACTATAGTGACTCATAGGGGGGCATTCAAGGTAAAAAGATTGCAATTTGGAGTAAAAGTGGCCCCCGGCATCTTCCAGAGTGTAATGGAGCGAACGCTCCAAAATATCCCTGGCGTTTGCCCATACTTTGATGATGTCCTCATCGCTGGGGACTCAGCTGACAATTTAGCCAAAAGGCTGAGAACCATTTTGCTACGTTTCCGCCAAGCGGGGCTGAAGCTTAAGCAAGACAAGTGCAAGATCGGGGTTACCTCCACAGAGTTTCTAGGATTCCGCATTGCTGCTCAGGGCATCCACCCTGCTGAATCCAAGCTGCAAGCAATTCAGCAGGCCCCAAGCCCCAAATCCAAGGGCAAACTTCAGGCCTTTCTGGGACTGCTAAATTTTTACCACTCATTCCTTCCTCTCAAGGCTGCAGTGGCTGAGCCGTTACACCTGCTCTTGGACAAACAGGCCTTTTGGCAGTGGACATAAGCACATGAAAAGAGCTTCAAAGAGGTCAAGGTCTTGCTCTCTTCAAATGCGATCCTCGCGCACTTCAATGAGAACTTGCCAATGTGCATTGCCTGTGATGCGTCCCTTTATGGGATTGGGGCTGTGTTAAGTCACTTGAAGGCTGATGGAACGCAAGTCCCAATAGCATACTACTCTAGAACCCTATCATCAGCTGAACGCAATTATGCACAGATAGATAGGTAAGCCTTAGCCATAGTGGCTGGCATAAAGAAGTTCCATGACTTCGTATATGGCCGCCACTTCATGGTCTTTACAGACCATAAGCCACTGCTTGGGTTGTTCACAACAAACAAACAAACCCCATATATAATATCCCCACGAATGCTGAGGTGGTCTATCTTCCTGTCTGCATTTGACACTGGTTCACAAGCCAGGCAAAGAAATGGGTCATGTAGATGGTCTCAGAAGGTTGCCATTACAGCAGATAGGGGCAGATCCAGCACCTGCCAAATGCATCCTGTCTATTCAGGACTTGCCTGAATTTCCCCTCAGTGCTAGGGACGTGGCTGCAGAAACAGCCACCGATCACACGCTAACATGCGTGCTGACCTGGGCGTTGTCTGGATGGACTGACACATGTCGAGGATCAGAATTCCAGAGCTTCTGGCAGAGGAAGCATGAGATTTCCACCTTCAAGGGGTGTGTCCTATGGGGTAGTCAGGTAGTAATCCCAACCTCATTGAGGACAAGAGTCCTGCAGTCTCTGCATGAGGGACATCCGGGAATAGTCTGGATGAAGGTGTTAGCGTGCAGCCATCTTTGGTGGCCTGGGCTCGACAAAGACGTTGAGGCCCAGGTCAACGGGTGCACTGTTTGGCAACAATCAAGGCCGGAGATGTCCCAGCCCCCAGTTCATCGGTGGGAGGAGACTCATACCCCATGGTTGAGGGTCCATATCGACTATGCTAGGCCCTTTCAGGGGCAATTCTTCTTAATTCTTGTGGACAGCCATTCCAAGTGGCTAGAGGTCATGCCTGTCTCCTCCACTACCACTGCTAGGACCATCCAGGTGCTGAGAGGGATCTTCGCCGCACATGGACTTCCAGATGTCCTTGTCTCCGACAACGGGCCCCAATTCATGTCATTTGAGTTCAAGGCGTTCCTACAGGCCAACATGATCCGGCGTGCCACATCTGCACCTTTCCATCCAGCTTCCAATGGACAGGCTGAACGAATGGTGTGCACAACCAAGGATGCCTTAAAGAGGATCACTCATGGGACCTGGCATCACAGGCTAGCGGGCTTTCTTCTGTGCCACCACACCACACCTTGCATAGCTACTGGAAAGAGCCTAGCTGAACTCCGCTGGGGTTGCCGCCTCATCATGAAACTGGACAGATCGCACCCAGACCGGGTGGCTTCACAGGTGTCACAGCCGCGGGCACCTAGGAGACTACAAGTGGGTGATCCAGTCTGGGCAAGGAACTATGGACCAGGACATCTCTGGATCACAGCTGTGGTATGCAAGATCTCTGGGCTACTGTCATACGAAGTGGCCTTGGACGATGGTTGTGTGATCTCACGTCACATTGACCAACTGCACTGGAGGCTCCCCAGCAACTCTTCTGCTCCTGGCTCGGCTCTCGGGGGGAGGAGGACCACAATTACGATTGGGGACCATGGTCTCTACAACATAGGCTTCAGCTATTGCTCCAAACAGGGAATCCACAGAAAGGGGGTTCGCCATGGAGGCAGCTCCGGCCTCTGGTACTCAGGCCACTCCAGCTGCTGGCCTAGGGCTCAAGGGACAGTGCTCCCAAGAGGAGTCCATTGTGGACTTGGGGAATTCCACCCCATCACTGGACTTGGGGAATTCCACCCCCCCCCAAGGAACCCTGGCTTGGATTTAGCAGATCCAGCCAGTCAGCAGCTGGGTGGGTCCCCTGGGTTTTGGGGCAACAAAGTCCTGGTCTGCCTAGCTTGGCAGGCCAGGCACACACACCGGCCATGAGAAGATCAGGGCAGGCCAGAGGTCCTCCCAAATACTTTCAAGACTATGTACGGTCCTTGTCAGTTCATGGGCAGGCCTAGTAGTCTGGGTTAAGTAATGCAGCTCAAGGGGAGTGGGAGCATGGCGGTAGCAAGACTGTAGTGTTGTGTATATATAGATGCAACGTAAGCAATGCAATGGAGTGTTGGAGTATTTAAAATAATAAGTGAGCCTTATTATTTTAGCCAAGGGGGGAGGGGTGTTATGTCCTGGGCCAGCAAGGTATTGTGCAGGGGGGCTATAAAAGGGGGGCGCACCATTTTAAAACCTGTTCTGTTGGTGTTTGCAATAAAGGAGAACTGTTGGAACTCTTTGCTTCATCTCAATGCTTCTTTTCCTGAAACAGAACACATTCATCTCTCTTTTCCCCCACTTCTGGGTAACCCCCCTTCTCCTAGCCATGTCTTTATCTATGTTTACAAACAAATTGGTTAGTAAAGAGCAAACAAAGGAGCGCTTTACCAAAAACTCTGCTTGAGTTTGTCTGCACACTAATCTTTATTCAAAACAACATTGGGCTGTGCTTAAGAGTATATAGAGAGAGAGGAAAAGAAAAACAAGCAAACAAACATGTCCTTCTTCACTCTTTTTGTTGGCCAGACAAACAGAGTGAAAATATTTCCTTTGGTAGCTTCTTTTCTCTCAGGATTAGAAACAATTAACAGTCACATTTACCTCACACACAAAAACTTTAACACACATATACATACCATGACAAGGAAAAGAGAACAGAAAAGAAAACAGAACTTTTAGTTCTACACATTTTGGTCATTCCCACCACAAATCTCAGCTGACTTGAATTAGAGAAGGCAAGAATCTTAAACATACCACGTGGTTGCACAGAAAGTTAGAGAGAAAAAGAGAATCACTACTTCTTATTTTTCTTTTAAGTACTTTTATTTAGCCAATTCCATTTTCCTAACTTTGCTTTACTTTGCTTACAGAACCTAACCAGCTGGTTACTCAAATCCAATTCTTTCATTCACCCATTCCATTCCATTTGCACACAGGTCTTTCCCCTTTCCCGAACAAAAAATCCTGCGCTCTGGCCAAACCCCCGTGCTTTCCAGGGTCTGACACTCACAGATCCTTTCTGCGGCTAGGAAAGACCAGAAAAAACAAAATCCAACTGTGATTGGGAAAAGGGTCTTTTCACTCACACACATACACACATTTCTCTCATTCCCCTTCTTTCCAAAGCAGTCCTTGAGCTCAAACTCCAAGCTCCCTTTTCTACCCTGGCTACAGACACAAGCGGGTCTGCTGCCAGCAAGATGGGTTTATGTTTCCTTTTCCTGTTTGGGGCTACTCAATTTTCTCATCCCTCCACCATAGGAAGCAGCACAAATTTACCATATCTTCTTTTGTTAAATTTAACTTAGTAATCAGTTTGTTATATGGTGATTTCCCCCAGTTTTCTAACAGTTTTCATAATGGACTGTGGGGATCTATTTTTAGTTTTGGATTTTTCCTAACCCTTTTCACACACTTCCTCCCCTGGGACCCTCCCAAATTACCCATGGTTGGTTTATCGCACAATTCTTTCGTCCTGACCAATCTAATGAGACCACAGTTCGCTTCACCAAGCCTCTTTCTCCTTTTACTCAGGAGTCTGCTCTTATTCCCCCTTGCCAGTCTTCCAGGACCCTCAGGACATCCACAGCTTGTGTATATCTGTTATCTCATATTAGGCTAGTACAATTCATATTGTTATCAACTAAATAAAAACATCTTTGTTACAATTATCAATAATTTTTAGCTTATACATATCTTAATTGCATTTGCATTAAATCCTTGCATACAATCAATGTCCTGTTATTGCTTTTTTTCAGGCTTTAATTTCCCATCAATATTCAAAGTAACACTATTATTTATGATTTCCAAGTATTTTATGTTTAGATGATCAAACGTTTCCCTTATCTCAACTTCTCCCTTTTTCCCTTTTCATACCAAAGTCTTTTAGGCAATAACAAAGTATAATATCATAATTTGCACAAGGTGTCACCAATGCCGTTTTATAGCTTTTTCTTTTTTTTTTAAAATATTTTTTTATTAAATTTTAAAAACTATTAACAAAATTATAACATAATAACATAATAACTCAACTGAAAACAAGCAAATAACATATTTAACAATCACTACAAATAGCTGCTCGGAACCCCCCCCACCACATCCTCCAACAACCTACCCTCTTCTATCCTTCTAACTACATACTTTCACCTTTCTGTACATCTTCCCTCCACTCACCTCTATTCCCTATCTCCACCCTCTAACCCTCTACACATACCTAACCTTCACTCCACCTTCCTCACCATCCAATGCGGTGTCTAGAGTTTTCCCGAACGCCCTAAAAAAGAAAAAATCTATTCCCTTAATACCCCCAACTACAGTTGAGAAACATAATCTATTACTTATTATCTCCCTCCCCCCTCCCCCCAGGCTTCCCAGAGTGAATACAGAGTAAGAACGCAAGAAACCCCGCTAAACTACACCTTCTCTGTCCCTGAAAATTCCTTCCAGGGATCTTAGAAGGGCTCAACCTTGCTCTTGAGGCTCTACACCTCTTCTTAGCCCGAAGAGGGGTTTTTCCACCGCAACAAACAGCTGATGAGCGCTGTTGTTAGCGGCTTTACAAACCCAGAGAACGGAGCCTCCCCATAGAGAGTCCAGCGACGCCGGTGAAGCCACCGGAAGCCCCCGTTTTATAGCTTTTTAAGTCCAAAACTTATATGGTGATTTTTCAAGTCTTATTTTTTGTAAGGAAAAAAACAAAAGTCTCCAATAAGAAAAAGAACACTTTTAATCCCCAAATTTCAAAAAATTATATATCCAATTAGATTAAAATTAATCTTATGGTTGCTCTGTTTCCCCTGGGTAGTTAGTCACTGCTTTTCTTAGAGGGTGGGGTAAAAATTCACTTCCCTCTCTCCTCACAGGGGGAAAAATACTTTGAGCAGTTTTTTCAGGAAATAAAACTTAGAATCTTAAAGAAAGGGTCAGGTCTCACCCAGTTTCATCTGCATTGCTTGAAAGTTGCTTGGTGATGCTTTTGACTTCAGCTGTCAGCAGTTTTGTGACCGGCCATATTAATATTGCCGGTCCTTCCCCATCAGTTTGGAGGGCTTCCCCAGATCAAACAGAAGGACTGCCATCCTCCTGCGATCAAACAGGGGTCCCCTCCTTGCTCATCGCCTCTACAGGGTGAGTTTCGACCCTTTGCAGGAATCCCCCAGTGGAGCGAATTCAGGCGCGAAAGATGGGGCCATATCTTCCTGTGTTGTGTCTGCGGCACGGTGATGTCAAGTTGGAAGTCCCATAACTGTTATTATTGTTTTTGGAATGGAGCTTCTGGCATACAGAAAGTGCTTTACCATAGGGCACATTCCCAAGCTATACATGATGCAAACATCCACTATTATGGGAGATATTCTTAGCGTAAGACTACTCCTCCCAATGTTGGGAGAAGGGACAGAATGAGGCTAGAAACGTATATATGTATTTACAAATGTGATGGCAATTACTGTAGATCTCTCCCCTCTGCAGTTACATGCTATTGCTAAATTAGGCTTCTATTTTTGGCTATGATTAGTCTGGTTTTGGTACTAGCATGTTTAATGACCTGCAAATCCTTGCCTTAGTTCACATGAGAAAGTCCACAAATTGTATTTGAGTGTTACTATTCATCACAAGTAATACACTGTTTCTTTTATGTATGTAACACATTGATTTATTTGTGTCAGTTTTTAGTAAATTGGGTATTGCTATTTAGCTGTACAGATCTAAGACAGGGGTAGGCAATCTTGGCTCTTTTATGACTCGTGGACTTCAATTCCCAGAATTCCTGAGCCAGCTTGGCTTAGCATGGAAACCTTTCCCTTTCCCCTCAGCATGGCTTGCTCAGGAATTCTGGGCGTTGAAGTCCACGAGTCATAAAAGAGCCGAGGTTGCCTATCCCTGATCTAAGAGGACTATGAGTTCTGTAACTTTCTGCAGACACTTTTTTTTATAATATATTTTATTAATTTTTTAACATGGTCACCTTAATATTCGGTAAACAGTGTGTTGTCTGGGTTTTCATTTAAAAAACATTTGCTAACAATTGGTTTCTATGATCTATAATCCACATAATAGCTTTACTTGATTTCCTCTTCTTCCTATAATGTTCTCTTTTACTAACCTTAAATTAATATAATTCTTATTGTTTTGATAGATAACAATTGAGTATAACATTTTTTCTAATATTTTCGCAAATAATAATCACATCAATATAATATTTCTTTTCTATCTAGTCATTCTGGTTCCCTCATCATAGATCTCATTTACAGTTCTTGTTTACATTTGTTTTTCCCACAATGTTCAAGACATTCTTACTGGTTAAGATTTTCTCAATGTTAATTACATTTAAATATTTGATTCTATTTTTTCTCATGTAAATCATCCCATAACTTTTACCTTACTTAAGGAATAAATAAGACTAAGAAAAGAGAAAAAAAGAACAAGAGTAAAGAGGGATAAAAAGATAGTAGAAGACTGAAAGTCCATGTTTCCCTTAAGCTAATACATATTTATTTCCCCAAAAAAATTTCAATCCATTGTAATTTACTTAAAATCAATCACATTTAAATATCTAAAAATGTCCTTATATATAAGCCATTCTAACTCTTTTATATTACTCATATCAAGAAATAAGATAAGAAAAGAGAAGAAAGAGTATTATATTATTTGAGGGACTCCTCCCTCTTAAAGTAAAATTCATATCCAAAATCTTTCTGTTACTTTAACCATATTCAAAAAGGTGTTTCTTTTTTAAATATTCTCTCTGATAACTCTCATCATCTATTTTCTTAATTTTCACTTTGGCCTTCTCCTTTTGCCCAATATCTTTAATCAATATATTCTGTTGAATCAAAGAGTATTTCCATATTCTTGTAGGTGTCACTGTAGATATAAAAAATAAGTCAAGTACAATATCTTTGTAGGAGGCATTTGCTCTTTCATATTTGTTGAAAATCTTTTTCTTTCTTTTTCTCTCTGTATCTCTTATCATTTTTTGTCTCTTCAGTTCTAGTGGTGTTCTTGACGTCTCTGCATTTTGACCAGTCTTTTTTCTTATCCTCAAATTTGTCTTGTGGTCTCAAAGTATAGATTGCCTTTTCCAAAACCAATATTTCTTGTAAAAAAATTTCCACTTGGGTTAAATCATACTTCTTTGTTAAGTTCCATCTTTGAGTCTCTATCCTTGAATTTGTGTTCAGTTATCTGTTTTATCTGCTCCTTCTCTATTGTTATTTCCTGGGATTTTTGATGTTGTAAAGTTAAATTGGAGATGAATTGATTTATGTTTTCAAAGTTATTTTGGATTTCTTTGTGGTTGGAAGTCATTGTTGTTTGAATTAGTTGCAGCATCTCATATGTCTCCTCTTGAAAGGTATTTTTTTTCTTGATAAGTTCTTTCTGCAAGTCTTTGATTTTCCATATTGGTCAAGAATCAAAGTTTTCTTTTCTCTGCAAATAGCTTTAGAGTCACAGTTTAGTAGATATTTATAATCCAAAAAGGTTCAAAAAGGTTTCCCAAAGTTTATAATCCTCTCTTTGTCTCTTCAGACACCTTTTGCATTGCAGTGCCATGGCCGGACCATGCAGTACTGTTTTTTGCTGGATAGCTGTTTTGTCATTTATTTTTTTTCAAGGCACAAAAATAGGCCATGAGAATGGCATTGGTTGACTTCTATTTTTTTCTTTGAGAATTATGAATGATGGGGGCACTTCTGCAGGGATCATTTTCCTTTTCTCCTTTTGCACCTTTTGCCTTTCTTCCTCTTTAGATACTGTTAATCTACTTATTATATTCTTTCTAGTTTTGGTTGAAGATGATGATAGTGGTTTTTTCTTTTCTTTTCACTTCTGAAAAGAAAAAGTGAATTTTAATTTCATAATGAGCTTAATCCTCGTAGTGAATCCTCTTGTATTAGTTCCATCCTGCCATAGATAATTTTTCTCCATTAAGATCCATCCCATATTAGTATTTCGAGTCTTCTTCTAACTGTGCATCTATTGCCACTTTGCTCTGGTTTTCTTCTTCCTTTGTTTACTTCCACTTTTCCCAGCATTACAGTCTTTTCCAGACAATTAACATAAAATGTCCAATTGCTGATTTTCTTAGCAATTTTTAGGAGTCTTCTCCAATATCAATGTTCAAAAGAGTCATTATTCTTCCTTTCCTGTTTCTTCAATGTTCAACTAGTGTCACAGAGAATGTCATGGCTTCTACAATTCTGATTTTTGTTAATATGGAAACATCAATGCATTTGAATATCTTTTCCAAGGCCTTCATGGCTGCTGTATCAAGTGTTAGTCGGCAACAAATTTCTTGACTCCTTATTCCTTAACTGTTGATCCTGAAAGACAGAAGTGATTCACCACTTCAGCATTTTCATTTCTGATTCTAAGGTTGCTTGTTCTACCTCTTCTCATTAGCTCAGTCTTCTTTATATTTAATTTTAGTCCATTTTTTTCACCTTGCTTCTTAATTTTTTTTACCACAGTAGAGTTTGTGAATCCTTTGCACTGTCAGTTCTCAGGGCATAAGTTGTTGCTGTTTCTTTCCCCAATTTAAAACCATGTTTATCTTGTTCCAATCCACCTTCCTTTAATATATATATTCAGCATATAGGTTGAATAAATAAATATACAGCATTGCCATACCCCTTTACCAATTTGAAATCAATCTGTTTTACATATTTTATTTGTACTGTACATTGCTGTTTTGTCATGTGTTTTTTCATGAGGTAAACAGATGTTCTGGATTTCCCATTTTTCTGGACACATTACACAACTTGATGTGATTAATATAATCTAGAGTCTTTTAATTATTGATCAGGCACATAGTGATTTGTTTTTAGAATTCTGTTTTTTTTCTAATTAGGCAGGATGCATCAGCAATAATATTTCATTTTCTTCAGTTTTTCCTAAAGCCAGGTTGAACACTCATTTTTCATATGGGGTTCTAATCTGCCTTGGAGGATCCTATCCATTATTTCTCTAGCATGTAAAATTAAAAACAGATGTAATATGATGCAGTAGTTCTTAACATGTTTCAAAAGAGTAACTCTGTTAATGGCATTATTCTGGGAGCCACCCATTATCACTATCAACTTCTGTTCTAATGCAAACTTTAAGATTTTATGGTGGAATACAGGAAAGAGTGAAATCGTAATTTTCATCTGCTTAAAGTAGGCTGCAACTTATATATAAAATTTGAGCAAATACTTGTATTTTTCTAACATGTCCTTGAGGGAACTTTTTTTGCCTTCTTGATTGAGATTATGTTTATAATACTATATATTATTTCTAAATATCTTACTACTATTAAAGAACAAAATTACATGTAGCTATCAGTTTTTTTAAATAATGCTAAGCAACAGAGGCATAACTTGGGAGAACAGAAATAGCATCCAAATAAGGGAATTGCTACACATGTGATTACATCTTGAATAAAAACTTAATACATAGTCAAATACAGATATGAATGTTCTGTATCTCATCTGCTGATAAGAAGAATTATACATAATATATTCTCAAGATTTGAAATGGTTAAGACCACACTTTATCCCATTGAAACAAATGGAATATAATTAGTCCTTAATTAATTTCCGTCAAGGATTCTAAACATAGTCTTATGCATGCTTCTTTAGTTTTGTTTTGTTTTTAGTTTTTCATTCCTTAGAGTTTTATCCCCTTGTGCTTGGTTTATCCAGTCTTTCAAAATATAGTATCTGTTTACTCATTTATAAAAAATATTGAAAGAAAAATAGCTCAAGACATATTTCAGCTGTGAAATTGGTATAGATCTTTTCCCATCTTTAATTGGGGCAGTGTGATGGCTCAGCGGTTAAGATGCCGGGCTTGTCGGCTTGAAAGCCGACAATCCAGGTTTGAGATCCAAGTTTCATGCAGTTCTAAAGCATGCAAATGCAAGTAGATAAATAGGTACCACTTTGGTAGGGAGGAAACAATGCTCCATAACGTCATACTAGCCACATGACCATGGAAACATTTTGGACACTGCTGGCTTAATGGCTCTTGAAACAAAGATGAGCACCAATCCCTGTAGTGGGCTATGACTAGCAGAGTAAAATCCTCAAGGATTCCTCCTTTATTTAACTTTATCCTTATGGAGAATTTAATGTTTAATTTAATTTAATTTAATTTTTAATTAGAATAAATAGAATTAGAGTTACACAATCTGATTAGGGACCTTTTTCACAATCCTCTATTGGCATATTTTTCAAGAAACAAGAAATACCTTTCTCAGCTTCAGTTGTGATACAAATTATTGTAGAATCAGTGACATGAAATCATTTTGCAAAATCATCAAGTTCCCAAATATCTTACAGTATAAATTCTAAGACTGATAACAGCGATATGTGGAGTAATTCATCCTGATTATCATTATTTTTTAAAAATAAAGACAATAACTTTAATATTATTATAGTTGCACTATAATATAACTGTAATGAGCGGTGGGAATGAGGCTTCTTTAAATTTTAAGCTGGTGTGAGGGTTAGAACTAATTCAGACATAATAGTAGAAGACTAGACATGGTTGCTACAATAACAATGGACACATATCAATATCTATGGAGATTCCCAGTTATCCAGGTCCTGGTTGTTCCAAAGGTGCTTTCTCAAAAGGCAACTGGACTTTTTTTTCCCTTGAAGACATTTTGCTTCTCATCCAAGAAGCATGATGTCATGCTTCTTGGATGAGAAGTGAAATGTCTTCAAGGAAAAACAAAGTTCAGTTCCCTTTTGAGAAAGCACCTTTGGGACACATATCGACTACCACTCTTTCCATTCAGAAGCAATCTGCTTTAATTTCTTAAGGTGCACTGCAAGGCAAAAAGAAAAAAAAAGAGACAATAAGGCTTAAAAGTAGAGACTGCTAAACAAAGACTTGAGGCTCATGGCTGGCAGTTGCTAGTTTCCTAAGCTATTGTAGCTTTTCTTGCTTCTGTAATAAAGCCAGGTTAGATACTGAATAGCTATCTCATTTAACTTTGGCTAGCTAGCTTTCAACTAGGGTTGCATTCCAAGCCTGACAGCTATAGAGCAATAGTACTGCTTGATCTTTGTTATAATCTTACAGTTACAATAGATAGGCATGAATTTTGAAGAAGGTAAGGAATCTGCTGCCCTTGGGAATTTAAGCTGGTTCAACTATCAAATAACTGCTTTTAACTTGTTCATACTGTTCTGGATTATTGAGCAATTAATTTGCTGGAAAAGACAGAAAGTTCTATCTTTTGATGGAAGATGGTTTTGCTATTTCTTTTTCTTTCTTTGTTGGAGTTAGAATATTATTGATTTGTTGGAGTAATAAAAGGAAATGGAATGGCATATACAAATAATATAAAGGAATTATCTATTTAACAAATAAAATTATTTGATTTCTTTCTTAAGTGGATGTCTTGGAAGCTGGCAATGATATAAGTGTTTAAAGCCACATATATTTCTGAACCATCTGCTTCAAAACATAAATGTTATCCTTTGCTAGGGGAGTGAAAGATCAGAATTGTACCATTAATGATAATAAGATAAATCAATGATAACAAAATAGAGCATTTCAATTATTTAGGAATAATATTCCATTCATCCAGGTGAGAAATGTCCACTTAGACCATGAAGCACATGTAGCGAAAAGAAACACCAAAGCTATATTTACTTATTTTTATTCCAGGGAGGGGCAATATATTCCCATGGCGCTGAAATTATTTGAAGGAAAAGTAATGATACGGGTATTGCATGGCATGCATGCAGATCCTTATTCTAACTTTATATCAGCAGAGAGGGTGCAATCCAAATTCCTGAGACTAGTTTTGCAAGTGTCTAAACGTTATTCTAATGTAACTCTAATGTAGCCTTCCACCTTAGAGGGTTTACACCAGGTTCTAGTGCACATAGCAGGGTATCCATGAAATGTTTAAAATCATTTGATTTAAAAACTACACCACTGCCAAAAGCCTAAGTTAACACCATAAAAAGTCTGGATTCAAAGCCCAGAACCAAGAAATTAAAGTTTTGATTGAAATGATGGCTGCTTCATTGTAAAGATAGGCCAATGCTACCTCTCTTTTGCTGCCCATCTGTTCTATTATTGTTATTTTACTTATAATATTTGTTGTTGTTTTGCTGTATTTAGCAATTCTATATGTAGCTGGTAAGTTTTTACATTCCTTGGCTAAATCAGAGCTTTCTTTGTTCAAATCACTTTTTTCCCCCCAACAGATGTATGAGACATTTCACAATTCTGTTTTAAGACATAAATATAGAGGTTCACGACTTGTCAAAGTGAGGTACGTAAAACCATTATTCGAAGACATGCCAGAAACTTCAAGTTCATTCTTCTAAAATAATTTGTGTACTTATGTGTATGTATGCAGCTTATTCAAGGTACATATTTTCTACATGCCTTACCACAATTTTCTTCTTGATGTGCAATATAATTTTTCATTTTCCTTTGTAAGGTGGTCCCTTTGGTAACTTAATATGACCTGTCTGAATCATTTCACCTTTATGTATTTATTTTGTTTGTCATCCATCCCTGAAGGCTTTGGGAAGCAATAATAAAATTATGATCAAAATTATCATAAAATAAAATGTAACCTTCACAAAACTATTGAATACCTTCCCCCCAAATAGATATAATTAACAATATGAAAATATACACCACAGTATTTTGTTAACCTTTAGGTATATAGTGAAATGTATTCCAGTATGTGGTGAACTGCTTGCAGTATCCATGCTGCTGTTTTTGTGACCATTACCTTTGTAGATCCCAATCCTTAGGAGGGCCAGTGTGTTCTCATATGGTGCAGTTAAAATTAAGGGATATTGGAGAGTCTTTAAAAAAATAAAACATCATTTGAACTATTTCACAAATTGAAAGGATGTTCACAATAACTTAAAAAGATAAATTCACAGTATTTTCCACTATGAAATAGGACACTGGTTCTTAACTCACACTTAATAACACAAATCATTATGACCTTTATTCTTTATAAAGTAGTGCTGAAAGATATATATATTCTTTTTTATTTATATAGAAATTTAAAGATGTTATTTTCCTGGCAGTATCTATCTAAAAATTTTTAAAGTGGCCAAGTGTGCAGTACAGTGACAACTCTTTATTCAAGCATTGAAAAATACAAAATATGTTAACAAATGCATGCCTATACATGTTTATAGCAATGGTGGGATTCAGCCGGTTTGGACTGGTTCGGTAGAACCAGTAGCTAATTTCTTTTAAGTTCAGAGAACTGGTTGATGTGTGGCAGAAACACCACCCCTCCCGCCCCCAATCGGACTCATGCAACACCTTCTTTCCAGCTCTGAAGTGGTCCTCCGTCACTTCCTCCACTGTCATGAGCAGTCCCACAAACAAAAGAAGTTTATGGGACTAAAAAAAAAAGTTCAATCAATTCCAACTTTGCAAGATTTTTTTTTTCACGAGTTGGATTTGATTGATTGAACTGGTTTTTTTTTTAGTCCCACAAACTTTTGTTTCTGGGAACTGCACATGGTGACAGAGGAAATGACGGAGGAACTGGAAAGAAAGTTACAAAAGAAATGGTTTGGGAAGCAAGGGCATCTGGACGGTGGTGGGTAGGGCAAGATCGCCAACTCCGCGGTGGCACAAAAATGCTTTCCAGCTCCAGCGCTCTAACTGCTAGCAGAGAGGGAATCAGAGCTGCCACTGTCTCCCTTCCTCAGCACAGCCCCATCGGCGTGGGCGAAGGTGGCCCTGGGACAGCTGGAAGGGAGCCCTCACACGGTCCGTGCCCTGTATGCTTGGCAGCTCTGATGGGGGCAGCTGCTGTTGCTGTTGCTGCTGCTGCTCTGAGCCTCTTGCCCCACCGGCCACACAAAGAAGCAGGAAGCGGTGGCGATCCCTGCATCACCTGGCCTGGCTGGCAGCAGCTCTGGAAGTGAAGCAGTCCCGCCCGTCCTTGCATTAGTGGTGGCAGTGGCTGGTGGGATCCCAGCAGATGCTGTGCTGAGGAAGGGAGATGGCATGCTGCTGGCCAGACCTGGTAATGCAGGGATCGCCACCACCTCCTCCTGCTGCTTCTCTGCGTGGCCGGCAGATGGTGCACTGCAATACCTGGGCAACGCATGACACTGGGTAGAAGGTGGCAGCGGCAATCCCTGCATCACCAGGCCTGCCCAGCATACTGTCTCCCTTCCATAGCGCAGCATCTGCCAGGATGGTGGTGGTAATGGGCCATGGGATGATGTGGAGCGGAAGCAGCGAGGGATGGGTGCACACCAGAGCCCGCTTACCCCCACTCTCACCAACACAAGGATGGATGGCACAGCTTCACTTTTGGAGTTGCTGCTGGCCAGGCCTGGTGATGCAGAGATCACTGCCACCACCTCCTACTTCCCTGTGTGGCCGACTAGTTGAGGGGCTCAGAGCAGCAGCTGCTACCCCCATAAGAGCTGCCAAGTGGATGGGCCCCCGGCTGGGCAAGGGCTCACTTCCAGCTGTCCCAGGGCAGTCTCCACCCATGCCAATGGGGCTGCGCTGAGGAAGGGAGATGGTGGCAGCTCTGATTCCCCCTCTGCTGGCAGTTCCCCTCCAGCTCCTACCCAGCGCCCCTTCTATGCAATCCTACCTGACCACGGTGTTGATGACAGGCTTGGCCAGTGGGGGCATGGCTTTCCCTGGCAGAGTTGTCCCAGCCCTCCTGCCCCCTCACCTTCCCCCAGCTGGGACTTGCTGACCCCCCACCCTCCTGCATTCACCCCATTCTGAGACTCCTGCAGCCCCCCCACCTTACCCTCTTGCCCTCCCCAGCTGGGACCTCCAACTATTCCATAACCGGGAGCTCCTACCCCCCCACTGGGACCTCCTGCCCCCATCCCAGCTGACCCCAGAGCAGCCCACCCCGACCAAGATGGAGGGAAGGCGAGGCAGAGAACCGGTTGTTGAATTATTTGAAACCCGCCACTGGTTTATAGTGTTATTCTTGCTCTTTAAGTAGTTAAAATTCTCAAAAAACATTCAAAGAGACTCTTGCATTAATCATAATTTTCAGTAAAAGAGAATATTTGTAGCTCAGGATTGAAGTCCTCATGTTCTCTGAGTTTGGTTGTTTGCTTGTAGACATTTTATTATCCAACTAGGTAACATCATTAATGTTGATGCAGCCTAATACACTAGCTGGGTAAACATGATCAGTACTGATGATGTAACCTAATTGGGTAATGAAACTTCTGCAAGCAAACAAATAAGCTCAGAGAGCACCAAGGTATCCACAATCACAATTTCACCAATATATCATAGCCAAACCAACCATTATTATTTGATGATGTGTCCTTAAGTAATCAAAGATTTAACTGAATGATGAACCTATGTTATATTAAAATATACAGCTCTACATTTAA
Organism: Bothrops alternatus; assembly: GCA_034064705.1. Lineage (NCBI taxonomy): Eukaryota > Metazoa > Chordata > Lepidosauria > Squamata > Viperidae > Bothrops > Bothrops alternatus. The sequence goes on along the minus strand of JARGCV010000103.1, from coordinate 18,713,049 downwards.
TACTAAGCTGTTTATAAGCTGTGGTGTTCTTTGCATGCCATCTTCATAATCAGAGATAGGAAAATACATTGATTCCTGATGTTCTTTTCATACAGCAATATCTGAAAATCTTGCAAAGAAAACTGCAGGCTTAGGTTTAGATTTGCAAATGTTTTTGGTTAAGGAAAAGGCAGGGAATTCTTGTGGATCTTGCTTATACAAGAATGTATACCTCTCAGCAGAGGATCTCACCAGCAGCTTTTGGAAGTAGCTTTTATTTTCATTTCTTTTGCACTTGACAATGATAGCAAAATCAAAAAGACAAATGTAGGAGAGATTGATAAAGATTATTATTTTTCCTCTAACAATTTGTCATTACTTTATGTGGTGATAATTTTGGTGAAGATGATGACAGTAAAAATAATAGGTAAATTTCAAGTTTTCATTAGATAAAGAAGGAAAAACTGGTCATTACAACTCAGGGAATGCAGGTTTGATGTTTTTTCTATTTTACGCTTGATCTTAAGTAATGCAATTTGTTAGTTTTTAATTCTTCAACTGTTAAGTTAATATACCAAACTGTATACTTAATTTTTAAGTACTTTAAGATTTTGAGATTGATAATTTATAGATTTGTATTACTACTTTCAATTAATGGTACTAATTATTCCTTTATTGTCATATGCAGTTATCTGTTTTTCAAAAAGTTGGTGCATATGCTAATCATGTTTTAAAGCATGCCTTAAATTGGAAGGGACCTTGGAGGTCATCTAGTCCAACCCTCTGCTCAAGCAGGAGACCCTATACCATTCCGGACAAATGGCTGTCCAGTCTCTTCTTAAAAGCCTCCAGTGATGGAGCACCACAACTTCAGAAATCAAGCCCTTCCACTGATTAATTGTTCTTAGTGTTAGGAAATTTATCCTTGGTTTTGTTTGCTTCTCTCCTTGATTAGTTTCAATCCATTGTTTCTTTATATATATATAACAAGTTTTATTAATTTTCCATTTTTACAAACCTTCAGGTATTTAAGGAAGCAACATGGTGGTTGGGTAATACATAATCCAATAACACGCTTATCCATACATATATCAGTTTACATCATCAAAAATTTCCTCTGTTTCCCTTAATCATTATAACAAATTCAAATTGGTAGGTTGCTAGTTATAACTCAATCATTTAAAACATTTATAAATAGCTTTTAGATTAAATATCTCCAAATCCTGTTTTTAACTTTTGTCTGGTTTCAATTAAAGCATTTGAGTTGGCTTACTGTCCAATAATGTTTAGATTTCGGATAGCCCATGCTTTTACTTTAATTCATACAAAATAGTATCATCTCTAAGATACACTTATTGTTTACTCCAATAAATTCTTAATTTATTTCACCATCATATTCTAATTCTCATTTTAATATCATCGCTTATTCATAAAATAACCTTTATCCTCTGAATCCATCTTCTATTTATAGTTCAAAACAATTATTTAAATAACTAATTTATTTTCCTTATAGATATAAATCTAACTATTAAATCCAATAATATCTTTTAAAATCGCCTTAGCTCATTAGATAAAGTTTAAAACTCTTCCATTAGATATCAAACAAAGAAACCCATTTTAAAAAAAAATCTAACTCTGGCCTTCCTTTTATGCCAAACCGGCTTCCATAAAAATGCATTTTGGGCCTCAAATGGCTCTCCCTTCCTTCCTTCCTGGATATATCATTTGAAACAGATGAGACCATCCAGCCATCAGCCTATCAAGGAAGCCAGTCCCTTCACAGTCGTTAAATTGTTGACCGAATGGTTTAAATCTCCATATCTGAGTTGATGTGTTTATCATGCGTTCTGATTGGTCTTCTTCTAGTTTCAACTGAAGTAAATGAAGGTTCATGTTCGATGTTGTAGTTGTTTTTGGATCATCTAGATTATCTGAAATCTCAGTGTATTGTTGTAAATCCTCTGGAGGTTCCATCTTAGCATTGCTTTGATCAGTTTCTGTTACTGTTGTAGTTGTCAAGTCTTTAAGTAAAGTCGAGCTTTGAATATTAAAGGTCTGGTAGATTGTTCCTGACATTCTTCCATTTTATTATTAGTTCCTTCTTCTATTGCTTTTTGAAGTGTGGGTTCCTCTAATGGGGTTTGTGGCTTTAAAGTAGCATGTAAGTCTTTCATTGTGGACTTCATTAGTTCAGTAGCCTCTAGAATTTTTTCAAGTATAAGTTTGACATTAAGCTGTGGGTGGTATTCCTCCATTTCTGTAATGTAAACAGTCTTAGTAGAGGATATTTTTAATAAAAGTCAATAACTGTCCGCTTCCACTATAAAGAACTATTTTCACCACACAGCTGTTTCAAGTTCTTATCTTTTGGTTGCTGTCAAGGACAAATTTTATTCTCAGAAATCTCCCAGTGAGAAAGAATTTATTCCACTTGTTGTAGCACGTTTTCACCACTAGATGTCCTTAGTAACATACAGAATAAAGTTTTTTTCCGGTTCAAGAGAAGAAACAAAGAACATTCCAGGTTTTTTTTCCGGTTAACAAAAGAGAAAAAAAAGTAAACAGTAAGTTTTTGTCGAGATACAAACCTTTTAGGGAGCCCAGGTACCTGGATATTACAAGTCCAGGTAAGTAGTTGTTTAATCTTGTTGTTCCTTTTTTTTCTTTCTTTCTTGGCTTTATATTCCCGAAGTGAGCAAAAGCTGTGAAATTCAGCTGGGGGAAAGAGGTATTTCAAAAATTTTTACAGGAAAGTAGTTGGGAGGGAAAAAAGGAAAAATAGGGTCTCACCCAACTCCTCCAGTTGCTTCTTCATGCTTAGTTGGTGCTTTGGGCTTTCAGCTGATTCAACTAAGTGAGGGGCCATGTTAGTGGCTGCTCTTTTCCTCTTCGGTCTTGGGGAGTTACTGCAGATCAAACGGAGAGGCTGCTGCCCCCCCCCCATGATCCAGCAAGGGTCCTCCCCAATGGTCGCCCCTCCAGGGCGACTTTTGACCCTTTTCAGGGTCTTCCGAAGGAGAAAAACCAGACAGCAGGGAGAGAAATCTCTCTATGTGTCTGCCAGCGTCGAAAACCGGAACTGGGAGCCTCAATCCATTGTTTCTTGTCTTGCCTTCTGGTGCTTTGGAAAATAGGTTGACCCTCACTTCTTTGTGGCAGCCCCTCAAATATTGGAACACTGCTATCATGTCACCCCAGTCCTTCTTTTCATTAGACTAGCTGTATCAATTCTTGTAACTGTTCTTCATATGTTTTAGCCTCCAGGCCCCTAATCATATTTATTGCTGTTCTCTGCATTATATCTAGAGCAGCAGTTCTCAACCTGTGGGTCGCGACCCCATTTGGGGTCGAACGACCATTTCACAGGGGTCGCCAAACAATGCACTCCGCCATTTTCCCCCTTTTTCCTTAGCTGTGCTACGCCATTTTTCCCCCTTTTCCTTAGCTGTGCTACACCATTTTTTCCCTTTTCCTTAGCTGTGCTACTCCCTCTTATTCTATTGGCTTTTGAAAGCCAATAGAATAGACTCTCTTGCATAGAGTCTAATTCTATTGGCTTTCAAAAGCTAATAGGAATTGTCCAGGCTGTCTCCGCCCTGCTGAGCCCGCCAAAAGTCCCAGTCTGCAAACGGTGCTGCAAGTTGTCTGCAGCGAAGGCAAGCTCTCTGGAAGTTTCCACCCCTCCCTGCTGAGAACTACTAAAACTGTAAGTAAAAGAGGGCAAGGGGTGGGAGGTGGGAGGCCGGCGGACGCAGGGAGGATTTTTGGCGTGCGTGGGGCCCGGCAGGTGGCTTACCTCCCTAGGGCTGGGCCAGCTGGTGGTCCAGCCTGTGGTCGCCCTTCACCGTCACCACCGCAGCTGCCCAGGAGCACCTGAGCACCTGGGCCTGCCTGCCGCCACCCCAAATGGGCGGCGGCCTACGCCTCGGCCGGCGCAGGGGGCAGCACCGTGCATGCGCGATGTGGGCTGTCGCGATGCGCAGGCACGATGCGGGTCGTTGCGGCGCGCAGGCGCAATGCGGGTTGGGGTCGCAGCCTGAAAAAGATTGAGAACCGCTGGTCTAGAATCTCAACATCTTTGTTATACTGTGGTAACCAAAACTTTATAAAGTGGTACTAATATTTCATAGGATCTTGATTCTATCTATCTGTTAATGTAACTTAGGATTACATTGATTTTTTTGGCTGCTGTCGCATACTGCTGGCTCATATTTAGGTGAATGTCCACTAGGACTCCAAGATTTGTCTCATAGTTACTGGCATTATGCCAAGTTTCACCTAATCTGTCCCTGTACATTTGGTTTTTCTTGCCTAAGTATAAAATCTTATTTTTCTTCACATTGAATTTCATTTTGTTAGATAGGGCCCAGTGTCCAAGTCTGTCAAGATCCATCTGGATCTTGAACCTATCATCTAGGGTGTTGATGAGTTCCCTTTCTATTTCCTCATCTATATTGATTATGAAGCTATTGAAGAGTACTGGGCCTAAAACAGAGGCTTGGGGTACTCCACTGCTTACTTCCCTCCATTGTCGATGTAGTTTCATTAAAGACTATATGTTGAATGTGGTTTGTCAGCCAGTTACAAATTCATCTGGTGGTGATGCTGTCTATCTCCACATTTTTCAGCTTAGAAGAAGTAGGTTGTGGTCTACGTTTTCAAATAACTTACTGAAATCCAAGTATAATATGTTCATGGCATTTCCTGGTCCACTAAGACTGCAATAAAATTTCTTTGGCATGATCTGTTTTTGACAAAACTATGTTGCTTCTGTTTATAATTTTCCTTGTTTCTATGTGTTCACAAATCTGTTGCTTGATTATGTTTTCTGGGCTCTTCTTAATTATTGATGTTGGGGCAAATTGGTCTGTAGTTTCCTGGATTTTGTTTTCTTTTTTTGAAGATAAGAACCATATCAGTTCTTTTTCAGTCCTCTGGTAGTTTCCCAGTGCCATAAGAACTTTGAAGGATGTTTTTCAATGTTTTCGAGATCACATCTGCCAGCTCCTTCAGAACTCTGGGATGTAATCTGTCAGGTCCTGGTGATCTGAACTCATCTAGAGCAGACAGGTATTCTTTTCCATTTTCTGGCTTATGTTAATTTGTATTCTTAGTCTGTGTTTCACCATTCTTTTTTGATAGCCTGGGCTGAATACATGCAAAGAATGAATTAAGCAGCTCTGTTTTTTCTTTACTGTCCATTATTTCCTTGCCATCTTCTCCCATTGGTGGACTGATTGTTTCCTTGACGTCTTCCTTGTTCTTTATATGTTGAAAGAAATGCTTTTATTATTATTATTATTGACATTTGTAGCAAGACTTACTTCATTTTGAGCCTTAGCTTTCCAGACTTCCATCTTTTCAGGTTTGGGCTATTTACTTGTATTCTGCCTTAGTTATGTATCCCTCTTTCCATGTTTTATGTTATCCTTTTTGTCTATCAGAAAGTTCTTTGAGCAGCTGAGAATTTATAAGGCCCTTAAAAATTTAGATTAGGTGATTTTTCAGGAAGCAACCAATATATAGTCATTACATAATTCACTGTTATAAGCTAACAGTGACTTTGACTTTTCAGTAAGTGTTTATCATTTGCATAATATCCAATATATCCAGGTGGAGATAGTCCAGTGGAGATAGCTTTTAAATTATTTGTTCAAAAATATTCAAAGCTTGAAAAAAGATGCCCTGTTATTTCAATATTATGGATTGATCAGTGCAAATGCACATTTCCGAAGAATGACATTTTTTGGGAAAGTACATTTTTTGTATTACTGTGACTGATGACAAGGTTTTATCTATAGTGCAGGCAAAGTGCCTGTACTGCAAATGGTCTTAAAACTTGAAATAGATAGTTCTTCATACATATGCCCTTTCATGGAACATACTAGAGATTTTTTTTTTAGTCCAGAACAGCAAATGCTCATTTACTTTATAGCTTTTTAAAAATTCTTTTATATTCTCATATAATGTGAGTTAAGAACGGTAGGTTCTTATAAATCACTGGGACCCGACAAATTACATCCCATAGTTCTGAAGGAGCTGGCAGATGTTATCTCAGAACCATTGCACCATATATTTCAAAACTCCTGGAGCACCAGGGAAATACCTGAGGATTGGAAAAGGGCTGATGTGGTTCTCATCTTCAAGAAAGGGGAAAAAAATGGACCCAGGAAACTACAGACCAATCAGCCTAACATCAATACCTGGGAAGATCCTGGAAAAGATAATGAAAAAACAGATCTGCGAACAACCAGAATCAAACAGGGTTATAACCAGTAGCCAGCACAGGTTTGTCAAAAACATGCCAAACTAATCTTATTTCATTCTTTGATAAAGTGAGTAAATTAGTAGACCAGCAAAATGCTATGGACATAGTATACTTAAACTTCAGTAAGGTATTTGACAAAGTAGACCACAACCTGCTGCTTAGTAAGCTAGAAAAAGGTGGGATAGACAACAACACCATCAGATAGATCTGTAGCTGGCTGACAAACCGTACTCAGTGAGTAGTCCTCAATGGCACTACATCCACATGGAGAGAAGTAAGCAGTGGGGTACCACAAGGCTCCATCTTAGGCCCGGTACTCTTCAATATCTTCATTAATGACTCAGATGAGGGAATAAAAGGGGAACTCATCAAATTGCAGATGACACTAAACTGGCAGGAATAGCCAATACCCCAGAAGACAAGCTCAGGATCCAAAAAGATCTTGACAAACTTGAACAATGGGCCCTATCCAACAAAATGAGTTTTAATGTGGAGAAAAGCAAAGTTTTACATTTAGGCAAGAAAAATCAAAGGTTTAAGTACAGATTAGGCGAGACCTGGCTTAAAAATAGTAACTGTGAGAGGGACTTTGGAGTCCTAGTGGACAGTCACTTGACTATGAGCCAGCAGTGTGCAGCAGCAGCCAAAAAAGTCAATACAATCCTGGGTTGTATAAACAGGGGCATAGAATCAAGATCACGCGAAATATTAATACGGCTTTATAAAACTCTAGTAAGACCATACCTGGAATATTGTGTTCTGTTTTCTGCTTGGTTCAGCACTAAAGAGGCAGCAATAGAACAAGTACTTTTTTACTGAAGTAAAAACAGAAACTAACAAGCATTGCTCCACCCCTATTTATACATTCAACTCTGGGCGGTGTCAGCCCATGAGAGCACAGTATTCTCCTGCTCAAATGCATACTAATCAGTCTTGTAGACAGCAAGTCTGGCTAGCAGGCCTCGTGGTCTGCTAACCGTTCATGCACAGATCACAGCCACCTGCTTCATAATTTTAACTCAATACATTACACCTCTCCCCCCTGGCTCTTTGACACTTACAAAGTATTGTTTGTTGTTCAAAGATTGCACACATTCAAAAGGCACAATAGCACTCAGTGGTATATAATTCTTACATTACACTGTTCAATATTTAAGAATACTTAAACATTTCAGTTTGCAAGGAAAATACATAAGAATTCAAAATTTCAAAGAAACATACATGAGCATTTAAGTTTGCAATAAAAATACATAAGCATTGTAAGTTTGCAATGACAAAAAACTTATGTAGTCCTTTAAAAATTTTGGTGGGCCTTTCGCCCACTCCGAATGTCTCGGAGTTGCTGCTAGCTCCCAATCTGCAAGCTCGCCTACCAGGCTCGGCAGACTGGGGCTGTGTGACCCGTTCCACACAGGTAAAGCCGATTCATGAAGGCTGGCCTGTTCCGGTAGACCCAAGCCTTTGTCCATTTCCCTGTGGCTCGCCTGTTCCAGTAGGCCCGAGCCAGAGTTCCTTGGTGGTGGAGTAGAATCCACCGGATCAGCGTGAAAAGCCGATTGAGAGCAATGCCCCATGGGTGCAGTGCCTGAGTTAGGAGCAGCCTTGTTGGCAAAAACCATGTTCAGCGATCGCAAGGTCCTGCTTTTGCTGAGAGACTCAGATGCACGATTGCAATCATGTTCCTCTTTCCCCTCAAGAGCAGAGTCAGGAGCGGAAGAGTGGCATGGTAACCTTCAACGCAGCTGGTCAATGTGCCTGCGGAGCACACGACCGTCTTCCAAGACCACTTTATGTGAGAGCGGCCTTGACACCTTGCAAACTACAGCTACCACCCACAGTGCCCCTTGTCCATAGTTGCGCGCCCAAACTGGATCACCCACTTGCAAGTGCCTTGATGCCTTAGGCTGCGGCACTTGTGAAGCAACCCTGTCTGGATGTAGGCGATCCAGCGTTGTGATCAGACAGTGCCCCCATCTTAATTCAGCTGGGCTCTTGCCTATCAAAGTGCAGGGCGTTGTGCATTGGCAGAGTAGGAAATCTGCCAACCTGTGGTGCCAATTGCCATGGGTGATCCTCTTCAAGGATTCCTTGGTCGTTCTGACCATGCGTTCTGCTTGGCCGTTAGAGGCTGGGTGGAAGGGAGCCGAAGTGGCATGCCTAATCATATTCACCCTTAAGAAAGATTGAAACTCTGCAGAAGTAAATTGAGCCCCATTGTCTGAGACTATGACATATGGGCGCCTATGCGTTGCAAAGAGGCTGCACAGAACCTGGATGGTCCTGGCAGTAGTCAGAGTGGACACTGGAATGATCTCTAGCCACTTGGAGTGACTGTCCACAACAATGAGGAAGAGTTGCCCCTGAAAGGGGCCAGCAAAATCAATATGAATCCTCAACCAAGAGGCTTGTGTGGTCTCCCATCTATGCACAGGAGCATGTGGCATTTCTGGCCTTGACTGCTGACAAATGAGGCACCTGTGGAGCCCAGGCCACCAGAGGTAGCTACCTGCTAGCGCCTTCATCCGGACTATGCTGGATGTCCCTCATGCAGAGAATCAAGGACTCTAGTCCTCAATGAGGTCAGGATTACTACCCTACTGCCCCACAAAATACAACCCTTAAAGGTGGATAACTCATGCTTCCTTTTCCAGAAACTCTGGAAGTTAGGGCCAGGACACATTTCCGGCCATCCTGTGAGCACACAGTTCAACACATGGCTCAACGTACTGTCAGAAACTGTTTCTGCAGCAACATCCCCTGCATTAAAGGGAGACTCCGGCAAATCCTGGATAGCCAGGATGTGGTTAGCTGGAGCAGGATCTGATTCTAATAGCTGTAGAGGCAACCTACTAAGGCCATCTGTGTGGCCCATTTCTTTACCCGGTTTGTGAATCAGACAATAATCATAAGCAGATAAGAATGATGACCACCTCAACATTCTAGGAGAAATAGTCTGGGGTGTCTGCTTGTTCATAGTGAACACTCCCAGAACTGACTTGTGGTCAATGAAGACCGTGAAGTGGTGGCCATACAAAAAGTCATGAAACTTTTTTATGCCAGCCACAATGGCCAATGCCTTCCTATCTATTTGCGCGTAATTCCATTCCACTGCTGAAAGAGTCCTGGAGTAATATGCTATAGGGACTTGTGTCCCATCAGCCATAAGATGACTTAACATAGCTCCGATCCTGTAAGGCGATGCATCACACGCGATGCAGACTGGCAACTGCTCATTGAAATGAGCTAACACCACATTTGAGGACAGCAAAACTCCTCTCGTGGACACTTGTCCATTTCCATGGGGCCTGTTTGTCCAATAGCTGGTGTAATGGCTCTGCCACTGCGCCCTTCTGGGGGAGGAAAGCATGATAGAAGTTGAGGAGTCCCAGGAAGACCTGAAGCTCTCCCTTCAACTTGGGTACCTGCTGAATTGCTTTGAGGTTGGATTCAGCAGGATGAATGCCTTCAGCATCTATACAAAATCCCAGGAATTCTGTGTTACTCCAATTTTGCATTTCTCCTGCTTGAGCTTCAGCCCCGCTTCGTGGAAAGGCTGCAAGACGTCCCGGAGCCTGTCAGTGAGGTTTTTGACTGATTCCCCAACTATGAGGACATCATCAAAATATGGGCATACAATCGGAATATTGCGGAGCATGCACTCCATCACGCTCTGAAAAATGCTAGGGGCTACATTAACCCCAACTGTAACCTTCACACCTTGAAGGCTCCCTAGTGGGTTACAATGGTTTGGGTCTCAGTCATAGCATCGTCCACTGGCAGCTGCTGATAGACCTGGGCCAAATCTAATTTGGCGAAAATGCGACCTCCCTGTAGAGATGCCAAAATATGGCTGACTACAGGCACCGGATAAGAGTGCTGCTGGAGAGCTTTGTTTAACGTACATTTATAGTCAGCACAAATGCAGACTTCTCCATTGGCCTTAAGTGATGTGACAATGAGAGTTTCTCATGGACTGCTATCAACTGGCTCTAAAATGCATTGTTGCAACAGCTTGTCCAGCTCTGCATTGATTCTCTGCTTTAGGGCAAAAGGCACCGGCGAGGCTTAATCCTTATCGGTACTATTGAAGGATCTAACCGTAGTGCAATTGGAGGCCCCTTGTATGCCCCTAACTCTGAGCTGAAGAAATCAGTAAACTCTTTACACACCACCATGAGGCTCAATGTTTGCAAGCTATTTAACCCAGTCACCTGAATTCCCAAAGCATCAAACCAATCGAGTCCAATTAGGCTCATGCAGTTGCCCTCAACAACTATGACTTCCAAGGAACCCTCGAAATTA